>CM067310.1:3861175-4529509 GCA_034231615.1 Meghimatium bilineatum | reverse complement strand
AAGATAGGGCTGATTGGTGATTGAATGGATGATTGAAGAGAGATAGGGCTGATTGGTGATTGAATGGATGATTGAAGAGAGATAGGGCTGATTGGTGATTGAATGGATGATTGAAGAGAGATAGGGCTGATTGGTGATTGAATGGATGATTGAAGAGAGATAGGGCTGATTGGTGATTGAATGGATGATTGAAGAGAGATAGGGCTGATTGGTGATTGAATGGATGATTGAAGAGAGATAGGGCTGATTGGTGATTGAATGGATGATTGAAGAGAGATAGGGCTGATTGGTGATTGAATGGATGATTGAAGAGAGATAAGGCTGACATAATAAGAACCTGTCGTTGATTTACTACAGAGTGAAGACAGCGATGTTGGAGCTGATAAGGCGCACATAAAAAGAATGACAGATAGAGGGTAACCAGGGATGAGGGGAGAAAGTGTGTCATATCTGCAAATGGGGCCGTGTAGCGCAGTTGTTAGTGCACCCGTTTAACAAATGAGTGATCGTGGGTTCATTCTCCAGTTGAGGCGAAAACGTTGTTCAGATCGCAACGTCTCCTTAGTCTCCCTTAAATTGGTGCCGGATTAGTCCTGGAAGTGAAGACTGTGAGAGAGAGGAGATGGCTACCGCCCTCAAATAACAGAGCCACTGAGATTGTTAACATCTCACACCCCTAGGGCGTTAATAAATGATATGGGTAACTTTATTTTACTATCTGCAAAGATTGGAACATCACTTAATCAACATCTGACTGGGATTATTACTCTTCGATAGCAGCTGGAACAGAGAGCGGAGCACTTATGGGAATGCCCCGTGTGTAATAATGTTGATTTCTAATCAAGAACTCCAGGTAGTCCCTATCTTGTCTAATGAGTTCGGAAACTTAAACCACTGTCCTTGATATTGTCTAGCCAAGACTTTGACTGCTTTCTACCTCTTCTTTCAACTTCACTCTTACCCTAAAAGAACATCTTTTGACGTTGAAGAATGTCTTGACGTGTTCCTATACCATTGGAGTTGACAAAGTTTCGTGCCCGTCAACACTGAATTTCATCCCATGTTCTTATTACATACATTTTATTTTAGCTAATTTTAAACTCGACACACTACTAGTCTTCTCCCTAGAAATTCGGAAACGATACAACAAAACATTCATTTATAGTAAGTTTGACACACCTTTATAGTAAGGGTAACATCCCTTTATAGTAAGGGTAACATCCCTTTATAGTAATGATGAAATACCTTTATAGTAAAGGTGACATACTTTTATAGTGAGGGTGAAATACCTTTATGGTAGGGATGACATGCCCTTGTTGTAAGGGTGACAATTTATAGTAAGGTTAACATATATTTATAGTAAGGGTGATATTCTTTTACAGTAAGGGTGGCATCCCTTTATAGTAAGGGTGGCATTCCTTTATAGTACGGGTGAGATACCTCTATAGTAAGGAAGACATACATTTATAGTAAGCTTGGTATATCTTTATAGTAAGGGTGACATACCTTTATAGTAAGGGTGACATAGTACCTTTATAGTAAGGGTTACATAGTACCTTTATAGTAAGGGTGACATACCTTTATAGTAAGGGTGACATACCTTTATAGTATGGGTGACATATCTTTATAGTAAGGGCGGCATACATTTATAGTAATGGTGACATACCTTTATAGTAAGGGTGACATACCTTTTGTAGTAAGCGTGACACTTTATAGTAAGCGTGACACAACTTTATAGTAAGGATGACACAACTTTATAGTAAGCGTGACACAACTTTATAGTAAGGATGACACAACTTTATAGTAAGCGTGACACAACTTTATAGTAAGCGTGACACAACTTTATAGTAAGGATGACACAAATTTATAGTAGGCGTGACACAACTTTATAGTAAGCGTGACACAAATTTATAGTAAAAGATGACATACCTTTATTGAAAGTGTGGCATCCATTTATAGTAAGGGTGACACAACTTTATAGTAAGAATTTCCTCTTCCGCATCCGTTCTCAAACTCCTGCAGATTATCAGGATACAGCCGTGAAAGCGGAATGTGTTGTGTCGTGGTTTATAGATTGTATGCGTTATCTGCGCCTTTCTGTATGACACATCCAACTTCAGCATGGGTTACATACATATCTAATCCGTATCTTCATCCAACCTCCTCCGTCACTTTTTTCCGAAACGTCTGGCAGGTAACGATGTCTCTATTCTTTCCTCTTCTGTCAGAGCCTGACAGCATACGGGCGGTACTGAACCGATTATTTATGTAGTTTTAATCTGTATAATACCCACTGTACCTTTACTTTTGTTGAAACTAACTATTGCAAAGAAAATACATTAAATTATTTAGATTCGACCCGGTAGACGTTGCTATCTGAAAATAATTCGACTTGGGAGGCGTTGCTGTCTGAAAATAATTAGAACTTGGAGACGTTGCTGTCTGAAAATAATTCGACTTGGGAGACGTTGCTGTCTGAAAATAATTAGACTCTGGAGACGTTGCTGTCTGAAAATAATTCGATTTGGGAGACGTTGCTGTCTGAAAATAATTAGAACTTGGAGACGTTGCTGTCTGAAAATAATTAGAACTTGGAGACGTTGCTGTCTGAAAATAATTCGAACTTGGAGACGTTGCTGTCTGAAAATAATTCGACTCGGGAGACGTTGCTGTCTGAAAATAATTAGAACTTGGAGACGTTGCTGTCTGAAAATAATTAGACTCGGGAGACGTTGCTGTCTGAAAATAATTAGACTCGGGAGACGTTGCTGTCTGAAAATAATTAGACTCGGGAGACGTTGCTGTCTGAAAATAATTAGACTCGGGAGACGTTGCTGTCTGAAAATAATTCGACTTGGGAGACGTTGCTGTCTGAAAATAATTAGAGCTTGGAGACGTTGCTGTCTGAAAATAATTAGACTCGGGAGACGTTGCTGTCTGAAAATAATTAGAGCTTGGAGACGTTGCTGTCTGAAAATAATTAGAACTTGGAGACGTTGCTGTCTGAAAATAATTAGACTCGGGAGACGTTGCTGTCTGAAAATAATTCGACCTGGGAGACGATGCTGTCTGAAAATAATTCGACCTCGGAGACGTTGCTGTCTGAAAATAATTCGACCTCGGAGACGTTGCTGTCTGAAAATGATAGGACCTGGGAAAACTGTCTGAAAACGTTGCTGTCTGAAAACTTATTATAACTATTAGAATGATATATCTTTCCATTGTCAACATACGATTGTGAGATGTGAGGATGTGAGCAATCACATCTGCAATGGAAAAGAAAATATAGGAATTTGAAAGGAAATATTAAAGAAAGGTCTTAAGAATATCATGGACAGAAAGAAGAACCAACAAGGATGCCCGCAAAGATGTGAACATAGTAGAAGACTATCCCTAGAAAATCTAATATATTTCGGAGATATAAAAAGACACAATGGTTTAGAAAGATTGGCCATGGAGGGAAAGTTCCAGGAAAGAGAATAAGAGACAGATAAAGACTACTATGGACTCGACATAGAAAACTTTCAGAACATGTCACTGGAAGAAGATAGGATTCTTTCATAGAACCGAGAAGCTTACAGAATGACAGCGAGAGCAACACTCTGTAAAGGACACATAACATAGAAAAAAAAAGAGAAAAGTACTTTAAATGCCATGAGGAAAATATTAACATTTAAACAAATTACAAACAAGTTACAAATGAGAATTATAAAATACTTCATCTATTCTATATGGCTCAGAAACATGGACAGTGAACACACAACTAGAAAACAGAATTTATGCCTTTGAGATGTGGATATACAGAAGAATAGGGAGAACATCGAGGAAAGAGAAGAAAACAAACAAAGAGGTTCTAACAACACTTCCTATGAAGAAAAGAATTATTAAAGGAAATAAAGATCAAGTAAATAAAATATTTTGGACTCACTACAAGATGTGACACCTTTTTGAAGACCTTACTTGAGGGTAAAGTCAAGGAGAGGCGAGCACGGTAGGCAAAGATACAAATTTAAGAGAAACATCACGAGATGTATAAATTACAGTCTAGCAGAGTGCACCAGCAAGGCAAGAGAATGGGGTGTTGGAGGTCCTGTGTTTCTGATACGGCACTTGATGATGATTATGAGTGATATAGAATATATGTAGAGGCGTCCGGTAGAACTAATTAAAATTTCTTCCCTATCTGAAGCAAGCGGTATATAAAGAGTTAACGCGTAGGAATTTCTATCGAGTGTTAACTTGGGTCTTAGTTAGCAATGTTAGAGACAGCATCTTATGTTAATTCTTTACAAGATCAATTCACCACAGACTAATATTTTGATCAGAAAACACTAGTAACATGTTTTGAGGGGGTAATCAATATGTCTGATCTTCTGCCAGCTAGGGCATCAATCATCTGCCCTGAGAATCAGAATCAATACCGTTGGAAGTGTTTTCTTGGGGGGTTCTGGGGGAATTTTCATGAATGCCTGTCAAGTTTGTAAATAAATTGTGAAATCAGATCACGTATTTTCATTATTAATATAACCTTTAACCCTGTCTTTGATACACAAATGTTTGAAAATCGTTATTACATGATTGCCTCAAACTTTGACCTCCTTTATTTCATTTTTTATGGTTATATCCTTTGATATAATTAGGATGAACTTTCGCTTTCATGGTTAAATATGGTTTGATTTACAAAGTGGTTTCTCGCTTTTGATCTACAAACCAACCTGTTTTATAATGGTAAAATACGAGTAGATATACCTTCATTTTAAAGAAATAAATCATACGCTTGAAATGAACTGATCCTACATTACTTAACGAAACGAAATATCGATAAAGACTCATTTTACAAGCGCTGAGACTGCTACCGGATCCATCGATCTGCGCGATACACACTGAGAGTCCACCCCCCCCCCTCCGTCATATTGGATGACCCTGGTGGACGTGGGGACGGGGCTCACAATGATGATGATGATGTTCGTCCGTCGTAATCGACGATGACCAAAAACACAACCATAATAATAATAACAATAAATAATAAAAATTATAAAAGTTAATAGTGCGTTTTTAAATGACCAATGCGCGCACAAAATGTTCTTTTACAGAATTGACAACAATAGAGGGTATCTGTGTGAGGTTGAGATGTTTTTTTCTTTTCTACGTGTCCGCTTCTGTCTTGCAGTTTCTTGTCTGAATTCTTCCGCCGCTAGTGCTCCCGTTCTAATGCTGTAACATGAGAAATGACTATCGCTGAAGTTGGTTTATAGTGTGGAAGAGTTGCGCTAATCGTCAACCACACTCTCTCTCCCGAGTTTTATCTTGGTCCAGTAGCAAGACAAAGTCGAGACAACTGGGAGAAAATCAGGTGCAGTGGATGGCCAGAGCGTACTATGTGTCTAACTGTGCCCTATGCTGTCCACACAACTCTGCTGTTAGCGCCTATGTACCCGTTGAGTTACCTGCCAACTTCTTCCGAGTATTTCGCCGTAAACAGACTTTTTAATCCTAGGTAGACAAAGCCTTTGTTAACAATGCTAGGTTGGCTTCTTTACATACCGAGCTCACAATACCGGGCTCACAATACATACCGAGCAGATGGATGCATCCAGCATCAGATCTAGCGACATTTTAATCTCCAATTAACCTTTTTTTCAGTGACATCACGAACGCTGAATGAAACTGCGCATAATATTAAAATGTTGGAATATGTAGGTACCTTTCCCAGTATTGGACCGTTCTATTATTTAATGTGTCATCGAACAACAACGTTCATGACGTCGTGAACCTTTCTGGCTCGGCCGGACATGTTGAAGAATCAACGAACCCATCCATAAATTCCCAACCAGTCAGGATTAATGGTATACCACGTTGGGTACATCATCACAAGAGTCCTGCAGCAATTTCTGTTTTCAACGGTTCTACTGATTGTGGGAAAATCTTGACCTGTCCTGTGTTTAATGTTACATGTCCTTGAGTTTATTAAAAAAAACCGTAGAATTTAACCCTTCTGGCTAGAAGACATCTAATGCACGCTGCCGAGATTTGGTGTCTTTTTGGCTAGAAGAAATTTAATGGCGTCTTCTGGGTAGAGGCCATCTGAAAGAAATAACGCTGCTGGGAGTTGGCATCTTCTAGTCATGAAATGATGATGTTGATGCTGTTCCGTCTTCGCAAGCGAAGATTAGCATTACATTAAAAAGTATTAAGTAAGATTTCTTTTTTTAATGTATCCTCTTAGATCGTATGATGAGTTCAATCCGAGCTCTGAAATATCTCTATCTGTCAAATATTAAATATCTGTCCGAGCAGGAATGTGGTGACGGAGAACTACATGGTGACGGAGAACTACATGGTGACGGAGAATTGTATGGTGACGGAGAACTGTATGGTCACGGAGAACCACATGGTGACGGAGAACTGTATGGTGACGGAGAACTGTATGGTGACGGAAAACTGTATGGTGACTGAGAACTGTATGGTGACGGAGAACTGTATGGTGACTGAGAACTATATGGTGACGGAGAACTGTATGGTGACGGAGAACTATATGGTGACGGAGAACTGTATGGTGACGGAAAACTGTATGGTGACTGAGAACTGTATGGTGACGGAGAACTGTATGTTGACGGATAACTATATGGTGACAGAGAACTGTATGGTGACGGAAAACTGTATGGTGACTGAGAACTGTATGGTGACGGATAACTACATGGTGACGGAGAACTATACGGTGACGGAGACCTATACGGTGACGGAAAACTATACGGTGACGGAGAACTATATGGTGACGGAGAACAGTATTATCTGGGCTTTCGTTACTGTCATTTTTTAGTATTCTGCAGTTTTCTTCACAAAACGTTTAATGTCCGCACTGATCTGACGAATCCAGGTTGGAAAGTCCTGAGCTGTCGTTTCTCAAGATCGTGGTTCAAATCCTTCAGTGCTTGAGATATGTCTTGAAGTAATCCTTGAATATTTTTTCTGTTCTCTTCTTGAACGTTATGTATACATAATTCCCCATAGATAATAATAATAAACGCATAACCCGTCGAAGGGGTGTCACAATGAGACAGTGGCAGTCTTCGAGAAGTCGGTGATGATGACCATGTGTTACATCCCCTTGTGAAAATTCAATTAGAGTTATGTCCTTGAATATGAGTTCGTAGATGGCTAATGAGCTGTAAATGTCCTTGGGAATTTCGTACATGGAATGACGACAGTAGAAGGATCTTGATCTATCAGTGACTTTCTAGCTGCTCTCCACTGTTGAGCTGCTGCATTTCTCCTCTCTTCACAAGATGATACGCTCTTTTTTATTTTAGAACGCCATGTAGATCTATTTTGTGCAAGTTCTTCCCATGTATCGTGGTCTATTTCAAAGGCTTTCGGTGAGTTCTTTAACGAGTCCTTGTAGCGCTTCCTTTGGCCACCTTGAGATCATGTGTCTGCATCAGGATCGTGTCAATGCTTGGGATACCAGCTCTTTCAAGGACAGTGGTATCTGGAATCTTGTCCTGCTATCTGATGTTCATAACTTTTCTGAGACAATTTGTATGAAAATGATTGAGTTTTTTCATTTTCACATGACATCTATACACAGTATATGTTTCACTAGCGTTAAAAGTGGTATGAAATATGAAAGTGTTCTCCGTTAAAATTGGTATGAAATACATCTCTGAAGGAATCACCTCATTACTTGAGATAATCCCTGGTTATTCTCAAAAATCGAAACACCTCATGACGATGAATCACGAATCTTATTCTATTTTTAGTGCAAAATGGAGAAATTCTGTGCAACTACAAACAGCACTACCTGCGACGCACCGTCTAACACATCGACGTCATCATTTGCTATGACAATTATTCAGGCACCATTTTGGATACTATGCAGTGGAGACAACTCAGTATTTTCTTACTGAGTACGGCCTCCTTACCATGGCAATAATTGACACATCTTCCACATAAACTAACTTCATAAACACCATCTATTATTATTTATTGAAATTATGTTAACGACAAACAAACCCCAGTTGTAAGTATTACAAAATACTGGACTGGTTGTTTCGTTTCGCATAAGGATAGAAATTCTTCAGGTAAACTCATCAATTGTTATGTTTGTTGCACGCTGTTTGAAATAGACGGGGAAAGCGGCTAGCTGATGGAAACAGCAATGTTTCCGCTATTTATTCTGCCGCGCATGGAATAATGGCATGTTGCTACGAAACATGTGTTGACAAAGGTGATCAATGGTCTGTATCTAAAGATAGGATATTTTGCTTCAATTGTGGAAAACCAAAACCACATTACAACATCACTAGTGAAAACAGCGGAGCACACGAACAGACACAATCTGAATCCAGTAAGCAATCCCTTAAAGAAGGTCACAGGAGTAAGCACAGGTGTAAATGCAAAGAATCCTGCAAAGAGTGGATTTTGTCGTTTTTAGGGTTTGGTAAAAAACTTCCTAGGTGTTGCGAAGGTACCCCTATAAGTGCGTGGGACAGCGGAGACGTTGCACGAACTGTTCTAACAGGCAAATTACAAGGAGTTGTCAAACTTTTTAACGCGCAAGAACAACCTCTCTACGTCAGACGCTCGTCAACAGTCACCGTACACGAAGATTACCAGGACGATATCAAGAAATCCGACACTCCATTATTTCTTAGGGAAGTGGTGAAATCAGCAGAAGGCGAAACTAAAGAACAGGCGTCTCTGAAAGAGCAAGCACAGCAAGAGTCCGGGAAACGACAAACGCATAGCGTCTTTGCCATACGACGCAAAAAGCGGAGAAGTACAAACGTAGATTCCAAAACCAGCTTACCTGTTAGCGACACTGAATCGCGTATTAGGCTAAAACTCGAGATATTTGACAGGGAGATAACCAAAAGAACAAGTGAGAGTCATTCACCACCTCCTAGTGATCCACTTTTGTCACCAAATAGAAGCAAACTTCGAGCCCGTCCCACAACAAGTGATGTTTTTAATCCATTCCAAAGAAGATTACGTACATACAAGTGCTCTCGTCTGGATAAACTAAAGTCGTTGTTCTGTCCACATTTGCCCTGTATTCCTTGCCCAAAGTTCAATAATAGAATTTTTGTTAAATGTTTTTTCGAGAGAAAAGCTGTTCCTCAAAGTATTTGCAAGAGCACACTTCGTCCAAACTGTAACGATCAACCAAAAAACGCAGATCCACCATCTATAAATAAGACAGTATTCGATACTTGCAAGCAAGAGCAACCTGCTGAAGTCAGAAGAAGTCAAAGCATGCCCTGTACAAGCTGCTGCTGTGCATCTAAGCCAGTCAAGTCACGCTTTTGCAAATGTGACCCAGGAATATTGTGTGGAGGACCTAAACTACCGTGTCGTTCACAAAGTTTTCATTCAACACTTCTCAGGTCCCCTTCTCCTGTCGCTGTTGTTATGCCTCAGCTAAGCCCCTGCTGCCGCCCTTGTGCGGTCTCCACATGCCGGCCAAGAAACAGGAAGTTTAAATGTTCATGTTCTCTAGAAAGATGTACAAAGAAATCAGGCAGCTCTTCACGATCATCTTGCACGGGATACAAATCAAATGCCGTATGCAAGGAGCGCAGCCGACACAAATCACCTGGATGCTGTACAGAGAGGAAATCAGTATGCTGCAGCGACCAATGTCACTACGGGAGCAAACCTCCACTGACCCTTTGTCCACCGTGCTGTACAAAACCTTGCTGCTTGCCTTGTCCACGAAAGTTTACAGTGCTGCCATACTGCCCAAGATTAGAAGCAACCAGCAGAGTCTACTTGTCTATCCCCAATTGCACAATGCGAAGTGGTTGTCCTTGTCCAGTTGGTGGGCCTTGCTCTTGTCCTATGCCAGCACGCCGGCCTCTTCCTTTGCCCTGCTGTCCTTACTCAATTAATCCAAGCTGCAAAATTGCTTGTTCGACCGCAACAGCTATCAGCTACATCAAAGCGAAACAGAACGATGCCATCTGTCAGCGACTACTAACCAAATACGGATTTTCTCCCCCAGTGTGCCATCCTTGTCCTGCACCATGTTACGGAACCGTGTCTGAAGGGTTGTGTCCACCCCCAACATGCGCAACGAATACTCAATACACCTATTCTGGTGGTAGCAGCGGAGGGTGCAAGTCCTGTACATCTTAATTCGATCAGGAACGATCGCGAGACAATTTTACGAATTCTTTTTAATCTTCAACTCACAAGACTATTTTATAGGCAAGCAAATATAATTGCTTTAACTCATGGTATTGTTTCTAAAATTGTATAGTTTCTAAAAATGGTATAGCTTCTCAAGATAATTGATTAGCCAACAAGACACCAAACTCTGCGTAAAACATTCACTCACCTCTTAGGATATTTCTATTGGCAAGCAAATAACCACCTCAAGATATTCTTTATGGCACACGACAACCTCTCAAAATGGTCTCATTCGTATACAGACATCAAATATCGCATTCTGAAAGAACTCTCTGAGTCTAAAAGAACATACTATAGAATCTTCCAGAATAAAACATTTTAAGCTATTTGAGGAAACGAAAACAAATTTGTTATTTTTAAACCAAATAACGTATCGAATGAAGTAAACTGCATGTGTCTTTGAATTGCCCAGTTGTTCATTCATTTTTTTAATTAAATTATAACTTCTCGAGTTCATAGGGGTGCCACTAGAAAACAGCAACACTAAATTCCAGCAGCTCCTATCTGTTATTAGTTCCAGCAGTTCTTATCTGTTCTCAGTTCCAGTAGTATCTATCTGTTCTCAGTTCCAGCAGTATCTATCTAATCTCAGTTCCAGCAGTATCTATCTAATCTCAGTTCCAGTAGTATCTATCTGTTCTCAGTTCCAGCAGTATCTATCTATCTCAGTTCCAGCAGTTCCTATCTGTTCTCAGTTCCATCAGTATCTATCTATCTCAGTTCCAGCAGTTCCTATCTGTTCTCAGTTCCAGCAGTATCTATCTATCTCAGTTCCAGCAGTTCCTATCTGTTCTCAGTTCCAGCAGTATCTATCTATCTCAGTTCCAGCAGTTCCTATCTGTTCTCAGTTCCAGCAGTGTCTATCTACTCTCAGTACCAGCAGTGTCTATCTGTTCTCAGCTCCAGCAGTGTCTATCTGTTCTCAGCTCCAGCAGTGTCTATCTACTCTCAGTTCCAGCAGTGTCTATCTACTCTCAGTTGCAACAGTATCTATCTGTTCTCGGTTCCAGCTGTATCTATCTAATCTCAGTTCCAGCAGTATCTATCTAATCTCAGTTCCAGCAGTATCTATCTAATCTCAGTTCCAGCAGTGTCTATCTACTCTCAGTACCAGCAGTGTCTATCTGTTCTCAGCTCCAGCAGTGTCTATCTACTCTCAGTACCAGCAGTGTCTATCTGTTCTCAGCTCCAGCAGTGTCTATCTACTCTCAGTACCAGCAGTGTCTATCTGTTCTCGGTTCCAGCAGTGTCTATCTACTCTCAGTACCAGCAGTGTCTATCTGTTCTCGGTTCCAGCAGTGTCTATCTACTCTCAGTACCAGCAGTGTCTATCTGTTCTCAGTTCCAGCAGTGTCTATCTACTCTCAGTACCAGCAGTGTCTATCTGTTCTCAGTACCAGCAGTGTCTATCTACTCTCAGTACCAGCAGTGTCTATCTGTTCTCAGTTCCAGCAATATCTGTCTAATCTCAGTTGCAACAGTATCTATCTGTTCTCGGTTCCAGCAGTATCTATCTAATCTCAGTTCCAGCAGTATCTATCTAATCTCAGTTCCAGCAGTATCTATCTGTTCTCAGTTCCAGCAATATCTGTCTAATCTCAGTTCCAGTAGTATCTATCTGTTCTCGGTTCCAGCAGTGTCTATCTAATCTCAGTTCCAGCAGTGCCTATCTAATCTCAGTTCCAGCAGTGTCTATCTAATCTCAGTTCCAGCAGTGTCTATTTAATCTCAGTTCCAACAGTGCCTATCTAATCTCAGTTCCAGCAGTGTCTATCTAATCTCAGTTCCAGCAGTGTCTATCTAATCTCAGTTCCAGCAGTGTCTATCTAATTTCAGTTCCAGCAGTGTCTATCTGTTCTCAGTTCCAGCAGTGTCTATCTAATTTCAGTTCCAGCAGTGTCTATCTGTTCTCAGTTCCAGCAGTGTCTATCTAATTTCAGTTCCAGCAGTGTCTATCTAATCTCAGTTCCAGCAGTGCCTATCTAATCTCAGTTCCAGCAGTGTCTATCTAATCTCAGTTCCAGCAGTATCTATCTATCTCAGTTCCAGCAGTTCCTATCTGTTCTCAGTTCCAGCAGTATCTATCTATCTCAGTTCCAGCAGTTCCTATCTGTTCTCAGTTCCAGCAGTGTCTATCTACTCTCAGTACCAGCAGTGTCTATCTGTTCTCAGCTCCAGCAGTGTCTATCTACTCTCAGTTGCAACAGTATCTATCTGTTCTCAGTTCCAGCAGTGTCTATCTAATCTCAGTTCCAGCAGTGCCTATCTAATCTCAGTTCCAGCAGTGTCTATCTAATCTCAGTTCCAGCAGTGTCTATTTAATCTCAGTTCCAACAGTGCCTATCTAATCTCAGTTCCAGCAGTGTCTATCTAATCTCAGTTCCAGCAGTGTCTATCTAATCTCAGTTCCAGCAGTGTCTATCTAATTTCAGTTCCAGCAGTGTCTATCTGTTCTCAGTTCCAGCAGTGTCTATCTAATTTCAGTTCCAGCAGTGTCTATCTGTTCTCAGTTCCAGCAGTGTCTATCTAATTTCAGTTCCAGCAGTGTCTATCTAATCTCAGTTCCAGCAGTGCCTATCTAATCTCAGTTCCAGCAGTGTCTATCTAATCTCAGTTCCAGCAGTATCTATCTATCTCAGTTCCAGCAGTTCCTATCTGTTCTCAGTTCCAGCAGTATCTATCTATCTCAGTTCCAGCAGTTCCTATCTGTTCTCAGCTCCAGCAGTGTCTATCTACTCTCAGTTGCAACAGTATCTATCTGTTCTCAGCTCCAGCAGTGTCTATCTACTCTCAGTTGCAACAGTATCTATCTGTTCTCAGTTCCAGCAGTGTCTATCTAATTTCAGTTCCAGCAGTGTCTATCTAATCTCAGTTCCAGCAGTGCCTATCTAATCTCAGTTCCAGCAGTGTCTATCTAATCTCAGTTCCAGCAGTATCTATCTATCTCAGTTCCAGCAGTTCCTATCTGTTCTCAGTTCCAGCAGTATCTATCTATCTCAGTTCCAGCAGTTCCTATCTGTTCTCAGTTCCAGCAGTGTCTATCTACTCTCAGTACCAGCAGTGTCTATCTGTTCTCAGCTCCAGCAGTGTCTATCTACTCTCAGTTGCAACAGTATCTATCTGTTCTCGGTTCCAGCTGTATCTATCTAATCTTAGTTCCAGCAGTATCTATCTAATCTCAGTTCCAGCAGTATCTATCTAATCTCAGTTCCAGCAGTGTCTATCTACTCTCAGTACCAGCAGTGTCTATCTGTTCTCAGCTCCAGCAGTGTCTATCTACTCTCAGTACCAGCAGTGTCTATCTGTTCTCAGCTCCAGCAGTGTCTATCTACTCTCAGTACCAGCAGTGTCTATCTGTTCTCGGTTCCAGCAGTGTCTATCTACTCTCAGTACCAGCAGTGTCTATCTGTTCTCGGTTCCAGCAGTGTCTATCTACTCTCAGTACCAGCAGTGTCTATCTGTTCTCAGCTCCAGCAGTGTCTATCTACTCTCAGTACCAGCAGTGTCTATCTGTTCTCAGCTCCAGCAGTGTCTATCTACTCTCAGTACCAGCAGTGTCTATCTGTTCTCAGCTCCAGCAGTGTCTATCTACTCTCAGTACCAGCAGTGTCTATCTGTTCTCAGCTCCAGCAGTGTCTATCTACTCTCAGTACCAGCAGTGTCTATCTGTTCTCGGTTCCAGCAGTGTCTATCTACTCTCAGTACCAGCAGTGTCTATCTGTTCTCGGTTCCAGCAGTGTCTATCTACTCTCAGTACCAGCAGTGTCTATCTGTTCTCAGCTCCAGCAGTGTCTATCTACTCTCAGTACCAGCAGTGTCTATCTGTTCTCAGCTCCAGCAGTGTCTATCTACTCTCAGTACCAGCAGTGTCTATCTGTTCTCAGCTCCAGCAGTGTCTATCTACTCTCAGTACCAGCAGTGTCTATCTGTTCTCGGTTCCAGCAGTGTCTATCTACTCTCAGTACCAGCAGTGTCTATCTGTTCTCGGTTCCAGCAGTGTCTATCTACTCTCAGTACCAGCAGTGTCTATCTGTTCTCAGTTCCAGCAGTGTCTATCTACTCTCAGTTGCAACAGTATCTATCTGTTCTCAGTTCCAGCAATATCTGTCTAATCTCAGTTCCAGTAGTATCTATCTAATCTCAGTTCCAGCAGTATCTATCTGTTCTCAGTTCCAGCAATATCTGTCTAATCTCAGTTCCAGTAGTATCTATCTGTTCTCGGTTCCAGCAGTGTCTATCTAATCTCAGTTCCAGCAGTGCCTATCTAATCTCAGTTCCAGCAGTGTCTATCTAATCTCAGTTCCAGCAGTGTCTATTTAATCTCAGTTCCAACAGTGCCTATCTAATCTCAGTTCCAGCAGTGTCTATCTAATCTCAGTTCCAGCAGTGTCTATCTAATCTCAGTTCCAGCAGTGTCTATCTAATTTCAGTTCCAGCAGTGTCTATCTAATCTCAGTTCCAGCAGTTTATATCTAATCTCAGTCCCAGCAGTGTCTATCTAATCTCAGTTCCAGCAGTGTCTATCTGTTCTCAGTTCCAGCGGTTTCGCTTCTTTGAGAGTGATGAGTACATGTGGGAAACTGAGTAAAGTGAAGTCAATCCTCTACAACTTTTGAACCCTTTTTTAAACTATTCTAATTTTCAGATGATGAGAGAAACAAAAGACAGAAAGTAGAACAGACTGTAGATAAACATCTACAATTGACTTCAGTAGTGGAATATGAAGAGTGGAAAAGAAAAATATTAGCTAGAGCTGCAGAAACCTCTTGATGAAGCTTTACTAACCCTACTGCCAGTGAATGGAAACAATTAGGGCTTCATGATTGGGTTTCCCACAGAGATAGCTTTAGGAATGTACTTTGCTGTCCTATCACGTGGGTCTTCCAATTGTGTTCTTAAATGTCGTTGGGAAAGTTGGAATTGTCAGACTTTGGCCATGGTCAGCATGTGTTCTCTTTAAGGTTTTTTTTATTGTCTCCACCCATCTAGTTCTTGGTCTTCCTCGCACCCTATAGCTCCATCTTCAGCTGTTGTATACATAAAGCACTGGTTGCTTTGGTTTCATTCTAATGATGTGGCTAAACCACCTATTTTGCTGTCTCTTGGTGTAGTCTTGACTTGAGATGGTTTTTATTTCTTCTCTGATATCTTCATTTCTCCGTTGCTCTCGAATTTTGATATTTTTCACATTCCTCAGACATCTCATTTCAAACAAATGTATTGTTAAAACAATACCAGCAAGTACGGAATGGAAATCAATTCAGATAAGAGCAAAATTTTGGTAAACAGCAGAGACACAGAAAACCAGACTAATATCATGATGAATGGACACAAGCTTGAAGAGGTGAATACCTTCAAATACCTCGGATCCAGTATATGCAGCGATGGTAAATGCAAAGCAGAACTAAAAATAAGGCTGGAGATGGCTTTAGCGTCATTGTCAAGGCTAACTGTGATTTGGAAAAGCAACATCAGTGTTGGAGTGAAAATCAAACTGTATAGGTCGCTGGTGCTTTCTGTTGTGTTGTATGGTTGTGAGAGTTGGACACTCACTGCGGACATGGAGAGAAGATTACAGGCTTTCGAGTATAAATGCTACAGAAGAATTCTACGAATTTCCTATAGGGAACATAAGACCAATGTGTACGTAAGAAATAAAGTAGAGATGTGTGCAGGTGTCCAGGAGCCATTGCTTTCAATAGTGAAACGACGAAAACTAGCATGGTTCGGACATGTATGCAGGCACGATTCCTTGTCAAAAACAATACTGCAGGGAACTGTCGAGGGTGGAAGAAGCAGAGGAGGACAAATAAAGACATGGTCAGACAACATCAAGGAATGGACAGGGCTAGATATTTCCACACTCATCCGCATCGCTGACGATAGAATTCGCTGGAGGACTCTGTGTGCTGAAGCATCCAATGTGGTACCCCTACGACCCTGAAGGGTTATGGGTTTATTGATTGATTGATTGATTGTTAAAACCATACCTCACTGGAGGACTGTGTGCTGAAGATTTAAATTGGTACCCTTAGGATCCTGACGGTTGCAGGTTTATAGACACGTAATACATCAAATAGAGATGTATGCAGGTCCACAAGAACCGTTTCTTTCAAAAGTGAAACGATGAAAACTAGCATTGTTTGAACATGCATGCGACAAGATTCCTTCTCAAAAATAATACTGCAAGGAACTTTAGAACGTGAAAGAACCAGAGGGGAGGGGTTATATTTTAGTTGTTTGTTCTTTATTTCCTTTAATAATCATTTCTTCATGACACATACACACGCAAACGTGTGCGTGCACACACACACCCATAATTGTTTTCCGAAAAATGTCAGCAACAAATATAACAAAATGTCAGCTACAAATATAACAAAATGTCAGCAACAAATATAACAAAATGTCAGCAACAAATATAACAAAATGTCAGCAACAAATATAACAAAATGTCAGCAACAAATATAACAAAATGTCAGCAACAAATATAACAAAATGAAATGAACTTTTAAAGAAAACGAGCCAATTTCTTTTTATTGTAAATCTACCCCCACTCCCCCATTTACGGATGACACATGTATAGTTTACAATAGAAATGACTTGTCTAAGTAGAATCCTCGGAGTAACAATAATAGATAGAATCAGGAACGAAAACATTAGAAGACTAACAAACACAATGCCAATCCTGGTTTTACATCAGAAGACAACAGATCACGTGGTTTTCACATACTTCCAGACTACCATCAGTTTGACTTCATGGTCACTTTGACCCTATAAGGGATGAGACAAACAACATCAGCCAGACAACAAGGTGTAGTCTTGACAAGATAGTCTTCATTTTTTTCCTAATATCTTTATTTCTCCATTCGTCTCTTCTGGTAACATTTATTGCTTTCCTCAAACATCTCACTTCACATACAGTATACTTTTCTTCAAGATATTTTCACACTCATCCGCATCGCTGAGGATAGAATTCGCTGGAGGACTCTTTGTGCTGAGGCATCCAATGAGGTACCCCTACGACCCTGAAGGGTTACAGATTTATTGATTGATTGATACCTTTCTTGCTTGTGTATTTGTCAAGAGCCATGTTCGGCAATAATGACATTCAATTTGTGTATATGTCAAGAGCCATGTTCACCAATAATGACATTCAATTTGTGTATATGTCAAGAGCCATGTTCGCCAATAATGACATTCAATTTGTGTATATGTCAAGAGCCATGTTCGCCAATAATGACATACAACAACAAATTATGCAAAGATATGCCTCAACCTGTCATTCACCAGAAATTTCATTAAAAAATTCATAAACTTCCTCAGGCTCCTCTTACAACATACATGGAAGGTAAACAGTGTTGCTATTATTTGCTTCCTTTTTGGACCCGGTAACACATATACAAGTCACATTCATTTTCATGTCTGCTCATGAGGGTCTTCGGGGAAAAGGGAGAGCAGATCATCTGGCGAATATCACTGTATTAGATAGTAGGGGGATGGCCCAGGATGGACATACAGAATATCTTTTAAATGTCAGGGACAGATATACAGAATACCTTAGGAATGGACCGGGATGTCCACCGAAGACGGATGTGTCGGGTCATTGGCATAAATATAATGGTGAAACAATGCATTTCCATTCTCTGGACTACATCCTGCTGGAAATCTAGTAGTAACATTGTCTTGCTACAAGATAATCCAGTGGGAGTTTGAGAATGAATACAAATGAAAAAGGTCGTCTGGTACTCCTTAAATAATAATCTGGTCAATGACATACTGCCAGCTGTTAGCTGCATGGGCTCATTCATTGAAAGAGAACATGACCTTAAATATCTTGGGATAATCTTTGATAGAAGTCTCTCATTCAACAAGCACGTCACAAATATGATTCGGAAGGCTAAAAGAGGGATCAGTGTTATCAAGGTTATGGCGACCTTCAACATGCAGCAATTGGTATTTTTTTCTGCTTCTGCAAGTGATCTGTGATAGATTATGGCCTCGGCCTACTGACTTTGTCACAGACACAAGGCGACAGATTGGAAAAAGTCCAAAATGAGGCAATGAGAGCGGTACTGGGGTGTACTAGAGATACACCCATCTCTGCTATGAGACTTCTGCTTGATCTCCCCGGCATTAGAGTGCGACATCAGGTAGCACAAGTTAGCTCGTACCTTAAAGTGACAGAATACAACCACCACCCATTACACTAACGTCTAGATGAGTCAACGGGAAAACGAATCAAGCATGGCAGATCATGGATGGCAGAGGCTGAAGACACACTGCAAAGAGTATGTGAATTGGAAGAAATAGGAAAGGGCAGTAAATGGGTGGAGGTAGAAACTGAGAAGATATCACTGACTAAAGTAATAATACAACTAGATAAAATGTGTCGAAAATGGACGGAAGTCAGGGCTCAGGATACAGTGCACGAACTCGCCCAATTACACTCAAAACCACAAGACATAATTATAAACACAGATGGCTCCGCTAACAGAAACACAAATAAAAGCGGTTGGGGTTTTGTTGCCCACAGAAACGGCGTGAAGGTTGAGAAATCTTCAACATATTCTACTGTCACATCGAGCATGAGGATGGAGATAGAGAGAGTTACAGCAGCTCTTAATTGGTTGATAACTGATACATCAACACACTCGGTAATACTCACAGACTCTCAAAGCATGTTGCACAAGATAGAAAAGATTATGCCAAGAAAAGAATGGTGGGACTTATTGAACAACTCAGTTGTTCAGAGCATTACATGGATATACAGCCCTGGTCATGCTGGGGTCAGAGGAAACAAAAGAGCCGACTTATTGGCAGGCACTGCAGCGATAGATGGCACATTGCTGAGAAGAGATAAAGCATACTTAATGAAGGCAGTAATAAATTCATTTCAAGATGCAGATGATGTCAATGAGGCTGAGAACGTACACATACAGAGAATGTTAGAAATGGGAGTATCTAGAGGTGAGGGAAGGAAAAGTAAATTCTTTGGAAAGTCCCGAAGATCAAACAATCAACACCTGACCAGAACTATGAGTCTACATACACTGGGATGGCTGCTGGAGCGGAGGGCGGAGCACTTATGGGAATTTCCCATGTGCTGTGAAGCCAGTTTCTAATCATGAAATGAAGACTAAAACGGACATACAGAATACCTTATGAATGGACCGGCACAGAAATACAGAATTAATTATGAAAAAACAGCACAGATAAATTATATTAATGAAGGTTTTTAAGCAAGCCATATTCATTATTGTGCCGTATGTGGGTGTTCATGTGGGTGTTCGGGGGGGGGGGGGGCAAGAGAGATCAGATCAGCCAGTGTATCATCACACATTGCCACTTGACCACACAATATGACTACATGGCTTCAATATTGACCACATAACCACACAATATGACTGTATGGCTTACAACCACCACCCATTACACTAACCAGTGACCAGTGACCAATTTTGACCAGTGACCACACAATATGACTACATGGCTTCAATATTGACCACTTGACCACACAATATTGCTACATAGCTTCAATATTGACCACATAACCACACAATATGACTGTATGGCTTCAATTTTGACCATTTGACCACACAATATGACTACATGGCTTCAATATTGACCACTTGACCATGCAATATTGCTACATAGCCTCAATGTTGACCACACTATGGCTGGCTTCATGGCTTCAATGCAGCCACTGAGCATGAGATAATCATAAATCCAACAAATTTAAAACATAGTGCAACAATAATAACATTTTATAAAAAGTGAGACTTGAAAGAGTACATGAAACAAATATTTAAAAAGTGAAGGCTAGAGAACAATAACATTCATTATCTATCTACTGTCATTTCTACATGTCCCGTTAAGAGTCGTGTGTAAATGTTGAAGTTGTCTGTCCTGGCCATTTGGGTTGCATTGGACATAGTCTGTTTCTCTTTAACGTTTCTATGATTGTCTTCATCCATCTAGTTCTTGGTCTTCCCCGTGTTTTGTAGCCTGATCTTCTGCTGTTGTATGCACAAAGGACTGGTTGCGTTGGTTCCATTCTCATGACATAAACAAACCACCTGGTTTGCTGTCTTTCGATGTAGTCTTGACGAGATAGTCTTTATTTATTTCCTAATATCTTCATTTCTGTGCCGGTCTCTTCTGGTAACATTTATAGCTTTCCTCAAACATCTTATTTCACATACAGTATACGCATGTGGTTGTGTTTGTGGGTCTCACCAATGGCCCACTAGACATACCATCCATGCAACAGAAAACCTTACTGGATGACATGCTGTTATATTGAGGTTATCTTCTTAGAGAAGCTTCATGGCATGTCATCTATATAGTTATGATTTTGTTTTGTTGTTGAAATGTTTTTCATGTTTGCCTGAATATATATGTGGTTGGGAGGGAGCCAGAGATGTACTGTGCAGCACTGGGAGGAGGAAACTGACAGCACTGTTTTTCCTATGACTGAGGTCCATCATAGAGGCACAGTGACTCAGGACGTGACAATCCTTTTGACTTGAACATTTAGTTGCATGCCTGGAGCAATAGAGAAGTTCGGCATAACCAGTAGTCAATTGGTGGCGGGGAATGAGCACAGTGAACCCTATCTTGGCTACAGTGGCTAGGAGCAGTGCATAGGTTGAAACCTACCTTCCTGGAGGTGTGATAGTTATTCTCTGGCTCTGTCCCGGGGTGGGTCGAAAATCCACAGACTTCCCAGCAATATAATGCCATCTAATGGCATTAGGTCAAAGGGCATGAGCCCACGGACCGCTGGATCAGCAACCAACCAACCACATACAGTATACCTTTCTTGCTTGTGTCTTTGTCAAGGGCCATGTTTGGCAATAATGACATTCAATGTACAACAACATATTATGCAAAGCTTGCCTCAACCTGTCATTCTCCAGAAATGTCACACAAAAATTCATATACAATTTATGAATTGTTTTTTCAACATATTACAATTAATAACACAGAATAAAAGCCACATTCAAGAAGTTTTAATCTGTATCAAAATAAATTAAAGCAGAGACAGAGATGGTCTGTTATAAATAAATAATTGCTGTCTCTCGCAGGTGACAATGACAATAGTTTCATATCTCTTTGTGTGTGAAGATGACTAATAGATGTCTGAAAATGTAGCTTGTGCGTATTTGGAAAAAAGTGAGGTAAATATGTGTGCACCTATTTGGAATATATATAAAGTGAGGTAAATATGTGTGCAATCTGCACAAAAATACATAAAATCCAAACAGTATGACGGGTGTGTGCTTCTGATCTTACTGTGATCCACACTTTAACATGGACTTTCGATCAATCAAGTCCTCAGACCCCTAGATCTTACTATAAGACATGTGATGAGTAGAGCCCACCTTGAACATGTAGTAACCACTGGTAAGATCAAGGGGAGAAGAGACAGAGGAAGACAAAGAGAGAGAATAATTTGGATGGGCCATCATCATGGCATGGGAGAATGTGGAGAAACATGGTAGCCTATACCCTTTGGAATGGCACTTGATTGACTGAGTAATGCTGAAAGAAAAACTAATTTTGTACTAATGTTATTTGACTCTTCCACTAACTCTTTTTGGAGTTAAAAATAAATCCACCTCTTCATCACCTGAACCAGCTATATTTTCCTCTATACCTGCATCCGTCTTCAGAATATCGTCACTTTTCTTGTTTTTATTATAAAAAATATCGTCGTCGTCATCATCATTCTCTGAATCTGTGTTAGCAGACAATGTCTTCCAGACGGCATTTTTAACTGCTAGCCTGACCTCTCGTTTCAAGATTCTCTGCTGACCATGTGACATCCGCACCAATCGGTAAATTAGCAGAATATTCGCAGAAAGGCTGACGATGGCTATGATGGAGACAGCCAACACACCAGACACACAGTAACTGTAGGAGGAAATACAAATTATAACTTTTTATACAGACATACAAATAATTATTTTTTTTCTATTTGTAAACCCGTAACCCGTCAGGGTCATAAGTGTACCAGATTAAGTACATCAACACACAGAATTCTTCCACCTTTGACGGTTTCTCGAAGTATTGTTTTTTTACAAGGAATCTTGTCGATATACATGTCCAAACCATAATAATTTTGATAAGACCTATAACTCATTTGGTCATAGGGGTTCCACACTGGATACATCAGCACAGTAAGCTTTCCAACCAACTCTATCCTCGGGCATTTGGAGAAGTGTAGAAAAATCACATTTGGAGAATTGTAGAAAAATCACATTTGGAGAATTGTAGAAAAATCACATTTGGAGAATTGTAGAAAAATCACATTTGGAGAATTGTAGAAAAATCACATTTAGAGAAGTGTAAAAAAATCACATTTGGAGAATTGTAGAAAAATCACATTTAGAGAAGTGTAAAAAAATCACATTTGGAGAATTGTAGAAAATCACATTTGAAGAAGTGTAGAAAAATCACATTTAGAAAAGTGAAGAAAAATCACATTTAGAAAAGTGTAGAAAAATAATGTGTTAAGAGCTACCAGCTCACAGCTAAGTTAAAATGATTACTTCATCATCATCATGTGTCAAGAGCTGCCTGCTCACAGCTAAGTTAAAGTGATTACTTCATCATCATCATGTGTCAAGAGCTGCCTGCTCACAGCTAAGTTAAAGTGATTACTTCATCATCATCATGTGTCAAGAGCTGCTTGCTCACAGCTAAGTTAAATGATTACTTCATCATCATCATGTGTCAAGAGCTGCCTGCTCACAGCTAAGTTAAAGTGATTACTTCATCATCATCATGTGTCAAGAGCTGCCTGCTCACAGCTAAGTTAAAGTGATTACTTCATAGAATGTTATTCAAAGTTGTGTTTTTTTTCTTCAATAAATGACAATTAAAATATTTTTATTGGAGCAACAATATGAAACAGGAAGGGGAATGATAGGGGAAAATAAGATGAGGAGTGAGAGGGCAGGAAGAAAAAGCAAGAGGTTGTGGGAGGAAGGAGACAGGAAGGAAGAAGAGAAATGAGAAATTATAAGGCGGGATGGAAAGGAGGATGAGGACAAGGATGAGGAAAATAGGAAGGAAAGAGGAGGAGACTAAGAAATGATCAAGATGGATAGACGTGTTTGAGTCATATAAAGTTGGGTACTCATTATCATCATGTGCCATCTATGCAACAAAATGTTAGTTGCAAAACAAGGTTGATGACTAAGACAACATTTGAACTGGAAGGACCACGTTAACACAGGAAGATGTCAATTGAAGATCTATACTCCACAGGGAGATGTAAGATAGAAATATATGTGCTCCACAGGGAGATGGGGAGATGTAAGATGAACATATAAGTGCTCCACTGGGAGATGTAAGATAGAAATATATGTGCTCCACAGGGAGATGGGGAGATGTAAGATGAACATATAAGTGCTCCACTGGGAGATGTAAGATAGAAATATATGTGCTCCACAGGGAGATGTAAGATAGAAATATATGTGCTCCAAAGGGAGATGTAAGATAGAAATATATGTGCTCCACAGGGAGATGTAAGATAGAAATATATGTGCTCCACAGGGAGATGTAAGATAGAAATATACGTGCTCCACAGGGAGATGTAAGATCAAGATATATGTGCTCCACAGGGAGATGTAAGATGAACATATAAGTGCTCCACAGGGAGATGTAAGATGAACATATAAGTGCTCCACAGGGAGATGTAAGATGAACATATAAGTGCTCCACAGGGAGATGTAAGATGGAAATATATGTGCTCCACAGGGAGATGTAAGATGAAGATATATGAACTTACTCATATTGTTCTCCTTTGTCTGGTACAAGATGTCTCATTTTAATTTCCTGCTTAGCAAGACACATACCAACTGCAGATGGAAAAGATAAAAGCATTGTAAGAGCTATCAACAATATTTGTTTATTCAAATGACATCTTCTTTCCAGAGTGCTGTCTTTTTATGAATGTTCTGAACTTCCTCACAATTCTGGGCCAGTTGACCTGCTGCAGCAAAGGGACAAGTTTAAACAATCAGAGCAAACATATAAATTGTAATGATTAGTGAACTTTCCATCTAGATTGTAAAGATAATTAAATATATGTTCAGATTGTAAGGATGAATGAACGTATAAATTGTAAGGATGAATGGACATATAAATTGTAAGGATGAATGGACATATAAATTGTAAGGATGAATGGACATATAAATTGTAAGGATGAATGAACATATAAATTGTAAGGATGAATGAACATATAAATTGTAAGGATGAATGGACATATAAATTGTAAGGATGAATGAACATATAAATTGTAAGGATGAATGAACATACAGCTAGATTGTAAAGATTAGATTTCTTTCTATGGGGATACATAAAAACCTTTGTCTATCAAACTCCAGTGCAGGAACTGGATAATTTTCAGCAGCGAATAATTGATGTGTTTGTGTATCCATCACACATCAGATGATTCAAAACACGTGGAGATAGAATATCATTATGGCGTTATTCTGGCCACTAGCGGTGCTCATCTTAAGATATTCTGAAACTTGGTTAATTTCTACTGAAATTTACATTTGCCTAAAATAAAATCAAAATCTGATCAGTCTGTCATTAGGTAAGTTGTTACTGAAATTTACATTTTGTCTAAAATAAAATCAAAATCCGGTCAGTCTGTCATAAATATTATAAGAAATATTGACAGTTATTATTGTAGTGATTCTGCCAGAATGTATTTGAAATTTCAAAAACTGTTTAGTCACCTTTCAATACATCTGACTCTGTATTGGTGATGTTACAGCTTCCAGTGACATGATGACAGACACAGCTGTCATTGCAGATGCAGGAATCATGACAGCCATGACCAAAATAGCCAACAGGACAAACTGTTGAAAAATGATGATAAACTAACGGATAATGTACTGTTGTTACTGCTACCAATAAATGTCCGCTCTCACTTATAAATGTTCATTCTGGACCACTCTCGCTTATAAATGTTGATTCAGGACCACTCTCACTTATAAATGTTGATTCAGGACCACTCTCACTTATAAATGTTGATTCAGGACCACTCTAACTTATAAATGTTGATTTGGGACCACTCTCACTTATAAATGATAATTTGAGATCGCTCTCATTTATAAATGTTGATTCAGGACCACTCTCACTTATAAATGTTGATTCAGGACCACTCTCACTTATAAATGTTGATTCTGGACCGCTCTCATTTATAAATATTGATTTGGGACTACTCTCACTTATAAATGTTGATTTGAGATCACTCTCATTTATAAATGTTGATTCAGGACCGCTCTCATTTATAATCAAATATTTTCACACAAAAATATCTTTGTCTCCCATCCCAACGCAGGTGAGCTACTGGGACCTGGACTTCTAGTTCATTGTGCAAAAGATAGGCCACTCCTTTTTTTCCATGCATGTCACAAGAGATAACTACGGAACTACAGAAAGTTTGGGGATAGGTTAATAATTTGTCACGTGTGAAAAAAATCAATGTTTATCTTGTTTCGAATTATTACTTATTTCTTCAGAAAAATAGTTTCCAAAGTTGACGAAGATATGCAGGCCAGTGAACATTGCACCTTCGTTTTTTTTTTTCCGGTAAATTCCTAGGTAATGAAGAATGCAAGTTACGACTTTAATGCAGATGATCATAGGATCTGGAAGAGGAATAATTATGAACTAGTTGGTCCAGGAGTACATGCTACACTACTACCCGGTATATCAATGTAATATTGTTACTAAATAATCTAAATAACATATCTCCTTTTAGACAAGGAGGTTAAGATGATGTCCTAAATTCATTGGAGGATGTGACAATCCTAGATACTACCACACTGGAATTTCTTCCTCTGGAGACTAAACACATTGGAGGATGTGACAATCCTAGATATACTGCCACACTGGAATTTCTTCCTCTGGAGACTAAACACATTGGAGGATGTGACAATCCTAGATATACTGCCACACTGGAATTTCTTCCTCTGGAGACTAAACATGCATCAAACCCCCCCCCCCCCCCCCCCCCCCGAAACACAACCATGCCTTTGAGTCAACAAATCTAACACTAGTTCAGATGTCACCTCAGTTATTCAACTCAAAAGGATCTGTGCTTTTGTCAGAAAGACTATGGCTTGTCAAGAGCTACCTGCTCACAGATAAAGGGGTTATCTCATCATCATCATGTGCCAAGAGCTACCAGCTCACAGCCAAAGGGATTATCTCATCATCATCATGTGCCAAGAGCTACCAGCTCACAGCCAAAGGGATTATCTCATCATCCAACCCCTAAATAAAACACGACAGAAATACAAACAAAACTCCTGTCATGACATCATGTCAAACGTGACACAAGGGTTGTAACATATATAATTGTATATATTTACTTCTTTGAGTTTCTACTAAGTTAAAAGCAAATATTTCCATGTGATTTGAGTCCCTAGTCTACCTTTTTGTCTACCTCCTTTTCTACTTCCTAGCGTACTTCTTGGTCTACCGTTGACTCTCTTCCTTATACTTTATGTGGATAGACCTGTTTCATCATTCTGGAGCCTTCCATTCTTTCTACACGCCCCCAACCATCTAAAGCAGGGCTATTCAATTGGCGGCCAGCTGGCCTAATCCTGCCCGCGGAGTCCTAGTAAGTAGCCCGAGGATCATTGCTAAAACAGTGAAATAAAGTTATAAAAAACCTAATTGTATAAAATCATTCAACTTTTTTAAAAATAAATTTGGCCCCTGATGATCCCATTTTCGACATTTTGGTCCCCGAGTAAATATAATTGAATAGCCCTGATCTAAAGCGTGTCATTGATAAAAAAAGACATTATTTTACAAATACATTTGTTACTGTTAATGTTCAGAAATAAAGGGTGGCTTTTTATAGGCAGTTGAAATAAAGGCCACTTTGCCATAGTAGTCACAATTGTTGTTCGTCCATAACAAGTCATGATGACCATTTATTACATCCCGTATTGAAATTCAGTTTGAGTTATGTCCTTCTCTATGAGTTCTTAGATGGCTAATAAACCCTATTCTGGCTGAAAATGCCACTGGACAGTTTGGGCATGGGATGACCAATGTAGATCTTCTTCTTCTTTCTATCCTCATTTACCTTTCGGTGTTGA
The DNA here is from genome assembly GCA_034231615.1 of Meghimatium bilineatum. NCBI lineage: Eukaryota > Metazoa > Mollusca > Gastropoda > Stylommatophora > Philomycidae > Meghimatium > Meghimatium bilineatum. The sequence goes on along the minus strand of CM067310.1, from coordinate 4,502,177 downwards.
GGGGAGAGTGAGTGTATGGTCTTTTGCCCTTCTATTTGCCTCTTCAGCTGTTATATTTCAGAGTGTCTCTAATACACTATCTATCCACCTTTTACGAGGGTGTCCAATAGGTCGACTGTTTTAGTATCGTTTATTAAGTGTTTTACCAATGTAGATGATTTTTTAATATACCTGTGACTTTCTAGCTACTCTCCGCTGTTGAGCTGCTGCATTTATAATCTTTTCACAAAATGCTGCACCTTTCTTTTTTTACTGTAGACTGCCATGTAGCTCTATTTCATGCATCTTGGTTTATTACAAAGGCTTTCAGTGAGGTCTTTAACAAGTTCTTATAGAACTTCTTATGGCCACCTTGAGAACATATGCTCTTCTGCATAGAGAAGTGTCTTTGGTAGGTTATTTTCTGGTATATGTATCACATGATCTGCCCAACCAATCTGTGTCTTCATCATGATAGTGTCAATGCTGGGGATAGCAGATCTGTCAAGGACAGGGGTTTCTGAAATATTGTCTTGCCATCTGATGTTCATAACTTTTCTGAGATAGAGTGTGTGAAAGTGATCGAGTTTCCTAACATGACCTTTATACACAATCCATGTTTCATTAGCGTATAACAGCACTGGAAGTAAAACTGCTCTGTAAAACTTTCAGCTTAGTCTGTAGGTTAATGTCATTTTTATGCCACACATTTGTGTACAATCTGCCGAAAGTGCTGCTTGCCTTGGCGAACCTTATATACACATTATCATCAACAGTGGCAATTTGTGATAGTGTACTACCTAAGTATGTGAATCTATTCACAACTTTCAGAGTGGACACCATGGTGAGTAGCATGCAAAAAAACTCTTGATTCTTCTTGATTAGAAACTGGCCTCACAGCACGTGGGGCATTCCCATTAGTACTCCGCCCTCTGTTCCAGCAGCCAACCGACTCGATGATGTTTCGAGTCTAATGCCGCTGAAACAGACGTCGACATCAAGGCACAACTCTGGCCCTTGTGACAGGTGTCTTTGTTGTTCCGCCCACCAACGCCGTGCCGTAACAAGTTCAAGCACAACGTCTGCCTCTCAGAACAACATGGTAACTATTATCGAAGGTTACGACTACAGGATTGTATAGATGACATGCCATGAAGCTTCTATAAAAAGATAACCGCAATATTTAGGCATGTCATCTACTAAGGTTTTCTGTTGCATGGTTGGTTTGTCTAGTGAGCTATTGGTGAGACCCACAGACGCAACCGCATGCGCAAAAAAACTCTGAAATCAATAATCCAATCTCAGCTGTGATTTGAACTTGAGACCTCAAGGTTCTAAGTGGAAATTTACTCAAAATGCTAACATACTAACCTGACTGGCAGTATTTTCCTGTGTAACCAGAAGGACACTTGCAGGCCCCTGTAACCACGTTACATGTGGCATCAGCTTCACAATTACATGGCCAGCTGCAGTTTTTACCATAGAAACCTTCATCACATGCCAATGAACAATCGTCACCTTTCCATCCTGGGTAGCAGTTGCAACCATCTGCAAACACAAATATATAATGTATACCAATATTAACTGCCTCAAATGTTCTTCTTCTTATCTTCCTAAGCATTAATTCTCATACTTCCGCAGACTAGCAGGATGTAGTCCGTAAAGAAATGTGTTTGTCATGGTATGCAGTTTGGTTGAGATATCTGCACCTTTCTGCCTGACACATCCAATTGCAACATGACATCCAGGCCATTTTAACCCTTCATATATAGAGATAGAAGGAATAAAAGAGTAAAGGTATTGGATAGTTTAACAAATGGTATAATACAGAGTTAGCAATGAAATAAATATATACCGGGTAGTACTGCGGACAGAATGTTATTGAAATCAACGATCGCTTATGCCACCTGACACGACACTTGATGATGATGATTTATCAAGGGCAGTAATAAGTACAAATAATGTTGACATCTTTGATCAGGTCAACAGCGACCCAGACTGCTGCAATATGATTAAGAAGCAATAACTGGACAAGCTTCAGAAGGATGGCCAAATAGATTAGTGTGCTGTGCGAGTGAAGCTGATAAACAGGTTGAGATGCACAGCATAGCCTACTAGTGATATGTTTATGAACATCCACCGTTCAGTAGAATTAGTAAAAGCTGAAATTATACAACAAACCATGCCAAATACGGATGTGCCGGGCCATTTGCGCAAATAAAACGATGACACAAAGCATTACCATTCTCTGGACTACATCCTGTTGGAAATCTAGTAGGACCATGGACCTGCTACAAGAGAGATCCAGCGGGAGTTTGAGAATGAACGCGGAATAAGAATATGAATACAATATACTACTGCCAAAATTGGAAGTGTTGGGCCACTGACATAAATAAAATTATTTATAAATAACAATAAAATTACTGCTCTTCCCTGATCTCTGGACCCCTTTGACCATTATAATACGACACAAGAGATCCTGTGGGAGTTTGAGAACACATCATTAAAAAAAACACAAATAAGACTCACCCTGAGTGCAACGGCCATGCCAGCTACAACTACCTGGGCACTCCAGTCTGTCACAAGAGTAGCCTGCCCAGTGACCTTGACAATGACACATTCCCATTTCACAAGACCCATGACCTGTGCAATCTGGTGGTGAACAGTTCGGCGGATGGACACAGAGGATTGTACTGACCTCTCTTGGACAATTGTATGAGCTATTTGTACTGAAAGAAATAATTTGATAATGAAATATATATGACACTATTTACTTATTTTGATTCCTAGGAATCACTTGTTACAACAGAAATGACTTATCTAAGTATTTGACTTATCTGCAATATGAATGGCAACAATCACGCCAGACACAATACTCACCAGTGATCTGAAGGGTAGTTGATCACAGAGCCATTAATAACAGTTGTAGCCGAACCTCCGCCATCTAAATTGATGGCATTCACCAAACCAAGCTCAATGAGCAAATTGGAAAACTTGTATAAATCCAATCTGGAGAAAAAATTAACCAAATAATGTTTGTTATCTTAATATGTCATTAGAGGTGAGAAAGAGAGTTCTGCAGTGCTATATAACCCCTATACTAACATATGGGTGCGAGTCTTGGACAATAAGCAAACTGGAAAGTGGGAAATTGGAGGCAACAGAGATGTGGTTCTACAGAAGAATGCTGAGAATACCATGGACTGCCAGAAAAACTAATGTAGAGGTGTTAAAAGAGTTAAATGCGAAACGGACCTTAATCAACAATATAAGAAAAAGGCAATCTTCTTTTTTTTGGCCACTTCATGAGACAGGCAGGTTTAGAGAACATAATCACAACAGGCAAGATTGAAGGCACCAGAGACAGAGGGCGACAACGTGAGAAAATATTAGACAGTTTGACAACCTGGCACGGCAAAGAAACAACAACGACTTTGATACATAATACTGTGGACAGAGAGCTGTGGAGAGCCATGACCGCCTACGCCACCCGGCATGGCACCTGATGATGATGATGATCTTAATATGCAGACCACATACATCTGTGAATATTATAAGATTATCTTGGATATCTGTGAACATATCATCTTGGATATCTGTGAACATAACATACTGGGTATATGTGAACATATCATATTGGATATCTGTGAACATATATTGTATATATGTGAACATATACTGAATATCTGTGAACATATCATACTGGATATCTGTGAACATATCATATTGGATTTCTGTGAACATATCATATTGGATTTCTGTGAACATATCATACTGGATATCTGTGAACATATCATACTGGATATCTGTGAACATATCATACTGGATATCTGTGAACATATCATACTGGATATCTGTGAACATATCATATTGTATATCTGTGAACATATCATACTGGATATCTGTGAACATATCATATTGGATATCTGTGAACATATCATACTGGATATCTGTGAACATATCATATTGGATTTCTGTGAACATATCATACTGGATATCTGTGAACATATCATACTGGATATATGTGAACATATCATACTGGATATCTGTGAACATATCATACTGGATATCTGTGAACATATCATACTGGATATCTGTGAACATATCATACTGGATATCTGTGAACATATCATATTGGATATCTGTGAACATATCATACTGGATATCTGTGAACATATCATATTGGATTTCTGTGAACATATCATACTGGATATCTGTGAACATATCATACTGGATATCTGTGAACATATCATACTGGATATCTGTGAACATATCATACTGGATATCTGTGAACATATCATACTGGATATCTGTGAACATATCATATTGGATATCTGTGAACATATCATACTGGATATCTGTGAACATATCATACTGGATATCTGTGAACATATCATATTGGATTTCTGTGAACATATCATACTGGATATCTGTGAACATATCATATTGGATATCTGTGAACATATCATACTGGATATCTGTGAACATATCATACTGGATATCTGTGAACATATCATACTGGATATCTGTGAACATATCATACTGGATATCTGTGAACATATCATACTGGATATCTGTGAACATATCATACTGGATATATGTGAACATATCATACTGGATATCTGTGAACATATCATACTGGATATCTGTGAACATATCATACTGGATATCTGTGAACATATCATACTGGATATCTGTGAACATATCATACTGGATATCTGTGAACATTACGAGATTATCAACTTAACTTGTTATTCTACTGTATTCTTAGTTATCAAGATATCGTCTGGGTTATAGATATCATTGTGGCTTGGCTTATACATTGTCTGTAACATCCGCTCCAGACATATTCAACTTCAGCATTGCTTTATTGGTCATTTTGACCTATAGGAAGGAACAGCCAACTTGACGCCTCATTCAACATGCGTAGTAGGCCATCATCATCAAGTGCTGTCTCCGCAACAACGGTTGTCTGCAAAAGACCTCTAACATTCCCTGTATCTTGGTTTGGTGATGGACTCTGCTAGACTAACATGTTCACCTCATGATATTGCTCTCACACTTGTATCTCTACCTATCGCTTACTCGCCTCCCCTCAACTTTACCCTCATGTAAGGTCTTCAACAATGTATCATGCCTTTTAATATGTCATGTCTTTGCATAACCATGGTACTACTAGATTTCCATCAGAATGTAGTTCAGAGAATGGAAGTGTGTTGTGTCGCGGTTTTATTTATACAAATGGTCCGACACATATGTCTTCAGTATATTTAATATTATCAATCCATACATGAACCCTTTTTTGTTCTCTTCTTCTTCTACCATCATCAAGTTTCCTGTAAAAATATTACTTTTATTTGTTGCTAGAGAACCGTACTAACCCATTGATATCAGTCTTGCCACTGACTTGAACCATGTGAATCCTGCCTTCAACATCATGACCAACTGCAGTACGGGCAGAAACAACTGTTACAAAACGTTCCACTGTTCCTATACATAAAATAAAATGTATGATTAGTCATACGGTACAATTAATGATAAGGTGCAATTAATGATAAGGTGCAATTAATTATAAGGTGCAATTAATGATAAGGTGCAATTAATGATAAGGTGCAATTAATGATAAGGGATTTAATCATAAGGTACAATTAATAAAAAGATACAATTAATGATAAGGTACAATTAATGATAAGGTACAATTAATCATATGGTACAATTAATCATAGGTACAATTAATCATATGGTACAATTAATGATAAGGGATTTAATCATAAGGTACAATTAATGATAAGGTACAATTAATGATAAGGGATTTAATCATAAGGTACAATTAATAAAAAGATACAATTAATGATAAGGTACAATTAATGATAAGGTACAATTAATCATATGGTACAATTAATCATAAGGTACAATTAATCATATGGTACAATTAATGATAAGGGATTTAATCATAAGGTACAATTAATGATAAGGTACAATTAATGATAAGGTACAATTAATCATATGGTACAATTAATCATATGGTACAATTAATCATAAGGTACAATTAATCATAAGGTACAATTAATCATATGGTACAATTAATGATAAGGTACAATTAATCATATGGTACAATTAATCATAAGGTACAATTAATGATAAGGTACAATTAATGATAAGGTACAATTAATGATAAGGTACAATTAATCATATGGTACAATTAATCATATGGTACAATTAATCATATGGTACAATTAATCATAAGGTACAATTAATGATAAGGTACAATTAATGATAAGGTACAATTAATGATAAGGTACAATTAATCATATGGTACAATTAATCATATGGTACAATTAATTAAAAGGTGCAATTAATGATAAGGTGCAATTAATGATAAGGTTCAATTAATGATAAGGGATTTAATCATAAGGTACAATTAATAAAAAGATACAATTAATGATAAGGTACAAGTAATGATAAGGTGCAATTAATCATATGGTACAATTAATCATATGGTACAATTAATCATATGGTACAATTAATCATAAGGTACAATTAATCATAAGGTACAATTAATGATAAGGTGCAATTAATGATAAGGTTCAATTAATGATAAGGGATTTAATCATAAGGTACAATTAATAAAAAGATACAATTAATGATAAGGTACAATTAATGATAAGGTACAATTAATCATATGGTACAATTAATCATATGGTACAATTAATCATAGGTACAATTAATCATAAGGTACAATTAATCATAAGGTACAATTAATCATATGGTACAATTAATCATAGGTACAATTAATCATAAGGTACAATTAATCATAAGGTACAATTAATCATAAGGTACAATTAATCATATGGTACAATTAATCATAAGGTACAATTAATCATAAGGTACAATTAATCATATGGTACAATTAATCATAGGTACAATTAATCATAAGGTACAATTAATCATATGGTACAATTAATCATAAGGTACAATTAATCATAAGGTACAATTAATTATAAGGTACAATTAATCATAAGGTACAATCATTATCATGCAGCACATCCTGTATAGGAAATTCATCTTCTGCGTAAATTCTAACAATCCCACAGGTTAACAGGATGTAATCCAGATATTAGAATGTGCTGTCATGTTTACAATTTAGCTGCGATACCTACATCTTTTGACCTGACATGTCTGACTTCAGCATGGTCTTTGGGTCACTTTGACCCTCTATGGCATGGGACAAGCATCTCCATCTCCCAAATCTACTTGGTCACCTCTTATGACATGTCTGGCAGGTAACAGTATTGCTATTCAACATATTATTGTGAATTATTATGGAGAACTAATATATCCAACTATATCATCGGTACAATGTATATCATCAGCTCTCGAACCAAAACCTACTTTGACAGGGTTGTTTTTGGAAGACTAGTCTCTCTACCCCCGAGCTCTATAAAATATTTCTCTCTTCATTAATTGTTAAATTTCTAGATCACAAAAGTTATGCATTTCATTAAATGGTTCTTTTCCATGTGAGTGGTCCTGGGTTCATTCCCTTAGCTACTGAAATCATTGGCTATATATACATTACATTAGCGGCCGTTCTCGTCGGATTGACACAGGTTATTTAGATTGATATCTGTTACAGGTTCCATGTGAATAGACATGATAAATTTAGCGTTGACATGATTACCAGTAATGAAAGCATCCAGTGTTGTTTTCCTGCTGTTTCCAACAGCTGTTATTTCCGAACTGCGCAAGGTTTATTATGACCTTCAATTCTCGTCAAAACTTGGTAAAAATGGACCTACTTATGATTCAGGTGATGTTGACGCACAATTTTTAAATGGAATTCTAAATTATTATGTTTTTTCTTAAGTGTTCATCTCTCAGTCATGTTGGGACTCCAGATTCTGATATAGACTGACGTCTGTTTCAGGGTTTCCCTTTTGTCATACAGCTTCTCTTCTTCAAAGCTGAATTGGCTTTATTATTATACAATCATTTCTATCTCCCAATTACCCACCTGTTGCCTGGAGCAATAGATAAGTTTGGCTTAACCAGTAATCAATTGGTGGGGAATGAGCACAGTGAACCCTATCCTGGCTACAGTGGCTAGGAGCAGTGCATATGGTGAATCCTACCTTCCTGGATGTGTGATAGTTATTATCTGGCTCTGGCCCGGGGTGGGCCAAAAATCCACAGACTTCCCAGCAATATAATGCCAGTACACCTTTTTGAATGCCCAGCACTGGATGACATCAGGAAAATGCTTCTCCCTCCAGGGCCAAATAAATGGAACACATTATATGGAACAAAACAACAGTTCACAAACACATGCATTATCACACAATAGCATTTGGTCAAAGGTCATGAGCCCATGGACCGCTGGATCAGCAACCAACCAACCCACCTGTTTCTTCAGTATCAGGGCATTCTATTGCTTTACTTTCACCAACATAGTTCTTTCCATCTCGGACAAGCCAAATGACACCACCAACAAGTTGGGTGAAGTCCTGCACAATCAGATCCACCTCAGACAGATATCTGCCAACAAAGAATATGTAGGCAATAATATTCATTGGCTTAATACTGATAAGAATGTTAGTTTATTTTTTTATCCTTGAGGTATGATCTTTTTTTGGTACAATACAAGAATCAGTGGACAGGTTTCTACGGAACAAATAGCTAACATAATTAAACCAAACAAAATTTCAATAAGTTGCATATACCGACGCATCCAATATTTTACACGCTGCGCGATGAGTGCCCCTGATCACTCGATTTGCATGCTGCACACTGAGTGGAAGGTGAATGGCCAGTTCATCACTCGTTTATCGCTGGATCGGTATTTTAAGTTACGTCTGTTTAAGTTTCCGAGATAGTGCAATAGCATATGAAATTAAAAAGTTGGTATGCTGTCACATTTGTCCACTGATTCTTGTATTGTACCTTTTTTTTTACAGATGTGAGAGTTGGACAATTAGAATGGACACAAAAAATACACACTTTTCAAAACAAATGTTGCATAGGAATATTGCACATTTACTATTGTCCAGTAACATATTCTTTAACGAATGTTGTCTTCATCATGGACACCACTCAGAACACTCCTCTGTCCTAGGCAGAACTGCATTGGCAAGAGACATGTTCATACACTCTTGAATATCATTGGTCAACCATCTGATTGGTCTTCCTCTTCTTCTACAACTTAGAGCTCTGCATTCAAGAATCAGTCCTACCATATCATGTTTCTTAATATGTCCAAAATACTGTTATATAATGACAGAAAGGCTCAATGTTGTGTTGGTTTAGTAGGAGAGAAACATCACAAGATGGACAGATTACAGTCTAGCAGTGTGCACCACCAAGGCAAGAGAGAATGAATGTTGGATATCTGTTGCAGCCAACCTTTGTTGTAGAGACAACACTTGATGAGGATCTCTGTCAATTAGTTCACTTTAGATGGGCAGAGTTGATATCAAATGATGAGTTCCTGCCGAAGATGGATGTGTCGGGCCATTGGCGCAAATAAAACGGCGACACAACGCATTTCCATTCTCTGGACTACATCCTGCTGGAAATCTAGAATGGATCATGGTCCTGCTACTAGAGAAATCCAGCAGGAGTTTGAGAATGAACGCTGAAGAAGAAGAAGAAGAAGAAATGATGAGTTGTAGAAGAGAACACATCAATGCCGTGTAGACGTAGATACAAAAATTGAAGTGCACAAATATAGAACACACCCTCAGAAAGCAGACTGACAGAATAACAAAACAATTTCTGGACTGTAACATACAAGATAAGAGGAGGGTTTGAAAACCACAGAACATCTGAAGAAAAACACAGGAGTAAAAGATAAAAATCAATTGGGACCTGTTGGGCACAGATAAGGAGGTCAGCTTAGCACAGAAATTGTTTGAGTGTGATAGCTGTTCCAAGTTCCTCAGGGAACTGAAAGGACAAGAGATATATATAAAAAAAAAATATATATATATATATATTGAGCTTCAGTTATACCTGGGATAATGCACTCTTTATTCTTCTTCAGCGTTCATTCTCAAACTCCCACTGGATCACTCTAGTAGCAGGACAATGGTCTTACTAGATTTTCTGCAAGATGTAATCCAGAGAATGGAAATGCGTTGTGTCTCCATTTTATTTTCACCAACAACTTAACATGTTCATCTTCAGCTGTATCAGAACAAGCTGTAATTCTACGTCTCAGAATGGGACATAACCGACTCCGCAGTCATATGTACACAAAGTTCAAGATTGGCAACACGGCCATGTGTACAGGCAGCACAGAGTGCCAAACATGTACTTCAAGAGTGTTCTGAGCATGAAACGCTGAGGCAGACATATTGGCCAGAGGAAACAACATTGGAATCAAAGCTCTATGTGCCACTGTATGAACTACAAAAGACAATGAGTTTTAAGGAGACAGAATTACAGATACAGACATATTTCAAGTGAACGAAGGAAGAAATCTTCGGCTGTATTCTTATTCAAACTTTAGGATCAAAATACAGATTTTAGGGATTATTTTCAATGGAAATGCAGAATAATTCAAGAAGTATGACTTCAACTGAGGTAGAGACAAGTCTGTAGAGAAGTAATACCAATCCCAGAGCCAATAAGTGGTTCAAAAATGTACTAAGCACCTGTCACATCTAAGGAAGATTGAAAGGGGAGGTGTGACTGTCCCATCCAGCAGAGTCAAAGTGACCCAGAAGCAATTGAATGCTGACGTTGGATGTGTCAGGCCAAAAGGTGCAGATATCACAGGAAGTTATAAACTATGACACAGTATATTTTATTCTCCATACTACATCCTGATAAACAGCAGAAGTTTGAAATCAAAAGTAGAAGAACAACAACTAAAAAATAACAAAACAAATAATGCGCACCCCGTGTAGATGTATCCATCTACAACAACTAAAAAATAACAAAACAAATAATGCGCACCCCGTGTAGATGTATCCATCTTTAGTCAATCCAAAATGAACATTCTGGATACCACCAGAGTCTTGAACCAGAATCCCATCACTAAAAATGTTACCTGTAAAAATCAACAAGAAATTAATGCAGATAAAATGTAACATGGAAGAGAATAATCAACTCAAATAAATATTGCATGAAACAATACCCAGGAACAAGCACTGATTAAATATAACATTCTACCAGCAATAGGTGAAGCTGTTATGGTTATCTGCGATCAGAAAGATTGCCTTGTTTTTTGTGCCTTGGACATAAGGATGTTGATGATTATGAAGTAATGCCTGCAGCTGTGAACAGATAGCTCTTAACAAGCCATAGCCTTTCAGACATTAGTACAGGTCATTTTCAGTTCAGTAACTGAGGTGACTCCACTCCAGAACTCAATTTAGGGTTGATATATCAACGGCTTGCCTTCCTGATCAAAGCACAGGTCCTTCATCTCTTTAGGTGTGAGCATAAAACTCCCGCATATTATCAGGCTGTAGTCTAGAGAATGAAATGAATTGTGTCATTGTTTACAATATGGCTGTGATATCTGCACCTTTTGACCTAACAAATCCAACGTCAGGATGACTGCAGATCACTTTAACACTTTATGGTAGGGACAGTCAACTCTATCCCAAAAACTCCTGTTCCCTTTTATGATATTCATGGCTGGACAGTGTTGCTATTCTTTGCTCCCCTTTCAGGCCTGACAACACAAGAGGTGTGGTCAATTATTATTCACTGACACTATGTTAGCTCATTTAAATAACTATTTAAATATATTTGGACTGTCGGCCCAATTGGGACCTTTATCAAGACAACATAAACAGTTAAGAACACAAATCATAATCATAACGAATATAAAAATAAATTTCCTGGTAAGAGAAATCTGTCTCCCAGCCAATTTTTTTATATTCATTATGGTTTTGTGTTCTTAACTGTTTATGTTGTCTTGATAAAGGTCCCAATTGGACCGACATGTTGACAATTGTATTTGTTCTTTGTTTTATTATTTTCTATATTTTATTATTTTATATTGACAGTTTTCTTCAGTAACCTTCCTACCTTATTTGTATTTACCTCCACTTGTACCATCAAGCACTTTGAGGAACCGAAGTCTGTTCTATTGCCAAATATTTTACTGTTGCTGCTGTAATCCCATGGTGTTCTAGAATTTCTCTGATATTGTCAATCCATTTACGTCTCTTACTCTCATCCCAGATATTCTCTCCAAGCTGCAAACAATGACACAACACATTCCATTATCCGGACTACATCCTGCTAACTAGCAAAATGTGGAGAATGAATGAAGAAGAATGACCATGTGGCCACACACTCCATCTCTTGATTATCTCAATACTCATAGTGTTGGTCTCCAACATACAACGAGCAGAGACAGCAGACCTGGCCAGAGAATACAGATTTAAGGCAAAAGCTATCGGGCACCGGTTCTGACCTGGAGAACACAGGGTAGAGTGGACTTTACCCTGATGACAGGCCTACGAATATAACATGAGCGAGGATGCTGAACAAAGAAGAAGATGGTGTTGTTCTTACTTGTTGTTTTCTGTTGTGAATGTAGTCTTGATAAAGGCCTTTTTGTCAAATGTCGATTTGTGTGTGTGGTTATGTGCATCTCCAGTAATTAGCAAAACTTTAATTTCTTGTTACTAGCTATACCAACATAGAGAAAAAAAACTGAATGACATTAACCTAAGCATTGCCCGGTGTTGGTATTGAAAAATCCAGCATTTGTTGCTACCAAGCACTGCTTCTGCTGCGCAGAGACCTCGACTGTTGCCCTTTCAGCTGTTCCATTCTGACATGTGCCAGGATGTTTAGGTTCAAGTACTGACCATGTGGTCAATGGGTTGTTGACTACTTGATGATTAACATAGACCAGTCTTTTCTCCCAGTCATAAGTACCATCCTGAGAAGTTACAAAAGTATGTTTTTAATAAGGATGGATGGATGGATGGATGGATGGGTGGTTGGTTGGTTGGTTGGTTGGGTGGATGGATGGTTGGATGGTTGGTTGGTTGGGTGGATGGTTGGTTGGGTGGATGGATGGATGGGTGGATGGATGGATGGATGGTTGGTTGAATGGATGGTTGGATGGATGGATGGTTGGGTGGATGGTTGGATGGATGGTTGGATGGATGGTTAGTTGGATGGTTGGATGGATAAACTCTTTATACACAATTTAGCAAGAATTTGATGTAAAATTACATATTGATTACAGTATTACATTCTCTAGTAGTGGAAATCTAGCAGAACCAGGTATGAGAAAAATCTGGTGGGAGTTTCAGTCCAGAGTTATTTTTGGTGGAAATATAGAATTCTCTTTCCTGATGATGATACCCCGCACAGGAGTCGGAGTTTGTCTCTTTTGTTCCCTATGCCAGGTTGTTGAGTTTTGCATTCAGCTCCAGATTAGTGTTTCTCTTGCATTCTTTTTTTTTATGAAGTCATCCAGATTTTTGTCAAGTCTCAGATGACTGTTTAACTCAATGTAGCTGTAGTGTGCAATGTAACAAGCTAGACAGTCTTCTAATGTAGCTGCAGTGTGCAATGTAACAAGCTAGACAGTCTACTAATGTAGCTGTAGTGTGCAATGTAACAAGCTAGACAGTCTACTAATGTAGCTGTAGTGTGCAATGTAACAAGCTAGACAGTCTACTAATGTAGCTGTAGTGTGCAATGTAACAAGCTAGACAGTCTACTAATGTAGCTGCAGTGTGCAATGTAACAAGCTAGACAGTCTACTAATGTAGACTAATGTAAACAAGCTAGACTAGTGTTTCCCAACGTGCTCCACAGGGGTTGGGGAGGGGGGGGGCAATGTCCAATTCAAACAAGTTGTCATTCTGCTTCATTTAATGAATAATTTTTCTTCTTCAGCTTTAATTCTCAAACTCCCACTGGTTCTCCCTTGTATCAGAACAATGGTTCTACTAGATTTCCAGCAAGATGGAGCCCAGAGCACGGAAATGCATTGTGTCACAATTTTATTCTTTAATGTCCTGACACATCCATCTTCAGCAGTAGGGAACAATTCAATATTTTTAAAATATGTATATGTTACATAGAGGAGCATCAGAATTTTAAAAAAGACATGTGGGGGATGGTAAAAAAAAAGTCTGGGATACTCTGAGCTAGACAATCTTCTAAACAGTAACGGTAACACTGAGCTAGACAATCTTCTAAACAGTAACGGTAACACTGAGCTAGACAGACTTGTAAACTGTAACGGTAAAATATGAGTAATAAACCAGCATCATAGCACACCATTTACCATAAATGCTCATCTGCCTAGTCAGTAGTTGACCAGAAACCATCTGACTAGTGTCATCTACCACACTCGATCAGTAATGATGGCCCCACTCCTCATCCTTCCCAGAACATGAACCCTGGTATCCTACTTCCTGGTGACTGGGTGAACCAAAGGAAAATGTTTATTTCAATCCACAAATAATGAGTTGATTCAAACCTGGGTCTGCTAGTTGGCAGGCAAATAATTTAATATTACACTACCGCAGCTCCTGATAGTTTTCTTCTTCAGCATAGTCAATCCCAACCATCCCCAAAATTCTTAGTCGCCTTTGATGACATACAATGCAGGCCTCACTGTTACTATTCTTGCTTTCCTTTTGTACCCCAGCAATACACAAGAAAAACACGCCTGCTAATTAACTATAGAATTAATCCAATTACCACTTTTACGATGTATTGAGATTTAAACAAAGGCAATTGTGTAGTAGTATCACTACGGGCACGGTACTTGGTATGAGTAACGTTTCCATATTTCACTGACTGGCATGATCGTGTGTCCCTGTGGCTTCTATGTAATGGCCCATGATGAGTCTGATATGGGGTTAGGATATCATCAAAGATCAATTCACTGCTCTCCGCTACATTACTGCAAAAGAGAACACAACAGTAATTTAAATCATATTACTGCCGAAGATGGATGTTTCGGGTGATTGGTGCAAATCAAAACAGCAATACAACGCATTTCCATTCCCTGGACTGCATCCTGCTGGAAATCTAGTAGGATCATTGTCCTGCTACAAGAGAGAACCAGCAGGAGTTTGAGAATGAATAATAAAGAAGAAGTAAAGAAGAAGAAGTAATCATATTTATTTATTTCAGTGTCTCATTTCTAAGGCTTGATTGAACTCATGCAGGACAAAATAGTTATAAAATAGCCACAAAGTTGAAGTTGGATGTGTCAGGACATTGGTGCAAAGACATCGACAACACATAACTCATTTCTTTTCTCTTGATTACATCTTGCTGGAAATCTAATATGCACATCCTGCTAATAGAGAAATCATGTGGGAGTTTGAGAACAATCGCCAGAAAAACATTATCTAGGAAAATACTAAAACCACAACCTGTTTAATTAATAACTACACCATGAATACCAGTCAATTCTTCAATCAAATCACTCATAAACACTAAAACACAACAGTTTTACTGATTCTTCTTATTCTTCTTCATAGGATATCTCTTGTAACAGGACAATGGTCCTACTAGATTTCCAGCAGGATGTAGTTCAGAGAATGGAAATGTGTTGTCACC
Source organism: Meghimatium bilineatum (assembly GCA_034231615.1). Taxonomy (NCBI): domain Eukaryota; kingdom Metazoa; phylum Mollusca; class Gastropoda; order Stylommatophora; family Philomycidae; genus Meghimatium; species Meghimatium bilineatum. The sequence continues at coordinate 4,486,640 of CM067310.1, read as the reverse complement.
GTGTTATTTGTGCTAATGGCCCGACACATCTATCTTCAGCGGTTACTGATTCATACTGCTTTAATTCATTCTACCCATAAAAACGATATGTTGTTGCAGATAGAATCTCCATTCCAGGATATATCGTTCCTGCAGATATGACATCTAAATTTCCTTGTTTGGATCATTATTATTAACTTATTTAGCTGTTTAACATTTAGAAATCTGAAAGGAAACCATCATCAAGTGCCGTCTCCGCAACTAATGTTGGCTGCAACGTATCTCCAACATCTCCTGTCTCTTGCATTGGTGGTGCACTCTGCTAGACTGTAACCTGTCCATCGTGTGATGTTACTCTCCCACTTGTATCTCTGCCTACCGTTGCTCGCCTCTCTTTGACTTTACCCTCAAGTAGGGTCTTCAATAAGGTGTCCAAATATTTTAATGTGTCCACAATATTTTATTTGCCTGATCTTTATTTCTCTTAGTAGTTCTTTCTTCATATTAAGTGTCTTTAGCACCTCTTTATTTGTTTTCTTCTCTTTCCATGATGTTCTCCCTATTCTTCTATATACCCACATCTCAAAGGCATCAATTTTGTCTTCTAATTGTTTATTTAGTGTCCATGTTTCTGAGCCATACATTAATATATAATAGATGTAGCATTTTATAATTCTCATTTTTAACTTGTTTGTAATTTGTTTAGATGTTAATATTTTCCTCATATCATTGAAGGTACTTTTAGCCATTCCTATTCTCCTTTTAACTAATGTTTCACATCTGCCATCATTTGTGACTATGTGTCCAAGATATTGATACTATTTTACTTGTTGTAGTTTCTCTCCATGAATTTTTATGTTTAGCTCTGTTCTTCTGTGTCTTTGCTGATTATAATGGTTTTTGTTTTTTGGATATTTATATCCAGCCCATTTTCATTACTTGATTTATTGACTTGATCTATTAGTATTTGTAGTTCATGTTCACTTTCTGCTAAAAGAACAGTGTCATCTGCATATCTAATGTTGTTTATTATTTTCCCATTGATCTTGAGTCCTGGTGTTTCTTCTATATTTTTAAAGATATTCTATGTGTAGATATTAAATAGGCTTGGTGATAAAATGCATCCTTGTCTTACCCCTCTTCTTATTTCTATGTATGGAGAGTAGCTGTTTTCACACCTTATTGATGCAGTTTGTTCCCAATATATATTTCTAATCAGTCTGATGTATTTTCCATCTATGCTTATTTCTTCAAGACATTTGATTATTTTTTCATTTTAACTCTGTTAAATGCCTTGCATGGTACTTTTGGTATAATGATAATATTGAGTGGAATAAAGTTTAACTTTGGAAATCCAATAATATTCCTGGGAATATTTCATAAAGTTTTGCAATATTTTGTTCAGATTTGAAAATAACGCGAAACAAACAAAAATGGCATAAAACACTAGACAGTTGATAGATTTACAGGATCTTCAAATAAACCTATTACGATCAGTAAATGGGCATTCAAGACATCTACTTTAGTCAGATTGGATATCAACATTTCAAGACAAGTAAAATTGAGGGTGAGTAGAACAACATATACATTCTTTTTAAAATATGCTCTTGTAACATTCCTGTTTGTGTGTATTTTTTTTTATTTTATTGTTATTATTCTTATAAATTGTATATGGATTCCACATTCAATTATCTTTTTTTTATACTTTATATGACCTTTCATAGCTAATATTCTGTCTTCATGAAGCTTGCGCCTAAATCATGTTGCGGTTCAAAAATTTAGACTAAATTTAATTACGTCCAAACCGGGGAATAATTTTGTCCTGAAAGAATTAATCACTCACAATGAAACGCTGAGGCGGACATATTGGCCAGAGGAAACAATACTGGAATCAAAACTCTATGGGACACTGTATGAACTACAAAAGACAGTGAGTTTTATTAAGGAGACAGAATTACAGATATAGACATGTTTCAAGTGAACGAAAGAAGAAGAAGAACTCACAATGTTGTTTTAAAGAGTCATACCATCCCTTTATATTGATTGCGCAAATGAACTCCAGACAAAATAATGTCTCCCTCTTACATTCCCAATACACTCCAATATTTCATAACATTAGGCACACAAAAAACTGGTGAAAGTACAGAATAGTTCTCTGCTGTGCTATAAATAGCACGATGTTTACATTTTTAACTAGGTGACGTCACGGATTCCTGTGTAACACACATGAAGTTGAAATAGATGCAGTGACGTCACATGTCCCGACGCAAACGAGTTTTAGTTATTACTATCGCTGTACATAATAGCACTGAAGAAAATGACATTTTGTTAGGCGGTGTGCTGTCTCTACCTGCCGAAAATGCACTAACGCGTGAGTGTGTTTTAGTGTTATCTACGTATCAGCAACTATCAATTTCATTGTTGTTACACAGAAATCTATGAGGTCGAATAGTTAAAGGTGTAAACGGTGTGCTATTGCGGTTCCTAATCCCCAACCCTTAAACCTAATCATATCCCCTAATCCCGACTCCCCAAACCTACTCCCTATTCCCCAAACTACTCCCTATTCCCCATATCTACTCCCTATTCCCCAAAACTAATCCTTATTCCCCAAACCTACTCCCTCCCCAAAACTAATCCCTATTCCCCAAACTAATCCCTATTCCCCAAACTAATCACTATTCCCAAAACCTACTCCCTAATCCTAATCCCTACGGTTAGCCCAAAGGTTACGATATACCATGACACTAGAGGTACGGTCACAACGTAGCATTAAAAGCAACTTGTGTAACAACAGGAATAATACGACACTCACCTTATTGAGAATTCTCTGCAGGATACACATTTTTAACTCCGGAAAGGAACTCCATGAATATATCATTCGAACCGACATGCTTCCTTCTCCATATATACTCACATAAATACGATGAAATTTGCCCTGAGCATCTTCTACCCTGAATTATAAATTCTCTTTTAACACTACCCCCATAAACCCTCTATATAGTATTTGTATCGTCTGCTCCTGTTCGTTTCTTTCCGTCTGCTACTGTGTACCACTGCGCATGTCCCTTATTAATAGCACTCTACAAGTACAAGGCAATCCCAAAACAAAGGTCAGAAAACACATCGAAACTAGAGCAAAGGTCACAGCGGAGAACTATAATGTACTTCAGCCAAAAAACTAATGAATATAACATGGCAATTATATAAATATAATATTATATACTATATAGAAATGTGAGACAATACGACAACACGTTTCAATGTACGAGTTACTTCAGTCACAATCACATGATACAGACCTCGTCGTCAGTAGCAAATTGAACAGCAGGATCAGATCTAATAGAATGCGATAAAATGATAAACTAAAAACAACCGTAGCATGATGAAGTGAATGTCGAATTGCCATACAATAATTCTTCCATCGAAATATCATGTATGCTCAGGTAGATGCCTATGTTTAGACAGTTTAGACACAGCAGTCTATATCATCTACTACTACGGAAATAGTGAAAGTTGTACTTTCTTAAAAGATTTTGTACTGCTAGTGCACAATAATATGGCAGATATTTCTTCACGTGAACTGCTCTTTAATTTATTTTTTAAGTACATATTCCGTATTAAAGTAAATCAAAATTCTTTAAAATCAACAATAGAGCACATCTTTTAATATTTTAATGCAGTTGAAAAATAATAAATGAATAGCATCATAATATTTTACATTATTTGTAAATTGGTCATGTAATACGCACAAATGTAAATAACCAAAATATCGGAGGATGTCCGACAACATGGAGAGTGCCGCAGTAACCAAACGAAAAAGTGGTAAATACTAAATAAAGTATAAATTTTACTGCAAATCTTTAACTATCAATGTAAAAAACTAAATATAAAACAATGGTCCAACAGGTACTTTTCTCAAGAAACACATAAGAATTTAAAAAAAACACAAAACCATAAAAATATAGCACTCACTCCTCGTGGTGAGGTACACTCTTTTAAACTGCGGGCGTCAGTCAAGTTTTCTTATATCCGAGCTTTTTTCACCACAAAAATAATGAATGAATGTGATTCAGATAACTACAACATCCGAGGTAATTAAGAATTATAGAATTATTACATTTTCGCACACACACAACACGGGGTTTGAAATATTTGCAGACCGGCATATAAAAATATGTCCAAAATATACAGGGGATCTCCCTGGCATGGAATAGTGGTAAAGTTATTCGAGACCGTCGCCAGTAAAGACCTCTGTATAGAAAGTTAACATGGTCTTGCCGTCTAGCAGAGGACGGACGAGACAAAAGGTGCGTCGTTGCTGGCACACTACACCGCACAAATTGGTCAGGGAAATGTGGAGGCATATCAAGAAATTAGGAAAACGATTACAGACACGTGTAAGAACTTGAGCATGGAAAACCATATGCTAATGACAGTTGAAGAAATCAGGAAGGCGCTGAAAAGTACAAAAAACACAGCACCAGGGCCAGATGGCATTAGATACGATGACATTAGTCGGAGAACGGATGAGGAGTTGGGAGAGTTGGCGGACATGTTCAATAATAGCCTTCTAAAGGGCACAGTGAAAGAAGACTGGTTGCACAGCTACGAGTAGTTCCACTACACAAACCTGGGAAGGACCACACCAGGATACAAGGGTACAGAATAATAACAATGCACAATACGATAGGCAAGCTTTTGGGAAAAATTGTGGCCTGGAAGGTATCGTTTTATCTTGAAAGAAATAAGTGTTTACCAACATTGTTAGGAGGGTATTGCCCAGTAAAGAAGACATGGCAGAATGCAGCCATATTTGCGCAGGATGTTTTTGAGGGGTTCGATTCGCGCATGGAGACATGTGCGGTCGCAATAGACCTTGAGGATGCGTACAATAGGGTATCCTTGGATATCTTGATGCACCAGCTGTTAAATCTTGCAGTAAATCCTTTTGTCGTGCGGTGGGTTGGCGCCGCCCTGATGCACAAGATAGTAGTTCTTAAGTGTGGTAACTGGATATCTGCACCAACGGTTTTTAGCCCTGGTCTGACACAGAGATCGCCTCTATCTCCTATACTTTTCAATGTATACACAGTACATATCGCTGGCAATCAAATCACATATGTTGACAGAACGATGTCATATGCCGATGATATCCTGGTGTATAGACAGGGCAGAAATCGAGAAGAGTGCGTCGTGGAACTACAGGAGCTGGACAGACTTACAAATTGGTGTCGAGATATGGGAGCAGTGGTTAATCCATCTAAGACATTCGTGACGTGGTTTTCCTTAAACAATCACAAAGACACCCATGCCACAAGTTTTGTTGTCCGGGAAAAGTTTAGAAAGAACTAGCACAATGAGATATCTGGGTGTGTTTTTTTTTACAGAAGCATGATTTTCAGGGAACATATTGACCACGTTATCATAAGGGCAGGCAAAGGCTTAGCAGCAATGAAGGTTATGGCTGCTGCGCAGTGTGAGCAGAGATTGTTATTTCTTTTGTACCAAGGTTTGGTTGTGGCTGTGGTGGAATATGCACTGGCAATTCTGACTCTTAGCCAAACTCAAATCGAAAGACTGGATAGAATCCAGAATGCAGCAATGCGTATCATACTGGCATGGTTCGGGCATGTATGCAGGCACGATTCCTTGTCAAAAACAATACTGTAGGGAACTGTCGAGGGTGGAAGAAGCAGAGGAGAACAAATAAAGACATGGACAGACATCAAGGAATGGACAGGGCTAGATATTTCCACACTCATCCGCATCGCTGAGGATAGAATTCGCTGGAGGACTCTGTGTGCTGAAGCATTCAATGTGGTACCCCTACGACCCTGAAGGGTTATGGGTTTATAGATAGATAGATAGATAGATCATACTGGGATGCACAAGAGACACTTCGACAAGAGCTATACGATACCTACTTGACTGCCCAACAGCTGAGCATAGATTACAGTATTGCCGTGCACGGGCGTACCTTCAAATATATGCAGATAAGGAACACCTGCTGCATTCCGAAATACAGAAAGTTAAAGACAGCAGACTCAAGAGAGGGAGGTCGTGGATGGGACGTGCTGAGGATGTCATACAAAGCGTGTGCAGATTGCAGGATGTGGTAGCAGGTGCGGAATGGATAAGTCTATCCACAGATTTCGAAACTTGCTTGAGAGTAGTAATATCACTTAGCAGAGAATGCAGAGAATGGTGTCCCACAGCTGTGGAGAAAGAAGTGCAGGCTTTAATCAGTGAGAATACCAAAGAGGGGGATGTGATTATACACACTGATGGATCTGGGATTAGGCATGTTCGCAGTGCTTGGGCCTTCACAGCTCAGTGCGCAGGTAAAGGAGGAGAGTGGTGCATTTGCGGTCACTACTAGTAGTATGACCATGGAGACTATGGCGGTGACCAAGGCATTTGAGTGGCTACGCACAAAGAAGGTAACGCAGGTCTGCATTTTGAGTGACTCTATGGGTATGAATAAGAAGGTACAAGTGGGTCTCGTTCACGAACAGTGGATTGAGGCCTTGAGCAAGGCGAGATGAAATTTTAGTGCCGGGACATATGGGTTTTCGAGGCAATGAAAGAGCGTATCAACTGGCATCATGCGCGATTGTGGCACAGGGCAATGGATCGAGCTGACGTTTTGAACTCCTTAAGAGATATAACACGCGAGAGTGAGACTAATGTGGATGATGATTCCTTTTAAATGGCTAGGATTAAAGATCAGGGATTGAAATGCGGCGTTGCTAGAAGTGAACATTTTGGAGGGCGCAGAAGAATGATGGTCAACCAGCATAGGACCGGTACTGTCAGTAGAAGTATAATGGCGGATACACTCAAGGAGAGATCGGAGCAACTATGGACGTGTCCAGTTTGCAGTGATGATGATCTGACGACTAACTAACTAACATGGCCTGCAAGGCTGATTTTTTAAATTATTTCTTTGCATTCGTTGGTCAGCCCTAGATTTTTGGCATGAACTCCAAGTATATAAATATTCATGATTAGAAACTAGCACACGGGGTAAGCCCATAAGTGATCCGCTCTCCGTCCCAGCAGCCATTCGCGTGTATGTGGACTCAGAAGTCCCAGTCAGGTATTGATTACGTGATAGTCTTTTCTTTCCAAAGGAATATATTTTCTTCCCTCCCTTCTAATCACTTCCGTTTCTGTCATTCATTGTATGTGTACATTTTCATTCACATTGTCAACGTCTTCATTTTGCAATGAGCGTGCGTATGACTGCTTTAATCAGCTTTATCACCTCTCAGTACTGTGCCGTGAGCTGCATTGTGTCATGTTTTACAGCAAGCTGCATTATCTGCACTTTCGACCTGACACATCCGTCTTCAGCCAGCATTTTTTGGGGCTGGGTTGGCATTCCCGTATCTTCGATCCCTAGTACTTGGCCAGGATACAGCAGGGTTGCTGCACTCCTGTTTTCAGGCCCACTACGTGGAAGTGTACTGAGAGTCTTGGCCAGCTGTGGTTCACTGACCCTGATGCTGAACCAGCTATGGAGCGCTGGCCGGTTCACTCTAGTGTGCATGTCATCTCTGGGCCCATCTGCAGGAGTTTGAGAAAGAACAAAGAAGAACAACAGAAGCTAGATTTTCATATTAAATGTATATGTATTTATTGATTGAACAAGTCATAAAATGCACACATATGAGTCATAAAAAGTCTTTATTAACAATTCAAAAATTGTGGAAACAATGACCAGAAAAATAAAGAATGAGAGAATTGTTTTTAAATACTAATATGTAAACAAAAAATTACAAATATATATCTACCTGAGTGTAAAGCTTGTTATAACCCATAGCTTGTAGGATGGACACAATGATAAATGTTTCTTTGTGAACACCTGCTGGATGAGGACAGTGGAAAAGAGAGATGCTTCAATTTGAAGAATTTGGTGTTGCTCAAGGCCTCAAGAATTTGGTGTTGGCAAAACACCCAAATGGGCTTCCGTAAGAACAAAAGCTGTATGGATGCTATCTTTACACTTAGACAACTAACAGAAAGAGCCACAGAAAACAACAAAGAATTATATATCGCATTCGTAGACCAAGAAAAGGCATTCGACAGAGTAGACAGACAACAACTATGGAAAACACTATCAATATACGGAGTACCAGAACATTTAATCAACATATGCAAGGGCATTTATGCAAATAGCCAATGTGCAGTAAGAACAAATGCAGGTGTGTTCAATAAGTTCCAAATTCAATCAGGAGTTCGCCAGGGGTGTGTCCTCTACTTTTTATAACATATATCGACCACATTTGTAAACTAACAAGTACCAACGAAGAAGATAACATAAAAGACAAATTGAACCAACTACTCTTTGCAGACGACCAAGTACTAATAGCAACATCAGAAGAACAATTGCAAGACTATATGAACAGACTCCACATAACATGTCAAAAATTCAACATGAAGATTAATATTGAAAAAACTGAAATAATGGCAATAGCAAAGAAAGAAAGAAATATCACTATCTCCATCGATGATAAACACCTTAAACAAGTAAATGAGTTCACTTACTTAGGAAGCATTATATCGAGTGAAGGGAAAACCAGTAAAGAGATACAAAATAGATGCAACAAAACATACCAGATCCTAGGACAGATGACACGCATTTTCAAGAACAAAAATGTAAACATAGACACTAAAGTTGCATTATACAAGACTATTATTATTCCATCACTATGCTACCAGTGCCAAACCTGGACAATGACAGCACAAGACAAAAGAAAAATAGTGACAACAGAAATGACATGTCTACGAAGAATACTCGGAGTGTCATTAAGAGATAGAATTAGAAACGATAACATCAGACAGATAACCAAAACAATACCAGTATTGGAACACATCAAAAGACAGCAGATCAAATGGTTTTCACACGCTTCCAGACTACCGACATAAAGCATGCCACAGATGGCCATGACACATAGACATAACGGTTATAAAGCCAGAGGCAGACCATGTAAAAGATGGATCACAGAAATCAAAGAAGCCACAGGAACAAGCTTACAAACAGCGCACAAGAAGGCCATCTCCAGAGAACTCTTCCACCCCTGACGCTGCAAGGCAAACAAGGGACACAGCGTATAGATAGAATAGATAGGGGGTGTTGGGAATGGTGGATAGCACATGGTCGAGAGGTTAGTGTATTGGTTTCACATCTGTGAGGTCCTCTCTTCAGTCCTAGTAAGGACTGGGAATTTTCCTGTTGGAGGAAACACACCATATACATGATATGGCGATAGCAAAGGCACGAGGCATCGCACACGTCACACACGAGCTTCCTGAAATTCCCTAACTGCCTAACTGGAAACACACAGCATTAATAGTATTTGACAGACAGGTATTGGGAATGCTATGACTAACAATTGTAACCTGTGGGAGCAGAGAAAAGAGTGTTTTTAACCAGAATCACAGGAACTACCAGTATAAATACACTTCTATATCTGCTGGGGGCAGCTGTATGAGTTTTTCAGAGTGCAATGACGGAACATAAACATTAAAACAGCTATAGATTTTGTTGTTCGTCCATTACAAGTGATGGTGACCATTTGTTATTTCCATTTTGAAATTCAGTTAGAGATATGTCTTTGACTATAAGTTTGTAGATGGCTTATATTCTTGGCCGCAAATGTCCTTGGACAGATTACTGTATGATGACCACTGTAGATGGTTTCTGGTCCACCCGTGACTTTCTTTACCCGTGACCACTCATGCTACTCTCCGTTGTTGAGCTTTAGCACTGTTTCTCTTTTCATATATTTGCTACGCCTTTTTTTTTTACTCTAGAGCGCCATGTAACATTATTTTGTGCAAGTTCTTTTCATGTATCTTGGTCTAGTTCTTATTCATCGTTCATTCTCAAACTCCCACTGGATCTCTCTTGTAGCAGGACAATGGTCCTACTAGATTTCCAGCAGGTTGTAGTCCAAAGAATGGAAATGCTCTGTGTCACCTTTTTGTCCTGTGAACTTTCAAACATTTCCACTCTTTCCTCCCCCACTTCAAACTATCCAGAATCTTCTTTCTTAAGACTTCACCTTCCCCTCTTCCTTTTAAGGGACATCACCAACTCTTGGAATGCTCACTGAGACACCTAACACAATCTCATATCCCTTTACACAACAATTGCAATCACATAAACAATTACAACTACTTGTATGCCCCAAACAGATGTGCTGGACCAGAAGGTGCAAATAACGCAGCTATACTGTAAACTGGCAGCACAATCAACTTTATGCTCCCCTGAAGAAATCACACAAACATTCGTTAGTTATCAGATAGCGAGCACAGAAGAACAATCATTCTAAGGCCTTGCCACCACAACAGATGGTCAGCCTATGAACTGAGCAGACATACTCATTGCTCTTCGCGAGTCCCCACGATCTGAGGATTTGAGTTGAATGAGCATGAGTCAATATCGAGAATGCAGGAATTGGGAGTGAACATGGGTGTGGCCTGTAGAGAACCCCTGCTGGAACCATCAGCCGTTATACCCTGAGAGATTTACTGAAGCGGAGATCTGAGCACCTTTGGACGTGTCCGGTGTGCGAAGAGGATAATCAACAGACCTAATACCTAATCATTCTAAGACTATATGGTCACAATTTCAAAAGACTGTAGTCTCAGGTTAACAGAATGTGCCTCAGATAAAGAAGTTTAATCCCTTACTCAACCAAAAATAACAATAGAACACCCATCCTGTTCTTCAATGTGGCTGTTGTCATGATGTTAGGACTTATTGGTCATCTACGAACTCATAGCAGCGGACATAACTCTGAATTTTATAAAGTGGATGTAAGAAATGGTCATCACTTATGACGGACGAACAACAACAAATCAATTTGTCGTTTTCTCATATGCCCAAAGAATTTAGTCTTTCACTGATGCGAGTAAGCAACTTTATATTTTACTTACTTTCTTTCAAAATATCTTCAATTATGTTTTTTATCTATCCATAATGTTCTTATCATTCTTATGCAGTCAAATATCATTATAACAACTTTGTCCGAACCAATGTAATAAATATGTATGTAATAACAGGAACTTGCTATATACAGGATAAAAAATAAACATAATTGGAAAATCTGAAGTTGTTATATAGTAACATTTGTGATAAACATCTGCACTGTAGGGTATACCAACATATAAAACCATATCTCTATTTCTCTACACAATTTTTTTACTATTCTGATTATTGTCCATGATTCACTTCTGTACATAAGGAACGGTCAATATAACTTCTAAAGAAAACATGTTGATTCACATTGCAGGACAAGCAGATGCCAGCTGAACAGACCAGGTTTAAATCCCCTCCATTTCACACAGGAAGGTAAGAGCTAATCGCTCAGTAACATCCATTTTATGAATATAACATAACATCTATTATTTAACATATCAACTGTTCAACTTGTCCAGTTCTGCAGCCAGAGTCCGTTCAATAAGGATTGAAAGCTGTTGATCATATGGAATACTGCAGCTGATAAAGACCTGCTTGTTTAGCTTCTTGGCTGTAAATAGAAAAACAAGATTGATGAAATAATAATAACAATAACAATAACAACAAACAAACCTATTACCTGTCAGGGTGTTAGAGGTGTCAGACATTTGATGCAGAAACATCTCCTTGCATTTCTATCCTCTCCTATACTAATGAATTTGAAAACTTGACACCCTATCCAGTCCTTGATCCAGTGGTATCCCGCTATAATGGCTGTGTTGTCAATCTGAACTCTGTTTACACGTGGCTGCGGAGTCAATTTTGTCCAGTTCTGAGGTGCAGAATAACAAATTGGTCTGGTCTGTTCATAATTTGGTAGTCATCTTGTGTTGGCTTTCTAATTGCTTTACTCATTTGTTTATTTTGTTGATACGTTATTGGCACATCTGGTTGATCGTCAACAGCTCCCGCATCGAAGCTTGACTCTTGTTGCAAAGATGGGGCTTAATTCAGCCAACAGAGGCTGAAAACTCATGCTAAGGAAAGAATGGTGGGACTTATTGAACAACTCAGTTGTCCAGAACATTACATGGATATACTGCCCTGGTATGCTGGGGTCAGAGGAAATGAGAGAACTGACTTATTGTCAGGCAATGTGGCTGAGAACGTACACATACAGAGAATGTTAGAAATGGGAGTATCTAGAAATGAGGGAAAGAAGAGTAAATTGTTTGTTAAGTCCAGAAGATCACACAATCAACACCTGACCGGGACTCTGAGTCTACATAAACTGGGATGGCTGCTGGAGCGGAGGGCGGAGCACTTATGGGAATGTCCCGTATGCTGTGAAGCCAGTTTCTAATCAAGAATAAAGGCTGAAAACTAAGAATGACCAGGTCCTCCTAAAATCAAGCAAGATCACAGTCTGCCTTAGAAAATACAGGTGCTAAAAATGGAGGCAACCAGTCAAGAGATGCACCACAGCAATCAGGATGCTTCCACAACAAACACAATGAGAATATATTTATAACAATTAAGACAAATTAACCTGGCACGGCAGGGAAACAACAACGATCTTGATACATAATACTGTGGACAGAGAGCTGTGGAGAGCTATAACCGCCAATGCCATCCGGCATGGCACCTGATGATGATGTCTATGTTCCTTCAGCGCTGAATTCAGTGTATAAGGCAGAAACCAGAGCTCTTGCATTTGAGAGATGTGATACTACTGCGTGTAATTCTTGTATGTTGTTGAGACCCATAGTCATACATAGTTATTCTGTGAAGTCTCTCTCTTGGACTTCCTCTTCTCCTTTTGCCATCTGGTACCCATTTCAATATTTGTAGTAACAGTCTGTCTTCATTCATTCTAAGTACATGTCCAATATAAATCAATTGTTTTCTACTTACTATTGTAGACACATTTGCTTGTGTGACTTGAATTCTTCCCAACCAATATTTAAAAGTTTTCTAAGACATTTATTTTCAAATGAATTTAATTTCTTTTCCAGTTGTCATTTTCCACATTTCCAACTGTATGTCAAAACAGATATCAGATTGAAGTTTAACAGTCATAATTTGGTATATTCATTTATTGTTTTTGATTTCCAGATGTTTATTAGGTTCGTTAACCTTTACGACCCTGTCAGCGGATAAATTTACAGACAGGTATACGTTACTACAGGCCTGTAGGTGGATGCATCTGCCAATAGCTATGGCCCGATTCCTCAATACGGAACTACACGAAGTTAAGTTATTGTGCCGTATAATTCACGTCACACGAGGCTAGGAATACATAACTTCCACCCACCACACAAAATTTACCAGCTAAATTGTACGAAAGTGAGTATAAAATTAGGATTATGTCGGATCGAAATTTCTCAATGACTAATGTTGAACCGCATGGCGCCGTAATAGATCAACGTGGTAAAGAGACATCTGCATGTTTTATTGTGCCGTCCTAGTGTTTTATGTGTTAAAATATTAAGAGAAAGATTGTTTATTAATGAAATAACAAATACAGTAGGTCTAGATAATTTATCAGGGTTGCTAAAGATCTGCAATAAATACAATCACATTGTATGTCGGCTTAGACCTAATTGTAGAATGGCCAACGTTCTAAGTGATATGTACAGGTTGTATTCAGTCCATATTATGGTAGTTAAGCTCTGAAACAACATATATACAACAGTCATAGGTATTTAGCAGGATTTTATCAGTGTTGCCACACAATAGTCAAGTGTTAGGTGCATCACAAAACTATTGTTTTGATTATTTAATTGTAGTTGTGTGATTTTTTCCCCTGCAGTTTAGCAGGATGTAGTCCAGAGAATGGAATGTGTTGTAGCATGCTTTACAGCTTGGCTGTGATGTCTGCACCTTTCAGCCTGACACCACCGACTTCAATATGGCTTCTGGATTCACTATAGCATTAAGTTGCCATCAATTAAGTGCCATGCTAAGTGACATAGGCCACCATGCTTCTCCACAACTCTCTATCTCTTGTATTGTTAATAAATTCAGTTGGTGACTTCTTTTTGTGCCAGTGACAACCGATCCAGATATTTCTCTCTTTGTCTTCCTGTCTCTTCTCCCCTTGATCTTTCCATCGGTTACTAAATGTTCAAGTTTTACTTTTCTCATCACATGCCCTAAAACTCGAGTTTCCATGCATAAACTAAAAAAATTAAATTTGGATCTAGTCAAGGATGTGGGAGTCAAACCTATATAATCTATAGAAAAGGGAGATGCAATCACACACAAAATTGTGAGAAATACTAGATTGTTCACTTACCAAGCTTCTTGGCTAGTGACTCTGAAGTATGTTCAACTTTGCCACCAAAAAGAATGCTGCTTGTAGGAAGATTATTCTGGAAGTGAAAATAATGAAAAGACATCATTGTTAGAAAATGAAATATATTTGATTCATTGTGTGAAAATCAGGACCATGCAGTTGATTTTCTCAGTATGATGAAGATTTTGAAGATTGTGCTGAGTTTGTTGCCTCTTTTATTGCGGTGGTCCATCATTTTCGTGGTTGTCCTCTAGGTCTGCCTTCACTGTATCTGTGTAGCATAGCTTGCTGTGGTATGCTGTCTGATAATAGTCTGTTGATGTGTGCAAACTGTTTTATCTGTTATCTCTTAATATATTCCAAGATTGGAGTGGTATCAGTGTTTTGTCTAATGTCCTCATTTCTCACTCTGTCTCTTAGCAATATTCCTAGGATTCTGCGCAAGCATGCCATTTCTGCTGTCACAAGTTTACGTTTATCTTGCGCTGTTGTCCATGTTTGGTATTGATAACACAGCATTGGTATAATAATATTTTTGCATAGTGTTATTTTGGTGTTTAAATCTCCATTTTTGATTCTGAAGATTGGTGTCATTTGTCCTAGGGTTTGGTATGCTTTACTACAATATATTGCTTAACTGTTTGAAAATGCAATGTGCTTTTTTAATACATTGTGTGAAAATGCAATGTGCTTTTTTAATACACTGTTTGAAAATGCAATGTGCTTTTTTAATACATTGTTTGAAAATGCAATGTGCTTTTTTAATACATTGTTTGAAAATGCAATGTGCTTTTTTAATACACTGTTTGAAAATGCAATGTGCTTTTTTAATACATTGTGTGAAAATGCAATGTGCTTTTTTAATACATTGTGTGAAAATGCAATGTGCTTTTTTAATACATTGTTTGAAAATGCAATGTGCTTTTTTAATACACTGTTTGAAAATGCAATGTGCTTTTTTAATACACTGTTTGAAAATGCAATGTGCTTTTTTAATACACTGTTTGAAAATGCAATGTGCTTTTTTAATAAATTGTTTGAAAATGCAATGTGCTTTTTTAATAAATTGTTTGAAAATGCAATGTGCTTTTTTAATAAATTGTTTGAAAATTCAATGTGCTTTTTTAATAAATTGTTTGAAAATTCAATGTGCTTTTTTAATACATTGTTTGAAAATGCAATGTGCTTTTTTAATACATTGTTTGAAAATGCAACATGGTTGCTTCATCATCATCCGGTAACATATCCTGGACAGGGTGTAGCTGTAGCAATCATAAGGCCTATGTCATCACAGACTTTGAAACTGCTGCCAATCTTGAAACTGTGTGTTTCTTCCAAAGAAGCACCACTACTTTGTTCAGGTTTCCATCTTTCAGATTACTAGTGTTGGTCCCAGTTTCAAATATAAAAATTATGGTAACTATAGAGAGAATGTAGGCTTGCCTTACAACATTTACGCTACCACAAGACAGACTGGCACTGACATGGAACGAGGAAACATTGTCATTGAAGACCTAAGAACAACCTGGAGAAAACATGATGAAAGTTCTCTCATCATAGTTTTTTTCTCTCCAGACATAAAAAGACCTGGATAATAAATCTACTAAACATAGGGTAATCTGAGAATAGTCATACTTCCACTCATTGTATTATGTATTAGTAATTATCATTCCTTTAGATTAGCCAATGCTCTTTTTCAGTCTTAGTAATTTTTGTGTGGTTGAGGGTTGTCTAGATTTGACGACATCTAAGTTTCATACTGATGAAGTGGGGAGGTGTGATCATTTATAATAGTAGGAAATTGTGTCATGTGATGTATTCCTTCCAGAACGTTGTCTTCCCAATGAACTCTCTGAACCTCTCTCTGTCTTGGGCGATGTGGCTTGCATTTTCTAGTGATGTATTCATGTTATCTTTAATGTCGTCAGTCCATCGTCTTCTTGGTCTGCCCCTTCTCCCCTACCCAGGTACTCTTCCCTCCATTATTTGTCTTTCTAAACAGTTATGTCTCTTTATATGACCAAACAGGCGTAGTTTTCTTTTTGTTATTGTGTTTAGTAACCAACACTCTGGAATATTCAATGTGTTTATAATATCTGAGTTTCTGATTTTATCCTTCCATGATATTCTAAGTATCTTCCTGTAGCATTCCTGGAAATTGTAGTGAACAGAAATATTTGTCCTTCACTCTATATCATGTTCACATCTCTCTCATCTTCACATTACCGAAAGATAGTGACATGTGAGATGAAATGCTTGAGGAAAGCTGCCGGGGTCACCAGGCTTGACAGATTGCGGAATGAATATATCAGGGAAAGAATAGGTATATTACATAGAGAGAGAATAGATCAAGTTGTTTGGCCACATTCTGAGAGTGCATCACGAAAAGTTGCCCGTACAAGCATATAACCAAATGAGATCAGGGTACAAAGCCAGATGAAGACCACGGAAAAGATGGATAGAAAACGTCAGGGACATCATGAACAGACACGGTCATAGCACAGCCGAGGCCACACATCTGGTTTTAGAACACAAGCTCGAGCTCCAATCACCCCTACGCTTAACGGCAAGAGTGGATCACAAACCACCTGGGGATAGACAATAGACTCTATATCATTATTAAGTTTTATGATGCAGAACCTATCCAAATTTGATTGATATTTTGTGGTGACTCACGTTTGCAGTTAAATGTCCGGCGAGTATGAACCTGACCTACTTACATAATTTGTCGGCATTGCAACTGCCATGTTCGACAATATTGGACTGCTACCGACCCATACAAAAAGGCTGTCATCAAGTTTAATAATCTTGAAATATATGACCTTATCCAAAATATTGTATGAGACATCTGATACCACGATCTGCGTCGAGCTAGCCATAATGGGAAGACCTGTATGAGTCACACAACCAAGCCTAGACCAAGTCCGTCTACATTTAGCCCTTCTTTCTGAGTCATTCTTCTGGGCTGACAAGGCTGTTCATTGGTTACTTAGCGTATACTTTGTGAAGGAACCCAATGCAAAGCAGGAAAAAATATCAAATACGTCACTAACATAAGCTGATCCGAGATCAACACGTAAGATAATGATGGTGAGGACTCGCCCAGACCTTGTCGAACTTCTTTCACTAAAATAGAATTGACCTGTAGTTACAACATACATTCATACGCGTTGAATACATTACTATCACTCTATTCTTTATAGTTTTATACACTAAACATAAATATTATATGGGTGGTATAATAGTTAAGTATTATATATTTTAATTAAAATAGTTCTTTTAATAAATATTTGCTGCATTATTACCAATCTCAACCTGTTCTATATTGTATGCGGAAGTATATTAAAGTTCCACTTTATCACGTTTTAAGTTAATAATTTGCCGGCTGCTGGCATTATTATTTCGCTCATCTCTCTGGAACTTGTGCGCCCGTCTATTCTATCAGTCACAGAAAAATGCGTGAAATTGTTCACCTCCAAGCTGGACAGTGTGGAAACCAGATTGGCGCCAAGGTAAATTATTTATTACGAAATGTTTGGGGGTGCTGTCTTTCTTATTTTTTAAAAGTGGGCGTTTGCTGTCTCAAACGAGCAACAGATTTCTTTCCAAACAAAAAATAAGAACAAAGCAAGAACAAGTTAATTACGTGCCACTCTACAGCCGTCAGTAGGTCTCCTATATGAATTACACTAAAAATATAATGCCCAAGTTATTTTCTAAACATTTTGTTTTCTAAGTAACGTATATTGCTTTTGAACATGATCGTTGCAAGTAAAAGTGTACAGCTGCCGATCGAATTATTGTGGGTGGATGCAACAGCTATGGACTGTTCAATGACTCATACTTAAACAACAGCACCAGGTCTAACTTGTCTTAAGTAAGTTATATAACATCATATGACTAGAACTTAGTGCCGGGCCTGGTGCATTAAAGAGTCTATATGATATGAGTTAAAATTAAGATATGGGGCTAGAAGGCTCAAGACAACACAATTCATTATGCTAGGCTAACATATTAGAATTAGGCTATACCTTGGGCTTACATCATAATCAGTGACTCATACTTTAACAGCAGCCATAGTCTACAGTCTGTAGTAACATATGACTATTATGACTAGAATATTTAGTGCCTTGCCTGGTGCATTAAAAATGAGCCTGTATACGTTAAAATAAAGAGAGGACTCAAGACAATGCAATTTATTAGACCTAGCCTAAACTTTCATAATCATTTAAAATTTAGGCTATGTTCCTAACGGGTGAAAGTACAAAATAGTTCTCTGCTGTGCTATAAATAGCACACTGTTGACAATTTTAACGATCCAACATCATGGATTCCTGTGTAACACCAATCAAAATAATGGCTGCCGTGACGTCACATCCCGACAATCACACAGTTCAACTCTAGACACTGATGAACTTATACATAATCTGTTTGTTTTCCAATTTACAAATTTTTTCCAATTTCCTATTATTTGTGGTGAGCGATCAGTATTTCTGCCCGCTACACACGGAGCGAGGTGCACGCACACATTAGAAATATTATTTCTAATCCTAACCTTACTCTTTAAGTACTTACCCGTAAATTTGCCAAATCACACAACAAAAGTCAGGTAACACCTCGACACTAGAGCAAAGGTCACAGTGGAGAACTATAATGTACTTCAGCCGCCATAATGTAGTGTTACATTTATTATAATTTATATATTATTATTATGTAGACTAATGGCTTGGCTAGTAGGGCCTACCTGCTTAATGTATACATTACTTTAGAGAATACATCTAGGATATGATTGGGAGAAGTGGCTATTCAGAGTGGGACTGAGCCAAGTGAGAAATATGTTAAACCAGTGAGCCATGAGAACCATCAGTATGCATATACTTTGATATTTGCTTAGAGAGACTGCGCACCTTTAGGTTTAACCAGAGTGCAGTGACATTGACTTATAATGAATAATTAAGAGTATTTATTATTACTATGGTCGTTTTAAAGTAATTAATCATACGGGAATATGCTTCAATATAACACTATTTTAAAACAAAAAGGGAAAATAAGCCGTCTGTAGTATAGGTGTACCGGCTACTGCACATCCACTATGAGGAAAAACTCTGCTTAATCATTTGTGATAATACAATCAAATCCCGTTACAGCTTTATCCAGACCAACAAAATATGGCTAAAAGTAAAAATGTCTCCACTGTGCTATAAATAGCACACACTGTTTACACTTTTAACTAGCCAACATCACGGATTTCTGTAAAATTTATGCGCATGAACAAGTTCCTCGTCGCATGAACAAGTTCCTCGTCGCATGAACAAGTTCCTTGTCGTCAGCTACTTATACAACACATTCATCAGAAACAAGATTTTACAATTTTATTTCTTTTTCAATGATTTGTACTGCACCATCATTATTTCTGTGTGCTATACACTGAGAGAGGGGCGTGCGATTGACCAGCTAAGATAATTTGTCTTAATTCTAAATACTGTTTGTAGTTATTCTAACCCTAGCACACCAAAGGGTAGGAAATACCTCAAAACTACAGCCAAGGTCACAGTAGAGACTTATACTAGACTTGATCCCAAAATATGTATGTAATAGCAGAAATTTACTATATACAGTGCAAAACAATAAATAATAAATATAATTGGGGATTTTGAAAAGTTATTAAATGGGGAAAATTGTTATAACAGGACATGCCGTAATAAAGGGAGGAGGTTGGGGTGTTCAAACCCCCCCCCCCCTCCTTAGCAAATCTAATATGAGACTAGGAACTTAACCAAAATGTCAATAAAAACTCCAACCGTAGCGTTTTTTCACAGAAAGAAGGTCTTCAAATTTCCTGGAAAACAGTAAATTGTACTCATGAAAATGGGTGAATGCCCTTTTTGGGGGCAAAACACCCTCCTTTAGGTAATCATATCCATGGTGCACTTTTTAGTGTAATTTCATCAGCCTGATTGCCCGTGTGTTGCCAGGGCCCGAAAGGGGAGCAAAGAATAGCAACACTGTTTACCTTCCATGCATGTCGTAAAAGGCGACTAAGGAGGTTATGGAATGGAGTTGGCTGTCCCATCTCATATAGGGTCAGTGACCCAAAGCCATGCTGAAGTCGGATGTGTCAGGCCGAAAGTCGCAGATATCACAGCACTGCTGTAAACCATGACACAACGCATTCCGTTCTCTGGACTACATGCTGCTAATCTGCAGGAGTTTGAGTACGAATGCAGAAGAAGAAGTGCTCATGATTGTTGGTCAGTAAAATGTTAAAAGAGTATTCTGCTAGAACCATTAACATACATTCTCATGTCCTGGGAAAGACCAGTTTTATCAGTTTAAGATTGTAACAATATGAGAGAACAAAACTGTCTCAGCTTATCAGATGTGTTTTGTAATTTCTTCTTTTACCAAGTTCTGGGAAGTGATTTCGGATGAGCATGGCATTGATCCAACAGGAACATACCACGGAGACTCGGAACTCCAGCTTGAAAGGGTTAACGTTTATTACAATGAGGCCACAGGTGAGCAGTTATAATCTGTTTTAAGTTATTTGCTATGTATAATTTGTCTTAAGAATAACATCAGTTATGAGAATAACATCAGTTATAAGAATAACATCAGTGTGACCTTTTTCATAATTTTCTATTTAAAGCTTCTTCTGAAACTAGATGTATTGTAAGGACAAAGGCCAGATGACATAGAGGATTGATTTCCTTGTGCTCAGTTTCCCACTCTGTCCCTCTTGACAGAGCAGTGCACCACCTGCCAAGAGTACCTCTCATAGCAAGTAAATTTGTTATAATCCCCAGGGACCTTCGAAAAAATGCACTTGTAAACAAGATGTCATCTACATACCTTTTTTTTTTTTAAATGATAGGATAAGATAATGAAGAGGTGTTAATATTATTTTGAAGGACATTTCATGACAGAAATCAGAATAATTTAACAATGTTAATTTAATTGTTAATCTGACTACTGTATGAAATAATTTCAGTTGAATACGGGTGTCTTGCAATGGTGCAAAGAAATTGGCAGCAGCGTATTTCCATTCTCTGGACTAAACCATGCTGGAAATCTAGTAGGACCATGGTCCTGCTAAAAGAAAGATTTATTCCCCAGCGGGAATTTGAGATTGAATGCTGAAGAAGAATAAGAAGTATAGAAGAATTATAATTGATCTTTTTATAGACCATGTGGTGTTGGTTATCACGTTTGTCCACAGCCTTCTGTTTCATGAGTTGTCATAATTTCCGAAACAAATCTGTCACAATTGAAGCTGTTCTGCATTTGTCTGTTTGTCTTCCCGTACCCATATTTCTCTTCAACTTGCTTGTCATGATATTCTCCATTCTTGTTGTGATGTGTCCAAAACATATGAACACATCATGCGGTAAATATTTACTGATTTACCCACCGTATGGTGCACATTTACTGATTTACCAACCATATGGTGCACATTTTTATAGCAGTCTCCTGATCACTAAATAAAATATGGGCTCATTTTCTGTGAGCAGCTCTCATTTTGAATTAACTTTTAAAAAAGGTTTAAAAGCCGTAGAAGATTGACTTCACTGTACTCTGTTTCCTATATGTACTCCGTCCCTCTCAACGAAGCGGCACAGCGCCTGCAGAGAGTATCACTCATAGCACATAACTCCGTAGCTTCAAGTTATAATCCACAGGGATCTCTGAAAAAATCCACCTTATAAAGAATATGACACGAGCCGGATTCGAACCCGTGACCTCTTGAACACAAAGCGAACAGCCTAACCACTATGCCACAGAGATCCCCAACTTTTAAGATGTCTTTGTTATGCTTTTTTATCCATCTGTGGTATTCTCAACATTCTTCTACAAAGTCATATCTCTGTTTATAATTAAGCTGCTCTATGCGGTTTCTTCTATTTTTATAAGACTCTTAGGATTGTGTATGTCTTGTACAGATTTTCATCTCAGATGTTAACTTCTAGAAGAAACATTCTAACAGTCAGCCCACATTAAAATATAAATTCTGTATTTTGGCTCTGAGGCCCTTGAGACCAAAGTCTGAAAGAGAAGCAAATAATAGCAACTGTGACTTGCCATGCATGTCTTATTGGATGACGAAGGAAGTTTATGAAAGATCTGACTGTACTAATCCCAGAGTCGTTCTGTGATCCAGAAGCAATGCTGAAGTCAGAAGTGTCTGATCAAATGGTACAGATATCACAATATGATATTTTTATCTGACAAAACTGATCTACCTGTTCCAACTCAGTAAAATAACTCAGATCCATAAAGGAAAACAATGAACATCAACACTAAGAGGCAACTAAGGAAGTATGGGGGTGGAGGTTGGAAGTTGGCTATACCATGAGGGTTAAAGGTACCCATAACCCATGTTGAAGTCAGATGAGTAAAAGAGTACAGTATTTCAGCTAAGCTGTAAACTATGATACAATGCATTCCATCCTCTTGATTACATCTGCAGAAGATTGAAAATGAACACAGAAGAAGCTTAATATCTAACCAGTATTACTTAACATTTTTATTTGAAAAATTATTTTTTCTCTTCAACAACCTATAGGTGGAAAGTATGTCCCACGAGCTGTTCTCGTTGATCTTGAACCTGGTACCATGGACAGTGTTCGATCTGGACCATTTGGACAGATTTTCCGCCCAGACAACTTTGTTTTTGGTCAGTCCGGGGCTGGTAACAACTGGGCAAAAGGTCATTACACCGAAGGAGCAGAGCTAGTGGACGCAGTTATGGATGTAGTGAGGAAGGAGTCTGAAAACTGTGACTGTCTACAGGTAACTTGAACAATCTATTACATATCAATTGAATTGCCCATGTGCAGCTGGGCTCAAAAGGGAGCAAAGATTAGCATTAATGTGATCTGCCATGCATGTTGTAAGATATGCTTAAGGAGGCTTGGAGTTTGATGCATCTGGCTGAAAGGCACATACACCATGACACAACACATTCTGTTCTCAAGGCTATATCTTGCTAATCTGCAGGAGTTTGAGAACAACCACAGTAACATTCGAGGGTGTGGTGATAACTCGTGAGTCACTAAAGGGCATTGCATTGCGGATCAGTGTTATCTCTTGTTGCTCTCTTTTTGTGTCTTGGCAACAAACTAATGTCAGGATCGGTTCAATTCTGTTGTTCATTCTGCTAACTTCCATGATCATCAAATTCATTATATTTCAATGACAGCGTAGTGATAGTATTACTAGCAAAATCTCATCCAGGCTTCTATTTCATTCCATTATGGCTGCATCCATCGATACAGTGTTTTTTGCCCAGACTGACCATGACCAGTGCAACACAAATGGCCAAAGACAGACAACTCCCTTTCCCCCATGATGCTTAACAACACAGGTGAAAATGACAGAAATGACAATAGGTAGGCGGATAGTGTTGTTTGCCGGGGAATCCTTCAACACTTTCATTACCACAGACAACTTTTGTCATCTGTGAATATAAATGTACATATGAGGTGTTTTTTTTCTTGATCTACATTCAGTGCTGGACTTCTATTTATTACAGGTGACACTTGTAATATTCCAATATTGTGATACCTTCTATTGGATCAACTCGTTGCCAAAAATATATTTAATTATTTTATTGAAGTTTCTTTCAATGAACACTAAATATGTGAGGTAGCTGACTCATACCCAAAGTGTCCCTGATTCAAACTTTTTAGTGAGTAATACCAATAATACAGACTCTGAATCAGATAACACTGCCGAAGACAGATGTGTCAGGCCATATAAAATAAAATTGGTGCAAATAAAACATGTAACACAGCGCATTCCATTTTCTGGACTACATCCCATAGTTCTGGACCATAATAGGACCATGGTCCTGCTACAAGAGAGATCCAGCGGGAGTTTGAGAATGAAGAAGAATAAGAATAATCAGATAACAGAAATGAACTATGATTCAAGTAATAACTGTCCATAGGTTGATATGAGGATAGTTTTGTGGATCCAGGAGCAAATGATAAACATCCACTTCGAAAACAAGATTGATAATGCCATGCCATTGCTAGACAAAATCATTCATAAAATAAATTCAAATGAAACCTTATTGATAAAATCTTATAGTTTTTTTAAGCTTATTCTTGTCTGAACATCTTATTGATAAAATCTTGAGATAGTTTTTTAAGCTTATTCTTGTCTGAACATCTTATTGATAAAAGCTTGAGATCGTTTTTTTTAAAGCTTATTCTTGTCTGAACATCTTCTGACAGCCTTAAAGGTGTTGGTTGATTTTTTTAGTCAATTATTAAAATTATCACTCACAAAATTCATCAAACCTAAAACAAATGGCATGGCAGTGGGAAAGATTGCATAAAAAGGTGTGGCTGCAAAAGTGTTATTCAATCAGATTATTTTGCAAGTGAGATCATTAAAAAAGTTTAAAAGACACAGAGGATTAACTTCATTGTAGTCAGATTTCCATATGTACTCCATCCTTCTCAACAAAGTAGGCCAACACTCACTTTTTCTATAAAGTGCAAACATCTGTCGTTAATATGAACATTTTTTGGGGTTCATTCTAGCACTCCCACCAGACCTCTCTTATACCAGGATAATGGGCCTACTAGATTTCCAGTAGGGTGTAGTCCAGAGATCAGAAATGTGTTGTCACCGTTTTATTTGTGCAGTGGCCTAACACATTGGATTTTGACTATGTAATGGGAGATCTTCATGTTCGCAAATTTTAAAATTTTGTCATGCAGACATGTTATATAGAGTGGTTGCATGATACAATAGTTGCTGGTGTGCCTCTCGGCCTGGTATCTCCGATTTCAGCATCTGTGCTTGCTTAGTCAGGAATGTGGTCCTGCTCAATGTCTGGGATGACCCAACCAATCTTAGTTTCCAGCCTCTATTGGTTGGATTACGCCCTATCTCCATTTCAAGGAGTTAGCCTCGATGGGAGGTAATAGAAGATAAATATAAGTATGCTCATTCAGCATACGCATTTAGTATTTTATCAATTTCACTGAAGAGTCAGTGCCATATTGCTAGTAGACCAATCTGTGCATCATTATTGCATTTGAAATACTCTGTATATCCAATGACATGAAATACAAAGAAGGCTGCAATCCATTATGTAAGGGACCTTCATAAACAAAACCGTGTCCTATCATTTAGTGGTGTCAAATGATTTATAACATGTATAGCGACTTTGTTGTGGTGTAGTACAGAGCACATCTGTGACTGCCAAGATATCGAGTTTGAAACCCACTTATGGCAATTGTATATCTTGACTGTTCTGAAAACAATGACAAACTACTGTACGTAAATACTGCCATCAAAATAACTACAGCCAAAAAATGCTGGATTGGTGGCTGCATCCTGTATGTTTGAAGCGAATGCGGAAGTCACCAACAGGAAGCTAAACTGGGTACTCCAGATAATAACAGTTGAATCTTTGTTGTGTGCTGTCTTCATAAGGCTGTCACTGGCTAAGGCTGTCTACCTGAGCCCAAAATTATGCTAATCTCCAATGTGTCGGGCCAAAAGAGGATATGTTACATAATTGCTGTAAACGAGCAGTACATTTTCATGCTTTCAACTCTCAAATTACACACAAATAAATCTATGCAGATTATTCCTTCTTCGTTTGTTCTCAAACTCCTGCGCATCAGCAGGATGTAGCCAGAAGAGTGTGTTGTGTCATGGTTTGCAGCCTAGTTATGTTATCTGTGCTGTTCTGCCCAACTTCAGCACGGCTTCTCTGCCTAACTTCAGCACGGCTTCTCTGCCTAACTTCAGCACAGCTTCTAGGTCATTTTGACCCTTTATGGGATGAGACACCCAACTCTATACCAAAACCTCCTTAGTCACCTCTTATGGCATGCTTTGTACTGTAATAGTGTTACTATTCTTTACTCCCCTTTTGGGCACCAGCAGCATACAGGCAACGTTGATTATTTGAAAGTAAACATAAAATTTACATCAACAGTGCCTGCCAAAGCTGGATGTGTCAGGCCATATATAGATTGATACATTTATAGTACAGTGCTGTACTTGGTTTTCACATGATTCAAACTACCATCAAACAGCGTCACTCAAAAAGCTATACAGGCACAATGTTTACAAAACCAGGGACAGTCCATTCAAACGGTGGATTACAAAAACAAACACATATAAAGCACACAAAAAACCATCTCCAGATTTCTACCCCTGATGCTGCAAAGCATAAAGGGGTATAAAGCGAAAAGAAAGAAGCTGCACTTATTCTGTTCTTCTACATAGTATTCAATCTGGATATTTCAGCCAAGTACTATTTAAAGTTATATCTTTATATTAGATCTAATACATTTGTGTTTGTTTCTAGGGCTTCCAGCTAACTCACTCTCTCGGAGGAGGCACTGGCTCCGGAATGGGAACACTGCTTATAAGCAAAATGAGAGAGGAGTTTCCAGATCGAATTATGAATACATTCTCTGTTGTGCCATCACCCAAGGTGGGTATGTTTCAGAAAAATGACATGTAAAATCAGAAAAATTTATTGAAGTTTGTGTTTGATGTCCATTGTATACATGCATATATCACACCGTGGCATTGGGTCAAAAGGGCATGAACCCATGGACTGCTGGATCAGCAACCAATTAACCATGTCCATTGTTGCCATGGTAAGATTGTTGAGGTAAATCAGAAAGATGAGAAGCATCATAAAATTAGTTGTTGGTGGCCAGATTTCTAATACCTAAACTCCCGCTGGTTAGCAGGATGTGGTCCAGAGAACAGAATTTGTCATGGTTGACAGCTCGATTTGGGGTCCGAATTGAAGCAAAGAATAGCAACACTGTTTACCTTCCATACATGCCATAAGAGGCGATTAAAGATTTTGGGGTAAAGTTGGCTGTTGCATCCTATGCGTTGTGTAGTTTGTTTGTTGTAGTTGACGATGACCGTTCAGCTCAACTGGGATAATGGTGATGTCTGCGATGTGCCTGGCTGTCACTAATGAGTCTTATGCGTGCCTGGAATAGTCTACCGCACTCTAGTGTGTTGGAGGCATCTGTGGGATATTGAGCAGCTCTTGCCTTTGTTCTAGCCTGTTTTTATTGCACAACATCCTGCTTGAGGTTCACTGCAGCTGCTGCATCGCTCTTGATTCTGTGACACAAATTTTGTTGTGTAAGACTCTCCCATTAATTTGTGTCTATGTTGAAGTGAATCAGTGATGTCTTAAGTGTCTTTAAAACACTTCTTCTGTCCTACGGCCTTACAGGAATCAGTCTGAAGTTCTCCATATAGCAGCTTTTTTTTTTGGCATATGAATATTCATATAGACATTTTTCCTGTCTGGCATATTTGTGCCTTCATCAAGATTGTCCCCATGAGGTCAACTACTTGAATTGGAGATGAGGCGAGCCCAGCCAACAGAGGCTGGAAATTAAGATTGATCGAGCCATCCTTGACATCAAGCAATCAGTGGGGCCCAAGTCCTGCCCAAGAAATCAGTGGTGCTAAATTTGAAGATGACAGGCAGCCATGGTATCGTTCAACACATCTAGATAACGTATTCACAACAACATAATCAACATTGTATGTTACAGATTCACTGTATGGTATTTTATCCCACCAATGGATGTTGAGCATCTTGCAAATTTACCCCGGTTCCCTTGACTACCAATTTATACACATAAACCTTGTGAGACATTGTTTTTTACTGAAATAAATTCATAGTTAAGTTTTATGCTATGTTATATGGCATAAAATATCATCTTCCACATGAAGTACATTGTGCTTCCAGTTCCACAACAGGGCTGTGGTTTTTTTGCCGCCCATAGGGTCCAGCACATTTGTTGTCGGCATGCCATTAATTCAGGTGTGCTTCCCTAGCCTGTGACAGCCTTCCTATCTATTGCCAGGTGATGGATGTGTATTGACTCTACACTGTGATGATTTTCCATCCACTTGGACTCTACAGGCCAAGACATGTCCCTCGATGACAGTCTGCAACAAGGCGGTAATCAGGGGCTTGGGTTGACTACATTAATCTCACGCGAGATGTTTTACTGCCAGTGAAGACGTATTTACCTGTGCCCATCGGGTACTGAACCTTTTATCTCCGTGAGTATTTTTCCGGTATAGGGAAGCATCGACTATAGAGTTGGGCCCGGGTTTGTTCACTCTCTTAGCCAAGATTTCATTCAATGACATGAACCCCTTGTCCAGGTCTGAGTCTCTACACATATTTAGGAGCTCCGAGGATTAGAAGCTTGTCTCAGGCTGTACAAAAATTTAGTTCCAATTTCCTTTCACATTTTCCCATTCTATTTGCACATGGTGCTGCCCTCTAGGGCTGTTCTGCTCTCTCATTGTACTCAATATGTTATCCTTGCGAAGATTAATGCTTGACACTTAATATTCATTATGACATCTACCCATTTCATGGCATTTGCATTGGTCGCACTTAGTGTTTCAGCACGACTGACTAGTTTAACTGTGTTGACAGCGCTGCTGCATGTGTTGGTACTTTCAAAATTTTGGTTACCTGATAACCCTGGGTCCGCCAAGAGCAATGCTGTACCCTTTGAACTCCTCATAAAATATGATGTATAGATAGATGTGTGAACCATGCCATCTGAAGTTATCTATAAATTATGTAGTCAGTTTTCGGCCAATTCCAATTTTTTTTAGAGTAAATTTTTGTCTTCCCCTTGTCAACAAACCTCAAACCTTTTTAGCCTCAACCCCCCCCCCCTTCCCTATTTGTTGTATAATTTATGGACAGCCCCTGTGAAGGGCATTTCACAGAGTGACCTGTTGAAAGTAGCCATCCATTTGTGGTCAAATGTGACCAAGACAATGGCAGAAAGGCAAAGCAACATTGACTGGCGGCAATTCAAGTAGGTAACATGAAAGGTGCTAGCAAACTGTGTATGCAACACTGATACAGTCAAATATAAATCAGTAATAACAATGTGGTCTGGACTGACAAAATATTTATGTAATAACAGAAATTTGCTGTGCACGGTATAAATAAACAATAAATAAGAAATATAATTGCAATTTTTAAAATGTTAAAATAAGGAAATTTGTTCTTAAAAGATGTACTACAATCCACTGTAAAATTGAAGCATATTCTGTGTGGGACATAGCTGTGCAACAGTTGTTGAATTTCTAATCACCACCTGTATGTATCATTGAGCATTGCCAAGGTCTGAAAGAAGATCATTGAGTAGCACCACTGTGAACTGCTATGCATGTCATAAAATGTGGCTAAGGAAGTTTAGGGGTGTTGACTGTCTCACACTATAGGTCAAAGGGGCCAAAAGGCCATGCTGAAGCTGGATGTATAAGACCCATAAGCCAGACATTGCAGCCAATAAGCAAACCATAATTCTTCTTCAGCATTCATTCTTAAACTCCCACTGGTTCTCTCTTGTAGAAGGACAATGGACAGATGTAGTCCAGAGAGTGGAAATGTATGTTGCTGTTTTATTTGTTCCAATGGCCCGGCACCTCTGTCTTCAGTAGAACCATAATACATTGCATTCTCCAGACTATATTCTTCTAACCAGCAGGGTTTTTAGAACAAATGCAAAAGTAATCTTGCCAGAGCTAAGTGAAACAGCTCGATCTATGCCAGTAGAAACAATGACCACACTTGCGCAACTCTAGACTTTTTGGTAAGGTTTTTAATCATTTATTGTTTTCGCTGCTTCTTTTTTAGGTATCTGACACAGTTGTGGAACCATACAATGCTACTCTGTCAGTACATCAGTTGGTTGAGAACACAGATGAGACATACTGTATTGATAATGAAGCTCTCTATGATATTTGCTTCCGGACCCTTAAGCTGACCACACCAACATATGGTGACCTCAACCATCTGGTCAGTGCTACTATGTCTGGAGTCACAACGTGTCTGAGATTTCCTGGTCAGTTAAATGCTGATCTCAGAAAACTTGCAGTCAACATGGTACCATTTCCACGTCTGCACTTTTTCATGCCTGGCTTTGCTCCTCTGACCTCCCGAGGATCCCAGCAGTACAGAGCCCTGACAGTGCCTGAGTTGACCCAGCAGATGTTTGATGCCAAGAACATGATGGCTGCTTGTGACCCTCGACATGGTAGATACTTGACTGTTGCTGCAATCTTCAGAGGACGCATGTCCATGAAGGAAGTCGACGAACAGATGCTGAATGTCCAAAACAAGAATAACTCATACTTTGTTGAATGGATTCCCAACAACGTTAAGACAGCTGTCTGTGACATTCCTCCACGTGGTCTCAAAATGTCTGCAACATTCATTGGAAATAGCACCGCAATCCAAGAGCTGTTTAAACGTATCTCTGAACAGTTCACCGCTATGTTCCGTCGCAAGGCCTTCCTCCACTGGTACACAGGAGAAGGTATGGATGAGATGGAATTCACTGAAGCAGAGTCCAACATGAATGATCTGGTCTCAGAGTACCAGCAGTATCAGGATGCTACCGCTGAGGATGCTGGAGATTTAGACGAGGAAGAGGGAGAGGCTGAAGCAGCAGAGGACGCCTAAGCGAATGCAAAAATGTTTGCTAAATTTTTTTTTATAATTCGAAATAAGGAAAACAGAATGAATTCCAGAATAACATTTATGTAGTCTCTGTCAAGACATTATAGCTTCAATGATGCTAAATCTTTAATTTATGGCTTATAAATGTTCTTGCCTTGTTCATGACTTTTCAACAAATTTCTCAAATTCTTATCTAGTCAAAGATTGTGTTTGGTAAAGTCATAAGACACTTGTTTCCAAAACAAAAATTCATCCATAGCTTTTATTGAGCTGGATATCAGGAAAGCCTCCATAATTTGTTTGGTGTTTAAATGGTATTATGGACTTTAAGGTGGTTTGTTTTTTTTAGGAGGGGGGGGGGGTGTTTCTGAATCATTACCTATATTACTTACATACGTGCTTTGTTGCTGATGTTCCTAGCTTGGGTGGTGGGAGATCTGAATGCATAGATGCAATTTTTGTGATATGACATTCTTAACATATTTACCTTTTTTCCCCATAGTTTCTTTATCAATTTCTCTTGTTTATTGCAGCATTTTATCAAAGGGACGTAAATTTGATTGTTCATTAACTTCATTTTATCAAAGGGACTTAAATTTGATTGTTCATTAACTTCATTGTTCAACCGAAAAAGGATATTTCTAGCACCTCAACTAATATTGTTGAGGCTGCAAATCTGACCCTTGTCATCTGACATGTCCTTTTTCCGAAAATCATTATTTATATTATTTCCCTCGACCCACAATTACTTAGCCAGACTGCAGTGAGAACAGTCTGTTAAACAAGGGACACAAATTTTAATTGGAGTAAGCTTCCTTTCTGGTTCACTGACTTCTCTCACCATTATTCATTGCATCCATTCCCCCTAACCACTTACATCTGTTATCTACGCAGACTAAATCCATGTTTTTACAAGCTGCTTTACGAAATGCTACTATTTAAAACCTCCACTATTTGGTTTCTAGTAAAAAATGCGGATGACTAAAAGTCACTTAAAAGTGGTGTCGTGTATTTCAGGAGTCAATAACTTTCTCTAGATTGCATAGGCAATAATGTATTTACTAAGGAGGTTGTGGTGATCGATTACCAGAACTGCGACCTCCACTACTTTTTTATAGCAGTACCGCTCTGATATAACCAAATTGGACTAACGTCCACGGTTGAAAGGGGTGTACCTTACCATAAGAGGTACATTTTACTAAACCAAACAAATTTCTCCAACAACCCCCACCCATCCAAATCCTAATAGCCATCCATCGCAGGCGATGATAACAGTTTCATACTTGTGTTGTTGTATCTGTCTGGTCTGTGCAGAGGTGACTAAAGACCAATCCTCTCATAGAATCCCCCACACACACACACGCAGTGTTTTGGATAAGGACAATCAGTGTTTTTTTTAATTGCATGTTCTTGTAAAAATGCTTATATGTTAAGATAACAATTAATTGTTCTTAAATCCTAAACAGTATTGCTTGCCAAAAACATACGTGCTAGGTCTGTATGACACAGCTTAAATGGTTGCACGATGTACTTTAAACTCCCCGGCGGAGATCACTAACAACTAGTGCTGGCTATTTGGGAGTGATGGCAAATAAACAAGCAGTATTTGTTCATTTATCTTAACCTCTGCTAGACTTTGATAATAATAATTCAATAATTTGTAATTCAATGTTTTTTATGGTTTTGATTCAGAAATTTGTAGATTATTTGGAATCGGCGTGGAATTAGTGCCTACATGTGTGATTATTTCCCTTGGCTATGTTTATCAGTTTATGTCTTATCATTTAATATTTATAAATTTAAATGTAAATATATTTAGAGTTATGGTAAAACTTAACTAACGCTAACCCCAAAGAAAGGAATATTTAAATTAAATTATCGATATAATATTTAGATCAGTTAACCGCAAAATACATATGTAGGCACTAATTGAATACAAGATACATATGTAGGCACTAATTGAATACACGATGCATATGTAGGCACTAATTGAATACACGATACATATGTAGGCACTAATTGAATACAAGATACATATGTAGGCACTAATTGAATACAAGATACATATGTAGGCACTAATTGAATACAAGATACATATGTAGGCACTAATTGAATACAAGATACATATGTAGGCACTAATTGAATACAAGATACATATGTAGGCACTAATTGAATACAAGTACCAGTTATTTTGTCCATATATTTTTTTCATTTGCTATTCTCGTGTTTTCTTAGAGCTATCTTGTCAAAGGAGTTTCTTTAGAAGACATAATTTGTTAGTGTATTTTCTAGTCATGTTTAACTTTTGTAAAGTGGAATCCCATTATTACAACTTGGTCCTGACTCACAAAATATATATGTAATAAGAGACATATGCTATATATAGTACAAAACGATATACCAAATATATTTGAGGATTTTGAAAAGTGAAGTTATATAGGGAAACTTGTACTAAAATAATGTGCTACAGAAGGATTCCACTGTCACAAATATTTTACAAACATTATTTTTGGTTTATAAGATTATATTACCTTGTCATTAGAGGTGAGAAAGAGAGTTCTGCAGTGCTATATAACCCCTATACTAACATATGGGTGCGAGTCTTGGACAATAAACAAACTGGAAAGGGGGTATTGGAGGCAACAGAGATGTGGTTCTACAGAAGAATGCTGAGAATACCATGGACTGCCAGAAAAACTAATGTAGAGGTGTTAAAAGAGTTAAATGTGAAACGGACCTTAATCAACAATATAAGAAAAAGGCAATCTTCTTTTTTTGGAAACTTCATGAGACAGGCAGGTTTAGAGAACATAATCACAACAGGCAAGATTGAAGGCACCAGAGACAGAGGGCGACAACGTGAGAAAATATTAGACAGTTTGACAACCTGGCACGGCAAAGAAACAACAACGACTTTGATACATAATACTGTGGACAGAGAGCTGTGGAGAGCCATGACCTCCTACGCCACCCGGCATGGCACCTGATGATGATGATGATGAAGATTGTATTGATAGAAGATGGACAACTGGCATGGTGGGAAGTTGACAATTTTGGTTGCCATAACCAGTAAGAAATAGTTGTACAGATCTGTGTTGCATGACACATTGTACCCAAGATCAGTGGTTTCAGCTAGAAATATATGGCCCACAAGGATGATACAGCTTATCACTAGGGACCACAAAATAAAAACAATTGATAAAAAGGGGAGCAGCTGACTTATCTGCGTAAACCACAGAAAGGTTGCCAACATTCTAAGTAATACTTTTATGCTGCTGAGCTTGTCACAAAGTTCTATGCACTGAATTTAACACTCCATTCATGCAGTCCAGAACTTGTGACCTTAGAAAGGATCTCAAGAACCACTTCTTCTGCATTCGTTCTCAAACTCCTGCAGATTAACAGGATGTAGTCCGGAGAACAGAATGCGTTATGTCATGGTTTACAGCATTGCTGCGATATCTGCGCCTTTCGGCCTGACACATCCAACTTCAGCATCGCTTTGGGTCAGTGACCATATATGGGATGGGACAGCCAACTCCATCCCATAACCTCCTTAGTCGCCTTTTACAACTTGCGTGGAAGGTAAACAGTGTTGCTATTCTTTGCTCTTCGGGCCCTTGTAACACACGGGCGTCAAGAACCACTCAAATTGTGCTGAACACATGGTTTCATTTCTACACAAAGTGCCATCTGATAAACATATACATGAACATTCTAGAGAGAAGTTTAGGTCAGTATCTGAAATTTTTAATATAAATTTATAATAAAATATTGAATAAAAAATTTTCTATAAAACAATGCTAACACATAATTCTTCTCTGACAGAAAAAATATCATGTAGAAAGCTAGTATAGGCACTGGAAAGATTTGGAATAGAAGAAAGCCACCAGAGTCAAAATGGCACTATCTATTTATTCCTGTAGAGGAACACTCAAATAAATGGTAGCTGAACAGAAAGATGGAAGAGGATAAGAATTACTGACCTTGTTCATGTTACCCTTGCAGAGCTTGTGTAGTAGTTTCAAAAAACTCCTTACCACATGTCACGCTCAGAACAAAAGTTGTCAATTTTACATTAATTTTGGGTTATTCATAATGTTTTTCATTAATATTTCTGTTGTATGTGATGGTATATGGGACTTCCATCTTGTATTAACAATACTCATTAACCTTTAACCTCTTGAACTGTGACCTCTTTGTCATTAATATTTGTGCAATTTTTCTAGAGTTAAACTCTAGTCCTCTGTACTTGTGTACAATCTGACCTGTTCTGAGACATGGCATGTTTTGACTGCATAGGACTACCCCTTGGCATGCTACAAAATTATATTGTTGAGAATGCTATAAAAATATGAATCATGACGTTTTCATCTGGAAATTTTTCAAGTCTCAGAACGGATTTGGCCACTGGATCATGAAGCTGCTCATAAATTACGGCAATAATCTTTTGTCAATTCTTATTTTAAAAATTCAGTATTGAAAAACCAATTTCAAAAAATTAAATTGATGTATTAAAAAAATATTGAAAATATTGTCACTTTTGTCAACCCTCCCGCCATTAACAAATGTCACACTTGTTCATCTTCTCCTCCTCTCTTTCCCCCCACCCCCTCCCCAATTTTCATGTGATTTATGGACAGCCCTTTGGCCAATATATTATATAATCTTTCATAACTTATTAACAAACAACCCATGACAATAGTTAAGGCTATGTACACCTTTTGTATTAGTTTTGTGCTTGTTGCAGTTAGTTTTTTGTAAGAATGCGGTATATGGTTATTGTATCAAGTGAATTTTATTGACAATAACTTCACTTTCTAACCTTGCATCTCTAATTTTGTGCAATTTCTGTTTTTGCTAACTGAATAAATTGTGAATGTATTGCTTTGTTTTCCTTGAGAATGTTTGTATGTGATGAAATTGTCAATGTATTGCTTTGTTTTCCATGTTTGTATGTGATGAAATTGTCAATGTATTGCTTTGTTTTCCATATTTGTATGTGATGAAATTGTCAATGTATTGCTTTGTTTTCCATGTTTGTATGTGATGAAATTGTCAATGTATTGCTTTGTTTTCCATGTTTGTATGTGATGAAATTGTCAATGTATTGCTTTGTTTGCCATGTTTGTACATGATGAAATTGTTCAAGAGTTTTTATTTCTTATTCTTCTGCTTTCATTTTCAAACTTGTGTAGATTAGCAGGATGTAGTCCGGAGGATGAACTGCATTGTATCATGGTTTACAGTATTGTCTTCTGCATTTAGCATCTGTGGTTTTGTTATATTGTCAGGCCTGTCATCAGAGCAAAGTCCACTGTCTTCTCCAGGTCAGAGCGACTGCCCCATGGCTTTTGCCTCAAATCTGTATCCTCAGGCCAGGACCTTTGTCTCTGCTCTTTGTATATTGGGTAGTCCTGAAGTATGTGTTCAGAAGTCTTCGTTCTGGTTCCTCATGGACATTCATCTACAGTGAACTAATGTTCTTCTGCGTTCACTCTCTTATAACCACAATAAATAAATCATGTGATTTTCACTTGGGAGAATGAATTATGTTTTACTGCTAGTTCCACAATTGAGAACTGTTATTTTCACCTCTGTGGCCCGGACATCCGATGCCCAGCAGATTCATTTTCGTCATGCCTTTAATTCAAGTAGTTGGCTTCCCTAGCCTGTTACAGGCTGTCAATCTGTCGACGGGACACGGGTGTGTAATGACTTCGCCCAGATGATTGTCATTCACGTCTATCTCGCACGAGGTATTCTACAGCCAGTGTACTTGCTTCGTGTAATTAGACATATTGTTCCTGTGCTCATCAGGTACTGAACCCTCTCCACGAGCATGTTTCTGGTATAGGAAAGCTTGATGGTTGAGTTGGTCCAGGGCTGCCTTTGTTGTCCCGTTTATGTCTGACCCCATTGGATACGGAACCTTTTCTCTCCGCGAGGATGTTTTCGGTATAGGAAAGCTTGATGCTAGAGTTGGGCCAGGGGTGCCTTTGTTATCCATTTGTGTCTGAACCCATCTGGTGCGGAACCCTTTCGCGAGCATGTTTCCAGTATAGGAAAGCTCGACAGTAGAGTTGGACCATTGCTGCTTTCTTTGCTGCGTGCCCTCTGCCGGTAAGGAGCACCGTTAACTAGAAGCTTGTCTCAAGCTAACAGAACTTGTAGTACTGATTTCCTTGGAACATTTTCCCTTTCTATTTGCACATGACGCTGTACTTCCCTCTCATTGTACTCAATATTTTATCTTTTCATCTCTTATCATGCCTCTACTTTTTTTGTGTAAATTGCATTGGCTACTCCTCCAATGCATGGACCGGACTGACTAACGTTACTGTGTGTCGACAGTGCCACTGCATTTGTTGGCGTAGTGGTGTCGGGGATATTGACTGTCTCTTTTGCTGTAAATTCTCTTTCCATCTGCTGCCTCCACGGATATGATCCTCAAAAGGTTTAGCCAGTTACTTTTGGAATCTTGGTCAACTGCTAACCCTGGGTCCGCTGAGATCGGTGCTATTACCCTTTACACCCCGAAATAGTGTGATCTGTTGGTAATTTAGCATTGCTGTTATATCAGATGTGTGTCTTTTAGACTGACACATAATTTCAGCATTGTTTCTGAGTTGCTTTGATCCTATATGGGATGGGATAGCCAAATCCATCTCATGTCCTTAGTCGTCTCCTATGATATGCATGGATGGTAATCTGTGTTGCTATTCTATGCTCCCTTTTTGAGTCAACAATTATTTGGCAATCTCTGTACCCTCTGTCAAAAATTATAACCTACCTTATGCGCTTACGGCATGGTATGCCTGACATGTAACAGTGTTGCTGTTCTTTGCTCCCCGTTTGGGCCCTCACAATACAAAAGTGGTTAATAGAGGTTAACCCGCTGTAAAAAATGGTATGTGGTCCCGAGGCCAAGTATAAAAACTTATGCTGTATCAAGTTGAAACTGTATTAGAATATCAATTTCCATCAACTTCTTTGCGGAGATTGAACCGTAACCCTTTAGATACTACGTACGCGTTTATTAGCTCCTCTATCTTACAGCTATTGACGAGGTCATTCGTTTTTAGTTGGTGTCCCTGATTTATAAAAATAATTTTACTCAGAAATCACAAAGTGTTACTACATATCACACATCCAATGCATGCAGTAGAGCTATATATTTTCTGATGTCCATAAAAAGCTTGTTGGAACAACATCTGTGGTCAAATCTATTGAAAAACTGAGACTTAAATGGTTCGGCCAACACTTAATCAGCATGAACAATATAGGCCAACGGCAAGAGTATACAAATGAAAATAGAAACAGCACAAGATGGCAGATAACACAGCCAAGCGTATAAACAATGGCAAAACGTATTTTATTCTAGAAACTACATCTTATTAACCAGCAAAAGTATAGGATAGGAACCGTGACCTTTAATAAGACAGGCCCGTACGCAGTCACTATCTTAGGACACTTCAATTATTGCCATGATTTTCAGTGGTTATTTATTTATACTTTGTGAATTCATACTTTTGACAGCCAATGAAAATCACAAAAATAGAGTGCCCTAAGATAGTGATTCTTTACTGAGGTCTGTCTAACAAAGGTAATTATAGGAACTAACACAAGATGCTTGTCGTCTTCTTCTTCAGCTTTCATTCTCAAACTCCCGCTGGATCTCTTGCAGCAGGACAATGGTCCTACTAGATTTCCAGCAGGATGTAGTCAAGAGAATGTAAATGCATTGTGTCGCCGTTTTATTTGTGTCGATGGCCCGGCACATCCGTCTTCGGTACAAGAAGATTGGAGGTCCGGTCATTAAGGAAGTCCCCATCGAGGCCAGCACCTTGAAGTGGTGATGGGGCTTAGTTCAGCCATCAGGTGCTGGAAACTAAGACTGGTCGGGCACTCCCACTCGAGCAGGACCATAGTCCGGCCCAAGTAAGCAGAGTGCTGAAGACGGAGGCAACCAGCCAAAAGGCGCACAGATAATAAGGTTGCCACGCACAAAACACATTTTCACCCATGTGAAAGGAATACTAAGCGAGGACGAACAGAACAGTGTGCAGCGGATGACAGTCCCCTCAGTTTCCTGGATGAGGAATATCCACAAGATATATGGGTCAGAGTATACACAGATGGGTCAGCACAGAATGCTGTGAGGAATGGAGGTACAGGTGTATATATAGAATATCCACACAAGCCTAGAGATACAATCAGAACACCGACAGGAAAATTCTGCAATAATTATGATACAGAAATCCAGGCAATTAGTGTGGCAGCTAAAAAACTGCTTAACTCTGACCTACAGTCTGTGATATTCCTGACAGATGCAAGATCAGTGCTTCAAGCTCTTCAGTCTGGAAAACTAACAGACTTGAAAAAACAACTTAGCGAATTGTCTTGTCCGAGTGAAATATAACATATTTCATCCTGCGTTTTGTTGTGTACATTATTTCACGTAAGCATTCGACAGTAATAGTGTGTCAGTTGTCATTCAGTAGAACTTCCTAACCTGTCTCTCACGTGAGTATTATTTTCATATAAAGAATAAGCGTGCAGAACAAGGAAGTTCTACAGATGTAAGTTGATTGTTCCAGTGAACGAGCAGGTAGATTGGTGGAAACTAAACACGATCAATTAAAGTATGAGTCTAGGCAGAGTCCCAAAATTCAAGTCAGAGATGCGTTGCTATAAGTGCAGAAGAAGTCACAACAGACTGAGAAGTCACATGTTCCGAAAGCTGAAGATTGGCGAGAAAGAACTGTGGACTAGGCCCAGAGACTGCAGAACACATTATTCATGTCTATCATCTCTATCAAGAAGAGGGGGAGAAAATATGGCCTACTGAGACGGCACTACTTCCAAACTTGAGGGGTTCCATGGATGACCTGAAGCGAATCACACAATTCATTGAAGCTACTTGCACCGTAACCTGACATCTGACTGAAGAACGATGAAGAAGAAATGCAGAAGAAAACGTCACATATCAAGATACTTTAGGATGATTAACTGAAATGAAAATAGAAGAGGAGGTGATTCTTCTTCTTCTTCTTCTTCTTTCGTTCACTTGAAACATGTCTATATCTGTAATTCTGTCTCCTTAATAAAACTCACTGTATTTTGTAGTGAGGAGGTGATAAAAAATATTTTCTGGGAAACTGAAACCGCACTTTGATAGTTAGGCCGCTCGATGTGTGTACAAAGGCCAGCGATATTTTTGGAACTCTAGCTGTTCAAAAAATATTGTTCGAACTCGAATTTCTGGTTATCGCTAACTTGTTAAAGATGCGGGACGGAGGAACTTGCAACTACAATAGTGAACAAAGTAGGATGCTCATATAGATTGAAAGCTGGCATGAAGTTGGTCTAGACAAATATCAAGGGAGAACAGAAACAAAGGAAGTGGTCTAGTATGGGTGTAATAGCCTATACTATCTGAGAATAGTCAAGTATGTGGAAGAGGGGAGATTCCTTAAGCTGTTTGACAAAGAGAGGAAAGAAAAACTTCTGTCCACTCTAGAAAAATGAGAAAATTTCAAGTTAATCCAACATGGTAATCCAAAATCATGACATATTTACATGGAACTGGGAAGAATTTCAACCATGGACAAGAAAATAGACACGCAAGATGCAGAGCCAATTAAACCTCGACCATATCCCACACCCTTGAAAAATATAGGTGATATGCTAAAACATTTCTTTCACCATGGCTTCCTTATTTTGTTGTCTAAATGGTATTATAAATGAAATTATTTGCCCATATTCGACCATAATATGACAATTGAAACACTACATTGTTTTCTTTTATTGTATGCTGTGTTCTTGATAAAGAACATTTAGTCGAAACGTCAAATTTTGCTTCTTGTCCTGCGTGTTTTCAATGATTCACTGAACTTCATTACCATTGATCTAAGTGTCTCTTACTATAAGAGAGACCCAGCGGGAATGTAAGGATGAACGTTTAAAAATACAACACTTTCGATCCCATATAACAAGAGAGGGGTCACTCTCACCTCAGGAAATTATAACATAATTTTTAGTACTAGGAAATTAGATACAAAGTTGGTTAACCCTTCTTTGCCCAACCCCCCCCCCCCCCCAATTCCCATAATGAATGTTCAAAAAATGGTCATCAAATACCTTAGTAGAGGGAATTTCACAAGAAATCAGACGAAAGACTTTTATTGAAAAACCCGCTACTTACTGAGGACTTCAGTAATACTTCGTTCATTCTCAACCTCCTGCATATTAGCAGGATGTAGTCAGGAGAAAGGAATGCGTTAAGTGAAGGTTTACAGCATTGCTGCGATATCTGCACCTTTCGGCTTGAGACACCCGACTTCAGCATGGCTTCGACCATATATGGGATGGGACATTCAACTCCATCCAATAACCTCCTTAGTCGCCTCTTGCGACATGCATGGAAGATAAACAGTGTTGCTATTCTTTGCTCCCTTCTCGGGCCCAGGACACACATGAGTGAGCTTACTGAGAACGTATTTAATGTCCTGAACACTCCCCCCCCCTCCGCAGTTTTCAAAAAGAATCCAAGTGATTAGCTTTTGTGGGCGTGTACTCCCCCTCAATTCTTTCTAAAAGTTGTATTTACGGACCTGTTTTTCCGTACAATCGATTGAACAGTTTACTAAAAGTTCAGACCAGGCCCTAGGTCAAACTACCAGTTCCCCACAGGATAGACTGGTCATTAGGCCACACAATACGACCCGATGTAGCCAACGGGAGTAACATACAAGGTTGAAAAGAGCGTGTCTTGGATTACCAAGACACATTCACCAGCTAACTAGCTAAAACACAATACGTGCAATAGTTGATTTCCCAGGAATATCATTGGGAGGACATAACATAAATAATTTGAGATACGCGGATGGCACTGTTCTGATTGTCAAAAGCGAGGAAGACTTTCAAGATTTAATTAATGTAGTAGTCACAGAAAGTAAAGAGAAAGGCCTCTTTCTAAACATAAAAAACCCTATAAGTAATGGTTATTTCAAAGAATCAAACTACCACACCTTGCAAGATCAAAGTGAATGATATAGTATTAAAACAGGTTCACCAATTCAAATATATAGGTATAATGATTTCAGCAGATGGAAGTAGTTCAACAGAAATAAGAAGCAGAATAGGGCATGCAACATTTTTCAAACAACATTCAGAAAAATGAAAAATATATTGTGTAACATGACCGTGTCATTAGAGGGGAGGAAGAGAGTTCTGCAGTGCTATATAACCCCTATACTAACATATGGGTGCGAATCTTGGACAATAAACAAACTGGAAAGTGGAAAATTAGAGGCAATAGAAATGTGGTTCTACAGAAGAATGCTGCGAATACCATGGGCTGCCAGAAAAGCTAATGTGGAGGTTTTAAAAGAGCCAAATCTGAAACGGACCTTATTCAATAATATAAGAAAAAGACAATCTTCATTTTTTGGCAACTTCGTGAGACAGGGGGGTTTGTAGAAAATAGTAACAACAGACAAGATTGAAGGCAACAGAGACAGAGGAAGACAGCGTGAGAAAATATTAGACAGTTTGACAACCTGGCACGACAGGGAAACAGCGATTTTGATACATCATGCTAGAGATAGAGAGCTGCGAAGAGCCATGATCGCCTACGCCTGCCGGCATGGCACCTGATGATGATGAA
Source organism: Meghimatium bilineatum (assembly GCA_034231615.1). Taxonomy (NCBI): domain Eukaryota; kingdom Metazoa; phylum Mollusca; class Gastropoda; order Stylommatophora; family Philomycidae; genus Meghimatium; species Meghimatium bilineatum. Next base: position 4,444,207 of record CM067310.1, on the reverse strand, counting down.
CTAGCTAAAAATCGATTGAACAGTTTACTAAAAGTTTTGTAGTTAATGCAATGTAGTTAATGTAATGTAGTTAATGTAATGTAGTTAATGTAATGTAGTTAATGTAATGTTAATGTAGTTAATGTAATGTAGTTAATGTAATGTTAATGTAGTTAATGTAATGTAGTTAATGTAATGTTAATGTTGTTAATGTAATGTAGTTAATGTAATGTTATGTAGTTAACGTAATGTAGTTAATGTAATGTAAAGTAGTTAATGTAATGTAGTTAATGTAATGTAGTTAATGTAATGTAATGTAGTTAATGTAATGTAATGTAGTTAATGTAATGTAATGTAGTTAATGTAATGTAATGTAGTTAATGTAATGTAATGTAGTTAATGTAATGTAATGTAGTTAATGTAATGTAATGTAGTTAATGTAATGAAGTCAGAATATTCTATAAACCCCCCCCCCCCTTTCCAACAACTAAATAGTTAAGTAAAATGTACCTCTTAAGATGAGGTCATCATCATCTTCAAACCCATACCTCTTCGTGGTCGTATACATGACCGTCTCGAGTAGAAGACCTGTTCGCTAAATTAAGTTGGACCCCATTCGTGACTTTTGTGATTAGTGTGGGGGCTTTTGATTGGTCGCTATTTACATACATACTTAGTTATCCCTTTAGGGTCAAAGACGGATGTCATAGATTTCCATGTCTTGTGTTTCATTGCAATTTGTTTTAGGTTTTCATTGTTTCTGATACCGATGGTGAAGCGTTCTCTTGTAATAGTTCTACGTAAGGTCTCTCTTGGTCTTCATCGTTTTCTCTTGCCCCTTGGTGACCACACAAAGTGTGACAGGGGAGTCTTTCGGTATCCATTAGTAGCGCGTGTCCGATGTAATTCCAGCGACGCTTTCTAATATAGGCAGAACCATATTTTTGTTTTTGGTACTTTTTAAAGTATCGCATAGCTTAGGATGTCAGGACCTGAAGCTGTGTTTGATTTCTCACCTATTGCTTTAATTACTTCCCCTATTGTTATATCTGCATTTATATATGATGAATCTGCATTATTTATTGGTTTAGTGTTTAGTTCCTGCAGAATTGTCTGCCGTCTATTTATCTCATTTAGGTTTAGGTTGTTATTAGCACTAACTGAGTAAAAATATTCGGCCAGTACATTAGCCTTCTCTTTATCAGTAAGTGCTGTATTTAATGCTGGCATTATGCTACGTTTGGATTTGCCTCCACTGATAGCTTTCAGTTTCTTCCATACTTCTGATGATGGCGTTCTGAAGCTTATGGTTTCACAGAAAGTTCTCCAGTGGAGTTGTTTAGCTTTAAAGATTAGTTTATTGGTTGAATTTCTTATTTCTTTATAGTTTAGTATATTCTCTTCTGATCTCTTATATCTAGCTAGTTTGAGTGCTTTATCTCTAATTTTAATCTTCTCATCCAGTTTAGGGTTCCACCATGGAACTGGGTTTTTAGGTTTATGTCTATTTGTTCTTGTTATATTTACTGGTATAATATTATTAGGCATGTTTTCATTTGGTATATATTTTACTGCTACTTTGAGTAGTTCATTTGTGAGATCCTCAGAAAATTCTTCTACATTGTTGGTATTAATATTATTTATTCCTACTGTCATTAGCTCTGTTGTTAGTGCCTCCCAGTTGGCTTTTCTATAGTTAAATGTTGGTTTTTTGTTTACTTCACTGAGATTACATTTAGCTCTAATATTAATTTCAATTGGTAGATGGTCAGATCCACTAGCATTTAGTGTCTGCCACTTGGTTGTGAATAGGTTAGTTGTTACAATGCTCAAGTCTAAGGCTGAGTCATTGCCATTTGCTATTGGATTAATTCTGGTTATAGAACCATCATTTAAAATGACTAGGTTATTAATGTCACAAAAATCTGCTATAAGTTCCCCTGTCTTGTCTGACTTATGACTGCCCCACATTGTGTGGTGGGCATTGAAATCACCGACAATAAGGGTTCTCCTAGTTAGTTTTGATGTTAGCACTTCTATATCGTTGGTGGTTAGTATACCTTTAGGGTTATATATGGTTATTATTTTAGTTCCTACTGGTTTGCTATCTATGGTTACACTTATTCCTTCTATATTATTTGAGTTAAATCTTTCCCAGTCTACTATTGTATACGATTCGTTAATAATGAAGGCAACCCCTCCACCTTTGGAGTTGTGATCATTTCTTACTATTTTATGGCCTGGAAAGTTTAGTTTTTGGTTAATATTTAGGTTTGTTTCCTGTAGAGCATAGATTACTCTCTCAGACTGATATTTAGTCATTAGAGGAGCTATATTCTGTCTCACACTGGTAACATTCCACTGAATTATCTTTATTTGATTTTTATCCATTATGGTTTATTGCTAATTGTTATTAGGCTCTGTAATTTAAGTTTACTTATTGGTGTTTGGTGGTTTTGTTATGAGTGCGTTTGGAGGTTGCTGCCCGAGCCAGTGTTCTAGTTATTCTTCTGCCTGTCCGTTGTTCCTCTTCCTGGCGGTTCTCTACTATTAGTTTTAGTATGTTCCTAACTTCTCTTAGTTTCTTTGTGATCATGTCCTTCCACTCTTCTTTCTTTTCATGTTGTTCCTTCCTTTTGTCTCCTTTCCTCATTTTCTAGTTGTTTCTCAGTTTCTATTCGTTTGAGAAGTTCTTCATTGTCCTTCTTTAATGCATTGACACTGCTGATTCCTTCCTGGATCCTTTCCAGTATAACTTTGTCTAGATGGTCCGTTTCAGCTTTCTGTCTTTCCTCGTTTGGTCCTTCAGCCTTCCGGCTGTTCTGAAGTGTACTAGGTTACTGACCAGCATTTCTTTGGCACTTTTGGTGGTTTATTTTCATTTAATTTTTGTTGTTTGACATGTTTATTTCTTAGTTCATTTTTAATTTTTTTGGCATGCAGGGCATCCTAAATATTTTGCACTATGGCTCCCAGAGCAGTTAGCACACTTTATGTTATTGTTTGCTGTTTTATAATCTTTGTCGTTCAATACAACATGGCATTGGTGAACTGAGTGGGGTCCTGAACAGTATCTACACCTGGTACTGTTCCTGCATGTTGCCTTCGTGTAGCAAAATTGCTGGCACTTGGAACACTGAAGTACATATGGGATGTACACTTGTGTTCTCAGGGCCCCACACAAGAGCATATGGGATGTACACTTGTGTTCTCAGGGCCCCACACAAGAGCATATGGGATGTACACTTGTGTTCTCAGGGCCCCACACAAGAGCACCAAATGTTGCGGAACATCATTTCCCTTATTAATGACCATGACTACTTTGCTTGTTTTTTTATTTTTATAAAGTCTTTTGGCTTTTATTATGTCCGCTTTCGGATTCTCTATTTTTAATCTGTTTAATATTTCCTGGTCATTAATTCTGGTGTCTATGCCTTTAATGACCAGTTGCATAGTCTCATTTAATATTTGGATTTTAATTTGGTGGGCCAGTGTTGTAGTTATACTTTTATATTTATTAATTTTATTTATCACTGCCTCTGTGTGGTTGTTAGGGTTAAGAGTGACAATAACTCCTCTTCTGATTTGAATATTTTGTATCGATTTCTTATTGACTATGTTGTTGATCAGTTCTATTAAACAGTTCTTTTCTGTTTTCGATGGCTGCCCTCTGGTTGCTGCCACGTGGTTCTAATCTAGGTCTCTTTACGTAGGTTTTTTTATTTAGATTACTTTTAGTAATATTGGCATAGCTCTTACTTTCCATTATTTTTTTATTTGGTAGTTTAAAAGGTTTTATGTTATGTTAAGGCTAAAGGTAAATGTCAACCAAATGTTCAAGAAAAAAATGTTGGCATGCCCTGAGTCACTGTATCCCTATGATGGGCCTCAGCCTTTGGAAAACAATGCAGTTCCCCCCTCCCCAGTTATGCACAGTACATCTCTGGCTCCCTCCCAACCACATCCAGTTTTGTTAGACTATAGCTTATGACCATAAAAAATAGAAAAAAAATCTCGGTTCAGGTAATTCTGTCACCTCATCCTCGGTATATAAACAATTGCTTCTTACTTTAAAAATCAGGATACTATATTTATATCATTGATGGCTAAAATAGAAATCACTAATTTATTTAATGAAAACAAGTAACCACATGCATTGTTTATACTTCTTAACGTTTATTCAAGAAGAATTTAGCATGTATTACGTCCTATAACACATAGCAGATGGCAGATGTGAAACAGAAGTTAAAAGGAGAATAGGAATGGCTAAAAGTACCTTCAATGACATGAGGAAATTACTAATATCAAAACAAATTACAAACAAGTTAAAAATGAGAATTATAAAATGCTACATCTATTCCATATTAATGTATGGCTCAGAAACATGGACACTAAATAAACAATTAGAAGACAAAATTGATGCCTTTGAGATGTGGGTATATAGAAGAATAGGGAGAAAATAATGGAAATAGAAAAAACAAATAAAGAGGTGCTAAAAACACTGAATATGAAGAAGGAACTACTAAGAGAAATAAAGATCAGGCAAATAAAATACTTTGCACACATTAAAAGACATGACACCTTATTGAAGACCTTACTTGAGGGTAAAGTCAAAGGGAAGCGAGCAAGAGGTAGGCAGAGATACAAATGGGAGAGTAACATCACACGATGGACAAGTTACAGTCTAGCAGAGTGCACCACCAAGACATGAGACAGGAGATGTTGGAGATACGTTGCAGCCAACATTCGTTGCGGAGACGGCACTTGATGATGATGATAACACATAGAGGTCAATCTAACTTTAAAACGAAAGACATAAGTATTAGTATATGATACTATGACTCAGTTGAGTCGGTCGCCGCTGAATTTGGTTCTGTCTCGTCTGCCTTGTATTTTTTTATTTATTTACTTTTTTTAGCAGTCAACACTAATTTTGGTTGACATGTCTCTGTCTTTAATTATGGTTGTTTTATTTTATTGCTGCTTATTTCATAATGTTTATAAAGGCCACTGTATGTTTATATATTTTTCAAGAAATGTATTAGGCCTACCCAATGATTCTTTACCTATTGAGTGATATTTTCAAGAATAACTCTAACTTGTTTGACCTTTCTTCATAAATTCATTACTATTTTATTTTGGATCAACTACGGATTAACTCCTCACCGCGACCTTTGTTTTAGTTTCGAAGTATTACCGGTAAACATTTCTTGATCTTTTTGTTTCTGTGTTGCTCCATCCGTTGCCAGTCTATCTTCCTCTTCATTTACTGATATGCCACAGTGGGATGATAACTAATAAGGGGGCAATAATTCGTTGAAACAAATTTATTGACAATTGTTCTTATTATCTCCCTTTGATCGAAAACGTAAAACCACTGACAGTGCTATGTATGATAGATCAGTGGTCAGTACGGCTGGTGCGGGAACCAGAAAATTGAGTAAATATTAGTTGCACTGTTATCTGACATGCACATCGTAAATGGGGACTAAGAACGTTTTTAGGGTTGAGTTGGCTAATCCATTTCATAGACGGTCAAGTGATCCAGTGATCCAGAAGTCAAAGGATATCTTAGTCAAAAGTGTAGCTCAAGGCTGGAGATGGATTTAGCTGATATGTCAAGGCCAACTATCATTTTGAAAAACAAAATCGATGCTATAGATTCCTACATGTCTACAAGAATCATTACTTTCAATATTAAACGCATGCGGTTGCACAAATGTGGGTCCCACAAATTTCATACGAGACAAACCACCCGTGCAACAGAAAACCTTAATAGATGACATGCCGTTATATTGAGGCTCTCTTATGGAAGCTTGTATCGTGTCATCTATACAATTATATACCCCCTCTGAGTAGAAATCTCCTTCAATAGGGATTGCACTAAGCGGAAAGCTGAAGTCCCCTGAGTATAAAAGAAAGCTCAGAAACCCATCCCACTGCACATCTAATAGGCACATCTAATGTAAGATCTAATAGGCCGGGCAACACAAGGACAGTTTCTATTGGAAATTAAGTTTATTTAGCTACCATTGCTTTCAGATTGCTCACTAGAAACAAATTGTCAGACTTTCTTTTTTTTTAAAATTCAAAATACACAGGTATGCTGTGTTGGAAATCTAATTTATTCATTATATGATTCCCTGACAGAAGACCCATGACAATCACATAATATTCTGAATTTATTTAATACGTCTACAGAAAATACGTTATGACCACTGATCTATGTATAAATAGATTTAAGCCTTTACACTCGCCTGTGCTTAGTGTTACCATGCACCATATAAAAAAGAATGACAAACTCGCAAACATGATCACATTTCTCTCGTTTGTACGAAGCTATACCAAGTGTATTGATTCAAACATGTGACACGTTCGTTATATGCCTATCAGTAAACTGGTAGAAACGGGACACGTCAAAACCAGGCGAGATATCAAACAGCGATGTGAAGCCACAAAATTTCCCACGAGTCCGTAACTAACATATATATCTGCCATTCATATAAACAAATTATATAACAAATATTTTTGTTATTTTAGTGAGAAATATGTTTTTAAAATATTGTCAAAATATTCAAGTCAAAATAATCTGAATTTGCTTTTTAAAAAAATAATTAACACAATATATGTTTTTATATTGTGAATTTGCGTTATTGTTGAAATAAATGTTCCATTAAGTTTTTAAAACTCATAAATTGCAATTTCAATTTTTTTCCTCAGAAATTAAAAAAAATCGTTTTCTTGTATTAACGAAATTCTAATATGATAATTAAGAACTTGAGTCATTAAAAACTATACATTATCACTATGTATCAAAATACTTATTCTTTACTTTTTAAAAAAAAATAATTCTTCAAAAAATGCATTCTGTCCAATAAAACAAAATATTACTAAACATTAAAATACATTTAAGTGGAATCGTGCACATTTAACTGATACTACATATATTTTTAAAATAAACAAACTGGAAAGTGGGAGATTGGAGGCAACAGAGATGTGGTTCTACAGAAGAATGCTGAGAATACCATGGACTGCCAGAAAAACTAATGTAGAGGTGTTAAAAGAGTTAAATGCGAAACGGATCTTAATCAACAATATAAGAAAAAGGCAATCTTCTTTTTTTTGGCCACTTCATGAGACAGGCAGGTTTAGAGAACATAATCACAACAGGCAAGATTGAAGGCACCAGAGACAGCGTGAGAAAATATTAGACAGTTTGAGAACCTGGCACGGCAAAGAAACAACAACGACTTTGATACATAATACTGTGGAGCTGTGGAATGACCGCCTACGCCACCCGGCATGGCACCTGATGATGATGATATATATTTCAGAGTTTTAAAAATGACAAAAAAGTCGAGTGAAGCACTTTCTAAGCAGCTCTCCTACGCCCCCGTAATCCTCTTTCGAGGCGGTATGACATAGCAGGCGCCGACATTCGAAAGCCACTCGGACGCTAAGTATAGCTCACCACTTAGCTGAGCACGTTTATGCTGTTAACATTCCGTACGACCGAAAACTTCACCCCGGTGACTTCGTCCTGTGTTAACATGTCATATGGGGAGGAACCAGCCTAGATCCCAAGCGGTACTGTGACGAGCGAGCTGACTCGACACTGGCTGAACCTTGACCCCGCGGTGGAGTCTAAGACATGCGAACGGACTACTGACACTAGTTCCCATACAAAGTCAAGAGCCAACTTTTGTATTAAGTTCCGCGGGGAACCTGAACCTTATACGGACATTATTCCTTAAACTTCAAAATCTTATGTGCCACACATTTTGTTACCCATGACAACAGTGAGGGAAGATTGTCGCGCATATTGCTTTCAAAAAACGTTTTTATAAATAGGAGAACGGGGAAAAGTTACATACAATCTCGCAAAATAAATTATAGTTGTTCATTTAAATGATATTGCCAATTGTCAGATCAAAATTTGTGTGTTTTGATGATTTATTAATATCTCATACTTATTACCACCCTTGATTTTGGAGTGTATGCCCGGCTATGTCCCTTGGTAAATAAATGCTACTATCTTTAACTTCCGGTTCAAATAATGCAGGTATGTTTTTGTTTTGCTAAATCAAGAACTGGTTGATCTTTAACACATTAATATCGTAAAAATTAAATATCTGTGTATAGAAATGGATTCAATGATTTCCATATTTACATCATGATTCGTTCAAGCTTATTTAATTCGACAAAGAAGATCTAAAGCACATTTTAATGAAACGAGAGACATGGGAAATCTTCTGTTATTTGTCATAACATAATTTGTTATAGACTGCACTACTGTATACTAGTTAGGTGCTTGTACAGAATTTTCAGAATTGTGCTACATAATTACAAATAATATAGTTAGATAGCCCTTAAAAATGCAAGTCAACGATACCTCAATCACGTCTGTACGTCAACCCTGAAAAAAGATAACGTATTTTTTTCGAATTAATTTCACATCAAAATATTTTACATGAAACTTGAGACATAAATATAGGAAAATATAAATAAAACTTGTGACCACAAAATGTAGCTAAGCTGATAATTTCTCAATTATCTTTGTTATTTTAAATAATACACGTATTACAACCCACAAACTGTACATTTTTTCGTTCATGAAGACAAGACACACGCCAACACATCTATTCCACATTGTTCCCATTTCTGTAATTTCTAGGTATTTATAAGGATTTAATTAAATACCACAGACATTATATTTTGTTGGCAAAGGCAAGATGCATCTGTTGATACTATTTCTATAATTTTTAGGTGCGAGCAGAACTAATTAATATTAAAAACGGCAGCAAATTAGCATAATTAAAATGAAAATAAATTATGAAACTATTAAATATAATTAAATACCACAGAAATTATATATATTTGTGTTGGCAAAGGCAAGACGCAACTGTTGATCCTATTTCTATAATTTTTAGGCGCGCACAGAACTAAATAATATTAAAAATGGCAGCAAATTAGCATAATTTAAATGAAAATTATCAAACTATTGAATATAATTTAAATACAACAGAAATTATATATATTTGTGTTGGCAAAAGCAAGACGCAACTGTTGATCCTATTTCTATAATTTTTAGGCGCGCACAGAACTAAATAATATTAAAAATGGCAGAAAATGAGCATAATTAAAATGAAAATAAATTATCAAACTATTGAATCATTGGCGCAAATAAAACGGCGACACAACGCATTCCATTCTCTGGACTACATCCTACTGGAGATCTAGTAGTCCTGCTACAAGAGAGATCCAATGGGAGTTTGAGAATGAAAGCTGAAGAAGAAGAAGAAACTATTGAATATAATTAAATACAACAGAAATTATATATATTTGTGTTGGCAAAAGCAAGACGCAACTGTTGATCCTATTTCTATAATTTTTAGGTGTGCGCAGAACTAATTAATATTAAAAATGGCAGCAAATTAGCATAATTAAAATGAAAATAAATTATGAAACTATTGGATATAATTAAATAAAACAGAAATTATATATATTTGTGTTGGAAAAGGCAAGACGCAACTGTTGATCCTATTTCTATAATTTTTAGGCGCGCACAGAACTAAATAATATTAAAAATGGCAGAAAATGAGCATAATTAAAATGAAAATAAATTATCAAACTATTGAATCATTGGCGCAAATAAAACGGCAACACAACGCATTCCATTCTCTGGACTACATCCTACTGGAGATCTAGTAGTCCTGCTACAAGAGAGATCCAATGGGAGTTTGAGAATGAAAGCTGAAGAAGAAGAAGAAACTATTGAATATAATTAAATACAACAGAAATTATATATATTTGTGTTGGCAAAAGCAAGACGCAACTGTTGATACTATTTCTATAATTTTTAGGTGCTAGCAGAACTAATTAATATTAAAAACGGCAGCAAATTAGCATAATTAAAATGAAAATAAATTATGAAACTATTAAATATAATTAAATACCACAGACATTATATATATTTGTGTTGGCAAAGGCAAGACGCAACTGTTGATCCTATTTCTATAATTTTTAGGCGCGCACAGAACTAAATAATATTACAAATGGCAGAAAATGAACATAATTAAAATGAAAATAAATTATCAAACCATTTAATATAATTAAATAAAACAGAAATTATATATATTTGTGTTGGCAAAGGCAAGACGCATCTGTTGACCCTATTTCTATACTCTTTAGGTGCGCGCAGAACTAAGTAATATTAAAAATGGTAGCAAATTAGCATAATTTAAATGAAAATTATCAAACTATTGAATATAATTTAAATACAACAGAAATTATATATATTTGTGTTGGCAAAAGCAAGACGCAACTGTTGATCCTATTTCTATAATTTTTAGGCGCGCACAGAACTAAATAATATTAAAAATGGCAGAAAATGAGCATAATTAAAATGAAAATAAATTATCAAACTATTGAATCATTGTCGCAAATAAAACGGCAACACAACGCATTCCATTCTCTGGACTACATCCTACTGGAGATCTAGTAGTCCTGCTACAAGAGAGATCCAATGGGAGTTTGAGAATGAAAGCTGAAGAAGAAGAAGAAACTATTGAATATAATTAAATACAACAGAAATTATATATATTTGTGTTGGCAAAAGCAAGACGCAACTGTTGATCCTATTTCTATAATTTTTAGGTGTGCGCAGAACTAATTAATATTAAAAATGGCAGCAAATTAGCATAATTAAAATGAAAATAAATTATGAAACTATTGAATATAATTAAATAAAACAGAAATTATAAATGCTAATTTGCTAAAACCCAAAAGAGGTGATCAGGAGTTGAATAGCTTGGTGTTTCTTCCTAGATCTTTTGATTTTAATATTAGTAAGGTTGGTAAATGTGCTAGCTGCAACTGCTATACGTGTATTTATTTCTTTCACTGAGATTCCATCAACAAACATTCGGCTACCCAAGTAATTAAAGTTGGAGACTTTTTCTAGTATTTGGTTGTTTACTGAGATGTTATTTGTTGAACTGGTAAGTTCCATGATTTTTTATTTATCTGAAAATATGAGAAAAATCTGGCTTTGGGTTTATTATAACTATTGATATTGAGAGTTCTCACAGAGCACAATGGGAAATACAGAATAATTGCTTCCAGTATGGTGATGGAGGTTGAAGTCAATACTATAAGTCTTTAATGCTTTATGGTTTACAACTTGTCTGTGATAGCTGCTCCTTTTGACAATATGCGAATGAACGAAATATTCAGAACATCCATTGTCAAAACTATAACTATTTATAAACTTCTGGGTATCACTTGGATCCATTTCCCTGGATGTTCTGACATTCGTAGTAATAAGAGAATAGGCAGACTTGCATCTGTGAATTTAAGATAGACACTGGTGGTGTACTGAAGTTTGTGGTCACTTGCTGGAGTGAACACTGGGATAGATGAGGTATCCATGTTGCATCCAAGGCAATATCATATTATTTATGGTATAAATATAGCTGAGAACATGTCGAGTAGAATTAAGAGGGTTTATCCAGCTAGCTAGCCATAGGGACTATTGGCATGTATATCTTTTGATATCTTCTGAAGGAGATGAAGAATTGTGGGTTTGCTGAAAGTTCATTGACTTGGGTTAACCAATAACTTCATTTATGTGACATTTCTTTCGCAGAACATCATCAAACAGTGCTACTCTTAATTCTGTGCAACCATCATAGTTTCTCCAGTGTCATATTAAGGAGGCCCTTTTCTTTTGCGTTTTTCTCAAAACTCCTTTATATTAACAGGATGTAGTCTGGAGAATTAAATGCACTGTGTCATAGCTTGCAGTTTGGCTGTGATATCTTTGCCATTTGACCTGACACATTTGACTTTAGCATGGCTTCTGCATCACTTGACCCTCTAAGGGATGTGGCAGACAACTCCATCCCCAAAAACTCTTACGACATGCATTTCATGTGATAGTTTCACTATTATTTTCTCCCCTTTCAGACCAGGCAATACGGGTGAAGAAGGTCCTTTGCCAGAGTCCTTTTTGCCTATTCATTTATTACTATAGATTAACGCCGGTCTGTCAATATTTGTTTTAAATAATACTGGAACTCTAATCTCAATAGCTAAGTACCTGATGCTTAAGATTGTCTGCATGTTTTGAAATGTATGATGTTTTATATGCCCATTTTTGTATTATTGAAGTAAATGTTAAATGTCTGCATTGAATGAATCATCAGTCCACAGACAAAAGTCTGCAAGTAAAAAAATACAAAGAGGAGTTTGTTGGAGGTCGTAGAAGCTCAAATTCAAGGTAGTAACAATATCAGTGTGTTTGTTATCCTCTATTTTGTTATATTTCTTATACTATATATTCATCAAAGACTGGTAACATGACCTCTGTGTCCATGTGGGTAGACAGCGGAACATATCCTGCAAGACTGCATTTCACTAAATCAATTAAAGGAGGAACGCTGGCCTATAGAGACAGATATCTACAGAAATCTGTTAATTAATTTTGGCAGACCATCTGACCAAGTTGGCAGATGTTTTTTTCTCACATTTTGATACAGACGACATAAGACCACAGAGTTAGATGAATCCATTCGATTGGAGCATTTTATAGTGCTCTTTGTGCACTCATCTTCTATATTCGTTCTTAAACTCCTGCAGATTAGCAGGATGTAATCTGAAGACTGCAGGATCATCCTGTCATTTTCGTCTGTCATAGTCGATAATGACGATTTGGGATCAACTGTAAAAAGTAACGGTAATATGAGTTATGAACCAGTGTCTCATGTCCCATAACTGCTCAGCTGTCTAGTCAGTAGTTGACCAGAAACCCCCATCAAAGATGGATGTGTCAGATTTTTAGTACAAATAAAACTGCGAGACGACGCATTTCCATTCTCTGGACTAAATTGTGCTGGAAATCTAGTAGGACCATTGTCCTGCTACAAGAGAGAACCAGCTGGAGTTTGAGAATGAACAGTGAAGAAAAAGACCAGAAACTGCCTGAACAGGGTCGTCGACCACACTTGCTAAATTCTTCTTCTTCTTTCATTCACTTGAAACATGTCTATATCTGTAATTCTGTCTCCTTAATAAAACTCACTGTCTTTTGTAGTTCATACAGTGTCCCATAGAGTTTTGATTCCAGTGTTGTTTCCTCTGGCCAATATGTCTGCCTCAGTGTTTCATGCTCAGAACACTCTTGAAGTATATGTTTGGCACTCTGTGCTGCCTGTCCACATGTACACATGGCTGTGTTGCCAATCTTGAACTTTGTATACATGTGACTGCGGAGTCGGTTGTGTCCTGTTCTGAGACATAGAATTATAACTTGTTCTGGTCTGTTCATAATATGATAGTCATCTTGTGTTGGTGTTTGTGGCTTTCTTATTGACTTGATCATCTGTTTTTTCTGATGGTAGGTGATTGGTATATCTGGTTGGTCTTCGGCAGCACCTTCCTTAGCCAGTTGGTCAGCTTTTTTATTTCCTGGTATTCCACAGTGAGAGGGTATCCACTGCATGGTTACCCTATACTGGTAAGACAATTCGCTAAGTAGTTTTTTCAAGTCTGTTAGTTTTCCAGACTGGAGAGCTTGAAGCACTGACCTTGCATCTGTCAGGAATACCACAGGCTGTAGGTCAGAGTTGGAGTTCAGCAGTTTTTTTTAGCTGCCACACAAATTGCCTGGATTTCAGCATCATAATTATTGCAGAATATTCCTGTTGGTGTTCTGATGGTATCTCTAGGCTTGTGTGGATATTCTATATATACACCTGCACCTCCATTCCTCATGGCATTCTGTGCTGACCCATCTGTGTATAAAATAATAAATATAATTGGGGATTTTGAAAAGTTGTTAAATGGGGAAAATTGTTATAACAGGACATGCCCGTAATAAAGGGAGGAGGTTGGGGTGTTCAAACCCCCCCTCCTTAGCAAATCTAATATGAGACTAGGAACTTAACCAAAATGTCAATAAAAACTCCAACCTTAGCGTTTTTTCACAGAAAGAAGGTCTTCAAATTTCCTGGCAAACAGTAAATTGTACTCATGAAAATGGGTGAATGCCCTTTTTGGGGGCAAAACACCCTCCTTTAGGTAATCATATCCATGGTGCACTTTTTAGTGTAATTTCATCAGCCTGATTGCCCGTGTGTTGCCAGGGCCCGAAAGGGGAGCAAAGAATAGCAACACTGTTTACCTTCCATGCATGTCGTAAAAGGCGACTAAGGAGGTTATGGAATGGAGTTGGCTGTCCCATCTCATATAGGGTCAGTGACCCAAAGCCATGCTGAAGTCGGATGTGTCCGGTCGAAAGTCGCAGATATCACAGCACTGCTGTAAACCATGACACAACGCATTCCGTTCTCTGGACTACATGCTGCTAATCTGCAGGAGTTTGAGAACGAATGCAGAAGAAGAAGAAGTGCTCATGATTGTTGGTCAGTAAAATGTTAAAAGAGTATTCTGCTAGAACCATTAACATACATTCTCATGTCCTGGGAAAGACCAGTTTTATCAGTTTAAGATTGTAACAATATGAGAGAACAAAACTGTCTCAGCTTATCAGATGTGTTTTGTAATTTCTTCTTTTACCAAGTTCTGGGAAGTGATTTCGGATGAGCATGGCATTAATCCAACAGGAACATACCACTGAGACTCTGAACTCCAGCTTGAAAGGGTTAACGTTTATTACAATGAGGCCACAGGTGAGCAGTTATAATCTGTTTTAAGTTATTTGCTATGTATAATTTGTCTTAAGAATAACATCAGTTATGAGAATAACATCAGTGTGACCTTTTTCATAATTTTCTATTTAAAGCTTCTTCTGAAACTGTATGACTGCTTCTGAAACTAGATGTATTGTAAGGACAAAGGCCAGATGGCATAGAGGATTGATTTCCTTGTGCTCAGTTTCCCACTCTGTCCCTCTTGACAGAGCAGTGCACCACCTGCCAAGAGTACCTCTCATAGCAAGTAAATTTGTTATAATCCCCAGGGACCTTCGAAAAAATGCACTTGTAAACAAGATGTCATCTACATACCTTTTTTTTTTTTAAATGATAGGATAAGATAATGAAGAGGTGTTAATATTATTTTGAAGGACATTTCATGACAGAAATCAGAATAATTTAACAATGTTAATTTAATTGTTAATCTGACTACTGTATGAAATAATTTCAGTTGAATACGGGTGTCTTGCAATGGTGCAAAGAAATTGGCAGCAGCGTATTTCCATTCTCTGGACTAAACCATGCTGGAAATCTAGTAGGACCATGGTCCTGCTAAAAGAAAGATTTATTCCCCAGCGGGAATTTGAGATTGAATGCTGAAGAAGAATAAGAAGTATAGAAGAATTATAATTGATCTTTTTATAGACCATGTGGTGTTGGTTATCACGTTTGTCCACAGCCTTCTGTTTCATGAGTTGTCATAATTTCCGAAACAAATCTGTCACAATTGAAGCTGTTCTGCATTTGTCTGTTTGTCTTCCCGTACCCATATTTCTCTTCAACTTGCTTGTCATGATATTCTCCATTCTTATTGTGATGTGTCCAAAACATCTGAACACATCATGCGGTAAATATTTACTGATTTACCCACCGTATGGTGCACATTTACTGATTTACCAACCATATGGTGCACATTTTTATAGCAGTCTCCTGATCATTAAATAAAATATGGGCTCATTTTCTGTGAGCAGCTCTCATTTTGAATTAACTTTTAAAAAAGGTTTAAAAGCCGTAGAAGATTGACTTCACTGTACTCTGTTTCCTATATGTACTCCGTCCCTCTCAACGAAGCGGCACGGCGCCTGCAGAGAGTACCACTCATAGCACATAACTCCGTAGCTTCAAGTGATAATCCACAGGGATCTCTGAAAAAATCCACCTTATAAAGAATATGACACGAGCCGGATTCGAACCCGTGACCTCTTGAACACAAAGCAAACAGCCTAACCACTATGCCACGGAGATCCCCCAACTTTTAAGATGTCTTTGTTATGCTTTTTTATCCATCTGTGGTATTCTCAACATTCTTCTACAAAGTCATATCTCTGTTTATAATTAAGCTGCTCTATGCCGTTTCTTCTATTTTTATAAGACTCTTAGGATTGTGTATGTCTTGTACAGATTTTCATCTCAGATGTTAACTTCTAGAAGAAACATTCTAACAGTCAGCCCACATTAAAATATAAATTCTGTATTTTGGCTCTGAGGCCCTTGAGACCAAAGTCTGAAAGAGGAGCAAATAATAGCAACTGTGACTTGCCATGCATGTCTTATTGGATGACGAAGGAAGTTTATGAAAGATCTGGCTGTACTAATCCCAGAGTCATTCTGTGATCCAGAAGCAATGCTGAAGTCAGAAGTGTCTGATCAAATGATACAGATATCACAATATGATATTTTTATCTGACAAAACTGATCTTCCTGTTCCAACTCAGTAAAATAACTCAGATCCATAAAGGAAAACAATGAACATCAACACTAAGAGGCAACTAAGGAAGTATGGGGGTGGGGGTTGGAAGTTGGCTATACCATAGAGTGTTAAAGGTACCCATAACCCATGTTGAAGTCAGATGAGTAAAAGAGTACAGTATCTCAGCTAAGCTGTAAACTATGATACAATGCATTCCATCCTCTTGATTACATCTGCAGAAGTTTGAAAATGAACACAGAAGAAGCTTAATATCTAACCAGTATTACTTAACATTTTTATTTGAAAAATTATTTTTTCTCTTCAACAACCTATAGGTGGAAAGTATGTCCCACGAGCTGTTCTCGTTGATCTTGAACCTGGTACCATGGACAGTGTTCGATCTGGACCATTTGGACAGATTTTCCGCCCAGACAACTTTGTTTTTGGTCAGTCCGGGGCTGGTAACAACTGGGCAAAAGGTCATTACACCGAAGGAGCAGAGCTAGTGGACGCAGTTATGGATGTAGTGAGGAAGGAGTCTGAAAACTGTGACTGTCTACAGGTAACTTGAACAACCTATTACATATCAATTGAATTGCCCATGTGCAGCTGGGCTCAAAAGGGAGCAAAGATTAGCATTAATGTGATCTGCCATGCATGTTGTAAGATATGCTTAAGGAGGCTTGGAGTTTGATGCATCTGGCTGAAAGGCACATACACCATGACACAACACATTCTGTTCTCAAGGCTATATCTTGCTAATCTGCAGGAGTTTGAGAACAACCACAGTAACATTCGAGGGTGTGGTGATAACTCGTGAGTCACTAAAGGGCATTGCATTGCAGATCAGTGTTATCTCTTGTTGCTCTCTTTTTGTGTCTTGGCAACAAACTAATGTCAGGATCGGTTCAATTCTGTTGTTCATTCTGCTAACTTCCATGATCATCAAATTCATTATATTTCAATGACAGCGTAGTGATAGTATTACTAGCAAAATCTCATCCAGGCTTCTATTTCATTCCATTATGGCTGCATCCATCGATACAGTGTTGTTTGCCCAGACTGACCATGACCAGTGCAACACAAATGGCCAAAGACAGACAACTCCCTTTCCCCCATGATGCTTAACAACACAGGTGAAAATGACAATAGGTAGACGGATAGTGTTGTTTGCCTGGGAATCTTTCACCACTTTCATTACCACAGACAACTTTTGTCATCTGTGAATATAAATGTACATATGAGGTGTTTTTTTTCTTGATCTACATTCAGTGCGGGGCTTCTATTTATTACAGGTGACACTTGTAATATTCCAATATTCCAATATTCCAATATTCCAATATTCCAATATTCCAATATTGTGATACCTTCTATTGGATCAACTCGTTGCTGAAAATATAATTAATTATTTTATTGAAGTTTCTTTCAATGAACACTTCTAAATATGTGAGGTAGCTGACTCATACCCAAAGTGTCCCTGATTCAAACTTTTTAGTGAGTAATACCAATAATACAGACTCTGAATCAGATAACACCGCCGAAGACAGATGTGTCAGGCCATATAAAATAAAATTGGTGCAAATAAAACAGTGACACAGCGCATTTCCATTTTCTGGACTACATCCCGCTGGACATGTAATAGGACCATGGTCCTGCTACAAGAGAGATCCAGCGGGAGTTTGAGAATGAGCGATGAAGAAGAAGAAGAATAATCAGATAACAGAAATGAACTATGATTCAAGTAATAACTGTCCATAGGTTGATATGAGGATAGTTTTGTGGATCCAGGAGCTAATGATAAACATCCACTTTGAAAACAAGATTGATAATGCCATGCCATTGCTAGACAACATCACTCATAAAAATAAATTCAAATGAAACCTTATTGATAAAATTTTATAGTTTTTTTAAGCTTATTCTTGTCTGAACATCTTATTGATAAAATCTTGAGAGTTTTTTAAGCTTATTCTTGTCTGAACATCTTATTGATAAAATCTTGAGATAGTTTTTTAAGCTTATTCTTGTCTGAACATCTTATTGATAAAAGCTTGAGATAGTTTTTTAAGCTTATTCTTGTCTGAACATCTTATTGATAAAATCTTGAGATAGTTTTTTTAAAGCTTATTCTTGTCTGAACATCTTATTGATAAAATCTTGAGATAGTTTTTTTAAAGCTTATTCTTGTCTGAACATCTTATTGATAAAATCTTGAGATAGTTTTTTTAAAGCTTATTCTTGTCTGAACATCTTCTGACAGCCTTAAAGGTGTTGGTTGATTTGTTTAGTCAATTATTAAAATTATCACTCACAAAATTCATCAAACCTAAAACAAATGGCATGGCAGTGGGAAAGATTGCATAAAAAGGTGTGGCTGCAAAAGTGTTATTCAATCAGATTATTTTGCAAGTGAGATCATTAAAAAAATTGAAAAGACACAGAGGATTAACTTAATTGTAGTCAGATTTCCATATGTACTCCATCCTTCTCAACAAAGTAGGCCAACACTCAATTTTTCTATAAAGTGCAAACATCTGTGGTTAATATGAACATTTTTTGGGGTTCATTCTAGCACTCCCACCAGACCTCTCTTATACCAGGATAATGGGCCTACTAGATTTCCAGTAGGGTGTAGTCCAGAGATCAGAAATGTGTTGTCACCATTTTATTTGTGCAGTGGCCTAACACATTGGATTTTGACTATGTAATGGGAGATCTTCATGTTCTCAAATTTTAAAATTTTGTCATGCAGACATGTTATATAGAGTGGTTGCATGATACAATAGTTGCTGGTGTGCCTCTCGGCCTGGTATCTCCGATTTCAGCATCTGTGCTTGCTTAGTCAGGAATGTGGTCCTGCTCAATGTCTGGGATGACCCAACCAATCTTAGTTTCCAGCCTCTATTGGTTGGATTACACCCTATCTCCATTTCAAGGAGTTAGCCTCGATGGGAGGTAATAGAAGATAAATATAAGTATGCTCATTCAGCATACGCATTTAGTATTTTATCAATTTCACTGAAGAGTCAGTGCCATATTGCTAGTAGACCAATCTGTGCATCATTATTGCATTTGAAATACTCTGTATATCCAATGACATGAAGTACAAAGAAGGCTGCAATCCATTATGTAAGGGACCTTCATAAACAAAACCGTGTCCTATCATTTAGTGGTGTCAAATGATTTATAACATGTATAGCGATTTTGTTGTGGTGTAGTACAGAGCACATCTGTGACTGCCAAGATATCGAGTTTGAAACCCACTTCTGGCAATTGTATATCTTGACTGTTCTGAAAACAATGACAAACTACTGTACGTAAATACTGCCATCAAAATAACTACAGCCAAAAAATGCTGGATTGGTGGCTGCATCCTGTATGCAGCCAAGCCATTGTTGTTTTTTAAATAGTGGGTGTCAAACAGCACCACCCATGTGTTGCTGGGATTTTAAATTGGAGCATATACAATAATGATACTGATCTGCCATTTATGTTGCAAGAGATGACTAAGAACATTTGGTGGTGAAGTTGGGTGTCTCATCTCATTGGTCAAAAGTAGCCCAAAAACCATGCTGATATCTGATGTATCCGGCGAAAAGATACAAATATCGCAACAAATCTGGAGACCATGACACAAAACATTTTTTGTTTTGGGTTCTATACTGAAAATCATGAGTTTGAAACGAATGCGGAAGTCACCAACAGGAAGCTAAACTGGGTACTCCAGATAATAACAGTTTAATATTTGTTGTGTGCTGTCTTCATAAGGCTGTCACTGGCTAAGGCTGTCTACCTGAACCCAAAATTATGCTAATCTCCAATGTGTCGGGCCAAAAGAGGAAATGTTACATAATTGCTGTAAATGAGCAGTACATTTTCATGCTTTCCGACTCTCAAATTACACACAAATAAATCTATGCAGATTATTCCTTCTTCGTTTGTTCTCAAACTCCTGCGCATCAGCAGGATGTAGCCAGAAGAGTGTGTTGTGTCATGGTTTGCAGCCTAGTTATGTTATCTGTGCTGTTCTGCCCAACTTCAGCATGGCTTCTCTACCTAACTTCAGCACGGCTTCTCTGCCTAACTCAGCACGGCTTCTCTGCCTAACTTCAGCACTGCTTCTCCGCCTAACTTCAACACAGCTTCTAGGTCATTTTGACCCTTTATGGGATGAGACACCCAACTCTATACCAAAACCTCCTTAGTCACCTCTTATGGCATGCTTTGTACTGTAATAGTGTTACTATTCTTTACTCCCCTTTTGGGCACCAGCAGCGTACAGGCAACGTTGATTATTTGAAAGTAAACATAAAGTTTACATCAACAGTGCCTGCCAAAGCCGGATGTGTCAGGCCATATATAGATTGATACATTTATAGTACAGTGCTGTACTTGGTTTTCACATGATTCAAACTACCATCAAACAGCGTCACTCAAAAAGCTATACAGGCACAGTGTTTACAAAACCAGGGGCAGTCCATTCAAACAGTGGATTACAAAAACAAACACATATAAAGCACACACAAAAAACCATCTCCAGATTTCTACCCCTGATGCTGCAAAGCATAAAGGGGTATAAAGCGAAAAGTAAGAAGCTGCACTTATTCTGTTCTTCTACATAGTATTCAATCTGGATATTTCAGCCAAGTACTATTTAAAGTTATATCTTTATATTAGATCTAATACAATTTTTTGTTTGTTTCTAGGGCTTCCAGCTAACTCACTCTCTCGGAGGAGGCACTGGCTGGCTCCGGAATGGGAACACTGCTTATAAGCAAAATGAGAGAGGAGTTTCCAGATCGAATTATGAATACATTCTCTGTTGTGCCATCACCCAAGGTGGGTATGTTTCAGAAAAATGACATGTAAAATCAGAAAAATTTATTGAAGTTTGTGTTTGATGTCCATTGTATACATGCATATATCACACCGTGGCATTGGGTCAAAAGGGCATGAACCCATGGACTGCTGGATCAGCAACCAATTAACCATGTCCATTGTTGCCATGGTAAGATTGTTGAGGTAAATCAGAAAGATGAGAAGCATCATAAAATTAGTTGTTGGTGGCCAGATTTCTAATACCTAAACTCCCGCTGGTTAGCAGGATGTGGTCCAGAGAACAGAATTTGTCATGGTTGACAGCTCGATTTGGGGTCCGAATTGAAGCAAAGAATAGCAACACTGTTTACCTTCCATGCATGCCGTAAGAGGCGATTAAAGATTTTGGGGTAAAGTTGGCTGTTGCATCCTATGCGTTGTGTAGTTTGTTTGTTGTAGTTGACGATGACCGTTCAGCTCAACTGGGATAATGGTGATGTCTGCAATGTGCCTGGCTATCACTAATGAGTCCTGTGCGTGCCTGGAATAGTCTAACGCACTCTGAGTGTGTTGGAGGCATCTGTGGGATATTGAGCAGCTCTTGCCTTTGTTCTAGCCTGTTTTTATTGCACAACATCCTGCTTGAGGTTCACTGCAGCTGCTGCATTGCTCTTGATTCTGTGACGCCAATTTTGTTGTGTAAGACTCTCCCATTAATTTGTGTCTATGTTGAAGTGAATCAGTGATGTCTTAAGTGTCTTTAAAACACTTCTTCTGTCCTACGGCCTTGCAGGAATCAGTCTGCAGTTCTCCATATAGCAGCTTTTTTTTTTTTTGGCATATGAATTTTCATATAGACATTTTTCCTGTCTGGCATATTTGTGCCTTCATCAAGATTGTCCCCATGAGGTCAACTACTTGAATTGGAGATGAGGCGAGCCCAGCCAACAGAGGCTGGAAATTAAGATTGATCGAGCCATCCTTGACATCAAGCAATAAGTGGGGCCCAAGTCCTGCCCAAGAAATCAGTGGTGCTAAATTTGAAGATGACAGAGAGGCAACCATGGTATCGTTCAACACATCTAGATAACGTATTCACAACATAATCAACATTGTATGTTACAGATTCACTGTATGGTATTTTATCCCACCAATGGATGTTGAGCATCTTGCAAATTTACCCCGGTTCCCTGACTACCAATTTATACACATAAACCTTGTGAGACAATGTTTTTTACTGAAATAAATTCATAGTTAAGTTTTATGCTATGTTATATGGCATAAAATATCATCTTCCGCATGAAGTACATTGTGCTTCCAGTTCCACAACAGGGCTGTTTTTTTTTACCCCCCATAGGGTCCAGCACATTTGTTGTCGGCATGCCATTAATTCAGGTGTGCTTCCCTAGGCTGTGACAGCCTTCCTATCTATTGCCAGGCCATGGATGTGTATCGACTCTACACTGTGATGATTTTCCATCGACTTGGACTCTACAGGCCAAAACATGTCCCTCGATGACAGTCTGCAACAAGGCGGTAATCAGGGGCTTGGGTTGACTACATTAATCTCACGCGAGATGTTTTGCTGCCAGTGAAGACGTATTTACCTGTGCCCATCGGGTACTGAACCTTTTATCTCCGTGAGTATTTTTCCGGTATAGAGAAGTATCGACTATAGAGTTGGGCCCGGGTTTGTTCACTCTCTTAGCCAAGATTTCATTCAATGACATGAACCCCTTGTCCAGGTCTGAGTCTCTACACATATTTAGGAGCTCCGAGGATTAGAAGCTTGTCTCAGGCTGGACAAAAATTTAGTTCCAATTTCCTTTCACATTTTCCCATTCTATTTGCACATGGTGCTGCCCTCTAGGGCTGTTCTGCTCTCTCATTGTACTCAATATGTTGTCCTTGCGAAGATTAATGCTTGACACTTAATATTCATTATGACATCTACCCATTTCATGGCATTTGCATTGGTCGCACTTAGTGTTTCAGCAGGACTGACTAGTTTAACTGTGTTGACAGCGCTGCTGCATGTGTTGGTACTTTCAAAATTTTGGTTACCTGATAACCCTGGGTCCGCCAAGAGCAATGCTGTACCCTTTGAACTCCGCATAAAATATGATGTATAGATAGATGTGTGAACCATGCCATCTGAAGTTATCTATAAATTATGTCGTCAGTTTTCGGCCAATTCCAATTTTTTTTTTAGAGTAAATTTTTGTCTTCCCCTTGTCAACAAACCTCAAACCTTTTTAGCCTCAACCCCCCCCCCCCCTTCCCTATTTGTTGTATAATTTATGGACAGCCCCTGTGGAGGGCATTTCACAGAGTGACCTGTTGAAAGTAGCCATCCATTTGTGGTCAAATGTGACCAAGACAATGGCAGAAAGGCAAAGCAACATTGACTGGCGGCAATTCAAGTAGGTAACATGAAAGGTACTAGCAAACTGTGTATGCAACAATGATACAGTCAAATATAAATCAGTAATAACAATGTGGTCTGGACTGACAAAATATTTATGTAATAACAGAAATTTGCTATGCACAGTATAAATAAACAATAAATAAGAAATATAATTGCAATTTTTAAAATGTTAAATAAGGAAATTTGTTCTAAAAAGATGTACTACAATCCACTGTAAAATTGAAGCATATTCTGTGTGGGACATAGCTGTGCAACAGTTGTTGAATTTCTAACCACCACCTGTATGTATCATTGAGCATTGCCAAGGTCTGAAAGAAGATCATTGAGTAGCACCACTGTGAACTGCTATGCATGTCATAAAATGTGGCTAAGGAAGTTTAGGGGTGTTGACTGTCTCACACTATAGGTCAAAGGGGCCAAAAGGCCATGCTGAAGCTGGATGTATAAGACCCATAAGCCAGACATTGCAACCAATAAGCAAACCATAATTCTTCTTCAGCATTTATTCTTAAACTCCCACTGGATCTCTCTTGACAATGGACAGATGTAGTCCAGAGAGTGGAAATGTATGTTGCTGTTTTATTTGTTCCAATGGCCCGGCACCTCTGTCTTCAGTAGAACCATAAAACATTGCATTCACCAGACTATATTCTTCTAACCAGCAGGGTTTTTAGAACAAATGCAAAAGTAATCTTGCCAGAGCTAAGTGAAACAGCTCGATCTATGCCAGTAGAAACAATGACCACACTTGCGCAACTCTAGACTTTTTGGTAAGGTTTTTAATCATTTATTGTTTTCGCTGCTTCTTTTTTAGGTATCTGACACAGTTGTGGAACCATACAATGCTACTCTGTCAGTACATCAGTTGGTTGAGAACACAGATGAGACATACTGTATTGATAATGAAGCTCTCTATAATATTTGCTTCCGGACCCTTAAGCTGACCACACCAACATATGGTGACCTCAACCATCTGGTCAGTGCTACTATGTCTGGAGTCACAACGTGTCTGAGATTTCCTGGTCAGTTAAATGCTGATCTCAGAAAACTTGCAGTCAACATGGTACCATTTCCACGTCTGCACTTTTTCATGCCTGGCTTTGCTCCTCTGACCTCCCAAGGATCCCAGCAGTACAGAGCCCTGACAGTGCCTGAGTTGACCCAGCAGATGTTTGATGCCAAGAACATGATGGCTGCTTGTGACCCTCGACATGGTAGATACTTGACCGTTGCTGCAATCTTCAGAGGACGCATGTCCATGAAGGAAGTCGACGAACAGATGCTGAATGTCCAAAACAAGAATAACTCATACTTTGTTGAATGGATTCCCAACAACGTTAAGACAGCTGTCTGTGACATTCCTCCACGTGGTCTCAAAATGTCTGCAACATTCATTGGAAATAGCACCGCAATCCAAGAGCTGTTTAAACGTATCTCTGAACAGTTCACCGCTATGTTCCGTCGCAAGGCCTTCCTCCACTGGTACACAGGAGAAGGTATGGATGAGATGGAATTCACTGAAGCAGAGTCCAACATGAATGATCTGGTCTCAGAGTACCAGCAGTATCAGGATGCTACCGCTGAGGATGCTGGAGATTTAGACGAGGAAGAGGGAGAGGCTGAAGCAGCAGAGGACGCCTAAGCGAACGCAAAAATGTTTGCTAATTTATTTTTTTTTATAATTGAAATAAGGAAAACAGAATGAATTCCAGAATAACATTTATGTAGTCTCTGTTAAGACATTATAGCTTCAATGATGCTAAATCTTTAATTTATGGCTTATAAATGTTCTTGCCTTGTTCATAACTTTTCAACAAATTTCTCAAATTCTTATCTAGTCAAAGATTGTTTTTGGTAAAGTCATAAGACACTTGTTTCCAAAACAAAAATTCATCCATAGCTTTTATTGAGCTGGATATCAGGAAAGCCTCCATAATTTGTTTGGTGTTTAAATGGTACTATGGACTTTAAGGTGGTTTGTTTTTTTTAGGAGGGGGGTGTTTCTGAATCATTGCCTATATTACTTACATACGTGCTTTGTTGCTGATGTTCCTAGCTTGGGTGGTGGGAGATCTGAATGCATAGATGCAATTTTTGTGATATGACATTCTTAACATATTTACCTTTTTTCCCCATAGTTTCTTTAGAAATTTCTCTTGTTTATTGCAGCATTTTATCAAAGGGACGTAAATTTGATTGTTCATCAACTTCATTTTATCAAAGGGACTTAAATTTGATTGTTCATTAACTTCATTGTTCAACCGAAAAAGGATATTTCTAGCACCTCAACTAATTTTGTTGAGGCTGCAAATCTGACCCTTGTCATCTGACATGTCATTTTTCCGAAAATCATTATTTATATTATTTCCCTCGACCCACAATTACTTAGCCAGACTGCAGTGAGAACAGTCTGTTAAACAAGGGACACAAATTTTAAATGGAGTAAGCTTCCTTTGTTTCAGTTCTGGTTCACTGACTTCTCTCACCATTATTCATTGCATCCATTCCCCCCAACCACTTACATCTGTTATCTACGCAGACTAAATCCATGTTTTTACAAGCTGCTTTACAAAATGCTACTATTTAAAACCTCCACTATTTGGTTTCTAGTAAAAAATGCGGATGACTAAGAGTCACTTAAAAGTGGTGTCTTGTATTTCAGGAGTCAATAACTTTCTCTAGATTGCATAGGCAATAATGTATTTACTTTATTTTTTTTGTGGTGATCACAAAAGGTTGGAGGTATTTGGAGGTTGTGGTGATCGATTACCGACCTCCACTACTTTTTTATAGCAGTACCGCTCTGATATAACCAAATTGGACTAACGTCCACGGTTGAAAGGGGTGTACCTTACCATAAGAGGTACATTTTACTAAACCAAACAAATTTCTCCAACAACCCCCACCCATCCAAATCCTAATAGCCATCCATCGCAGGCGATGATAACAGTTTCATACTTGTGTTGTTGTATCTCTCTGGTCTGTGCAGAGGTGAATGTAAAGACCAATCCTCTCATAGAATCCCCCCACACACACACGCAGTGTTTTGGATAAGGACAATCAGTGTTTTTTTTAAATTGCATGTTCTTGTAAAAATGCTTATATGTTAAGATAACAATTAATTGTTCTTAAATCCTAAACAGTATTGCTTGCCAAAAACATACGTGCTAGGTCTGTATGACACAGCTTAAATGGTTGCACGATGTACTTTAAACTCCCCGGCGGAGATCACTAACAACTAGTGCTGGCTATTTGGGAGTGATGGCAAATAAACAAGCAGTATTTGTTCATTTATCTTAACCTCTGCTAGACTTTGATAATAATAATTCAATAATTTGTAATTCAATGTTTTTTATGGTTTTGATTCAGAAATTTGTAGATTATTTGGAATCGGCGTGGAATTAGTGCCTACATGTGTGATTATTTCCCTTGGCTATGTTTATCAGTTTATGTCTTATCATTTAATATTTATAAATTTAAATGTAAATATATTTAGAGTTATGGTAAAACTTAACTAACGCTAACCCCAAAGAAAGGAATATTTAAATTAAATTATCGATATAATATTTAGATCAGTTAACCGCAAAATACATATGTAGGCACTAATTGAATACAAGATACATATGTAGGCACTAATTGAATACACGATGCATATGTAGGCACTAATTGAATACACGATACATATGTAGGCACTAATTGAATACAAGATACATATGTAGGCACTAATTGAATACAAGATACATATGTAGGCACTAATTGAATACAAGATACATATGTAGGCACTAATTGAATACAAGATACATATGTAGGCACTAATTGAATACAAGATACATATGTAGGCACTAATTGAATACAAGTACCAGTTATTTTGTCCATATATTTTTTTCATTTGCTATTCTCGTGTTTTCTTAGAGCTATCTTGTCAAAGGAGTTTCTTTAGAAGACATAATTTGTTAGTGTATTTTCTAGTCATGTTTAACTTTTGTAAAGTGGAATCCCATTATTACAACTTGGTCCTGACTCACAAAATATATATGTAATAAGAGACATATGCTATATATAGTACAAAACGATATACCAAATATATTTGAGGATTTTGAAAAGTGAAGTTATATAGGGAAACTTGTACTAAAATAATGTGCTACAGAAGGATTCCACTGTCACAAATATTTTACAAACATTATTTTTGGTTTATAAGATTGTATTACCTTGTCATTAGAGGTGAGAAAGAGAGTTCTGCAGTGCTATATAACCCCTATACTAACATATGGGTGCGAGTCTTGGACAATAAACAAACTGGAAAGGGGGAGATTGGAGGCAACAGAGATGTGGTTCTACAGAAGAATGCTGAGAATACCATGGACTGCCAGAAAAACTAATGTAGAGGTGTTAAAAGAGTTAAATGTGAAACGGACCTTAATCAACAATATAAGAAAAAGGCAATCTTCTTTTTTTGGAAACTTCATGAGACAGGCAGGTTTAGAGAACATAATCACAACAGGCAAGATTGAAGGCACCAGAGACAGAGGGCGACAACGTGAGAAAATATTAGACAGTTTGACAACCTGGCACGGCAAAGAAACAACAACGACTTTGATACATAATACTGTGGACAGAGAGCTGTGGAGAGCCATGACCTCCTACGCCACCCGGCATGGCACCTGATGATGATGATGATGAAGATTGTATTGATAGAAGATGGACAACTGGCATGGTGGGAAGTTGACAATTTTGGTTGCCATAACCAGTAAGAAATAGTTGTACAGATCTGTGTTGCATGACACATTGTACCCAAGATCAGTGGTTTCAGCTAGAAATATATGGCCCACAAGGATGATACAGCTTATCACTAGGGACCACAAAATAAAAACAATTGATAAAAAGGGGAGCAGCTGACTTATCTGCGTAAACCACAGAAAGGTTGCCAACATTCTAAGTAATACTTTTATGCTGCTGAGCTTGTCACAAAGTTCTATGCACTGAATTTAACACTCCATTCATGCAGTCCAGAACTTGTGACCTTAGAAAGGATCTCAAGAACCACTTCTTCTGCATTCGTTCTCAAACTCCTGCAGATTAACAGGATGTAGTCCGGAGAACAGAATGCGTTATGTCATGGTTTACAGCATTGCTGCGATATCTGCGCCTTTCGGCCTGACACATCCAACTTCAGCATCGCTTTGGGTCAGTGACCATATATGGGATGGGACAGCCAACTCCATCCCATAACCTCCTTAGTCGCCTTTTACAACTTGCGTGGAAGGTAAACAGTGTTGCTATTCTTTGCTCTTCGGGCCCTTGTAACACACGGGCGTCAAGAACCACTCAAATTGTGCTGAACACATGGTTTCATTTCTACACAAAGTGCCATCTGATAAACATATACATGAACATTCTAGAGAGAAGTTTAGGTCAGTATCTGAAATTTTTAATATAAATTTATAATAAAATATTGAATAAAAAATTTTCTATAAAACAATGCTAACACATAATTCTTCTCTGACAGAAAAAATATCATGTAGAAAGCTAGTATAGGCACTGGAAAGATTTGGAATAGAAGAAAGCCACCAGAGTCAAAATGGCACTATCTATTTATTCCTGTAGAGGAACACTCAAATAAATGGTAGCTGAACAGAAAGATGGAAGAGGATAAGAATTACTGACCTTGTTCATGTTACCCTTGCAGAGCTTGTGTAGTAGTTTCAAAAAACTCCTTACCACATGTCACGCTCAGAACAAAAGTTGTCAATTTTACATTAATTTTGGGTTATTCATAATGTTTTTCATTAATATTTCTGTTGTATGTGATGGTATATGGGACTTCCATCTTGTATTAACAATACTCATTAACCTTTAACCTCTTGAACTGTGACCTCTTTGTCATTAATATTTGTGCAATTTTTCTAGAGTTAAACTCTAGTCCTCTGTACTTGTGTACAATCTGACCTGTTCTGAGACATGGCATGTTTTGACTGCATAGGACTACCCCTTGGCATGCTACAAAATTATATTGTTGAGAATGCTATAAAAATATGAATCATGACGTTTTCATCTGGAAATTTTTCAAGTCTCAGAACGGATTTGGCCACTGGATCATGAAGCTGCTCATAAATTACGGCAATAATCTTTTGTCAATTCTTATTTTAAAAATTCAGTATTGAAAAACCAATTTCAAAAAATTAAATTGATGTATTAAAAAAATATTGAAAATATTGTCACTTTTGTCAACCCTCCCGCCATTAACAAATGTCACACTTGTTCATCTTCTCCTCCTCTCTTTCCCCCCACCCCCTCCCCAATTTTCATGTGATTTATGGACAGCCCTTTGGCCAATATATTATATAATCTTTCATAACTTATTAACAAACAACCCATGACAATAGTTAAGGCTATGTACACCTTTTGTATTAGTTTTGTGCTTGTTGCAGTTAGTTTTTTGTAAGAATGCGGTATATGGTTATTGTATCAAGTGAATTTTATTGACAATAACTTCACTTTCTAACCTTGCATCTCTAATTTTGTGCAATTTCTGTTTTTGCTAACTGAATAAATTGTGAATGTATTGCTTTGTTTTCCTTGAGAATGTTTGTATGTGATGAAATTGTCAATGTATTGCTTTGTTTTCCATGTTTGTATGTGATGAAATTGTCAATGTATTGCTTTGTTTTCCATATTTGTATGTGATGAAATTGTCAATGTATTGCTTTGTTTTCCATGTTTGTATGTGATGAAATTGTCAATGTATTGCTTTGTTTTCCATGTTTGTATGTGATGAAATTGTCAATGTATTGCTTTGTTTGCCATGTTTGTACATGATGAAATTGTTCAAGAGTTTTTATTTCTTATTCTTCTGCTTTCATTTTCAAACTTGTGTAGATTAGCAGGATGTAGTCCGGAGGATGAACTGCATTGTATCATGGTTTACAGTATTGTCTTCTGCATTTAGCATCTGTGGTTTTGTTATATTGTCAGGCCTGTCATCAGAGCAAAGTCCACTGTCTTCTCCAGGTCAGAGCGACTGCCCCATGGCTTTTGCCTCAAATCTGTATCCTCAGGCCAGGACCTTTGTCTCTGCTCTTTGTATATTGGGTAGTCCTGAAGTATGTGTTCAGAAGTCTTCGTTCTGGTTCCTCATGGACATTCATCTACAGTGAACTAATGTTCTTCTGCGTTCACTCTCTTATAACCACAATAAATAAATCATGTGATTTTCACTTGGGAGAATGAATTATGTTTTACTGCTAGTTCCACAATTGAGAACTGTTATTTTCACCTCTGTGGCCCGGACATCCGATGCCCAGCAGATTCATTTTCGTCATGCCTTTAATTCAAGTAGTTGGCTTCCCTAGCCTGTTACAGGCTGTCAATCTGTCGACGGGACACGGGTGTGTAATGACTTCGCCCAGATGATTGTCATTCACGTCTATCTCGCACGAGGTATTCTACAGCCAGTGTACTTGCTTCGTGTAATTAGACATATTGTTCCTGTGCTCATCAGGTACTGAACCCTCTCCACGAGCATGTTTCTGGTATAGGAAAGCTTGATGGTTGAGTTGGTCCAGGGCTGCCTTTGTTGTCCCGTTTATGTCTGACCCCATTGGATACGGAACCTTTTCTCTCCGCGAGGATGTTTTCGGTATAGGAAAGCTTGATGCTAGAGTTGGGCCAGGGGTGCCTTTGTTATCCATTTGTGTCTGAACCCATCTGGTGCGGAACCCTTTCGCGAGCATGTTTCCAGTATAGGAAAGCTCGACAGTAGAGTTGGACCATTGCTGCTTTCTTTGCTGCGTGCCCTCTGCCGGTAAGGAGCACCGTTAACTAGAAGCTTGTCTCAAGCTAACAGAACTTGTAGTACTGATTTCCTTGGAACATTTTCCCTTTCTATTTGCACATGACGCTGTACTTCCCTCTCATTGTACTCAATATTTTATCTTTTCATCTCTTATCATGCCTCTACTTTTTTTGTGTAAATTGCATTGGCTACTCCTCCAATGCATGGACCGGACTGACTAACGTTACTGTGTGTCGACAGTGCCACTGCATTTGTTGGCGTAGTGGTGTCGGGGATATTGACTGTCTCTTTTGCTGTAAATTCTCTTTCCATCTGCTGCCTCCACGGATATGATCCTCAAAAGGTTTAGCCAGTTACTTTTGGAATCTTGGTCAACTGCTAACCCTGGGTCCGCTGAGATCGGTGCTATTACCCTTTACACCCCGAAATAGTGTGATCTGTTGGTAATTTAGCATTGCTGTTATATCAGATGTGTGTCTTTTAGACTGACACATAATTTCAGCATTGTTTCTGAGTTGCTTTGATCCTATATGGGATGGGATAGCCAAATCCATCTCATGTCCTTAGTCGTCTCCTATGATATGCATGGATGGTAATCTGTGTTGCTATTCTATGCTCCCTTTTTGAGTCAACAATTATTTGGCAATCTCTGTACCCTCTGTCAAAAATTATAACCTACCTTATGCGCTTACGGCATGGTATGCCTGACATGTAACAGTGTTGCTGTTCTTTGCTCCCCGTTTGGGCCCTCACAATACAAAAGTGGTTAATAGAGGTTAACCCGCTGTAAAAAATGGTATGTGGTCCCGAGGCCAAGTATAAAAACTTATGCTGTATCAAGTTGAAACTGTATTAGAATATCAATTTCCATCAACTTCTTTGCGGAGATTGAACCGTAACCCTTTAGATACTACGTACGCGTTTATTAGCTCCTCTATCTTACAGCTATTGACGAGGTCATTCGTTTTTAGTTGGTGTCCCTGATTTATAAAAATAATTTTACTCAGAAATCACAAAGTGTTACTACATATCACACATCCAATGCATGCAGTAGAGCTATATATTTTCTGATGTCCATAAAAAGCTTGTTGGAACAACATCTGTGGTCAAATCTATTGAAAAACTGAGACTTAAATGGTTCGGCCAACACTTAATCAGCATGAACAATATAGGCCAACGGCAAGAGTATACAAATGAAAATAGAAACAGCACAAGATGGCAGATAACACAGCCAAGCGTATAAACAATGGCAAAACGTATTTTATTCTAGAAACTACATCTTATTAACCAGCAAAAGTATAGGATAGGAACCGTGACCTTTAATAAGACAGGCCCGTACGCAGTCACTATCTTAGGACACTTCAATTATTGCCATGATTTTCAGTGGTTATTTATTTATACTTTGTGAATTCATACTTTTGACAGCCAATGAAAATCACAAAAATAGAGTGCCCTAAGATAGTGATTCTTTACTGAGGTCTGTCTAACAAAGGTAATTATAGGAACTAACACAAGATGCTTGTCGTCTTCTTCTTCAGCTTTCATTCTCAAACTCCCGCTGGATCTCTTGCAGCAGGACAATGGTCCTACTAGATTTCCAGCAGGATGTAGTCAAGAGAATGTAAATGCATTGTGTCGCCGTTTTATTTGTGTCGATGGCCCGGCACATCCGTCTTCGGTACAAGAAGATTGGAGGTCCGGTCATTAAGGAAGTCCCCATCGAGGCCAGCACCTTGAAGTGGTGATGGGGCTTAGTTCAGCCATCAGGTGCTGGAAACTAAGACTGGTCGGGCACTCCCACTCGAGCAGGACCATAGTCCGGCCCAAGTAAGCAGAGTGCTGAAGACGGAGGCAACCAGCCAAAAGGCGCACAGATAATAAGGTTGCCACGCACAAAACACATTTTCACCCATGTGAAAGGAATACTAAGCGAGGACGAACAGAACAGTGTGCAGCGGATGACAGTCCCCTCAGTTTCCTGGATGAGGAATATCCACAAGATATATGGGTCAGAGTATACACAGATGGGTCAGCACAGAATGCTGTGAGGAATGGAGGTACAGGTGTATATATAGAATATCCACACAAGCCTAGAGATACAATCAGAACACCGACAGGAAAATTCTGCAATAATTATGATACAGAAATCCAGGCAATTAGTGTGGCAGCTAAAAAACTGCTTAACTCTGACCTACAGTCTGTGATATTCCTGACAGATGCAAGATCAGTGCTTCAAGCTCTTCAGTCTGGAAAACTAACAGACTTGAAAAAACAACTTAGCGAATTGTCTTGTCCGAGTGAAATATAACATATTTCATCCTGCGTTTTGTTGTGTACATTATTTCACGTAAGCATTCGACAGTAATAGTGTGTCAGTTGTCATTCAGTAGAACTTCCTAACCTGTCTCTCACGTGAGTATTATTTTCATATAAAGAATAAGCGTGCAGAACAAGGAAGTTCTACAGATGTAAGTTGATTGTTCCAGTGAACGAGCAGGTAGATTGGTGGAAACTAAACACGATCAATTAAAGTATGAGTCTAGGCAGAGTCCCAAAATTCAAGTCAGAGATGCGTTGCTATAAGTGCAGAAGAAGTCACAACAGACTGAGAAGTCACATGTTCCGAAAGCTGAAGATTGGCGAGAAAGAACTGTGGACTAGGCCCA
Source organism: Meghimatium bilineatum (assembly GCA_034231615.1). NCBI lineage: Eukaryota > Metazoa > Mollusca > Gastropoda > Stylommatophora > Philomycidae > Meghimatium > Meghimatium bilineatum. The sequence goes on along the minus strand of CM067310.1, from coordinate 4,410,123 downwards.
GAGACTGCAGAACACATTATTCATGTCTATCATCTCTATCAAGAAGAGGGGGAGAAAATATGGCCTACTGAGACGGCACTACTTCCAAACTTGAGGGGTTCCATGGATGACCTGAAGCGAATCACACAATTCATTGAAGCTACTTGCACCGTAACCTGACATCTGACTGAAGAACGATGAAGAAGAAATGCAGAAGAAAACGTCACATATCAAGATACTTTAGGATGATTAACTGAAATGAAAATAGAAGAGGAGGTGATTCTTCTTCTTCTTCTTCTTCTTTCGTTCACTTGAAACATGTCTATATCTGTAATTCTGTCTCCTTAATAAAACTCACTGTATTTTGTAGTGAGGAGGTGATAAAAAATATTTTCTGGGAAACTGAAACCGCACTTTGATAGGCCGCTCGATGTGTGTACAAAGGCCAGCGATATTTTTGGAACTCTAGCTGTTCAAAAAATATTGTTCGAACTCGAATTTCTGGTTATCGCTAACTTGTTAAAGATGCGGGACGGAGGAACTTGCAACTACAATAGTGAACAAAGTAGGATGCTCATATAGATTGAAAGCTGGCATGAAGTTGGTCTAGACAAATATCAAGGGAGAACAGAAACAAAGGAAGTGGTCTAGTATGGGTGTAATAGCCTATACTATCTGAGAATAGTCAAGTATGTGGAAGAGGGGAGATTCCTTAAGCTGTTTGACAAAGAGAGGAAAGAAAAACTTCTGTCCACTCTAGAAAAATGAGAAAATTTCAAGTTAATCCAACATGGTAATCCAAAATCATGACATATTTACATGGAACTGGGAAGAATTTCAACCATGGACAAGAAAATAGACACGCAAGATGCAGAGCCAATTAAACCTCGACCATATCCCACACCCTTGAAAAATATAGGTGATATGCTAAAACATTTCTTTCACCATGGCTTCCTTATTTTGTTGTCTAAATGGTATTATAAATGAAATTATTTGCCCATATTCGACCATAATATGACAATTGAAACACTACATTGTTTTCTTTTATTGTATGCTGTGTTCTTGATAAAGAACATTTAGTCGAAACGTCAAATTTTGCTTCTTGTCCTGCGTGTTTTCAATGATTCACTGAACTTCATTACCATTGATCTAAGTGTCTCTTACTATAAGAGAGACCCAGCGGGAATGTAAGGATGAACGTTTAAAAATACAACACTTTCGATCCCATATAACAAGAGAGGGGTCACTCTCACCTCAGGAAATTATAACATAATTTTTAGTACTAGGAAATTAGATACAAAGTTGGTTAACCCTTCTTTGCCCAACCCCCCCCCCCCCCCAATTCCCATAATGAATGTTCAAAAAATGGTCATCAAATACCTTAGTAGAGGGAATTTCACAAGAAATCAGACGAAAGACTTTTATTGAAAAACCCGCTACTTACTGAGGACTTCAGTAATACTTCGTTCATTCTCAACCTCCTGCATATTAGCAGGATGTAGTCAGGAGAAAGGAATGCGTTAAGTGAAGGTTTACAGCATTGCTGCGATATCTGCACCTTTCGGCTTGAGACACCCGACTTCAGCATGGCTTCGACCATATATGGGATGGGACATTCAACTCCATCCAATAACCTCCTTAGTCGCCTCTTGCGACATGCATGGAAGATAAACAGTGTTGCTATTCTTTGCTCCCTTCTCGGGCCCAGGACACACATGAGTGAGCTTACTGAGAACGTATTTAATGTCCTGAACACTCCCCCCCCCCTCCGCAGTTTTCAAAAAGAATCCAAGTGATTAGCTTTTGTGGGCGTGTACTCCCCCTCAATTCTTTCTAAAAGTTGTATTTACGGACCTGTTTTTCCGTACAATCGATTGAACAGTTTACTAAAAGTTCAGACCAGGCCCTAGGTCAAACTACCAGTTCCCCACAGGATAGACTGGTCATTAGGCCACACAATACGACCCGATGTAGCCAACGGGAGTAACATACAAGGTTGAAAAGAGCGTGTCTTGGATTACCAAGACACATTCACCAGCTAACTAGCTAAAACACAATACGTGCAATAGTTGATTTCCCAGGAATATCATTGGGAGGACATAACATAAATAATTTGAGATACGCGGATGGCACTGTTCTGATTGTCAAAAGCGAGGAAGACTTTCAAGATTTAATTAATGTAGTAGTCACAGAAAGTAAAGAGAAAGGCCTCTTTCTAAACATAAAAAACCCTATAAGTAATGGTTATTTCAAAGAATCAAACTACCACACCTTGCAAGATCAAAGTGAATGATATAGTATTAAAACAGGTTCACCAATTCAAATATATAGGTATAATGATTTCAGCAGATGGAAGTAGTTCAACAGAAATAAGAAGCAGAATAGGGCATGCAACATTTTTCAAACAACATTCAGAAAAATGAAAAATATATTGTGTAACATGACCGTGTCATTAGAGGGGAGGAAGAGAGTTCTGCAGTGCTATATAACCCCTATACTAACATATGGGTGCGAATCTTGGACAATAAACAAACTGGAAAGTGGAAAATTAGAGGCAATAGAAATGTGGTTCTACAGAAGAATGCTGCGAATACCATGGGCTGCCAGAAAAGCTAATGTGGAGGTTTTAAAAGAGCCAAATCTGAAACGGACCTTATTCAATAATATAAGAAAAAGACAATCTTCATTTTTTGGCAACTTCGTGAGACAGGGGGGTTTGTAGAAAATAGTAACAACAGACAAGATTGAAGGCAACAGAGACAGAGGAAGACAGCGTGAGAAAATATTAGACAGTTTGACAACCTGGCACGACAGGGAAACAGCGATTTTGATACATCATGCTAGAGATAGAGAGCTGCGAAGAGCCATGATCGCCTACGCCTGCCGGCATGGCACCTGATGATGATGAACTAGCTAAAAATCGATTGAACAGTTTACTAAAAGTTTTGTAGTTAATGCAATGTAGTTAATGTAATGTAGTTAATGTAATGTAGTTAATGTAATGTAGTTAATGTAATGTTAATGTAGTTAATGTAATGTAGTTAATGTAATGTTAATGTAGTTAATGTAATGTAGTTAATGTAATGTTAATGTTGTTAATGTAATGTAGTTAATGTAATGTTATGTAGTTAACGTAATGTAGTTAATGTAATGTAAAGTAGTTAATGTAATGTAGTTAATGTAATGTAGTTAATGTAATGTAATGTAGTTAATGTAATGTAATGTAGTTAATGTAATGAAGTCAGAATATTCTATAAACCCCCCCCCCCCCTTTCCAACAACTAAATAGTTAAGTAAAATGTACCTCTTAAGATGAGGTCATCATCATCTTCAAACCCATACCTCTTCGTGGTCGTATACATGACCGTCTCGAGTAGAAGACCTGTTCGCTAAATTAAGTTGGACCCCATTCGTGACTTTTGTGATTAGTGTGGGGGCTTTTGATTGGTCGCTATTTACATACATACTTAGTTATCCCTTTAGGGTCAAAGACGGATGTCATAGATTTCCATGTCTTGTGTTTCATTGCAATTTGTTTTAGGTTTTCATTGTTTCTGATACCGATGGTGAAGCGTTCTCTTGTAATAGTTCTACGTAAGGTCTCTCTTGGTCTTCATCGTTTTCTCTTGCCCCTTGGTGACCACACAAAGTGTGACAGGGGAGTCTTTCGGTATCCATTAGTAGCGCGTGTCCGATGTAATTCCAGCGACGCTTTCTAATATAGGCAGAACCATATTTTTGTTTTTGGTACTTTTTAAAGTATCGCATAGCTTAGGATGTCAGGACCTGAAGCTGTGTTTGATTTCTCACCTATTGCTTTAATTACTTCCCCTATTGTTATATCTGCATTTATATATGATGAATCTGCATTATTTATTGGTTTAGTGTTTAGTTCCTGCAGAATTGTCTGCCGTCTATTTATCTCATTTAGGTTTAGGTTGTTATTAGCACTAACTGAGTAAAAATATTCGGCCAGTACATTAGCCTTCTCTTTATCAGTAAGTGCTGTATTTAATGCTGGCATTATGCTACGTTTGGATTTGCCTCCACTGATAGCTTTCAGTTTCTTCCATACTTCTGATGATGGCGTTCTGAAGCTTATGGTTTCACAGAAAGTTCTCCAGTGGAGTTGTTTAGCTTTAAAGATTAGTTTATTGGTTGAATTTCTTATTTCTTTATAGTTTAGTATATTCTCTTCTGATCTCTTATATCTAGCTAGTTTGAGTGCTTTATCTCTAATTTTAATCTTCTCATCCAGTTTAGGGTTCCACCATGGAACTGGGTTTTTAGGTTTATGTCTATTTGTTCTTGTTATATTTACTGGTATAATATTATTAGGCATGTTTTCATTTGGTATATATTTTACTGCTACTTTGAGTAGTTCATTTGTGAGATCCTCAGAAAATTCTTCTACATTGTTGGTATTAATATTATTTATTCCTACTGTCATTAGCTCTGTTGTTAGTGCCTCCCAGTTGGCTTTTCTATAGTTAAATGTTGGTTTTTTGTTTACTTCACTGAGATTACATTTAGCTCTAATATTAATTTCAATTGGTAGATGGTCAGATCCACTAGCATTTAGTGTCTGCCACTTGGTTGTGAATAGGTTAGTTGTTACAATGCTCAAGTCTAAGGCTGAGTCATTGCCATTTGCTATTGGATTAATTCTGGTTATAGAACCATCATTTAAAATGACTAGGTTATTAATGTCACAAAAATCTGCTATAAGTTCCCCTGTCTTGTCTGACTTATGACTGCCCCACATTGTGTGGTGGGCATTGAAATCACCGACAATAAGGGTTCTCCTAGTTAGTTTTGATGTTAGCACTTCTATATCGTTGGTGGTTAGTATACCTTTAGGGTTATATATGGTTATTATTTTAGTTCCTACTGGTTTGCTATCTATGGTTACACTTATTCCTTCTATATTATTTGAGTTAAATCTTTCCCAGTCTACTATTGTATACGATTCGTTAATAATGAAGGCAACCCCTCCACCTTTGGAGTTGTGATCATTTCTTACTATTTTATGGCCTGGAAAGTTTAGTTTTTGGTTAATATTTAGGTTTGTTTCCTGTAGAGCATAGATTACTCTCTCAGACTGATATTTAGTCATTAGAGGAGCTATATTCTGTCTCACACTGGTAACATTCCACTGAATTATCTTTATTTGATTTTTATCCATTATGGTTTATTGCTAATTGTTATTAGGCTCTGTAATTTAAGTTTACTTATTGGTGTTTGGTGGTTTTGTTATGAGTGCGTTTGGAGGTTGCTGCCCGAGCCAGTGTTCTAGTTATTCTTCTGCCTGTCCGTTGTTCCTCTTCCTGGCGGTTCTCTACTATTAGTTTTAGTATGTTCCTAACTTCTCTTAGTTTCTTTGTGATCATGTCCTTCCACTCTTCTTTCTTTTCATGTTGTTCCTTCCTTTTGTCTCCTTTCCTCATTTTCTAGTTGTTTCTCAGTTTCTATTCGTTTGAGAAGTTCTTCATTGTCCTTCTTTAATGCATTGACACTGCTGATTCCTTCCTGGATCCTTTCCAGTATAACTTTGTCTAGATGGTCCGTTTCAGCTTTCTGTCTTTCCTCGTTTGGTCCTTCAGCCTTCCGGCTGTTCTGAAGTGTACTAGGTTACTGACCAGCATTTCTTTGGCACTTTTGGTGGTTTATTTTCATTTAATTTTTGTTGTTTGACATGTTTATTTCTTAGTTCATTTTTAATTTTTTTGGCATGCAGGGCATCCTAAATATTTTGCACTATGGCTCCCAGAGCAGTTAGCACACTTTATGTTATTGTTTGCTGTTTTATAATCTTTGTCGTTCAATACAACATGGCATTGGTGAACTGAGTGGGGTCCTGAACAGTATCTACACCTGGTACTGTTCCTGCATGTTGCCTTCGTGTAGCAAAATTGCTGGCACTTGGAACACTGAAGTACATATGGGATGTACACTTGTGTTCTCAGGGCCCCACACAAGAGCATATGGGATGTACACTTGTGTTCTCAGGGCCCCACACAAGAGCATATGGGATGTACACTTGTGTTCTCAGGGCCCCACACAAGAGCACCAAATGTTGCGGAACATCATTTCCCTTATTAATGACCATGACTACTTTGCTTGTTTTTTTATTTTTATAAAGTCTTTTGGCTTTTATTATGTCCGCTTTCGGATTCTCTATTTTTAATCTGTTTAATATTTCCTGGTCATTAATTCTGGTGTCTATGCCTTTAATGACCAGTTGCATAGTCTCATTTAATATTTGGATTTTAATTTGGTGGGCCAGTGTTGTAGTTATACTTTTATATTTATTAATTTTATTTATCACTGCCTCTGTGTGGTTGTTAGGGTTAAGAGTGACAATAACTCCTCTTCTGATTTGAATATTTTGTATCGATTTCTTATTGACTATGTTGTTGATCAGTTCTATTAAACAGTTCTTTTCTGTTTTCGATGGCTGCCCTCTGGTTGCTGCCACGTGGTTCTAATCTAGGTCTCTTTACGTAGGTTTTTTTATTTAGATTACTTTTAGTAATATTGGCATAGCTCTTACTTTCCATTATTTTTTTATTTGGTAGTTTAAAAGGTTTTATGTTATGTTAAGGCTAAAGGTAAATGTCAACCAAATGTTCAAGAAAAAAATGTTGGCATGCCCTGAGTCACTGTATCCCTATGATGGGCCTCAGCCTTTGGAAAACAATGCAGTTCCCCCCTCCCCAGTTATGCACAGTACATCTCTGGCTCCCTCCCAACCACATCCAGTTTTGTTAGACTATAGCTTATGACCATAAAAAATAGAAAAAAAATCTCGGTTCAGGTAATTCTGTCACCTCATCCTCGGTATATAAACAATTGCTTCTTACTTTAAAAATCAGGATACTATATTTATATCATTGATGGCTAAAATAGAAATCACTAATTTATTTAATGAAAACAAGTAACCACATGCATTGTTTATACTTCTTAACGTTTATTCAAGAAGAATTTAGCATGTATTACGTCCTATAACACATAGCAGATGGCAGATGTGAAACAGAAGTTAAAAGGAGAATAGGAATGGCTAAAAGTACCTTCAATGACATGAGGAAATTACTAATATCAAAACAAATTACAAACAAGTTAAAAATGAGAATTATAAAATGCTACATCTATTCCATATTAATGTATGGCTCAGAAACATGGACACTAAATAAACAATTAGAAGACAAAATTGATGCCTTTGAGATGTGGGTATATAGAAGAATAGGGAGAAAATAATGGAAATAGAAAAAACAAATAAAGAGGTGCTAAAAACACTGAATATGAAGAAGGAACTACTAAGAGAAATAAAGATCAGGCAAATAAAATACTTTGCACACATTAAAAGACATGACACCTTATTGAAGACCTTACTTGAGGGTAAAGTCAAAGGGAAGCGAGCAAGAGGTAGGCAGAGATACAAATGGGAGAGTAACATCACACGATGGACAAGTTACAGTCTAGCAGAGTGCACCACCAAGACATGAGACAGGAGATGTTGGAGATACGTTGCAGCCAACATTCGTTGCGGAGACGGCACTTGATGATGATGATAACACATAGAGGTCAATCTAACTTTAAAACGAAAGACATAAGTATTAGTATATGATACTATGACTCAGTTGAGTCGGTCGCCGCTGAATTTGGTTCTGTCTCGTCTGCCTTGTATTTTTTTATTTATTTACTTTTTTTAGCAGTCAACACTAATTTTGGTTGACATGTCTCTGTCTTTAATTATGGTTGTTTTATTTTATTGCTGCTTATTTCATAATGTTTATAAAGGCCACTGTATGTTTATATATTTTTCAAGAAATGTATTAGGCCTACCCAATGATTCTTTACCTATTGAGTGATATTTTCAAGAATAACTCTAACTTGTTTGACCTTTCTTCATAAATTCATTACTATTTTATTTTGGATCAACTACGGATTAACTCCTCACCGCGACCTTTGTTTTAGTTTCGAAGTATTACCGGTAAACATTTCTTGATCTTTTTGTTTCTGTGTTGCTCCATCCGTTGCCAGTCTATCTTCCTCTTCATTTACTGATATGCCACAGTGGGATGATAACTAATAAGGGGGCAATAATTCGTTGAAACAAATTTATTGACAATTGTTCTTATTATCTCCCTTTGATCGAAAACGTAAAACCACTGACAGTGCTATGTATGATAGATCAGTGGTCAGTACGGCTGGTGCGGGAACCAGAAAATTGAGTAAATATTAGTTGCACTGTTATCTGACATGCACATCGTAAATGGGGACTAAGAACGTTTTTAGGGTTGAGTTGGCTAATCCATTTCATAGACGGTCAAGTGATCCAGTGATCCAGAAGTCAAAGGATATCTTAGTCAAAAGTGTAGCTCAAGGCTGGAGATGGATTTAGCTGATATGTCAAGGCCAACTATCATTTTGAAAAACAAAATCGATGCTATAGATTCCTACATGTCTACAAGAATCATTACTTTCAATATTAAACGCATGCGGTTGCACAAATGTGGGTCCCACAAATTTCATACGAGACAAACCACCCGTGCAACAGAAAACCTTAATAGATGACATGCCGTTATATTGAGGCTCTCTTATGGAAGCTTGTATCGTGTCATCTATACAATTATATACCCCCTCTGAGTAGAAATCTCCTTCAATAGGGATTGCACTAAGCGGAAAGCTGAAGTCCCCTGAGTATAAAAGAAAGCTCAGAAACCCATCCCACTGCACATCTAATAGGCACATCTAATGTAAGATCTAATAGGCCGGGCAACACAAGGACAGTTTCTATTGGAAATTAAGTTTATTTAGCTACCATTGCTTTCAGATTGCTCACTAGAAACAAATTGTCAGACTTTCTTTTTTTTTAAAATTCAAAATACACAGGTATGCTGTGTTGGAAATCTAATTTATTCATTATATGATTCCCTGACAGAAGACCCATGACAATCACATAATATTCTGAATTTATTTAATACGTCTACAGAAAATACGTTATGACCACTGATCTATGTATAAATAGATTTAAGCCTTTACACTCGCCTGTGCTTAGTGTTACCATGCACCATATAAAAAAGAATGACAAACTCGCAAACATGATCACATTTCTCTCGTTTGTACGAAGCTATACCAAGTGTATTGATTCAAACATGTGACACGTTCGTTATATGCCTATCAGTAAACTGGTAGAAACGGGACACGTCAAAACCAGGCGAGATATCAAACAGCGATGTGAAGCCACAAAATTTCCCACGAGTCCGTAACTAACATATATATCTGCCATTCATATAAACAAATTATATAACAAATATTTTTGTTATTTTAGTGAGAAATATGTTTTTAAAATATTGTCAAAATATTCAAGTCAAAATAATCTGAATTTGCTTTTTAAAAAAATAATTAACACAATATATGTTTTTATATTGTGAATTTGCGTTATTGTTGAAATAAATGTTCCATTAAGTTTTTAAAACTCATAAATTGCAATTTCAATTTTTTTCCTCAGAAATTAAAAAAAATCGTTTTCTTGTATTAACGAAATTCTAATATGATAATTAAGAACTTGAGTCATTAAAAACTATACATTATCACTATGTATCAAAATACTTATTCTTTACTTTTTAAAAAAAAATAATTCTTCAAAAAATGCATTCTGTCCAATAAAACAAAATATTACTAAACATTAAAATACATTTAAGTGGAATCGTGCACATTTAACTGATACTACATATATTTTTAAAATAAACAAACTGGAAAGTGGGAGATTGGAGGCAACAGAGATGTGGTTCTACAGAAGAATGCTGAGAATACCATGGACTGCCAGAAAAACTAATGTAGAGGTGTTAAAAGAGTTAAATGCGAAACGGATCTTAATCAACAATATAAGAAAAAGGCAATCTTCTTTTTTTTGGCCACTTCATGAGACAGGCAGGTTTAGAGAACATAATCACAACAGGCAAGATTGAAGGCACCAGAGACAGCGTGAGAAAATATTAGACAGTTTGAGAACCTGGCACGGCAAAGAAACAACAACGACTTTGATACATAATACTGTGGAGCTGTGGAATGACCGCCTACGCCACCCGGCATGGCACCTGATGATGATGATATATATTTCAGAGTTTTAAAAATGACAAAAAAGTCGAGTGAAGCACTTTCTAAGCAGCTCTCCTACGCCCCCGTAATCCTCTTTCGAGGCGGTATGACATAGCAGGCGCCGACATTCGAAAGCCACTCGGACGCTAAGTATAGCTCACCACTTAGCTGAGCACGTTTATGCTGTTAACATTCCGTACGACCGAAAACTTCACCCCGGTGACTTCGTCCTGTGTTAACATGTCATATGGGGAGGAACCAGCCTAGATCCCAAGCGGTACTGTGACGAGCGAGCTGACTCGACACTGGCTGAACCTTGACCCCGCGGTGGAGTCTAAGACATGCGAACGGACTACTGACACTAGTTCCCATACAAAGTCAAGAGCCAACTTTTGTATTAAGTTCCGCGGGGAACCTGAACCTTATACGGACATTATTCCTTAAACTTCAAAATCTTATGTGCCACACATTTTGTTACCCATGACAACAGTGAGGGAAGATTGTCGCGCATATTGCTTTCAAAAAACGTTTTTATAAATAGGAGAACGGGGAAAAGTTACATACAATCTCGCAAAATAAATTATAGTTGTTCATTTAAATGATATTGCCAATTGTCAGATCAAAATTTGTGTGTTTTGATGATTTATTAATATCTCATACTTATTACCACCCTTGATTTTGGAGTGTATGCCCGGCTATGTCCCTTGGTAAATAAATGCTACTATCTTTAACTTCCGGTTCAAATAATGCAGGTATGTTTTTGTTTTGCTAAATCAAGAACTGGTTGATCTTTAACACATTAATATCGTAAAAATTAAATATCTGTGTATAGAAATGGATTCAATGATTTCCATATTTACATCATGATTCGTTCAAGCTTATTTAATTCGACAAAGAAGATCTAAAGCACATTTTAATGAAACGAGAGACATGGGAAATCTTCTGTTATTTGTCATAACATAATTTGTTATAGACTGCACTACTGTATACTAGTTAGGTGCTTGTACAGAATTTTCAGAATTGTGCTACATAATTACAAATAATATAGTTAGATAGCCCTTAAAAATGCAAGTCAACGATACCTCAATCACGTCTGTACGTCAACCCTGAAAAAAGATAACGTATTTTTTTCGAATTAATTTCACATCAAAATATTTTACATGAAACTTGAAACATAAATATAGGAAAATATAAATAAAACTTGTGACCACAAAATGTAGCTAAGCTGATAATTTCTCAATTATCTTTGTTATTTTAAATAATTCAAGTATTACAACCCACAAACTGTACATTTTTTTGTTCATGAAGACAAGACACATCCCAACACATCTATTCAAAATTGTTCCCATTTCTGTAATTTTTAGGTATTTATAAGGATTTAATTAAATACCACAGACATTATATTTTGTTGGCAAAGGCAAGACGCATCTGTTGATACTATTTCTATAATTTTTAGGTGCGCACAGAACTAATTAATATTAAAAACGGCAGCAAATTAGCATAATTAAAATGAAAATAAATTATGAAACTATTAAATATAATTAAATACCACAGAAATTATATATATTTGTGTTGGCAAAGGCAAGACGCATCTGTTGATACTATTTCTATAATTTTTAGGTGCGAGCAGAACTAATTAATATTAAAAACGGCAGCAAATTAGCATAATTAAAATGAAAATATATTATGAAACTATTAAATATAAGTAAATACCACAGAAATTATATATATTTGTGTTGGCAAAGGCAAGACGCAACTGTTGATCCTATTTCTATAATTTTTAGGCGCGCACAGAACTAAATAATATTAAAAATGGCAGCAAATTAGCATAATTTAAATGAAAATTATCAAACTATTGAATATAATTTAAATACAACAGAAATTATATATATTTGTGTTGGCAAAAGCAAGACGCAACTGTTGATCCTATTTCTATAATTTTTAGGCGCGCACAGAACTAAATAATATTAAAAATGGCAGAAAATGAGCATAATTAAAATGAAAATAAATTATCAAACTATTGAATCATTGGCGCAAATAAAACGGCGACACAACGCATTTCATTCTCTGGACTACATCCTACTGGAGATCTAGTAGTCCTGCTACAAGAGAGATCCAATGGGAGTTTGAGAATGAAAGCTGAAGAAGAAGAAGAAACTATTGAATATAATTAAATACAACAGAAATTATATATATTTGTGTTGGCAAAAGCAAGACGCAACTGTTGATCCTATTTCTATAATTTTTAGGTGTGCGCAGAACTAATTAATATTAAAAATGGCAGCAAATTAGCATAATTAAAATGAAAATAAATTATGAAACTATTGGATATAATTAAATAAAAACAGAAATTATATATATTTGTGTTGGAAAAGGCAAGACGCAACTGTTGATCCTATTTCTATAATTTTTAGGCGCGCACAGAACTAAATAATATTAAAAATGGCAGAAAATGAGCATAATTAAAATGAAAATAAATTATCAAACTATTGAATCATTGGCGCAAATAAAACGGCAACACAACGCATTCCATTCTCTGGACTACATCCTACTGGAGATCTAGTAGTCCTGCTACAAGAGAGATCCAATGGGAGTTTGAGAATGAAAGCTGAAGAAGAAGAAGAAACTATTGAATATAATTAAATACAACAGAAATTATATATATTTGTGTTGGCAAAAGCAAGACGCAACTGTTGATACTATTTCTATAATTTTTAGGTGCTAGCAGAACTAATTAATATTAAAAACGGCAGCAAATTAGCATAATTAAAATGAAAATAAATTATGAAACTATTAAATATAATTAAATACCACAGAAATTATATATATTTGTGTTGGCAAAGGCAAGACGCAACTGTTGATCCTATTTCTATAATTTTTAGGCGCGCACAGAACTAAATAATATTACAAATGGCAGAAAATGAACATAATTAAAATGAAAATAAATTATCAAACCATTTAATATAATTAAATAAAACAGAAATTATATATATTTGTGTTGGCAAAGGCAAGACGCATCTGTTGACCCTATTTCTATACTCTTTAGGTGCGCGCAGAACTAAGTAATATTAAAAATGGTAGCAAATTAGCATAATTTAAATGAAAATTATCAAACTATTGAATATAATTTAAATACAACAGAAATTATATATATTTGTGTTGGCAAAGGCAAGACGCAACTGTTGATCCTATTTCTATAATTTTTAGGCGCGCACAGAACTAAATAATATTAAAAATGGCAGAAAATGAGCATAATTAAAATGAAAATAAATTATCAAACTATTGAATCATTGTCGCAAATAAAACGGCAACACAACGCATTCCATTCTCTGGACTACATCCTACTGGAGATCTAGTAGTCCTGCTACAAGAGAGATCCAATGGGAGTTTGAGAATGAAAGCTGAAGAAGAAGAAGAAACTATTGAATATAATTAAATACAACAGAAATTATATATATTTGTGTTGGCAAAAGCAAGACGCAACTGTTGATCCTATTTCTATAATTTTTAGGTGTGCGCAGAACTAATTAATATTAAAAATGGCAGCAAATTAGCATAATTAAAATGAAAATAAATTATGAAACTATTGAATATAATTAAATAAAACAGAAATTATAAATGCTAATTTGCTAAAACCCAAAAGAGGTGATCAGGAGTTGAATAGCTTGGTGTTTCTTCCTAGATCTTTTGATTTTAATATTAGTAAGGTTGGTAAATGTGCTAGCTGCAACTGCTATACGTGTATTTATTTCTTTCACTGAGATTCCATCAACAAACATTCGGCTACCCAAGTAATTAAAGTTGGAGACTTTTTCTAGTATTTGGTTGTTTACTGAGATGTTATTTGTTGAACTGGTAAGTTCCATGATTTTTTATTTATCTGAAAATATGAGAAAAATCTGGCTTTGGGTTTATTATAACTATTGATATTGAGAGTTCTCACAGAGCACAATGGGAAATACAGAATAATTGCTTCCAGTATGGTGATGGAGGTTGAAGTCAATACTATAAGTCTTTAATGCTTTATGGTTTACAACTTGTCTGTGATAGCTGCTCCTTTTGACAATATGCGAATGAACGAAATATTCAGAACATCCATTGTCAAAACTATAACTATTTATAAACTTCTGGGTATCACTTGGATCCATTTCCCTGGATGTTCTGACATTCGTAGTAATAAGAGAATAGGCAGACTTGCATCTGTGAATTTAAGATAGACACTGGTGGTGTACTGAAGTTTGTGGTCACTTGCTGGAGTGAACACTGGGATAGATGAGGTATCCATGTTGCATCCAAGGCAATATCATATTATTTATGGTATAAATATAGCTGAGAACATGTCGAGTAGAATTAAGAGGGTTTATCCAGCTAGCTAGCCATAGGGACTATTGGCATGTATATCTTTTGATATCTTCTGAAGGAGATGAAGAATTGTGGGTTTGCTGAAAGTTCATTGACTTGGGTTAACCAATAACTTCATTTATGTGACATTTCTTTCGCAGAACATCATCAAACAGTGCTACTCTTAATTCTGTGCAACCATCATAGTTTCTCCAGTGTCATATTAAGGAGGCCCTTTTCTTTTGCGTTTTTCTCAAAACTCCTTTATATTAACAGGATGTAGTCTGGAGAATTAAATGCACTGTGTCATAGCTTGCAGTTTGGCTGTGATATCTTTGCCATTTGACCTGACACATTTGACTTTAGCATGGCTTCTGCATCACTTGACCCTCTAAGGGATGTGGCAGACAACTCCATCCCCAAAAACTCTTACGACATGCATTTCATGTGATAGTTTCACTATTATTTTCTCCCCTTTCAGACCAGGCAATACGGGTGAAGAAGGTCCTTTGCCAGAGTCCTTTTTGCCTATTCATTTATTACTATAGATTAACGCCGGTCTGTCAATATTTGTTTTAAATAATACTGGAACTCTAATCTCAATAGCTAAGTACCTGATGCTTAAGATTGTCTGCATGTTTTGAAATGTATGATGTTTTATATGCCCATTTTTGTATTATTGAAGTAAATGTTAAATGTCTGCATTGAATGAATCATCAGTCCACAGACAAAAGTCTGCAAGTAAAAAAATACAAAGAGGAGTTTGTTGGAGGTCGTAGAAGCTCAAATTCAAGGTAGTAACAATATCAGTGTGTTTGTTATCCTCTATTTTGTTATATTTCTTATACTATATATTCATCAAAGACTGGTAACATGACCTCTGTGTCCATGTGGGTAGACAGCGGAACATATCCTGCAAGACTGCATTTCACTAAATCAATTAAAGGAGGAACGCTGGCCTATAGAGACAGATATCTACAGAAATCTGTTAATTAATTTTGGCAGACCATCTGACCAAGTTGGCAGATGTTTTTTTCTCACATTTTGATACAGACGACATAAGACCACAGAGTTAGATGAATCCATTCGATTGGAGCATTTTATAGTGCTCTTTGTGCACTCATCTTCTATATTCGTTCTTAAACTCCTGCAGATTAGCAGGATGTAATCTGAAGACTGCAGGATCATCCTGTCATTTTCGTCTGTCATAGTCGATAATGACGATTTGGGATCAACTGTAAAAAGTAACGGTAATATGAGTTATGAACCAGTGTCTCATGTCCCATAACTGCTCAGCTGTCTAGTCAGTAGTTGACCAGAAACCCCCATCAAAGATGGATGTGTCAGATTTTTAGTACAAATAAAACTGCGAGACGACGCATTTCCATTCTCTGGACTAAATTGTGCTGGAAATCTAGTAGGACCATTGTCCTGCTACAAGAGAGAACCAGCTGGAGTTTGAGAATGAACAGTGAAGAAAAAGACCAGAAACTGCCTGAACAGGGTCGTCGACCACACTTGCTAAATTCTTCTTCTTCTTTCATTCACTTGAAACATGTCTATATCTGTAATTCTGTCTCCTTAATAAAACTCACTGTCTTTTGTAGTTCATACAGTGTCCCATAGAGTTTTGATTCCAGTGTTGTTTCCTCTGGCCAATATGTCTGCCTCAGTGTTTCATGCTCAGAACACTCTTGAAGTATATGTTTGGCACTCTGTGCTGCCTGTCCACATGTACACATGGCTGTGTTGCCAATCTTGAACTTTGTATACATGTGACTGCGGAGTCGGTTGTGTCCTGTTCTGAGACATAGAATTATAACTTGTTCTGGTCTGTTCATAATATGATAGTCATCTTGTGTTGGTGTTTGTGGCTTTCTTATTGACTTGATCATCTGTTTTTTCTGATGGTAGGTGATTGGTATATCTGGTTGGTCTTCGGCAGCACCTTCCTTAGCCAGTTGGTCAGCTTTTTTATTTCCTGGTATTCCACAGTGAGAGGGTATCCACTGCATGGTTACCCTATACTGGTAAGACAATTCGCTAAGTAGTTTTTTCAAGTCTGTTAGTTTTCCAGACTGGAGAGCTTGAAGCACTGACCTTGCATCTGTCAGGAATACCACAGGCTGTAGGTCAGAGTTGGAGTTCAGCAGTTTTTTTTAGCTGCCACACAAATTGCCTGGATTTCAGCATCATAATTATTGCAGAATATTCCTGTTGGTGTTCTGATGGTATCTCTAGGCTTGTGTGGATATTCTATATATACACCTGCACCTCCATTCCTCATGGCATTCTGTGCTGACCCATCTGTGTATAAAATAATAAATATAATTGGGGATTTTGAAAAGTTGTTAAATGGGGAAAATTGTTATAACAGGACATGCCCGTAATAAAGGGAGGAGGTTGGGGTGTTCAAACCCCCCCTCCTTAGCAAATCTAATATGAGACTAGGAACTTAACCAAAATGTCAATAAAAACTCCAACCTTAGCGTTTTTTCACAGAAAGAAGGTCTTCAAATTTCCTGGCAAACAGTAAATTGTACTCATGAAAATGGGTGAATGCCCTTTTTGGGGGCAAAACACCCTCCTTTAGGTAATCATATCCATGGTGCACTTTTTAGTGTAATTTCATCAGCCTGATTGCCCGTGTGTTGCCAGGGCCCGAAAGGGGAGCAAAGAATAGCAACACTGTTTACCTTCCATGCATGTCGTAAAAGGCGACTAAGGAGGTTATGGAATGGAGTTGGCTGTCCCATCTCATATAGGGTCAGTGACCCAAAGCCATGCTGAAGTCGGATGTGTCCGGTCGAAAGTCGCAGATATCACAGCACTGCTGTAAACCATGACACAACGCATTCCGTTCTCTGGACTACATGCTGCTAATCTGCAGGAGTTTGAGAACGAATGCAGAAGAAGAAGAAGTGCTCATGATTGTTGGTCAGTAAAATGTTAAAAGAGTATTCTGCTAGAACCATTAACATACATTCTCATGTCCTGGGAAAGACCAGTTTTATCAGTTTAAGATTGTAACAATATGAGAGAACAAAACTGTCTCAGCTTATCAGATGTGTTTTGTAATTTCTTCTTTTACCAAGTTCTGGGAAGTGATTTCGGATGAGCATGGCATTAATCCAACAGGAACATACCACTGAGACTCTGAACTCCAGCTTGAAAGGGTTAACGTTTATTACAATGAGGCCACAGGTGAGCAGTTATAATCTGTTTTAAGTTATTTGCTATGTATAATTTGTCTTAAGAATAACATCAGTTATGAGAATAACATCAGTGTGACCTTTTTCATAATTTTCTATTTAAAGCTTCTTCTGAAACTGTATGACTGCTTCTGAAACTAGATGTATTGTAAGGACAAAGGCCAGATGGCATAGAGGATTGATTTCCTTGTGCTCAGTTTCCCACTCTGTCCCTCTTGACAGAGCAGTGCACCACCTGCCAAGAGTACCTCTCATAGCAAGTAAATTTGTTATAATCCCCAGGGACCTTCGAAAAAATGCACTTGTAAACAAGATGTCATCTACATACCTTTTTTTTTTTTAAATGATAGGATAAGATAATGAAGAGGTGTTAATATTATTTTGAAGGACATTTCATGACAGAAATCAGAATAATTTAACAATGTTAATTTAATTGTTAATCTGACTACTGTATGAAATAATTTCAGTTGAATACGGGTGTCTTGCAATGGTGCAAAGAAATTGGCAGCAGCGTATTTCCATTCTCTGGACTAAACCATGCTGGAAATCTAGTAGGACCATGGTCCTGCTAAAAGAAAGATTTATTCCCCAGCGGGAATTTGAGATTGAATGCTGAAGAAGAATAAGAAGTATAGAAGAATTATAATTGATCTTTTTATAGACCATGTGGTGTTGGTTATCACGTTTGTCCACAGCCTTCTGTTTCATGAGTTGTCATAATTTCCGAAACAAATCTGTCACAATTGAAGCTGTTCTGCATTTGTCTGTTTGTCTTCCCGTACCCATATTTCTCTTCAACTTGCTTGTCATGATATTCTCCATTCTTATTGTGATGTGTCCAAAACATCTGAACACATCATGCGGTAAATATTTACTGATTTACCCACCGTATGGTGCACATTTACTGATTTACCAACCATATGGTGCACATTTTTATAGCAGTCTCCTGATCATTAAATAAAATATGGGCTCATTTTCTGTGAGCAGCTCTCATTTTGAATTAACTTTTAAAAAAGGTTTAAAAGCCGTAGAAGATTGACTTCACTGTACTCTGTTTCCTATATGTACTCCGTCCCTCTCAACGAAGCGGCACGGCGCCTGCAGAGAGTACCACTCATAGCACATAACTCCGTAGCTTCAAGTGATAATCCACAGGGATCTCTGAAAAAATCCACCTTATAAAGAATATGACACGAGCCGGATTCGAACCCGTGACCTCTTGAACACAAAGCAAACAGCCTAACCACTATGCCACGGAGATCCCCCAACTTTTAAGATGTCTTTGTTATGCTTTTTTATCCATCTGTGGTATTCTCAACATTCTTCTACAAAGTCATATCTCTGTTTATAATTAAGCTGCTCTATGCCATTTCTTCTATTTTTATAAGACTCTTAGGATTGTGTATGTCTTGTACAGATTTTCATCTCAGATGTTAACTTCTAGAAGAAACATTCTAACAGTCAGCCCACATTAAAATATAAATTCTGTATTTTGGCTCTGAGGCCCTTGAGACCAAAGTCTGAAAGAGGAGCAAATAATAGCAACTGTGACTTGCCATGCATGTCTTATTGGATGACGAAGGAAGTTTATGAAAGATCTGGCTGTACTAATCCCAGAGTCATTCTGTGATCCAGAAGCAATGCTGAAGTCAGAAGTGTCTGATCAAATGATACAGATATCACAATATGATATTTTTATCTGACAAAACTGATCTTCCTGTTCCAACTCAGTAAAATAACTCAGATCCATAAAGGAAAACAATGAACATCAACACTAAGAGGCAACTAAGGAAGTATGGGGGTGGGGGTTGGAAGTTGGCTATACCATAGAGTGTTAAAGGTACCCATAACCCATGTTGAAGTCAGATGAGTAAAAGAGTACAGTATCTCAGCTAAGCTGTAAACTATGATACAATGCATTCCATCCTCTTGATTACATCTGCAGAAGTTTGAAAATGAACACAGAAGAAGCTTAATATCTAACCAGTATTACTTAACATTTTTATTTGAAAAATTATTTTTTCTCTTCAACAACCTATAGGTGGAAAGTATGTCCCACGAGCTGTTCTCGTTGATCTTGAACCTGGTACCATGGACAGTGTTCGATCTGGACCATTTGGACAGATTTTCCGCCCAGACAACTTTGTTTTTGGTCAGTCCGGGGCTGGTAACAACTGGGCAAAAGGTCATTACACCGAAGGAGCAGAGCTAGTGGACGCAGTTATGGATGTAGTGAGGAAGGAGTCTGAAAACTGTGACTGTCTACAGGTAACTTGAACAACCTATTACATATCAATTGAATTGCCCATGTGCAGCTGGGCTCAAAAGGGAGCAAAGATTAGCATTAATGTGATCTGCCATGCATGTTGTAAGATATGCTTAAGGAGGCTTGGAGTTTGATGCATCTGGCTGAAAGGCACATACACCATGACACAACACATTCTGTTCTCAAGGCTATATCTTGCTAATCTGCAGGAGTTTGAGAACAACCACAGTAACATTCGAGGGTGTGGTGATAACTCGTGAGTCACTAAAGGGCATTGCATTGCAGATCAGTGTTATCTCTTGTTGCTCTCTTTTTGTGTCTTGGCAACAAACTAATGTCAGGATCGGTTCAATTCTGTTGTTCATTCTGCTAACTTCCATGATCATCAAATTCATTATATTTCAATGACAGCGTAGTGATAGTATTACTAGCAAAATCTCATCCAGGCTTCTATTTCATTCCATTATGGCTGCATCCATCGATACAGTGTTGTTTGCCCAGACTGACCATGACCAGTGCAACACAAATGGCCAAAGACAGACAACTCCCTTTCCCCCATGATGCTTGACAACACAGGTGAAAATGACAATAGGTAGACAGATAGTGTTGTTTGCCTGGGAATCTTTCACCACTTTCATTACCACAGACAACTTTTGTCATCTGTGAATATAAATGTACATATGAGGTGTTTTTTTTCTTGATCTACATTCAGTGCGGGGCTTCTATTTATTACAGGTGACACTTGTAATATTCCAATATTCCAATATTGTGATACCTTCTATTGGATCAACTCGTTGCTGAAAATATAATTAATTATTTTATTGAAGTTTCTTTCAATGAACACTTCTAAATATGTGAGGTAGCTGACTCATACCCAAAGTGTCCCTGATTCAAACTTTTTAGTGAGTAATACCAATAATACAGACTCTGAATCAGATAACACCGCCGAAGACAGATGTGTCAGGCCATATAAAATAAAATTGGTGCAAATAAAACAGTGACACAGCGCATTTCCATTTTCTGGACTACATCCCGCTGGACATGTAATAGGACCATGGTCCTGCTACAAGAGAGATCCAGCGGGAGTTTGAGAATGAGCGATGAAGAAGAAGAAGAAGAATCAGATAACAGAAATGAACTATGATTCAAGTAATAACTGTCCATAGGTTGATATGAGGATAGTTTTGTGGATCCAGGAGCTAATGATAAACATCCACTTTGAAAACAAGATTGATAATGCCATGCCATTGCTAGACAACATCACTCATAAAAATAAATTCAAATGAAACCTTATTGATAAAATTTTATAGTTTTTTTAAGCTTATTCTTGTCTGAACATCTTATTGATAAAATCTTGAGAGTTTTTTAAGCTTATTCTTGTCTGAACATCTTATTGATAAAATCTTGAGATAGTTTTTTAAGCTTATTCTTGTCTGAACATCTTATTGATAAAAGCTTGAGATAGTTTTTTAAGCTTATTCTTGTCTGAACATCTTATTGATAAAATCTTGAGATAGTTTTTTTAAAGCTTATTCTTGTCTGAACATCTTATTGATAAAATCTTGAGATAGTTTTTTTAAAGCTTATTCTTGTCTGAACATCTTCTGACAGCCTTAAAGGTGTTGGTTGATTTGTTTAGTCAATTATTAAAATTATCACTCACAAAATTCATCAAACCTAAAACAAATGGCATGGCAGTGGGAAAGATTGCATAAAAAGGTGTGGCTGCAAAAGTGTTATTCAATCAGATTATTTTGCAAGTGAGATCATTAAAAAAATTGAAAAGACACAGAGGATTAACTTAATTGTAGTCAGATTTCCATATGTACTCCATCCTTCTCAACAAAGTAGGCCAACACTCAATTTTTCTATAAAGTGCAAACATCTGTGGTTAATATGAACATTTTTTGGGGTTCATTCTAGCACTCCCACCAGACCTCTCTTATACCAGGATAATGGGCCTACTAGATTTCCAGTAGGGTGTAGTCCAGAGATCAGAAATGTGTTGTCACCATTTTATTTGTGCAGTGGCCTAACACATTGGATTTTGACTATGTAATGGGAGATCTTCATGTTCTCAAATTTTAAAATTTTGTCATGCAGACATGTTATATAGAGTGGTTGCATGATACAATAGTTGCTGGTGTGCCTCTCGGCCTGGTATCTCCGATTTCAGCATCTGTGCTTGCTTAGTCAGGAATGTGGTCCTGCTCAATGTCTGGGATGACCCAACCAATCTTAGTTTCCAGCCTCTATTGGTTGGATTACACCCTATCTCCATTTCAAGGAGTTAGCCTCGATGGGAGGTAATAGAAGATAAATATAAGTATGCTCATTCAGCATACGCATTTAGTATTTTATCAATTTCACTGAAGAGTCAGTGCCATATTGCTAGTAGACCAATCTGTGCATCATTATTGCATTTGAAATACTCTGTATATCCAATGACATGAAGTACAAAGAAGGCTGCAATCCATTATGTAAGGGACCTTCATAAACAAAACCGTGTCCTATCATTTAGTGGTGTCAAATGATTTATAACATGTATAGCGATTTTGTTGTGGTGTAGTACAGAGCACATCTGTGACTGCCAAGATATCGAGTTTGAAACCCACTTCTGGCAATTGTATATCTTGACTGTTCTGAAAACAATGACAAACTACTGTACGTAAATACTGCCATCAAAATAACTACAGCCAAAAAATGCTGGATTGGTGGCTGCATCCTGTATGCAGCCAAGCCATTGTTGTTTTTTAAATAGTGGGTGTCAAACAGCACCACCCATGTGTTGCTGGGATTTTAAATTGGAGCATATACAATAATGATACTGATCTGCCATTTATGTTGCAAGAGATGACTAAGAACATTTGGTGGTGAAGTTGGGTGTCTCATCTCATTGGTCAAAAGTAGCCCAAAAACCATGCTGATATCTGATGTATCCGGCGAAAAGATACAAATATCGCAGCAAATCTGGAGACCATGACACAAAACATTTTTTGTTTTGGGTTCTATACTGAAAATCATGAGTTTGAAACGAATGCGGAAGTCACCAACAGGAAGCTAAACTGGGTACTCCAGATAATAACAGTTTAATATTTGTTGTGTGCTGTCTTCATAAGGCTGTCACTGGCTAAGGCTGTCTACCTGAACCCAAAATTATGCTAATCTCCAATGTGTCGGGCCAAAAGAGGAAATGTTACATAATTGCTGTAAATGAGCAGTACATTTTCATGCTTTCCGACTCTCAAATTACACACAAATAAATCTATGCAGATTATTCCTTCTTCGTTTGTTCTCAAACTCCTGCGCATCAGCAGGATGTAGCCAGAAGAGTGTGTTGTGTCATGGTTTGCAGCCTAGTTATGTTATCTGTGCTGTTCTGCCCAACTTCAGCATGGCTTCTCTACCTAACTTCAGCACGGCTTCTCTGCCTAACTCAGCACGGCTTCTCTGCCTAACTTCAGCACTGCTTCTCCGCCTAACTTCAACACAGCTTCTAGGTCATTTTGACCCTTTATGGGATGAGACACCCAACTCTATACCAAAACCTCCTTAGTCACCTCTTATGGCATGCTTTGTACTGTAATAGTGTTACTATTCTTTACTCCCCTTTTGGGCACCAGCAGCGTACAGGCAACGTTGATTATTTGAAAGTAAACATAAAGTTTACATCAACAGTGCCTGCCAAAGCCGGATGTGTCAGGCCATATATAGATTGATACATTTATAGTACAGTGCTGTACTTGGTTTTCACATGATTCAAACTACCATCAAACAGCGTCACTCAAAAAGCTATACAGGCACAATGTTTACAAAACCAGGGGCAGTCCATTCAAACGGTGGATTACAAAAACAAACACATATAAAGCACACACAAAAAACCATCTCCAGATTTCTACCCCTGATGCTGCAAAGCATAAAGGGGTATAAAGCGAAAAGTAAGAAGCTGCACTTATTCTGTTCTTCTACATAGTATTCAATCTGGATATTTCAGCCAAGTACTATTTAAAGTTATATCTTTATATTAGATCTAATACAATTTTTTGTTTGTTTCTAGGGCTTCCAGCTAACTCACTCTCTCGGAGGAGGCACTGGCTGGCTCCGGAATGGGAACACTGCTTATAAGCAAAATGAGAGAGGAGTTTCCAGATCGAATTATGAATACATTCTCTGTTGTGCCATCACCCAAGGTGGGTATGTTTCAGAAAAATGACATGTAAAATCAGAAAAATTTATTGAAGTTTGTGTTTGATGTCCATTGTATACATGCATATATCACACCGTGGCATTGGGTCAAAAGGGCATGAACCCATGGACTGCTGGATCAGCAACCAATTAACCATGTCCATTGTTGCCATGGTAAGATTGTTGAGGTAAATCAGAAAGATGAGAAGCATCATAAAATTAGTTGTTGGTGGCCAGATTTCTAATACCTAAACTCCCACTGGTTAGCAGGATGTGGTCCAGAGAACAGAATTTGTCATGGTTGACAGCTCGATTTGGGGTCCGAATTGAAGCAAAGAATAGCAACACTGTTTACCTTCCATGCATGCCGTAAGAGGCGATTAAAGATTTTGGGGTAAAGTTGGCTGTTGCATCCTATGCGTTGTGTAGTTTTTTTGTTGTAGTTGACGATGACCGTTCAGCTCAACTGGGATAATGGTGATGTCTGCAATGTGCCTGGCTATCACTAATGAGTCCTGTGCGTGCCTGGAATAGTCTAACGCACTCTGAGTGTGTTGGAGGCATCTGTGGGATATTGAGCAGCTCTTGCCTTTGTTCTAGCCTGTTTTTATTGCACAACATCCTGCTTGAGGTTCACTGCAGCTGCTGCATTGCTCTTGATTCTGTGACGCCAATTTTGTTGTGTAAGACTCTCCCATTAATTTGTGTCTATGTTGAAGTGAATCAGTGATGTCTTAAGTGTCTTTAAAACACTTCTTCTGTCCTACGGCCTTGCAGGAATCAGTCTGCAGTTCTCCATATAGCAGCTTTTTTTTTTTTTGGCATATGAATTTTCATATAGACATTTTTCCTGTCTGGCATATTTGTGCCTTCATCAAGATTGTCCCCATGAGGTCAACTACTTGAATTGGAGATGAGGCGAGCCCAGCCAACAGAGGCTGGAAATTAAGATTGATCGAGCCATCCTTGACATCAAGCAATAAGTGGGGCCCAAGTCCTGCCCAAGAAATCAGTGGTGCTAAATTTGAAGATGACAGAGAGGCAACCATGGTATCGTTCAACACATCTAGATAACGTATTCACAACATAATCAACATTGTATGTTACAGATTCACTGTATGGTATTTTATCCCACCAATGGATGTTGAGCATCTTGCAAATTTACCCCGGTTCCCTGACTACCAATTTATACACATAAACCTTGTGAGACAATGTTTTTTACTGAAATAAATTCATAGTTAAGTTTTATGCTATGTTATATGGCATAAAATATCATCTTCCGCATGAAGTACATTGTGCTTCCAGTTCCACAACAGGGCTGTTTTTTTTTACCCCCCATAGGGTCCAGCACATTTGTTGTCGGCATGCCATTAATTCAGGTGTGCTTCCCTAGCCTGTGACAGCCTTCCTATCTATTGCCAGGCCATGGATGTGTATCGACTCTACACTGTGATGATTTTCCATCGACTTGGACTCTACAGGCCAAAACATGTCCCTCGATGACAGTCTGCAACAAGGCGGTAATCAGGGGCTTGGGTTGACTACATTAATCTCACGCGAGATGTTTTGCTGCCAGTGAAGACGTATTTACCTGTGCCCATCGGGTACTGAACCTTTTATCTCCGTGAGTATTTTTCCGGTATAGAGAAGTATCGACTATAGAGTTGGGCCCGGGTTTGTTCACTCTCTTAGCCAAGATTTCATTCAATGACATGAACCCCTTGTCCAGGTCTGAGTCTCTACACATATTTAGGAGCTCCGAGGATTAGAAGCTTGTCTCAGGCTGGACAAAAATTTAGTTCCAATTTCCATTCACATTTTCCCATTCTATTTGCACATGGTGCTGCCCTCTAGGGCTGTTCTGCTCTCTCATTGTACTCAATATGTTATCCTTGCGAAGATTAATGCTTGACACTTAATATTCATTATGACATCTACCCATTTCATGGCATTTGCATTGGTCGCACTTAGTGTTTCAGCAGGACTGACTAGTTTAACTGTGTTGACAGCGCTGCTGCATGTGTTGGTACTTTCAAAATTTTTGTTACCTGATAACCCTGGGTCCGCCAAGAGCAATGCTGTACCCTTTGAACTCCGCATAAAATATGATGTATAGATAGATGTGTGAACCATGCCATCTGAAGTTATCTATAAATTATGTAGTCAGTTTTCGGCCAATTCCAATTTTTTTTTTAGAGTAAATTTTTGTCTTCCCCTTGTCAACAAACCTCAAACCTTTTTAGCCTCAACCCCCCCCCCTTCCCTATTTGTTGTATAATTTATGGACAGCCCCTGTGGAGGGCATTTCACAGAGTGACCTGTTGAAAGTAGCCATCCATTTGTGGTCAAATGTGACCAAGACAATGGCAGAAAGGCAAAGCAACATTGACTGGCGGCAATTCAAGTAGGTAACATGAAAGGTGCTAGCAAACTGTGTATGCAACAATGATACAGTCAAATATAAATCAGTAATAACAATGTGGTCTGGACTGACAAAATATTTATGTAATAACAGAAATTTGCTATGCACAGTATAAATAAACAATAAATAAGAAATATAATTGCAATTTTTAAAATGTTAAATAAGGAAATTTGTTCTAAAAAGATGTACTACAATCCACTGTAAAATTGAAGCATATTCTGTGTGGGACATAGCTGTGCAACAGTTGTTGAATTTCTAACCACCACCTGTATGTATCATTGAGCATTGCCAAGGTCTGAAAGAAGATCATTGAGTAGCACCACTGTGAACTGCTATGCATGTCATAAAATGTGGCTAAGGAAGTTTAGGGGTGTTGACTGTCTCACACTATAGGTCAAAGGGGCCAAAAGGCCATGCTGAAGCTGGATGTATAAGACCCATAAGCCAGACATTGCAACCAATAAGCAAACCATAATTCTTCTTCAGCATTTATTCTTAAACTCCCACTGGATCTCTCTTGACAATGGACAGATGTAGTCCAGAGAGTGGAAATGTATGTTGCTGTTTTATTTGTTCCAATGGCCCGGCACCTCTGTCTTCAGTAGAACCATAAAACATTGCATTCACCAGACTATATTCTTCTAACCAGCAGGGTTTTTAGAACAAATGCAAAAGTAATCTTGCCAGAGCTAAGTGAAACAGCTCGATCTATGCCAGTAGAAACAATGACCACACTTGCGCAACTCTAGACTTTTTGGTAAGGTTTTTAATCATTTATTGTTTTCGCTGCTTCTTTTTTAGGTATCTGACACAGTTGTGGAACCATACAATGCTACTCTGTCAGTACATCAGTTGGTTGAGAACACAGATGAGACATACTGTATTGATAATGAAGCTCTCTATGATATTTGCTTCCGGACCCTTAAGCTGACCACACCAACATATGGTGACCTCAACCATCTGGTCAGTGCTACTATGTCTGGAGTCACAACGTGTCTGAGATTTCCTGGTCAGTTAAATGCTGATCTCAGAAAACTTGCAGTCAACATGGTACCATTTCCACGTCTGCACTTTTTCATGCCTGGCTTTGCTCCTCTGACCTCCCAAGGATCCCAGCAGTACAGAGCCCCGACAGTGCCTGAGTTGACCCAGCAGATGTTTGATGCCAAGAACATGATGGCTGCTTGTGACCCTCGACATGGTAGATACTTGACCGTTGCTGCAATCTTCAGAGGACGCATGTCCATGAAGGAAGTCGACGAACAGATGCTGAATGTCCAAAACAAGAATAACTCATACTTTGTTGAATGGATTCCCAACAACGTTAAGACAGCTGTCTGTGACATTCCTCCACGTGGTCTCAAAATGTCTGCAACATTCATTGGAAATAGCACCGCAATCCAAGAGCTGTTTAAACGTATCTCTGAACAGTTCACCGCTATGTTCCGTCGCAAGGCCTTCCTCCACTGGTACACAGGAGAAGGTATGGATGAGATGGAATTCACTGAAGCAGAGTCCAACATGAATGATCTGGTCTCAGAGTACCAGCAGTATCAGGATGCTACCGCTGAGGATGCTGGAGATTTAGACGAGGAAGAGGGAGAGGCTGAAGCAGCAGAGGACGCCTAAGCGAATGCAAAAATGTTTGCTAAATTTTTTTTTATAATTCGAAATAAGGAAAACAGAATGAATTCCAGAATAACATTTATGTAGTCTCTGTTAAGACATTATAGCTTCAATGATGCTAAATCTTTAATTTATGGCTTATAAATGTTCTTGCCTTGTTCATAACTTTTCAACAAATTTCTCAAATTCTTATCTAGTCAAAGATTGTGTTTGGTAAAGTCATAAGACACTTGTTTCCAAAACAAAAATTCATCCATAGCTTTTATTGAGCTGGATATCAGGAAAGCCTCCATAATTTGTTTGGTGTTTAAATGGTACTATGGATTTTAAGGTGGTTTTTTTTTAAGGAGGGGGGGGTGTTTCTGAATCGTTGCCTATATTACTTACATACGTGCTTTGTTGCTGATGTTTCTAGCTTGGGTGGTGGGAGATCTGAATGCATAGATGCAATTTTTGTGATATGACATTCTTAACATATTTACCTTTTTTCCCCATAGTTTCTTTATCAATTTCTCTTGTTTATTGCAGCATTTTATCAAAGGGACGTAAATTTGATTGTTCATCAACTTCATTTTATCAAAGGGACTTAAATTTGATTGTTCATTAACTTCATTGTTCAACCGAAAAAGGATATTTCTAGCACCTCAACTAATTTTGTTGAGGCTGCAAATCTGACCCTTGTCATCTGACATGTCCTTTTTCCGAAAAATCATTATTTATATTATTTCCCTCAACCCACAATTACTTAGCCAGACTGCAGTGAGAACAGTCTGTTAAACAAGGGACACAAATTTTAATTGGAGTAAGCTTCCTTTCTGGTTCACTGACTTCTCTCACCATTATTCATTGCATCCATTCCCCCCAACCACTTACATCTGTTATCTACGCAGACTAAATCCATGTTTTTACAAGCTGCTTTACGAAATGCTACTATTTAAAACCTCCACTATTTGGTTTCTAGTAAAAAATGCGGATGACTAAGAGTCACATAAAAGTGGTGTCTTGTATTTCAGGAGTCAATAACTTTCTCTAGATTGCATAGGCAATAATGTATTTACTTAGGAGGTTGTGGTGATTTGATTACCAGATCTGCAACCTCCACTACTTTTTTATAGCAGTACCGCTCTGATATAACCAAATTGGACTAACGTCCGCGGTTGAAAGGGGTGTACCTTACCATAAGAGGTACATTTTACTAAACCAAACAAATTTCTCCAACAACCCCCACCCATCCAAATCCTAATAGCCATCCATCGCAGGCGATGATAACAGTTTCATACTTGTGTTGTTGTATCTCTCTGGTCTGTGCAGAGGTGACTGTAAAGACCAATCCTCTCATAGAATCCCCCACACACACGCAGTGTTTTGGATAAGGACAATCAGTGTTTTTTTTTTAATTGCATGTTCTTGTAAAAATGCTTATATGTTAAGATAACAATTAATTGTTCTTAAATCCTAAACAGTATTGCTTGCCAAAAACATACGTGCTAGGTCTGTATGACACAGCTTAAATGGTTGCACGATGTACTTTAAACTCCCCGGCGGAGATCACTAACAACTAGTGCTGGTTATTTGGGAGTGATGGCAAATAAACAAGCAGTATTTGTTCATTTATCTTAAGCTCTGCTAGACTTTGATAATAATAATTCAATAATTTGTAATTCAATGTTTTTTTATGGTTTTGATTCAGAAATTTGTAGATTATTTGGAATCGGCGTGGAATTAGTGCCTACATGTGTGATTATTTCCCTTGGCTATGTTTATCAGTTTATGTCTTATCATTTAATATTTATTAATTTAAATGTAAATATATTTAGAGTTATAGTAAAACTTAACTAATGCTAACCCCAAAGAAAGGAATATTTAAATTAAATTATCGATATAATATTTAGATTAGTTAACTGCAAAATACATATGTAGGCACTAATTGAATACATGATACATATGTAGGCACTAATTGAATACATGATACATATGTAGGCACTAATTGAATACAAGATACATATGTAGGCACTAATTGAATACAAGTACCAGTTATTTTGTCCATATATTTTTTTCATTTGCTTTTCTCATGTTTTCTTAGAGCTATCTTGTCAAAGGAGTTTCTTTAAAAGACATAATTTGTTAGTGTATTTTCTTAGAGCTATCTTGTCAAAGGAGTTTCTTTAGAAGACACCATTTGTTAGTGTATTTTCTTAGAGCTATCTTGTCAAAGGAGTTTCTTTAAAAGACATAATTTGTTAGTGTATTTTCTTAGAGCTATCTTGTCAAAGGAGTTTCTTTAGAAGACATAATTTGTTAGTGTATTTTCTTAGAGCTATCTTGTCAAAGGAGTTTCTTTAAAAGACATAATTTGTTAGTGTATTTTCTTAGAGCTATCTTGTCAAAGGAGTTTCTTTAAAAGACATAATTTGTTAGTGTATTTTCTTAGAGCTATCTTGTCAAAGGAGTTTCTTTAAAAGACATCATTTGTTAGTGTATTTTCTTAGAGCTATCTTGTCAAAGGAGTTTCTTTAAAAGACATCATTTGTTAGTGTATTTTCTAGTCATGTTTAACTTTTGTAAAGTGGAATACCATTATTACAACTTGGTCCTGACTCACAAAATATATATGTAATAAGAGACATATGCTATATATCGTACAAAACGATATACCAAATATATTTGAGGATTTTGAAAAGTGAAGTTATATAGGGAAACTTGAGGATTTTGAAAAGTGAAGTTATATAGGGAAACTTGTACTAAA
Source organism: Meghimatium bilineatum (assembly GCA_034231615.1). Lineage (NCBI taxonomy): Eukaryota > Metazoa > Mollusca > Gastropoda > Stylommatophora > Philomycidae > Meghimatium > Meghimatium bilineatum. Next base: position 4,379,242 of record CM067310.1, on the reverse strand, counting down.
ATAATGTGCTACAGAAGGATTCCACTGTCACAAATTTTTTTACAAACATTCTTTTTGGTTTATAAGATTGTATTGATAGAATATAGAAGATGGACAACTGGCATGGTGGGAAGTTGACAATTTTGGTTGCCATAACCAGTAACAAATAGTTGTACAGATCTGTGTTGCATGACACATTGTACCCAAGATCAGTGGTTTCAGCTAGAAATATATGGCCCACAAGGATGATACAGCTTATCACTAGGGACCACAAAATAAAAACAATTGATAAAAAGGGGAGCAGCTGACTTATCTGCGTGAACCACAGAAAGGTTGCCAACATTCTAAGTAAGACTTTTATGCTGCTGAGCTTGTCACAAGGTTCTATGCACTGAATTTAACACTCCATTCATGCAGTCCAGAACTTCTGACCTTAGAAAGGATCTCAAGAATCACTTCTTCTGCGTTCGTTCTCAAACTCCTGCAGATTAACAGGATGTAGTCCGGAGAACGGAATGCGTTATGTCATGGTTTACAGCATTGCTGAAATATCTGCGCCTTTTGGCCTGACACATCGCTTCAGCATCGCTTCGGGTCACTGACCCTATATGGGATGGGACAGCCAACTCCATCCCATAACCTCCTTAGTCGCCTTTTACGACATGATTGGAAGGTAAACAGTGTTGCTATTCTTTGCTCCCCTTTTGGGCCCTTGTAACACACGGGCGTCAAGAACCACTCAAATTGTGCTTAACACATGGTTTCATTTCTACACAAAGTGCCATCTGATAAACATATACATGAACATTCTAGAGGGAAGTTTAGGTCGGTATCTGAAATTTTTAATATAAATTTATAATAAAATAGTGAATAAAAAATTTTCTATAAAACAATGCTAACACATAATTCTTCTCTGACAGAAAAAAATATCACCTAGAAAGCTAGTATAGGCAATGGAAAGATTTGGAAAAGAAGAAAGCCACCGGAGTCAAAATGGCACTATCTATTTATTCCTGTAGAGGAACACTCATATAAATGTAGCTGAACAGAAAGATGGAAAAGGATAAGAATTACTGACCTTGTTCATGTTACCCTTGCAGAGCTTGTGTAGTAGTTTCAAAACACTCCTTACCACATGTCACGCTCAGAACAAAAGTTGTCAATTTTACATTAATTTTGGGTTATTCATAATGTTTTTCATTAATATTTCTGTTGTATGTGATGGTTTATGGGACTTCCATCTTGTATTAACAATACTCATTAACCTTTAACCTCTTGAACTGTGACCTCTTTGTCATCAATATTTGTGCAATTTTTCTAGAGTTAAACTCTAGTCCTCTGTACTTGTGTACAATCTGACCTGTTCTGAGACAAGGCATGTTTCCAAGAATATTATTCACGCTGTTCATGTTCCCCAGCAGTTCTCTTGACTGCATAGGACTACCCCTTGGCATGCTACAAAATTATATTGTTGAGAATGCTATAAAAATATGAATCATGACGTTTTCATCTGGAAATTTTTTCAAGTCTCGGAATGGATTTGGCCACTGGATCATGAAGCTTTCTCATAAATTACGGCAATAATCTTTTGTCAATTCTTATTTTAAAAATTCAGTATTGAAAAACCAATTTCAAAAAATTAAATTGATGTATTAAAAAAATATTGAAAATATTGTCACTTTTGTCAACCCTCCTGCCATTAACAACTGTCACACTTGTTCATCTTCTCCTCCTCTCTTTCCCCCCACCCCCTCCCCAATTTTCATGTGATTTATGGACAGCCCTTTGGCCAATATTTTATATAATCTTTCATAACTTATTAACAAACAACCCATGACAATAGTTAAGGCTATGTACACCTTTTGTATTAGTTTTGTGCTTGTTGCAGTTAGTTTTTTTGTAAGAATGCGGTATATGGTTATTGTATCAAGTGAATTTTATTGACAATAACTTCACTTTCTAACCTTGCATCTCTAATTTTGTGCAATTTCTGTTTTTGCTAACTGAATAAATTGTGAATGTATTGCTTTGTTTTCCTTGAGAATGTTTGTACATGATGAAATTGTCAATGTATTGCTTTGTTTTCCATGTTTGTATGTGATGAAATTGTCAATGTATTGCTTTGTTTTCCATGTTTGTATGTGATGAAATTGTCAATGTATTGCTTTGTTTTCCATGTTTGTATGTGATGAAATTGTCAATGTATTGCTTTGTTTTCCATGTTTGTATGTGATGAAATTGTCAATGTATTGCTTTGTTTTCCGTGTTTGTATGTGATGAAATTGTCAATGTATTGCTTTGTTTTCCATGTTTGTATGTGATGAAATTGTCAATGTATTGCTTTGTTTTCCATGTTTGTACATGATGAAATTGTTCAAGAGTTTTTATTTCTTATTCTTCTGCTTTCATTTTCAAACTTGTGTAGATTAGCAGGATGTAGTCCGGAGGATGAACTGCATTGTATCATGGTTTACAGTATTGTCTTCTGCATTTAGCATCTGTGGTTTTGTTATATTGTCAGGCCTGTCATCAGAGCAAAGTCCACTGTCTTCTCCAGGTCAGAGCGTCTGCCCCATGGCTTTTGCCTCAAATCTGTATCCTCAGGCCAGGACCGTTGTCTCTGCTCTTTGTATATTGGGTAGTCCTGAAGTATGTGTTCAGAAGTCTTGGTTCTGGTTCCTCATGGACATTCATCTACGGTGAACTAATGTTCTTCTGCGTTCACTCTCTTATAACCACAATAAATAAATCATGTGATTTTCACTTGGGAGAATGAATTATGTTTTACTGCTAGTTCCACAATTGAGAACTGTTATTTCCACCTCTGTGGCCCGGACATCCGATGCCCAGCAGATTCATTTTCGTCATGCCTTTAATTCAAGTAGTTGGCTTCCCTAGCCTGTTACAGGCTGTCAATCTGTCGACGGGGCACGGGTGTGTAATGACTTCGCCCAGATGATTGTCATTCACGTCTATCTCGCACGAGGTATTCTACAGCCAGTGTACTTGCTTCATGTAATTAGACATATTGTTCCTGTGCCCATCAGGTACTGAACCCTCTCCACGAGCATGTTTCTGGTATAAGAAAGCTTGATGGTTGAGTTGGTCCAGGGCTGCCTTTGTTGTCCCGTTTGTGTCTGACCCCATTGGATACGGAACCTTTTCTCTTCGCGAGCATGTTTTCGGTATAGGAAAGCTTGATGCTAGAGTTGGGCCAGGGCTGCCTTTGTTATCCATTTGTGTCTGAACCCATCTGGTGCGGAACCCTTTCGCGAGCATGTTTCCAGTATAGGAAAGCTCGACAGTAGAGTTGGACCATTGCTGCTTTCTTTGCTGCGTGCTCTCTGCCGGTAAGGAGCACCGTTAACTAGAAGCTTGTCTCAAGCTAACAGAACTTGTAGTACTGATTTCCTTGGAACATTTTCCCTTTATATTTGCACATGACGTTGTACTTCCCTCTCATTGTACTCAATATTTTATCTTTTCATCTCTCGCCATGCCTCTACTTTTTTTGTGTAAATTGCATTGGCTACTCCTTCAATGCATGGACCGGACTGACTAACGTTACTGTGTGTCGACAGTGCCACTGCATTTGTTGGCGTAGTGGTGTCGGGGATATTGACTGTCTCTTTTGCTGTAAATTCTCTTTCCATCTGCTGCCTCCACGGATATGATCCTCAAAAGGTTTAGCCAGTTACTTTTGGAATCTTGGTCAACTGCTAACCCTGGGTCCGCTGAGATCGGTGCTATTACCCTTTACACCCCGAAATAGTGTGATCTGTTGATAATTTAGCATTGCTGTTATATCAGATCTGTGTCTTTTAGACTGACACATAATTTCAGCATTGTTTCTGAGTTGCTTTGATCCTATATGGGATGGGATAGCCAAATCCATCTCATGTCCTTAGTCGTCTCCTATGATATGCATGGATGGTAATCTGTGTTACTATTCTATGCTCCCTTTTTGAGTCAACAATTATTTGGCAATCTCTGTACCCTCTGTCAAAAATTATAACCTACCTTATGCGCTTACGGCATGGTATGCCTGACATGTAACAGTGTTGCTGTTCTTTGCTCCCCGTTTGGGCCCTCACAATACAAAAGTGGTTAATAGAGGTTAACCCGCTGTAAAAAATGGTATGTGGTCCCAAGGCCAAGTATAAAAACTTATGCTTTATCAAGTTGAAACTGTATTAGAATATCAATTTCCATCAACTTCTTTGCGGAGATCGAACCGTAACCCTTTAGATACTACGTACGCGTTTATTAGCTCCTCTATCTTACAGCTATTGACGAGGTCATTCGTTTTTAGGTGTCCCTGATTTATAAAAATAATTTTACTCAGAAATCACAAAGTGTTACTACATATCACACATCCAATGCATGCAGTAGAGTTATATATTTTCTGATGTCCATAAAAAGCTTGTTGGAACAACATCTGTGGTCAAATCTATTGAAAAACCGAGACTTAAATGGTTCGGCCAACACTTAATCAGCATGAACTCTTATTGGCCAACGGCAAGAGTATACAAATGAAAATGGAAACAGCACAAGATGGCAGATAACACAACCAAGCGTTTAAACAATAGCAAAACGTATTTTTTTCTAGAAACTACATCTTATTAACCAGCAAAAGTATAGGATAGGAACCGTGACCTTTCGTAAAACAGGCCCGTACGCAGTCACTATCTTAGGACACTTCAATTATTGCCATGATTTTCAGTGGTTATTTATTTATACTTTGTGAATTCATACTTTTGACAGCCAATGAAAATCACAAAAATAGAGTGCCATAAGATAGTGATTCTTTACTGAGGTCTGTCTAACAAAGGTAATTATAGGAACTAACACAAGATGCTTGTCGTCTTCTTCTTCAGCTTTCATTCTCAAACTCCCGCTGGATCTCTTGCAGCAGGACAATGGTCCTACTAGATTTCCAGCAGGATGTAGTCAAGAGAATGTAAATGCATTGTGTCGCCGTTTTATTTGTGTCGATGGCCCGGCACATCCGTCTTCGGTACAAGAAGATTTTAGGTCCGGTCATTAAGGAAGTCCCCATCGAGGCCAGCACCTTGAAGTGGTGATGGGGCTTAGTTCAGCCATCAGGTGCTGGAAACTAAGACTGGTCGGGCACTCCCACTCGAGCAGGACCATAGTCCGGCCCAAGTAAGCAGAGTGCTGAAGACGGAGGCAACCAGCCAAAAGGCGCACAGATAATAAGGTTGCCACGCACAAAACACATTTTCACCCATGTGAAAGGAATACTAAGCGAGGACGAACAGAACAGTGTGCAGCGGAGGACAGTCCCCTCAGTTTCCTGGATGAGGAATATCCACAAGATATATGGGTCAGAGTATACACAGATGGGTCAGCACAGAATGCTGTGAGGAATGGAGGTACAGGTGTATATATAGAATATCCACACACGCCTAGAGATACAATCAGAACACCGACAGGAAAATTCTGCAATAATTATGATACAGAAATCCAGGCAATTAGTGTGGCAGCTAAAAAACTGCTTAACTCTGACCTACAGTCTGTGATATTCCTGACAGATGCAAGATCAGTGCTTCAAGCTCTTCAGTCTGGAAAACTAACAGACTTGAAAAAACAACTTAGCGAATTGTCTTGTCCGAGTGAAATATAACATATTTCATCCTGCGTTTTGTTGTGTATATTATTTCACGTAAGCATTCGACAGTAATAGTGTGTCAGTTGTCATTCAGTAGAACTTCCTAACCTGTCTCTCACGTGAGTATTATTTTCATATAAAGAATAAGCGTGCAGAACAAGGAAGTTCTACAGATGTAAGTTGATTGTTCCAGTGAACGAGCAGGTAGATTGGTGGAAACTAAACACAATCAATTAAAGTATGAGTCTAGGCAGAGTCCCAAAATTCAAGTCAGAGATGCGTTGCTATAAGTGCAGAAGAAGTCACAACAGACTGAGAAGTCACATGTTCCGAAAGCTGAAGATTGGCGAGACAGAACTGTGGACTAGGCCCAGAGACTGCAGAACACATTATTCATGTCTATCATCTCTATCAAGAAGAGGGGGAGAAAATATGGCCTACTGAGACGGCACTACTTCCAAACTTGAGGGGTTCCATGGATGACCTGAAGCGAATCACACAATTCATTGAAGCTACTTGCACTGTAACCTGACATCTGACTGAAGAACGATGAAGAAGAAATGCAGAAGAAAACGTCACATATCAAGATACTTTAGGATGATTAACTGAAATGAAAATAGAAGAGGAGGTGATTCTTCTTCTTCTTCTTCTTCTTCTTTCGTTCACTTGAAACATGTCTATATCTGTAATTCTGTCTCCTTAATAAAACTCACTGTCTTTTGTAGTGAGGAGGTGATAAAAAATATTTTCTGGGAAACTGAAACCGCACTTTGATAGTTAGGCCGCTCGATGTGTGTACAAAGGCCAGCGATATTTTTGGAACTCTAGCTGTTCAAAAAATATTGTTCGAACTCGAATTTCTGGTTATCGCTAACTTGTTAAAGATGCGGGACGGAGGAACTTGCAACTACAATAGTGAACAAAATAGGATGCTCATATAGATTGAAAGCTGTCATGAAGTTGGTCTAGACAAATATCAAGGGAGAACAGAAACAAAGGAAGTGGTCTAGTATGGGTGTAATAGCCTATACTATCTGAGAATAGTCAAGTATGTGGAAGAGGGGAGATTCCTTAAGCTGTTGGACAAAGAGAGGAAATAAAAACTTCTGTCCACTCTAGAAAAATGAGAAAATTTCAAGTTAATCCAACATGGTAATCCAAAATCATGACATATTTACATGGAACTGGGAAGAATTTCAACCATGGACAAGAAAATAGACACGCAAGATGCAGAGCTAATTAAACCTCAACCATATCCCACACCCTTGAAAAATATAGGTGATATGCTAAATCATTTCTTTCACCATGGATTCCTTATTTTGTTGTCTAAATGGTATTATAAATGAAATTATTTTCCCATATTCGACCATAATATGACAATTGAAACACTACATTGTTTTCTTTTATTGTATGCTGTGTTCTTGATAAAGAACATTTAGTCGAAACGTCAAATTTTGCTTCTTGTCCTGCGTGTTTTCAATGATTCACTGAACTTCATTACCATGGATCTAAGTGTCTCTTACTATAAGAGAGACCCAGCGGGAATGTAAGGATGAACGTTTAAAAATACAACACTTTCGATCCCATATAACAAGAGAGGGGTCACTCTCACCTCAGGAAATTATAACATAATTTTTAGTACTAGGAACTTAGATACAAAGTTGGTTAACCCTTCTTTGCCCAACCCCCCCCCCCCTCCCCCGTCCCAATCCCCATACTGAATGTTCAAAAAATGGTCATCAAATACCTTAGTAGAGGGAATTTCACAAGAAATCAGACGAAAGACTTTTATTGAAAAACCCGCTACTTACTGAGGACTTCGGTAATACTTCGTTCATTCTCAACCTCCTGCATATTAGCAGGATGTAGTCAGGAGAAAGGAATGCGTTAAGTGAAGGTTTACAGCATTGCTGCGATATCTGCACCTTTCGGCTTGAGACACCCGACTTCAGCATGGCTTCGACCATATATGGGATGGGACATCCAACTCCATCCAATAACCTCCTTAGTCGCCTCTTACGACATGCATGGAAGGTAAACAGTGTTGATATTCTTTGCTCCCTTCTCGGGCCCAGACACACATGAGTGAGCTTACTGAGAACGTATTTACTGTCCTGAACACTCCCCGCCCCTCCGCAGTTTTCAAAAAGAATCCAAGTGATTAGCTTTTGTGGGCGTTTACTCCCCCTCAATTCTTTCTAAAAGTTGTATTTACGGACCTGTTTTTCCGTACAATCGATTGAACAGTTTACTAAAAGTTCAGACCAGGCCCTAGGTCAAACTACCAGTTCCCCACAGGATAGACTGGTCATTAGGCCACACAATACGACCCGATGTAGCCAACGGGAGTAACATACAAGGTTGAAAAGAGCGTGTCTTGGATTACCAAGACAAATTCACCAGCTAACTAGCTAAAACACAATGCGTGCAATAGTTGATTTCCCAGGTATATCATTGGGAGGACATAACATAAATAATTTGAGATACGCGGATGGCACTGTTCTGATTGCCAAAAGCGAGAAAGACTTTCAAGATTTAATTAATGTAGTAGTCACAGAAAGTAAAGAGAAAGGCCTCTTCCTAAATATCAAGAAAACAGAAGTAATGGTTATTTCAAAGAAACAAAATAACACACCTTGCAAGATCAAAGTGAATGATATAGTATTAAAACAGGTCCACCAATTCAAATATTTAGGTACAATGATTCCAGCAGTTGGAAGTAGTTCAACAGAAATAAGAAGCAGAATAGGGCAGGCAAAAACAACATTCAGAAAAATGAAAAATATATTGTGTAACATGACCGTGTCATTAGAGGGGAGGAAGAGAGTTCTGCAGTGCTATATAACCCCTATACTAACATATGGGTGCGAGTCTTGGACAATAAACAAACTGGAAAGTGGAAAATTAGAGGCAATAGAAATGTGGTTCTACAGAAGAATGCTGCGAATACCATGGACTGCCAGAAAAGCTAATGTGGAGGTTTTAAAAGAGCCAAATCTGAAACGGACCTTATTCAATAATATAAGAAAAAGACAATCTTCATTTTTTGGCAACTTCATGAGACAGGGAGGTTTGTAGAAAATAGTAACAACAGACAAGTTGAAGGCAACAGAGACAGAGAAAGACAGCGTGAGAAAATATTAGACAGTTTGACAACCTGACACGGCAGGGAAACAACGATTTTGATACATCATGCTAGAGATAGAGAACTGCGAAGAGCCATGATCGCCTACGCCTGCCGGCATGGCACCTGATGATGATGAACTAGCTAAAAATCGATTGAACAGTTTAATAAAAGTTTTGTAGTTAATGCAATGTAGTTAATGTAATGTAATTAATATAATGTAGTTAATGTAATGTTAATGTAGTTACTGTAATGTAGTTAATATAATGTTAATGTAGTTAATGTAATGTAATGTAGTTAATGTAATGTAGTTAATGCAATGTAATTAATGTAATGTTAATGTAGTTAATATAATGTTAATGTAGTTAATGTAATGTAGTTAATATAATGTCAATGTAGTTAATGTAATGTAGTTAATGTAATGTCAATGTAGTTAATGTAATGTTAGTGTAGTTAATGTAATGTAGTTAATGTAATGTTAATGTAGTTAATGTAATGTTAGTGCAGTTAATGTAATGTAGTTAATGTAATGTAGTTAATGTAATGTTAATGTAATGTTAATTTAGTTAATGTAATGTTAATGTAGTTAATGTAATGTTAATATAATGTTAATGCAGTTAATGTAATGTTAATGTAGTTAATGTAATGTTAATGTAGTTAATGTAATGTAGTTAATGTAATGTAGTTAATGTAATGTAGTTAATGTAATGTAATGTAGTTAATGTAATGTAATGTAGTTAATGTAATGTTAATATTGTTAATGTAATGTAGTTAATGTAATGTAGTTAATGTAATGTAGTTAATGTAATGTAGTTAATGTAATGTAGTTAATGTAATGTAGTTAATGTAATGTAGTTAATGTAATAAAGTCAGAATATTCTATAAACCCCCCCCCCTTTCCAACAACTAAATAGTTAAGTAAAATGTACTTCTTAAGATGAGGTCATCATCATCTTCAAACCCATACCCTCTTCGTGGTCGTATACAAGACCGGCTCGAGTAGAAGACCTGTTCGCTAAATTAAGTTGGACCCCATTCGTGACTTTTGTGATTAGTGTGGGGGCTTTTGATTGGTCGCTATTTACATACATACTTAGTTAGTTATCCCTCTAGGGTCAAAGACGGATGTCATAGATTTCCATGTCTTGTGTTTCATTGCAATTTGTTTTAGGTTTTCATTGTTTCTGATACCAATGGTGAAACGTTCTCTTGTAATAGTTCTACGTAAGGTCTCTCTTGGTCTTCATCGTTTTCTCTTGCCCCTTGGTGACCACACAAAGTTTGACAGGGGAGTCTTTCGGTATCCATTAGTAGCGCGTGTCCGATGTAATTCTAGCGACGCTTTCTAATATAGGCAGATACATATTTTTGTTTTTGGTACTTTTTTAAGTATCGCATAGCTTAGGATGTCAGGACTTGAAGCTGTGTTTGATTTCTCACCTATTGTTTTAATTACTTCGCCTATTGTTATATCTGCATTTATATATGATGATTCTGCATTATTTATTGGTTTAGTGTTTAGTTCCTGCAGAATTGTCTGCCGTCTATTTATCTCATTTAGGTTTAGGTTGTTATTAGCACTAACTGAGTAAAAGTATTCGGCCAGCACATTAGCCTTCTCTTTATCAGTTTGTGCTGTATTTAATGCTGGCATTATGCTACGTTTGGATTTGCCTCCACTGATAGCTTTCAGTTTATTCCATACTTCTGATGATAGCGTTCTGAAGCTTATGGTTTCACAGAAAGTTCTCCAGTGGAGTTGTTTAGCTTTAAAGATTAGTTTATTGGTTGGATTTCTTATTTCTTTATAGTTTAGTATATTCTCTTCTGATCTCTTATATCTAGCTAGTTTGAGTGCTTTATCTCTAATTTTAATCTTCTCATCCAGTTTAGGGTTCCGCCATGGAACTGGGTTTTTAGGTTTATGTCTATTTGTTCTTGTTATATTTACTGGTTTAATATTATTAGGCATGTTTTCATTTGGTATATATTTTACTGCTACTTTGAGTAGTTCATTTGTGAGATCCTCAGCAAATTCTTCTACATTGTTGGTATTAATATTATTTATTCCTACTGTCATTAGCTCTGTTGTTAGTGCCTCCCAGTTGGCTTTTCTATAGTTAAATGTTGGTTACATTTAGCTCTAATATTAATTTCAATTGGTAGATGGTCAGATCCACTAGCATTTAGTGTCTGCCACTTGGTTGTGAATAGGTTAGTTGTTACAATGCTCAAGTCTAAGGCTGAGTCATTGCCATTTACTATTGGATTAATTCTGGTTATAGAACCATCATTTAAAATGACTAGGTTATTAATGTCACAAAAATCTGCTATAAGTTCCCCTGTCTTGTCTGACTTATGACTGCCCCACATTGTGTGGTGGGCATTGAAATCACCGACAATAAGGGTTCTCCTAGTTAGTTTTGATGTTAGCACTTCTATATCGTTGCTGGTTAGTATACCTTTAGGGTTATATATGGTTATTATTTTAGTTCCTACTGGTTTGCTATCTATGGTTACACTTATTCCTTCTATATTATTTGAGTTAAATCTTTCCCAGTCTACTATTTTATACGATTCGTTAATAATGAAGCCAACCCCTCCACCTTTGGAGTTGTGATCATTTCTTACTATTTTATGGCCTGGAAAGTTTAGTTTTTGGTTAATATTTAGGTTTGTTTCCTGTAGAGCATAGATTACTCTCTCAGACTGATATTTAGTCATTAGAGGAGCTATATTCTGTCTCACACTGGTAACATTCCACTGAATTATCTTTATTTGATTTTTATCCATTATGGTTTATTGCTAATTGTTATTAGGCTCTGTAATTTAAGTTTACTTATTGGTGTTTGGTGTTTTTGTTATGAGTGCGTTTGGAGGTTGCTGCCCGAGCCAGTGTTCTAGTTATTCTTCTGCCTGTCCGTTGTTCTCTTCCTGGCGGTTCTCTACTATTAGTTTTAGTATGTTCCTAACTTCTCTTAGTTTCTTTGTGATCATGTTCTTCCACTCTTCTTTCTTTTCATGTTATTCCTTCCTTTTGTCTCCTTTCCTCATTTTCTAGTTGTCTCTCAGTTTCTATTCGTTTGAGAAGTTCTTCATTGTCCTTCTTTAATGCATTGATACTGCTGATTCCTTCCTGGATCCTTTCCAGTATAACTTTGTCTAGATGGTCCGTTTCAGCTTTCTGTCTTTTCCTCGTTTGGTCCTTCAGCCTTCCGGCTGTTCTGAAGTGTACTAGGTTACTGACTATGGCAGCATTTCTTTGGCACTTTTGGTGGTTTATTTTCATTTAATTTTTGTTGTTTGACATGTTTATTTCTTAGTTCATTTTTAATTTTTTTGGTATGCAGGGCATCCTAAATATGTTGCACTATGGCTGCCAGAGCAGTTAGCACACTTTCTGTTATTGTTTGCTGTTTTATAATCTTTGTCGTTCAATGCAACATGGCATTGGTGAACTGAGTGGGGTACTGAACAGTATCTACACCTGGTACTGTTCCTGCATGTTGCCTTCGTGTGGCAAAATTGCTGGCACTTGGAACACTGAAGTACATATGGGATGTACACTTGTGTTCTCAGGGCCCCCACCCAAGAGCACCAAATGTTGCGGAACAACATTTCCCTTATTAATGACCATGACTACTCTGCTTGTTTTTTTATTTTTATAAAGTCTTTTGGCTTTTATTATGTCTGCTTTCGGATTCTCTATTTTTAATCTGTTTAATATTTCTTGGTCATTAATTCTGGTGTATATGCCTTTAATGACCAGTTGCCTAGTCTCATTTAATATTTGGATTTTAATTTGGTGGGCCAGTGTTGTAGTTATACTTTTATATTTATTAATTTTATTTATCACTGTCTCTGTATGGTTGTTAGGGTTAAGAGTGACAATAACTCCTCTTCTGATTTGGATATTTTGTATTGATTTCTTATTGATTATGTTGTTGATCAGTTCTATTATATTATTCTCTGGTAGGGAGGTTATTGCTACTTCCTGCCCTGCAATTTGCTTTATTATGATCTTTAGTTTATTTTTAGGATGTAGCTGTTTAAGACTAGTTCTTTTCTGTTTTCGATGGCTGCCCTCTGGTTGCTGCCACGTGGTTCTAATCTAGGTCTCTTTACGTAGGGTTTTTTTATTTATATTACTTTTAGTAATATTGGCATAGCTCTTACTTTCCATTATTTTTATATTTGGTAGTTTAAAGGGTTTTATGTTATGTTAAGGCTAAAGGTAAATGTCAACCAAATGTTCAAGAAAAAAATGTTGGCATGCCCTGAGTCACTGTATCCCTATGATGGGCCTCAGCCTTTCTAAAACAATGCAGTTCCCCCCTCCCCAGTTATGCACAGTACATCTCTGGCTCCCTCCCAACCACATCCAGTTTTGTTAGACTATAGCTTATGACCATAAAAAAATAGAAAAAAAATCTCGGTTCATGTAATTCTGTCACCACATCCTCGGTATATAAACAATTGCTTCTTACTTTAAAAATCAGGATACTATATTTATATCATTGATGGCTAAAATAGAAATCACTAATTTATTTAATGAAAACAAGTAACCACATGCATTGTTTATACTTCTTAACGTTTATTCAAGAAGAATTTAGCATGTATTACGTCCTATAACACATAGCAGATGGCAGATGTGAAACAGAAGTTAAAAGGAGAATAGGAATGGCTAAAAGTACCTTCAATGACATGAGGAAATTACTAATATCAAAACAAATTACAAACAAGTTAAAAATGAGAATTATAAAATGCTACATCTATTCCATATCATTAATGGCTCAGAAACATGGACACTAAATAAACAATTAGAAGACATAATTGATGCATTTGAGATGTGGATATATAGGAGAATAGGGAGAACATCATGGAAAGAGAAGAAAGTAATAAAGAGGTGCTAAAGACACTTAATATGAAGAAGGAACTACTAAGAGAAATAAAGATCAGGCAAATAAAATACTTTGCACACATTAAAAGACATGACACCTTATTGAAGACCTTACTTGAGGGTAAAGTCAAAGGGAAGCGAGCAAGAGGTAGGCAGAGATACAAATGGGAGAGTAACATCACACGATGGACAAGTTACAGTCTAGCAGAGTGCACCACCAAGACATGAGACAGGAGATGTTGGAGATACGTTGCAGCCAACATTCGTTGCGGAGACGGCACTTGATGATGATGATAACACATAGAGGTCAATCTAACTTTAAAACGAAAGACATAAGTATTATTTTATTTATTTACTTTTTTTAGCAGTCAACACTAATTTTGGTTGACATGTCTCTGTCTTTAATTATGGTTGTTTTATTGTATTGCTGCTTATTTCATAATGTTTATAAAGGCCACTGTATGTTTATATATTTTTCAAGAAATGTATTAGGCCTACCCAATGATTCTTTACCTATTGAGTGATATTTTCAAGAATAACTCTAACTTGTTTGACCTTTCTTCATAAATTCATTACTATTTTATTTTGGATCAACTACGGATTAACTCCTCACCGCGACCTTTGTTTTAGTTTCGAAGTATTACCGGTAAACATTTCTTGATCTTTTTGTTTCTGTGTTGCTCCATCCGTTGCCAGTCTATCTTCCTCTTCATTTACTGATATGCCACAGTGGGATGATAACTAATAAGGGGGCAATAATTCGTTGAAACAAATTTATTGACAATTGTTCTTATTATCTCCCTTTGATCGAAAACGTAAAACCGCTGACAGTGCTATGTATCAGTGGTCAGTACGGCTGGTGCGGGAACCAGAAAATTGAGTAAATATTAGTTGCACTGTTATCTGACATGCACATCGTAAATGGGGACTAAGAACGTTTTTAGGGTTGAGTTGGCTAATCCATTTCATAGACGGTCAAGTGATCCAGTGATCCAGAAGTCAAAGGATATCTTAGTCAAAAGTGTAACTCAAGGCTGGAGATGGATTTAGCTGATATGTCAAGGCCAACTATCATTTTGAAAAACAAAATCGATGCTATAGATTCCTACATGTCTACAAGAATCATTACTTTCAATATTAAACGCATGCGGTTGCACAAATGTGGGTCCCACAAATTTCATATGAGACAAACCACCCGTGCAACAGAAAACCTTAATAGATGACATGCCGTTATATTGAGGCTCTCTTATGTAAGCTTGTATCGTGTCATCTATACAATTATATACCCCCTCTGAGTAGAAATCTCCTTCAATAGGGATTGCACTAAGCGGAAAGCTGAAGTCCCCTGAGTATAAAAGAAAGCTCAGAAACCCATCCCACTGCACATCTAATAGGCACATCTAATGTAAGATCTAATAGGCCGGGCAACACAAGGACAGTTTCTATTGGAAATTAAGTTTATTTAGCTACCATTGCTTTCAGATTGCTCACTAGAAACAAATTGTCAGACTTTCTTTTTTTTTTAAATTCAAAATACACAGGTATGCTGTGTTGGAAATCTAATTTATTCATTATATGATTCCCTGACAGAAGACCCATGACAATCACATAATATTCTGAATTTATTTAATACGTCTACAGAAAATACGTTATGACCACTGATCTATGTATAAATAGATTTAAGCCTTTACACTCGCCTGTGCTTAGTGTTACCATGCACCATATAAAAAAGAATGACAAACTCGCAAACATGATCACATTTCTCTCGTTTGTACGAAGCTATACCAAGTGTATTGATTCAAACATGTGACACGTTCGTTATATGCCTATCAGTAAACTGGTAGAAACGGGACACGTCAAAACCAGGCGAGATATCAAACAGCGATGTGAAGCCACAAAATTTCCCACGAGTCCGTAACTAACATATATATCTGCCATTCATATAAACAAATTATATAACAAATATTTTTGTTATTTTAGTGAGAAATATGTTTTTAAAATATTGTCAAAATATTCAAGTCAAAATAATCTGAATTTGCTTTTTAAAAAAATAATTAACACAATATATGTTTTTATATTGTGAATTTGCGTTATTGTTGAAATAAATGTTCCATTAAGTTTTTAAAACTCATAAATTACAATTTCAATTTTTTTCCCCAGAAATAAAAAAAATCGTTTTCTTGTATTAACGAAATTCTAATATGATAATTAAGAACTTGAGTCATTAAAAACTATACATTATCACTATGTATCAAAATACTTATTCTTTACTTTTAAAAAAAAAAATAATTCTTCAAAAAATGCATTCTGTCCAATAAAACAAAATATTACTAAACATTAAAATACATTTAAGTGGAATCGTGTACATTTAACTGATACTACATATATTTTTAAAATAAACAAACTGGAAAGTGGGAGATTGGAGGCAACAGAGATGTGGTTCTACAGAAGAATGCTGAGAATACCATGGACTGCCAGAAAAACTAATGTAGAGGTGTTAAAAGAGTTAAATGCGAAACGGATCTTAATCAACAATATAAGAAAAAGGCAATCTTCTTTTTTTTGGCCACTTCATGAGACAGGCATGTTTAGAGAACATAATCACAACAGGCAAGATTGAAGGCACCAGAGACAGCGTGAGAAAATATTAGGCAGTTTGAGAACCTGGCACGGCAAAGAAACAACAACGACTTTGATACATAATACTGTGGAGCTGTGGAATGACCGCCTACGCCACCCGGCATGGCACCTGATGATGATGATGATGACATATATTTCAGAGTTTTAAAAATGACAAAAAAGTCGAGTGAAGCACTTTCTAAGCAGCTCTCCTACGCCCCCGTAATCCTCTTTCGAGGCGGTATGACATAGCAGGCGCCGACATTCGAAAGCCACTCGGACGCTAAGTATAGCTCACCACTTAGCTGAGCACGTTTATGCTGTTAACATTCCGTACGACCGAAAACTTCACCCCGGTGACTTCGTCCTGTGTTAACATGTCATATGGGGAGGAACCAGCCTAGATCCCAAGCGGTACTGTGACGAGCGAGCTGACTCGACACTGGCTGAACCTTGACCCCGCGGTGGAGTCTAAGACATGCGAACGGACTACTGACACTAGTTCCCATACAAAGTCAAGAGCCAACTTTTGTATTAAGTTCCGCGGGGAACCTGAACCTTATACGGACATTATTCCTTAAACTTCAAAATCTTATGTGCCACACATTTTGTTACCCATGACAACAGTGAGGGAAGATTGTCGCGCATATTGCTTTCAAAAAACGTTTTTATAAATAGGAGAACGGGGAAAAGTTACATACAATCTCGCAAAATAAATTATAGGTGTTCATTTAAATGATATTGCCAATTGTCAGATCAAAATTTGTGTGTTTTGATGATTTATTAATATCTCATACTTATTACCACCCTTGATTTTGGAGTGTATGCCCGGCTATGTCCCTTGGTAAATAAATGCTACTATCTTTAACTTCCGGTTCAAATAATGCAAGTATGTTTTTGTTTTGCTAAATCAAGAACTGGTTGATCTTTAACACATTAATATCGTAAAAATTAAATATCTGTGTATAGAAATGGATTCAATGATTTCCATATTTACATCATGATTCGTTCAAGCTTATTTAATTCGACAAAGAAGATCTAAAGCAAATTTTAATGAAACGAGAGACATGGGAAATCTTCTGTTATTTGTCATAACATAATTTGTTATAGACTGCACTACTGTATACTAGTTAGGTGCTTGTACAGAATTTTCAGAATTGTGCTACATAATTACAAATAATATAGTTAGATAGCCCTTAAAAATGCAAGTCAACGATACCTCAATCACGTCTGTACGTCAACCCTGAAAAAAGATAACGTATTTTTTTCGAATTAATTTCACATCAAAATATTTTACATGAAACTTGAGACATAAATATAGGAAAATATAAATAAAACTTGTGACCACAAAATGTAGCTAAGCTGATAATTTCTCAATTATCTTTGTTATTTTAAATAATACACGTATTACAACCCACAAACTGTACATTTTTTTGTTCATGAAGACAAGACACACGCCAACACATCTATTCAAAATTGTTCCCATTTCTGTAATTTCTAGGTATTTATAAGGATTTAATTAAATACCACAGACATTATATTTTGTTGGCAAAGGCAAGACGCATCTGTTGATACTATTTCTATAATTTTTAGGTGCGCACAGAACTAATTAATATTAAAAACGGCAGCAAATTAGCATAATTAAAATGAAAATAAATTATGAAACTATTAAATATAATTAAATACCACAGATATTATATATATTTGTGTTGGCAAAGGCAAGACGCATCTGTTGATACTAATTCTATAATATTTTGGTGCGAGCAGAACTAATTAATATTAAAAACGGCAGCAAATTACCATAATTAAAATGAAAATAAATTATGAAACTATTAAATATAAGTAAATACCACAGAAATTATATATATTTGTGTTGGCAAAGGCAAGACGCAACTGTTGATTCTATTTCTATAATTTTTAGGCGCGCACAGAACTAAATAATATTAAAAATGGCAGAAAATGAGCATAATTAAAATGAAAATAAATTATCAAACTATTGAATCATTGGCGCAAATAAAACGGCAACACAACACAATCCATTCTCTGGACTACATCCTACTGGAGATCTAGTAGTCCTGCTACAAGAGAGATCCAATGGGAGTTTGAGAATGAAAGCTGAAGAAGAAGAAGAAACTATTGAATATAATTAAATAAAACAGAAATTATATATATTTGTGTTGGCAAAAGCAAGACGCAACTGTTGATCCTATTTCTATAATTTTTAGGTGTGCGCAGAACTAATTAATATTAAAAATGGCAGAAAATTAGCATAATTAAAATGAAAATTAATTATGAAACTATTGAATATAATTAAATAAAACAGAAATTATATATATTTGTGTTGGCAAAAGCAGGACGCAACTGTTGATCCTATTTCTATAATTTTTAGGTGTGCGCAGAACTAATTAATATTAAAAATGGCAGCAAATTAGCATAATTAAAATGAAAATAAATTATGAAACTATTGAATATAATTAAATAAAACAGAAATTATATATATTTGTGTTGGAAAAGGCAAGACGCAACTGTTGATCCTATTTCTATAATTTTTAGGTGCGAGCAGAACTAATTAATATTAAAAACGGCAGCAAATTAGCATAATTAAAATGAAAATAAATTATGAAACTATTAAATATAATTAAATACCACAGAAATTATATATATTTGTGTTGGCAAAGGCAAGACACAACTGTTGATCCTATTTCTATAATTTTTAGGCGCGCACAGAACTAAATATTATTAAAAATGGCAGAAAATGAGCATAATTAAAATGAAAATAAATTATCAAACTATTGAATCATTGGCGCAAATAAAACGGCGACACAACACATTCCATTCTCTGGACTACATCCTACTGGAAATCTAGTAGTCCTGCTACAAGAGAGATCCAATGGGAGTTTGAGAATGAAAGCTGAAGAAGAAGAAGAAACTATTGAATATAATTAAATACCACAGAAATTATATATATTTGTGTTGGCAAAGGCAAGACGCAACTGTTGATCCTATTTCTATAATTTTTAGGCGCGCACAGAACTAAATATTATTTAAAATGGCAGAAAATGAGCATAATTAAAATGAAAATAAATTATCAAACTATTTAATATAATTAAATAAAACAGAAATTATATATATTTGTGTTGGCAAAGGCAAGACGCATCTGTTGACCCTATTTCTATACTCTTTAGGTGCGCGCAGAACTAATTAATATTAAAAATGGCAGCAAATTAGCATAATTTAAATGAAAATTATCAAACTATTGAATATAATTTAAATACAACAGAAATTATATATATTTGTGTTGGCAAAGGCAAGACGCAACTGTTGATCCTATTTCTATAATTTTTAGGCGCGCACAGAACTAAATAATATTAAAAATGGCAGCAAATTAGCATAATTAAAATGAAAATAAATTATGAAACTATTAAATATAATTAAATACCACAGAAATTATATATATTTGTGTTGGCAAAGGCAAGACGCAACTGTTGATCCTATTTCTATAATTTTTAGGCGCGCACAGAACTAAATATTATTAAAAATGGCAGAAAATGAGCATAATTAAAATGAAAATAAATTATCAAACTATTTAATATAATTAAATAAAACAGAAATTATATATATTTGTGTTGGCAAAGGCAAGACGCATCTGTTGACCCTATTTCTATACTCTTTAGGTGCGCGCAGAACTAAGTAATATTAAAAATGGCAGCAAATTAGCATAATTTAAATGAAAATTATCAAACTGTTGAATATAATTTAAATACAACAGAAATTATATATATTTGTGTTGGCAAAGGCAAGACGCAACTGTTGATCCTATTTCTATAATTTTTAGGCGCGCACAGAACTAAATAATATTAAAAATGGCAGAAAATGAGCATAATTAAAATGAAAATAAATTATCAAACTATTGAATCATTGGCGCAAATAAAACGGCGACAACACATTCCATTCTCTGGACTACATCCTACTGGAAATCTAGTAGTCCTGCTACAAGAGAGATCCAATGGGAGTTTGAGAATGAAAGCTGAAGAAGAAGAAACTATTGAATATAATTAAATACCACAGAAATTATATATATTTGTGTTGGCAAAGGCAAGACGCAACTGTTGATCCTATTTCTATAATTTTTAGGCGCGCACAGAACTAAATATTATTAAAAATGGCAGAAAATGAGCATAATTAAAATGAAAATAAATTATCAAACTATTGAATATAATTAAATAAAACAGAAATTATATATATTTGTGTTGGCAAAGGCAAGACGTAACTGTTGATCCTATTTCTATAATTTTTAAGTGTGCGCAGAACTAATTAATATTAAAAATGGCAGCAAATTAGCATAATTAAAATGAAAATAAATTATCAAACTATTGAATATAATTTAAATAGCACAGAAATTATAAATGCTAATTTGCTAAAACCCAAAAGATGTGATCAGGAGTTGAATAGCTTGGTGTTTCTTCCTAGATCTTTTGATTTTAATATTAGTAAGGTTGGTAAATGTGCTAGCTGCAACTGCTATACGTGTATTTATTTCTTTCACTGAGATTCCATCAACAAACATTCGGCTACCCAAGTAATTAAAGTTGGAGACTTTTTCTAGTATTTGGTTGTTTACTGAGATGTTATTTGTTGAACTGGTAAGTTCCATGATTTTTTATTTATCTGAAAATATGAGAAAAATCTGGCTTTGGGTTTATTATAACTATTGATATGAGAGTTCTCACAGAGCACAATGGGAAATACAGAATAATTGCTTCCAGTATGGTGATGGAGGTTGAAGTCAATACTATAAGTCTTTAATGCTTTATGGTTTACAACTTGTCTGTGATAGCTGCTCCTTTTGACAATATGCGAATGAACGAAATATTCAGAACATCCATTGTCAAAACTATAACTATTTATAAACTTCTGGATCCATTTCCCTGGATGTTCTGACATTCGTAGTAATAAGAGAATAGGCAGACTTGCATCTGTGAATTTAAGATAGACACTGGTGGTGTACTGAAGTTTGTGGTCACTTGCTGGAGTGAACACTGGGATAGATGAGGTATCCATGTTGCATCCAAGGCAATATCATATTATTTATGGTATAAATATAGCTGAGAACATGTCGAGTAGAATTAAGAGGGTTTATCCAGCTAGCTAGCCATAGGGACTATTGGCATGTATATCTTTTGATATCTTCTGAAGGAGATGAAGAATTGTGGGTTTGCTGAAAGTTCATTGACTTGGGTTAACCAATAACTTCATTTATGTGACATTTCTTTAGCAGAACATCATCAAACAGTGCTACTCTCAATTCTGTGCAACCATCATAGTTTCTCCAGTGTCATATTAAGGAGGCCCTTTTCTTTTGCGTTTTTCTCAAAACTCCTTTATATTAACAGGATGTAGTCTGGAGAATTAAATACACTGTGTCATAGCTTGCAGTTTGGCTGTGATATCTTGGCCATTTGACCTGACACATTTGACTTTAGCATGGCTTCTGCATCTCTTGACCCTCTAAGGGATGTGACAGCCAACTCCATCCCCAAAAACTCTTACGACATGCATTTCATGTGATAGTTTCACTATTATTTTCTCCCCTTTCAGACCAGGCAATACGGGTGAAGAAGGTCCTTTGCCAGAGTCCTTTTTGCCTATTCATTTATTACTATAGATTAACGCCGGTCTGTCAATATTTGTTTTAAATAATACTGGAACTCTAATCTCAATAGCTAAGGACCTGATGCTTAAGATTGTCTGCATGTTTTGAAATGTATGATGTTTTATATGCCCATTTTTGTATTATTGAAGTAAATGTTAAATGTCTGCATTGAATGAATCATCAGTCCACAGACACAAGTCTGCAAGTAAAAAGTACAAAGAGGAGTTTGTTGGAGGTCGTAGAAGCTCAAATTCAAGGTAGTAACAATATCAGTGTGTTTGTTATCCTCTATTTTGTTATATTTCTTATACTATATATTCATCAAAGACTGGTAACATTACCTCTGTGTCCATGTGGGTAGACAGCGGAACATATCCTGCAAGACTGCATTTCACTAAATCAATTAAAGGAGGAACGCTGGCCTATAGAGACAGATATCTACAGAAATCTGTTAATTAATTTTGGCAGACCATCTGACCAAGTTGGCAGATGTTTTTTTCTCACATTTTGATACAGACGACATAAGACCACAGAGTTAGATGAATCCATTCGATTGGAGCATTTTATAGTGCTCTTTGTGCACTCATCTTCTATATTCGTTCTTAAACTCCTGCAGATTAGCAGGATGTAATCTGAAGACTGCAGGATCATCCTGTCATTTTCGTCTGTCATAGTCGATAATGACGATTTGGGATCAACTGTAAAAAGTAACGGTAATATGAGTTATGAACCAGTGTCTCATGTCCCATAACTGCTCAGCTGTCTAGTCAGTGGTTGACCAGAAACCCCCATAAAAGATGGATGTGTCAGATTATTAGTACAAATAAAACTGTGACACGATGCATTTCCATTCTCTGGACTAAATTGTGCTGGAAATCTAGTAGGACCATTGTCCTGCTACAAGAGAGAACCAGCTGGAGTTTGAGAATGAACAGTGAAGAAAAAGACCAGAAACTGCCTGAACAGGGTCGTCGACCACACTTGCTAAATAAATATGGCACCTTTCCTCAACCTTCTCAGAGTTTGGTCCCTGGAACCCAACTTCCTGATGTCTGGTTTAACCATGGGAGTCATTTTTATTTCAAACCATGGATAATGAATGGACCCATGTGACCCACAAAGCCATACTAAATTGGATATGTTGTGCTGAAAGGAGCAGATATCTCAGACAGGCTGTAAACCTTGATTTGACAGATTCTGTTCTCCAGCATACATCCTGCTAGTTTACAGAAGTTTGAGAGTGAATGCAGAAGAAGTGACGTATCATGTCTGGAATGTATGCATACCAAATGTTTACACCGCTCATAGATTTTAAAGAATTGTCTGATTATAATTTTTTAATAGTTTGTGACATCATTGCAGAATGTAATTGTTTAGTAGTTTGTGACATCATTGCAGAATGCAATTGTTTAGTAGTTTGTGACATTGCAGAATGTAATTGTTTAGTAGTTTGTGACATCATTGCAGAATGCAATTGTTTAGTAGTTTGTGACATTGCAGAATGCAATTTTTTAGTAGTTTGTGACATCATTGCAGAATGTAATTGTTTAGTAGTTTGTGACATTGCAGAATGCAATTGTTCAGTAGTTTGTGACATTGCAGAATGCAATTGTTTAGTAGTTTGTGACATCATTGCAGAATGCAATTGTTTAGTAGTTTGTGACATTGCAGAATGCAATTGTTTAGTAGTTTGTGACATCATTGCAGAATGCAATTGTTTAGTAGTTTGTGACATCATTGCAGAAGGCAATTTTTTAGTAGTTTGTGACATCATTGCAGAATGCAATTGTTTAGTAGTTTGAAGCCAGTAGAAATAATAAACAAAAATAAGAACACAATTTTTGAAACACAGACTTATAGTAGAGGGGGGGGGGGGGGGGTGGGGTGGGGTGAGGATAGGGATTAGAATTAGTTGTAGATAAAGGTAGATCACATGGCAGCAACCTGCCATTGTGGATGAATATAACTTCATGTACTAAGTCGCAGTGACTATTAGGTGGGGTGACCAGTTCCCTTTCTTGCTGTCTTTATCTCCCCTAACTCATGTGTCAAGTGACACATAATGTACCCACTAGACCCCCCTATAACTTTTTTTCCGAAAAAATTAATATTTTAAAATAGGGTACCCACCAATAATAATTTTTAAAATATTTTTGAAAATAAAAATTAGGGATAAATAGTATAAACATTTATGTGTAATATTAAAATAATAATTTTTTTCTTTAATTAAAAATAGGGATAAATAGTATTAACATATTTGTATAATTTTGAAATATTTTAAAATAATTTTTTAATAATTTCGAAAATAAAAATTAGGGATAAATAGTATAAACATTTATGTGTAATTTTTTTTTAAATTACAAAAAAAGGGAAAAATAAATATACCCGGTATACAGTTTGCGTAATATTACAATAATAATTTTTTCTAAAAATAAATAAATAAATAAATTTATCATTAAAAGAGTAATACAGAATAATTATCTTTTTAAAATACTAATATTAAAACCTTGTCTTCTGTAATTCTTGCTTATAAAAACTACCTATAATTTCTTCCCCCATTAAATCTCGTATTTTATAAGTAATAGAATTTGTGTATAATATTTCACTAATAACAAATATTTCTGAAGTCCATTTAGGTGTATATCCTTTTTCAAAAAACATTTTCTTTTTTGTTATTCTATCTCCAATTTTAAATACAGGTTTAGATAGTCTTTCTTCCTCTTCACCGTATAAATTATTATATTTATTTATTTAGTGCCATATTTATTTAGCAAGTGTGGTCGACGACCCTGTTCAGGCAGTTTCTGGTCTTTTTCTTCACTGTTCATTCTCAAACTCCAGCTGGTTCTCTCTTGTAGCAGGACAATGGTCGTACTAGATTTCCAGCACAATTTAGTCCAGAGAATGGAAATGCGTCGTGTCGCAGTTTTATTTATTTTTTCATTTTCTTTTTTACTACCTTCAACAGGAGTCATTTTTATTGAAGAATGTTTAGTGTTATTATAAATATTAACTAGTTCATCTAAAACATTATAATATTTTGTGGTATTATTAGCAGTAAAATATTTAAACATCTTTTTTTTTCATAGTTCCATTCCATCTTTCAACAACACAACTTTTTTCTTCATTTTCTGTAGAATACATTTCAATATCTTTAATTTTTAAAAGATCTTTAAAAGTTTTATTATAAAATTCTTTACCTCGGTCAACCCATAAAAATAAAGGTTTCCTTCCTTCTTTAAATATATTTTTAAATGCTTCAACAACACTTTCACCACTTTTATTTTTTAATGGGATCATCCATCCATATTTACTAAATGCATCTATAACAGCAAGAATAAATTTATATCCCTTATTTTCTTGTGAATATGATGACATATCTACTAAATCAGCTGCCCAAGTTTCATCTATACTATTAATATAGACTCTTCTCTTTTTAAATTTGATAACAATAGGTTTATGTAATTCATCTGCTAAATCACTACTGAATTTTGTGAGGCTGTTTTTTGAAAATTTTCCATCCCTAATGCAATTTTTCCTTTTATAATACTACCAACAATTCCTTTTTCTATTCTTTCTCTTATAGTAGGATTTAAAATATTTAAATCTTGTAACATCTTTTTATCACAAACTTCATTTCTAGTTTTTCTATCTTCATTTTGTAAATAAAAAATATCATGATTCATTGAAGCTTCATCAACTCTATTAATTGGTTTACTCCATTCTTTAGGAGTAAAATCAGGATTTAATCTTTTTAAAAAAATTAGTTTCAGGACCTGTAAAATTATGACCTGGTAAATGTAATTCAATTGGAAGTTTATTAATTATACTATTTAAATTACCACCATAAATAGGCCTATTACTATCATACCCTACTTCAGAAGCTTTATTAAATTTATTTTTTACAGTTCCACAAATAACACATTTTCCTTGTAACATATTTGTATTATTTTTACTTTTTCCATATTCTAAATCTGAAGTATATGTTCTCTTTTTACATTTTACACTATACAACTCTGTTGATATTTCTGTCATTTTATAATGATAAAAAAATGATTGAAAAATGATAGAAATAGATAATCGACCACAGGGAGTTTCACTCAAATTACCTAATGAACCTCTTTCAAATTTTCAACTTTTAGATGCAGTTAAAAAATTAAAAATACCAAATTTTAGAGGTGTGTTTATTAGAACTGAATTACCTAAAAAATCTAGAAAAAAAGAATGTCGAATTATGAATTTAGATGGTGATTTAACTAATGAAACTAAAGGTACTCATTGGACTGCGTGGTATAAAGATCGTAATAAAAAATATATTTTGATAGTTTTGGTATTCAACCACCATTAGAAATAATAGATTATCTTCGTGAAAAACCAGGTGATATACAATATTATATTGATCAAATACAATCTTTTAATGCAGTAATTTGTGGACATTTATATTTACAGTTTTTATTAAATATAAATTTAAAAAATAATTTAAAAATGACTGAAATAAAAAAAGAAGAATATTTGTTCTGTGATAAAATTATTAATCCTTATAAAGATGACAAAGCTAAAGTTATATTAGGTAAAGTTATTTTATCTCAAAGTCAGATTGATGGTTTAAAATATAAAGGTTAATGTTTATCTACAGATGAACAATATGAAATATTAGATAAATATAAAGGTGATGAAAAATGGAATTATATTATGAATGGTCATAAAATAAGAGATTATATATTTAATTAATTTATTATTAGTACCCATAAGACAAACTAGTAATTAAATTATCATTTTCATATTTAATCATTCTTTTATCAAACTCATAATCATACATTTTGATTTGTTCTCTATTTTCTAATTTTCTATCTTTTTTATTAATTTTTATCATTTTATATTCAACTAAATCATATTTTTCCTTATCATCAGTAATCAATTTTATTTTTTTATCCATTGTAATTTTCTCTTCTGCTTCATTATTTATTCTAAAACCTTGACTTGTTCCTACAATTTTTCCAGTATTTAATTTCATACTATAATCTTTTGGTCCTAATGAAACAAAGGTTTTAATATATTCAGATTTATGTTTATCAGAAATTTCTTCTGTTAATTGCCCTAATCCTGTTCCAATTTTTGATTTTATTTTTTCACAAACTTCGGAATTATCATCATTAAAAATTATTGAATCAGTATCACAATACATTACTCTTTCTTGTAAAGTATCTAATAATTCATATAATCTCCATCTAGCGTGTGTTGTAGTATATAAAGCAATATAAATATTTACATTAGGATTTGGTCTTAAATAATGTTCTTTAGTTTTATAGTCTACTAAAACAACATCATCGTCTAATATTATGGTAGAAACATCTTTATATTTTTTGTTATAAATAATATTAGTTAACTGGTCAGAATTATAAGTATATTCTGTTTGAGTATAATTATCTTTCATTCCATAATGACCCCATAAAGAGTTTAGACATATTTTTGCTATAAATTTCAATCCTGCATTATATTTTACTTTATCTATATTTAAATTATAAGCAAGATTATCTACCATATATTGTATTTTGGCTTCACAATTTTCATCATTTTTACAATTTGATTTACATAAATGATTACATTTACAACCTGATGCTTCTAATTTATATTTCATAAACATATCAACATATTCTTCAAATAATCCTTTCATTCTTTCTTCAAAATATTCTAATTCATATATTTTTAGTAATTTATAACCTTTTTCTAATGCTTTATCAATTTCAATTGTTGCCCAAGTTCCAATAATAGTTCTTTCTTTTTCAGAATGATTGCATTCTTTATTTCTAAAATTTTTAC
This sequence comes from Meghimatium bilineatum, assembly GCA_034231615.1. NCBI lineage: Eukaryota > Metazoa > Mollusca > Gastropoda > Stylommatophora > Philomycidae > Meghimatium > Meghimatium bilineatum. The sequence goes on along the minus strand of CM067310.1, from coordinate 4,351,515 downwards.
AAAATTGACTACTTTTCATTGCATGAATTTTATCATATTTAGAAGTAAACTTTCCCCAAACATCATTTAGATGTACACAATCAATATTTATTCTTTCCATACATGTGTTACATAAACACAATAATAATTTATGTGCATCTTTTGTTTTTTGTTTATATGGTAAAACAGGAATTAATAATTTTCTAGGTGGTAATATTTTACATTTCATAATTACAAAGTATCTTTTTTCAATGTATTGACTAACTGAAATATTTATAAGAGTTTTAGGATGTCCAATAGGATATTCATCATATTTATTAACAGTTGGATATAATGATACAAAATCTACATATTTATTAACAGTTGGATATAATGATACAAAATCTACATATTTACCTTTTAAGTTTTCTGTGTTATTATATAATTTAAATAGTTTCTGTTCTACCACCATAAAATGCATCTCTTTTATTTATAGGTTTTAAAGATTCATCTATAGGAGGATATTGATTCTTATCAGATTCACATTCCCAAATTGTAGTTACGCCCGTGTGTTGCCAGGGCCCAAAAGGGGAGCAAAGAATAGCAACACTGTTTACCTTCCACGCATGTCGTAAAAGGTGACTAAGGACGTTATGGGATGGAGTTGGCTGTCCCATCCCATATAGGGCCAGTGACCCAAAGCTTTGCTGAAGTCGGATGTGTCAGGCCGAAAGGTGCAGATATAGCAGCAATGCTGTAAACCATGACACACCGCATTCCGTTCTCCGGACTACATCCTGCTAATATGCAGGAGTTTGAGAACGAACGCAGAAGAAGAAGAAATTGTAGTTATTTTAATTTTGTCAACCTTGTAATATTCTTTAATATCTTTTTCTCTATTTTTTGTTTCATTATATAATTCTTTCATAGTTTTATTTCCTTTTTTTTACATATTTCTTCAGGATGAAAACATTTTGGACATCCATAAAAATAACAACCATAAAATTCATAAATATATTTAGTTTTAGTTTTTCTATCAAAATAATAACCATCAAGTTTATATTTTTTACCTTTAAAATAAATTTCTTTTTCACCACGTCTTTTAGCATGTTGTATATTCATTTCAAAAGATTCTAACCATTGAATTGCTTTATAAGATTGATTATCTTCATATGTAGAAGTTTTATGAATTCCTATGGTTTTTTTCTTTCAACATAAATGTTTTAAAAATATTTGTACATAATTGTGCTATAGTTATACATTGAAAAGGATCTATATAATTTTTTGTAATCTCTAAAAATGTATTTCTATATATAGCACAGCCTTTTGCTAATATTAAAACATCTAATAAACAATAATAAAATATTTCTTTTTGAAAGTTAAACTTTTTATCTTTTACAGTATTATACCATAATTCTAAATTCTTTTTATTCTTTTCATTCATATCATTCATTCATTCATAACCGTAATATTTTAACCTTGGATATTTACCTTTATAATTTTGATTTGCTTTTGTATTAAAATGATGAGGAAAATAACCTTTATTTCCTTTAAAATCAAATGATTCGGGAAATCTGGATAATCCCATTAATGTAAAATTAATAGAATCTATAAATCTTATTCCAGTATTTTTTATTTCAATGTAAGTTATTTTTAAACCAGAAGATAAATGATTTAATTTCAATTTTATTTTTAGTTAACCATCCTAAAATAGGATTCATATCATATCCTTTTCCATAAAAATGTGAAATAAAGGTATATCCCTTAAAATCATTAGAAATAAATAATATACAAAATTTATCAATAACAAATTTTTTATTTTTAAATCGCATTATTTCTTGTGTATTAAATTTATCTATTTCAACATCAAGAATCTTTTTATCTAAAGAATATTTTATAATAACATCAGGTTGAATTCTATATATTATAGATTCAGTAATATCATATGCTATACAATAATTCATTATATGAATACCTTTTTCTTGATTAGCTTCAAAATCAAAATATATATATTTTTTATCTTTTAAAGATTTTGGAATTAATTTTTTCATATAACATTCATGTTTGGAGTTTATACTCCGTAAATACTTTTCACCACAAGTATAACAATTTATCATATTACAAATATGTTCATCTGGTTTTTCATAATTTGCTGAAAATATTTTTAAACACAAATTACACATCCATTGTTTTGATCTAGATTTTAAATCATCTTTACCTTCTTTATAAGAAATATTTTTATCTGATTTATAAATAACAGGAAATGTCTTTCTACATTTATCACACGACCATTTTTTAATATTTTTCTTACAATTATGTTGAGTTATATATAACCTATTAAACAAGTTTTACAAAATCCACTTTTTGCTAAAAATCCTGTAATGTTAGATATAACATCCAAATGTGTATCATGATGATATAAGTAAATTTGTTCTTCATATTTTTTCATTTCCTTCATACATTATATTTTCAGTATTATTAGAACCAAAAATTATTATTCTTATTTTCAAAAAATCTTCAAATATTTTTAAATCATCTAAATTATTACCATCTTTTTTAATTTCTACATTAGCTTCTTTATGTAAACTTTTAGCATAATTTTTTTGTAATGATCTTCCTTATTTAATATGTTTTATCTGACTATCTATTAAATTCTCAAAATATTTTATTCTTGCTAATGATGTTACAATAGCTCTTGATAAACAAATTTTATCAATATTTTTAATTGTTATTATTGAACTTTTATTAATAGTATCAATTAATTTATTTCCTAAATTTACTCCACCAACAGGATTTGGTATTACAGAAAGTTCAAATATAACATCATTAATATCTAATTCTTCTGCACTATTTAATAATCTAACTAATCTATTATAGAAGAATTCAGCAACATTATTAACATTATGATAAGGATAACTATTATGTCTTGTATAAATTATATCATTTAATCTAGAATCTAACATAACTCTAGAATTAGGAAAATTATGAGTAGCATTTATTACCATATTTTCTATTGCATTATTAATATTTTCTCTAATTTCATTTAACATATTTATTCTATATCCAAAAACATGAATATTTTGTCTATGAATATATTTCCTAATTAAATTTATTTTATAAGGTCTTTGTTTTGAAATCTGTATATCATTAATTTTATATAAAGGATTTATTTTAGAATATCTAATTCTTTGTGGTGTAATTGTTTTAATTTTATATAAAGGATTGATTTTAGAATATCTAACTCTTTTAGGTGTAATCATATCATCATGGAATTTATGTAATCCCGATAAACGAATAGGGTTTTCGTTATGCGGGGATTTTTTTCCTTTCATTTTTTAAGGAATAATTTTAATATACAATTATAATTTTTTTAAATGGAAGAAAAATTTAGTGAGTTTATAAATACAATAAAAAACTATATTTCTACAGATAAACTAGATAATTTTATAAAATGTGTTGAAAAATTTAAAATAGAAAATAATTTAAATATTGAAAAATCTCACCCTATTAAAAAGAAAAAGAAAGTTCCAGAAGATTTAGAAAAAAAATTATTTGAAATAACTAATGTAGAAAAAATTACTTTTAAATTTAATAAAGAAAGTTCTGATACAGAAATTATAGATATATGTGATAAAATAATAAATTATTTAGATGATCTTGAAAAAAGAAATAAAACTTATTATTATACACTTGGGGAAATTATTAGGTATTCTTAAAAGTAGAAGAGATAGTACTCCGTATAATGAAAAATAATTTCTAATTTTTGCTAAAGAAAAATTTAATAGAAGTGAATCAACTATTAATAATTATATAAGATTTTATAATATTTGTAATGAATATTCTATTTTACATAGTTGTAATTTATCATATAGAGAAATTATTTAAAATTTACATGAAATAAATCAACTATTAAAACACCACCGGTAGTGAGCTAATTTGACCTCTATTGATCTCTATTTACTTTTTTATTATTTTATAAAATGGATTTGAACGAATTAAAACTTTTTAAGTGATTTAAATCCTGAAAACATTAATAATGTTTATAAAACAAAAATGATTAAAGATTTTATGAATATTAAATTAGAACAACCAAATTTATCACAAGCTCAGATTTGTAGTAAATTAGGTATTTCTACTTCAACAATAAAAAGAATAAGACAAGATTTAAATGTAAAATCTCCATATAGATATGATATTCCTATAAAAGGTAAAAAGAGTAAAAAAAGTTGAAAATACTGAAGAAAAATTAAAAATAAATAAACAACAAAAAATGTAAAAGTTAAAAAAGAGAAAATTGGTAATGGTTCTAAAGATATTAATACAGATGATGAAATAGAATCTTTAATAAAAGGGAAGTAAAAAATGGAACAAAGTGACAATATTAAAACTTTAGTAGAATGTAATAATGTTATAAATAATTTAATGAAAATTATAAAACATAATTCTATATAGTTATTTTTCGGTTAAAGATTTTGTTTTTTAATGTTTTTAATAATTGTTCTCTTATTATTTTATTTTTATTTTCATCAGTAACTTTGGATTTTTAATTTTTTTATAAAATCATTAATTTCTTTTTCATCATATTCTCCTAATTCATTTAATTTTTGTGTTAGTGTTTCATTTTCAATAGTTAAATTATAAATAGTATCACCGCCTATTTCAACTATCTTTTCAAATTTACTTGCATCAATAAAATAATGTTGACATAATTCTGCTCTATTAATAACAGACATATCATTTAATTTTTTAAAATCATCTTTTATTTCAACACGAAATGAATTATCGTCTTCAACAAATTTAGTAATTTCATCCATTTTTTATTAGTAAACAATTATATTCTTCTAATTCCTATTCCTTTGGAAATAATACTATCTAATAACATTCGTGCTTGTGGGATAAATACGTTAGTTTTTTCTGATTCTTTTTTAGGAGGATTATTAGAAAATATTTTTTCACTAACTTTTTCAATAGCCTTTTCACCTATTTTATTTGCTGCTATTTTTGATAAATTTATACCAACTTCTTTCACTGCATTTGATGTTAGAGTATTAGTGATACCAGATAATATAGAATCAAATATTCCATTACCTTCTACTTTTTTAGGATATCTTTTTCGTGTTTTTGTGTGTTTTATAAGCATTTTTAATAAAGACAAAATAGAATCCTTTTTATAAAGAAAAATGTATTCAGTTGCCTGACTCATCAATATTTCATATTCTTTTTCAGGTATGTAATCCTTAAGTTCATTCACAATAGAAATCATTTCATCATTTACTCCTGTATTACCAGATTCTTTACTTGATAATAATAAAGTATAACGTTCTACTAATTTATTGAGATATAATTCACCAGATTCTGATGGAGGAAATTGTATTACTTTAAATTTATCAATTTTTTCTTGTATAAATTTATGTTTAATACTATTTTTAATAATCGGTTTTACATTAGAATTATAAGATGGATAATATCTTGCATCAGTTGAATATAATATTTTCCTATAATTATCTTCATCTTCTACTGAATAAGTTTTAGGACTTTTCATAGTTAATAATTCCCACAGTCCAGGAGTTCCTTTATATTTTATTCCATCGATAATAATATCATTATCATCAATTTTTACTTCTTTATTTCCAACATATAATCTCTCATTAAAATTTCTAATTCCAAACATACTATCACCTAATTTGTCATTGTTATAATACTTTAATAAATACCTCAATGCAATAGGACCTAAAGTATCAAATTTTAGTGTTGGTAATTCTATTGCTAGTTGTTTTGAAAAAGTTAGTAGTTGTTGATTTTGTGGTAGAGATTCTATAGGTGTTTCTTTTGAAATATTTGAAATTGCTTTTTCAGTACTTTCACCTACTTTTTGTTGATTTTCAATTATAGGAGAAAATAACTTTGTAGTCTCTCTTTTCATTTCAATATTTCCTAATCTTTCATTTTAAAAATTTTGTTTAATATTATTTTTAGATTCTAAATATTCTTTAATTAATTTTTCTCTTTTTTTAGGATCTACTATATTTTCAAAAGACATTTTTATGTATTAAATATTTCTAATACTTTTTCTTTAAGATCTATTGTAGTTTTTTCACTTGTTAATAATTTTACTTTTTCAACTTCTTTTTCAAGATTAATAGATTTTATATTAGTATTCAAGGCGCTAGCGATTATTTGTTGTTTCATTTCTTTAAACTTTTCTCTTTCTTCAATAATTAAATTAAATTCTTCTTGAGAAATATTTCCATCATCAAGAGCTTTAGAAATATGATTTTGAACACTATTTATTTTTGATTCTGCAAGAGATATAATTTTTTGATTTTTTTCTATTTTTAATTGTAATTGTTTTATAATATATTTTGTAATTAAACTTCCAACTCCAAATCCTAATGTGGAAATTTGTAATCCTAAAACAATTTCTACAGATTTAATAGATAGTAATCCTATTTCTATTGCCCCCATAACAACTGATAATGATGTTAAAATATTATCTGCCCAATTAATAGCTGTTAATATTTTACTATATCTCTTTTTAAATTTCTTTCTTTCATTAATATTATTTTCTAATAAGATTTGAACATCATTAATAATATGTAATCTATAATTTTGTGGATTTGTTGCTTTCATATCATTTAAATAAATATATTCATTTTGAGGAGCACTTGGAAGTTTAGGATATATTTTATTTTCGTTATTTATATTATCTTCCATTTTTAAGAATTAAAAAAGTAAATTTAGAAGAGGTATATTTTTTGCAATTTCGTGAAATATTCCTTGACCATCAATTCTATTTACAACATCATTTTCACCATTATTATATTTTAAATACAATCCATCTCCATATAATTTTAATCCACTTCCTTTTATATTAGGATCTAAATATTTTACCAACTTCCATCAGATTCTATTTTACAAGTACAATCACCTGCTTTTAAATATAATCCATTACCAAATATTTTTTTAACACCTTGAGATGCTAATTCTTGAGCAGCTCCAACACCCAATGCTGGTAATATTGTAGATGCAATTTGTGGTAAAAATCTAGCAGCTAATCCTGCTAACATTCCTAAAAATCCGCCTTGTATTTTTAAATTATATTTTATTTGAGCTTTAGATAATGTGATATCAACACCCTTATTATTAGTAAGAGCTTTATTAATTTTATTTATTCGTCTTTGTGTTAATGCTAATAAATCATCACCTATTTCAGTAATTCTAATAGTGACAGGAATTTTAGAATTTATTGCTCTTGTAATTTTATCTTTCTGATTATCAGAAATTTTTTATTTTGTTTCATAATACACCATTTTATATAGGGAAAAATATTAACAAAATGTATATTCAGCAATAGCTGATTTCATCATTTGAAATAGGAAATGTATATTCAGCAATAGCTGATTTCATCATTTGAAATAGGAAATTTATATTCAGCAATAGCTGATTTCATCATTTGAAATAGGAAATGTATATTCAGCAATAGCTGATGTCATCATTTGAAATAGGAAATGTATATTCAGCAATAGCTGATTTCATCATTTGAAATAGGAAAACTTGTAAATCTTATTATTTTTATATAATTAATTTTTAGAGATATTAATAGTATTAAAAGTAGTTATTTTTTCTTTATTTTCTTTTATTCTTACTATATCTGGAGTAGAAGACACTTTTATAACATATTTTCCTTCAGAATTTATTGATTCTATTTTTATCACAATCAGAAAATTTGTATTTATAGTTGAACATTTAAATTATAATCCTGGTATAATTTCTTCAAAATCTTTACTTGCAGTAATTTTTTTACCATTAATTATAAATGTTGATCTAACTGGAGGATATTCTTCATTGTAGTTGATTGACCTGGATAATCGATTCTTTCAATTTCTTGTGCTGATAAATAATAACTAATACTATTAAATAATTGCATGATACCATTATGTGTAAGAGCAATATTATCTGTATCTACGTATACTGTGTTATCTTCTTTAATAAGTTGTCCTTCAATTAAAATATAACTTTTACTAGGGAATGTCCATAAATCTTGTGATTCAATAACAATAGAAATATTACCTGATTTATTTAAACTAGTACCAGTAATTGGATCATAATCACGATATTCATATTCTTGTATATTATTACTTATGAGGGATTTTTCTGTAATATTTAAAATTTCATCAGTCATTTTTGATGGTAGAAATATCGCTTGCGCTTTTCATACTTCTGTTAAATGAAATCTAATTGTAATAACTTCACCTCGGAGGTTAAGAAGTTTATGATTTTGATCTGTTATTTGAATTTTTAAATTATTTATTGTTTTTCTTATTACTCTAAAATATGCTAATTTATTTGGTGTTTCAACAATTTTACCACCTGGAGATATTTTTGGAAAAAATGAAAAAATTACTTGTTTTGGAATACCATTAACATAACTTCCTGTAATTATATCTAAATGAACAAATATAGAATTTACTGTGAGGATATTAATAATTTTTTTCAGATTCATAAATTCCATCTTTATATCTTGGTTTACTAAAAACCAAACATTTTACCTATTGTGTTATCATAATCAAAATCAACTTCATATCCTGGTTGAATAACCATTGTTGTTAACATTGTATTTCGATTATAACTTATTCAAATAGCATCTTTATCACCATTTAATATTAGTTGTTTATTAATTTCTTTCATTACACATTCTAATTCATGTGCACCTGTAGGAATATTAATTGTTTTAAGAGGATTATAACCAACACTAGTTTTACGATAATTAAATTGATTATTTTTTTCATCAACATTAGGGAATGAATAATATGTTTCTAAATCCATAAGAGCAATCTCGTATTCTTTATTATTATCAAGTTCTAAAGGAGGATTAAATTTTACTTCAAAATCTGTTTTATCATCATTTACAATAATTGTTTGTGTAAATTTAGGAGATGTATTTTTTAAAATTTGTTTTAATACTTTTAGAATTTTTTCACCTTCAATTTCTTAAAAATAAATTTAATTCTTTAGGGAAATAAAAATTGTCTAATTTAAAACGATATTTACCATCATATATTTGACTAGAATTATCAATTACAATAAAACCATAAGGTTCATTCCAACATTTATAACATAGATTTTATAAAACCATAAGGTTCATTCCAACATTTATAACATAGATTTTATAAAACCATAAGGTTCACTCCAACATTTATAACATAGATTTTTGAATTCTTCTTTTGACATATCATTACTTACATGATCATCATAAATGTGATTAAGATTTTGTCCATCTTGTTTAAATAAACATAAGAAATTAGAATTTTCTCTTATTGTTTTACGTGGTAATAAAAAATAATTTTGTGCTAAATAGAAACAATCAACATTACTATGTCTTCCTCTAACATAATAATCTTCAATTTTATTTTGTTTCTTCTCTAATAAAACATCATCAAATATAATGAGATTTTTATCTGTTGATTTCAAATCAGATGGATCAGGAATTCATTTATTATTTTCATAAAAACAACATTTTATTGGTGTTTTCCAAGAATATTTTTGACCAGCTTCTTCAAGTAATTGTTGTGGTGAAATTCCTTTACCAATAATATAATCATTATTTTTAAATAATTGGTGTAACATTTCTTTTGGTAATTTTTGTTCAAATCCTGTTTTAATGATTTTATATTCTGGTTGAAAAAGAGATTTTCCAAATACTTGAAGATTATCATAATCTAAGAAATCCTTTTGAAGTAGATTTTAATAGTAAATTAGTTTTTCCACAACCTGATTTACCAACAATTAAACCTCTAATACTTCTTGGTAGGAGAAAATTATTATTTCTATTTGACAAGTTTTCATTCCATGAAAATTCTTCAATACTCATTTAGTAGAAAACAATGGAAAGTAAGTATTTTTAAATAATAATTATTATTATACACCTAAATGGACTTCAGAAATATTTGTTATTAGTGAAATATTACACACAAATCCTATTACTTATAAAATACGAGATTTAATGGGGGGAAGAAATTATAGGTAGTTTTTATAAGCAAGAATTACAGAAGACAAGGTTTTAATATTAGTATTTTAAAAAGATAATTATTCTGTATTACTCTTTTAATGATAAATTTATTTTTATTTTTTTTTTTTGAAAAATTATTATTGTAATATTACTCAAACATAATATTATTTTTCGAAAAAATTATTATTGTAATATTACGCAAACTGTATATATTTATTTTTCCCTTTTTTGTAATTTTTAAAAAAATTACACATACATGTTTATACTATTTATCCCTATTTTTAATTAACGAAAAAAATTATTATTTTAATATTACACATAAATGTTTATACTATTTATCCCTAATTTTTATTTTCAAAAATATTAAAAAAATTATTATTGGTGGCTACCCTATTTTAAAATATTAATTTTTTCGAAAAAAAAGTTATGGGGGGGGGGTGTCTAGTGGGTACATTATGTGTCAGGTGCTCATTTACAGTTGAGTCTACATGGGGAGTGGCTGTGTCAAGCAAGAAATCACAACAGGAATTTTTGTTTTTATGGACAAGGTTTCGAACCTGGCATGCTGTAATCCAGTGATAGCAAGCAAGCTCACTATCAACCAGGCTACCATGCTCCTCAGAATTAGTTGTAACACTGAGTCTAACACCTTTCCCTCTCCTCCACCAAACTCTAGCATTATCCCTTCTCATTAAATCTTGTCATAATTTCACTAACATTAGCCATTTTTGTTATTTGTTGCGACACACTCTGCAAGTGATGTAAAATCATTGACAACGTGAAAACTGTGTACACCATAACAAACTTTCAATGAACCTGTGCATGATATCTAAATTATGTTCCATACTCCTCCACTTATAGACAAACTATTATGTAGGCACATGTTCCAGACAAAGACCACAGTGACATTATTCTATTGATCTGCTGGTGCCCAATAGGGGATCAAAATATAGCAACACTGTGACCAACTATGCATGTCGTAAGAGACAGCTAAGGAGCTTTAGGGGTGTACTTTTCACATTCTATCTATCACATTGGGCAAAGTGACCATAAAGTCATGTTGAAGGATGAGTCTAGAGAACTGAGTTCATTATGTGTGGTTTACAGCTTATGTGCGATATCTCATCTTTCTATTGACACATCCCAACTTCAGTCAGAATGACTTCTGTGTTATTTAAATATTCTATGGGATGGGTCAAGCAAACCCCAAATCTCCTTATTTATCTTTAACAACATACATGACAGGTCATTGTGTTACTATTCTGTGCAACACTTTAAGATTCCGTCAACAAGCTTGGGGTGACTAAATCTTCATATCCATGACAAGGGGCTGGCCTTGACGTGTACTGACCCAAATAAAACAATAATTAAAGTCTATATTATTAATTTGAAAATTTGTCACGACTTTCTAATTTTCATGGGGATCTCCCTAGCATGATGGTTAATCTGTTTGCCTTGTGTTCAAGAGGTCATGAGTTCAAATCTAGCTCGTTTTACAAGGTAGATTTTTTCCCAGAGATCCCTGTGGATTATCGTTTCAAGCTATGGAGTTATGTGCTTTGTTTGTTTGTTTGTTTGTTTGTTTTGCGTTCGCTCCATTGTAACCATCACGGATATACGTGCGATTTCCGCCGGGAGCGTGATTACGTTGTGCCACCGTTATGCGCCTTGTAGGCCTAGCACATCCGATTTCGGCATGCCTTGACAATTCGGGTGGGCTACCCTTAGCCTGTGACAGCCTCTATATCTGTCTCCAGGCACGCGTAGTGGCGACTCTTCGCCCGGACGATTTTTGCTCTCGTCTGACTTGCACGAGGTGTTCCACTGTCAATGAACTTGCCTCGTGTAATTGGACGTGCTGTGCCTGTGCCCATTGGGTACTGAACCGTTTCTCATCCGTGAGCCTGGTTCCTTAAGGGGAAGAACTCAACAGAGGAGTTGGACCCTGGCTCTTTCGCCCTCTTAGCCGAGGTGTCGTTCACCAACATCGTGTACCCTTGTCCAAGTTCGAGTCTCACACCACGCGTTTGAGAGCAAGGCGTTCTCGAGCTGAGCGTCCTTGTCCCAATAGCGCCTGAGCCCATCGGGTACGGAACCCTTTCTCTCTGCAAGTGTACTTCCGTTATAGGGAACCTTGACAGTAGAGTTGGGCCAGGACTACCATCGTTATCCCTTTCTTGACTGAGCCCATCGGGTACAGAACCCTTTCTCTTCGCGAGCATATTTCCGGTTTAGGAAGGCTCGACATAAGAGTTGGGTTAGGTCTTCTTGCTTTACCAAACGCCAATGGATAGGTCTGGGTCTATGCCTGTAAGGAACACAGGTAACTAGAAGCTCGTCTCGAGCTGACGGAGCTTGTAGTTCCCCTTTCCTATGGACTTTTCACTTTCTATTTGCAGTTCACGCTGCCCTCTAGCGCTGTTCTGCCCTTTCATTGTTTCATTGTACTCGGTATGAAATCTATTTGTCTCTCGCCATGCATCTACCTTCACGTGCATTTTACATTGGCCGCCCCTCCAATGTTCGGACTGGACTGACTAGCTTCACTGTATTATGTCGACAGTGTCGCTATATGTGGTGATGCTGGTGGTGTCGGAGATATTGTCTGTCTCTTGTGCAGTCAAATCTCTTTCCATCTGCTACCTCCACATTCTCGGACACGATCCCCAAATGATTTGGCAAGAATCAGCTCGAGCTGCTGTATTTCTGTTTACAGGGTGCACCGCGTGTAGGTACATTTGGGTTCTTGGTTATCTGCTAACCCTGGGTCCGCCTAGAGCAATGCGTTCCCTTTGCACTCCGTTATGTGCTATGAGTAGTACTCACCGCCGGCAGCGTGCCGCTTTGTTGAGAGTGACGAGTACATATGGAAAACCGAGTACAGTGAAGTCAATTCTCTACAACTTTTGAACCTTTTTTTAATTTGTTTAATTTTCAGATGATGAGAGAAACAAAAGACAGAAAGTAGAACAGACTGCAGATAAACATCAACAAATGACTTCAGTAGTGGAATATGAAGAGTGGAAAAGAAATATTAGCTAGAGCTGCCGAATCTTCATGATGGAGCTTTACTAACCCTACTGACTGTGAATGGAAACAATCAGGGCTTCATGATTGGAGTGCCCAAAGAGGGAGCTTTAGGAGTGTACTCTGCTGTCCTGTCACATGGGTCCTCAAATTGTGTTGTTAAATGTCTGAGGGAGTTGGAGTTGTCAGACTTTCGCCATGATCAACACGTATCTCTTTAAGGTTTCTTTGATTGTCTCCAACCATCTAGTTCTTGGTCTTCCTCGAACCCTGTAACCTGATCTTCAGCTGTTGTATGCACAAAAAGCTGGGTGCTTTCGTTCCATTCTAATGATGTGGCTAAACCACCTTATTTGCTGTTTTCTTGATGTAGTCTTGATATGAGATGTGTCTATTTCTTCTCTGATATCTTCGTTTCTCCGTTGATCTCAAATTTTGATATTTTTCGCTTTCCTTAAACATCTCATTTCTTGCACATGTATTGTTAAAACCATACCTTGCAAGACGATTTGGTGCCGCTAGAACCGTCCTGGTTCGATTCCCGATAGTCTCAAGAATTTTCACCTCGCTGGTGCACCGTGTACTAAAGATTTCAATGTGATACTCCTATGACCATGATGGGTGCAGGTTTAAACATAGAATAGATATTTCATGTAAATAAAATTGTTGAAGATTATATGAAATATTTTGTCTTTTATTTTTACCATAATAAATGAAAGAATTATTGTCACACAAGGAGAGATTGATGTTATAGAGTGATTTATGTCACAGAATGAGAGATTGATGTCACAGAGTGAGAGATTGATGTCACAGAGTGAGAGATTGATGTCATAGAGTGAGAGATTGATGTCACAGAGTGAGAGATTGATGTCATAGAGAGAGAGATTGATGTCACAGAGTGAGAGATTGATGTCACAGAGTGAGAGATTGATGTTATAGAGTGATTTATGTCACAGAATGAGAGATTGATGTCACAGAGTGAGAGATTGATGTCACAGAGTGAGAGATTGATGTCATAGAGAGAGAGATTGATGTCACAGAGTGAGAGATTGATGTCACAGAGTGAGAGATTGATGTTATAGAGTGAGAGATTGATGTCACAGAGTGAGAGATTGATGTCACAGAGTGAGAGATTGATGTCACAGAAGGAGAGATTGATGTCACAGAGTGAGAGATTGATGTTATAGAGTGATTGATGTCACAGAATAATGAGAGATTGATGTCACAGAAGGAGAGATTGATGTTACAGAATGAGAGATCGATGTCATAGAGTGAGAGATTGATGTCACAGAGTGAGAGATTGATGTCACAGAGTGAGAGATTGATGTCACAGAGTGAGAGATTGATGTTATAGAGTGAGAGATTGATGTCACAGAGTGAGAGATTGATGTCACAGAGTGAGAGATTGATGTCACAAAGTGAGAGATTGATGTCACGGAGTGTGAGATTGATGTCACGGAGTGAGAGATTGATGTCACAGAGTGAGAGATTGATGTCACAGAGTGAGAGATTGATGTCACAGAGTGAGAGATTGATGTCACGGAGTGTGAGATTGGTGTCACAGAGTGAGAGATTGATGTCATGGAGTGAGAGATTGATGTCACAGAGTGAGAGATTGATGTCACAGAGTGAGAGATTGATATTATAGAGTGATTTATGTCACAGAGTGAGAGATTGATGTCACAGAGTGAGAGATTGATGTCATAGAGAGAGAGATTGATGTCACAGAGTGAGAGATTGATGTCACAGAGTGAGAGATTATGTCACAGAGTGAGAGATTGATGTCACAGAGTGAGAGATTTTCTGTAGAATTTTTAATTAATTCACAATATTATGTGATTGCAAGGGGTCTTCTCTCCAGGGATCTTTCAATGAATAAATTAAATTACCAACACGACTGACCTGTGTCTTTGATGTAATTTTTTTAAAGAATGTCTTTGAGAATGTGTTTCTAGTGAACAATCTAAAAGTAATGGTTGTTAAATAAAATTAATTTCTAATAGAAAATGTCCTTGTGTTGCCGAACCTGAAAGAGAAGCTCGTCAGGCATATAGCTACAATGTTTTCTGTCTGTAGCTACAATGTTTTCTGTCTATAGCTACAATGTTATCTATCTGTAGGTACAATGTTTTCTGTCTATAGCTACAATGTTATCTGTCTATAGCTACAATGTTTTCTGTCTATAGCTACAATGTTTTCTGTCTGTAGCTACAATGTTATCTGTCTATAGCTACAATGTTTTATGTCTATAGCTACAATGTTATCTGTCTATAGCTACAATGTTATCTGTCTATAGCTACAATGTTTTCTGTCTATAGCTACAATGTTATCTGTCTATAGCTACAATGTTTTCTGTCTATAGCTACAATGTTATCTATCTGTAGGTACAATGTTTTCTGTCTGTAGCTACAATGTTATCTGTCTATAGCTACAATGTTTTCTGTCTGTAGCTACAATGTTTTCTGTCTGTAGCTACAATGTTTTCTGTCTATAGCCACAATGTTTTCTGTCTATAGCTACAATGTTATCTGTCTATAGCTACAATGTTTTCTGTCTATAGCTACAATGTTATCTGTCTATAGCTACAATGTTTTCTGTCTATAGCTACAATGTTATCTATCTGTAGGTACAATGTTTTCTGTCTGTAGCTACAATGTTATCTGTCTATAGCTACAATGTTATCTGTCTATAGCTACAATGTTTTCTGTCAAACATTTCGTAAGCAGCAAGTGAGAGGATTTGAGGTGGAGTTGGTTGTTCCACAAAGGTTAAGGAGAATGGAGGGTTGGGGGTGTTCAACTCCCCGCCCCTTAGCAAATCGGAACATTACTTTTAGCACTAGAAAATTGGCCAAAAGGCAGGTAAAAGGCCACCCTCCTAGCGATATTTCTCAAAAATGTGATAAAATTTTTCATCGCAACGATCTGATACACGAAATAACACGAATGGCTTTTTTTAAAAAGGAAATCACCCCCCCTCCCACTTCTTCCCACTTTATAATACATACACAGCACTGGCAGCGCCGTATTCAGACTTGATAAGGCTCTAAGCGATTTGAGATATGAGGCCCTTTATAAGTCATAGTATATTTCAGTGTCAAATATAATTTATAAGGGCTCCCAAAACAGTGGGGGCCCTAAGCTGTAGTTTGTTTAACTTATACGCAAATCCGGTCCTGGGCACTGGTATCACCCCAGATAGTATCAAAACAGTAGGGGCCCTAAGCTGTAGTTTGTTTAACTTATACGCAAATCCGGTCCTGGGCACTGGTATCACCCAGATAGTATCAAATTGACACAGAAGCTGTAAATCATGGCACAGCTGATTCTATTCTCTGGGAAATATCCTGCTGATCTGCAGGAGCTTGAGAATGGACACAAGATAAAACAAAAAGTTGAAAAGCTGTGTAGACCTACATCAGAAGGTATCGATACTGGTGAAGAATGGATAATCGATTCAATACCATCATTGCAATTAATAGAGTTCAGGGATAGACATATAAGTGTGGATGCTGAGTTCACGGAGTTCATCTCCGAACATGTTCATGACACGAATGTTGTGAGACACAGATGAGTCGGTCATCCATCATCAGTGCTTCGCATGGACTTTACCACCAGATCACGTGGAAAAAAAGTTCACGAAGCCAGTGGAGCCTTCATCAAACAACAAGCAGTCTAACAATGTGTATGTTTGCTGAACTCAGGCACTAAACTTGCTGGAATTTCAAGCCTATCTCCGCTAAGACAATATCAACATACATAAACCAAAAGGTTTTAATTCCTTATTCGACCAAAAAACTAATGAAACACTTATTTGTACACTGTAAATGTCACGTGAGTGTGTGCGTTTCCTGTTACACCGGTATTACACTACACGTTTTCCTAGCGTTTTTAAAACAATCTTTTTTGAGGGGTGGGGGGGGGGGGGTTACCGTGAGGATAAAATGAGACGATTGATCTAAGTCTGACCTAAGTCTTACTCGAGATTCGTAATGAGGACCGGTAAGTATATGTCTAAAATGACAGTGACATTTCCCCGTCGACATGACAGAAGTACAACGACACAATAGGCTATTCATTTAAAAATGCGGTTCCGTCTTCGCACGAAAGGTCAGCAACAGTTCCCATTTATCGCATGTGCATCTTCCTGTTATCATACCATACTATAAGCCCATTACCTGTCAGGTTTGCAGGGGTATCACATTAGATGAAACAATTCTCTTTGTCTTCTGATGTCATCCAGGATTGAC
Source organism: Meghimatium bilineatum (assembly GCA_034231615.1). Lineage (NCBI taxonomy): Eukaryota > Metazoa > Mollusca > Gastropoda > Stylommatophora > Philomycidae > Meghimatium > Meghimatium bilineatum. The sequence continues at coordinate 4,334,272 of CM067310.1, read as the reverse complement.
ATTGTGTTTGTTAGTCTTCTTCTGATGTCGTCCAGGATTGACATTGTGTTTGTTAGTCTTCTGATGTCATCCAGGATTGACATTGTGTTTGTTAGTCTACTGATGTTTTCATTTCGGATTATGTCTCTTATTGTTACTTCGAAGAGTTCTACCGACAAGTCATTTCTGTTGTAACAAGTTTGTTTTTTTTGGTTTTTTTGTGTGTGTTTTTTCCCCTCTTCTCATGTGTCCCAAAAATGTGGACTGTTTCTTTCTGATGTAGGTAAGCAGCTCTTTTTTATATAGTAATTTTCTAGGCTATATAATCCAATCAGTAGTTTGCCATTGCTTTCTGAACGATCCGGAAGCATAATTGTCTGCAGTGGGATTTTAACCCTATACTTTGGCCGTCACATACTTTACGCGCATTGTACCAAGCCGCCACATATGTCGCCAAAACATAAAAGTTAGATGTGATATAAAATAAAAACCGCAAATTTACACACAAAGTGTACTATTTCCCCCCATTAATTGGGCTATTTTAATGGCGTACTAACTATTTTAAAACAAAAAATAATTTAATTTGCTTTATTATATTTATTTGCCCGGAGGACGGTTTACCTCCAATCGATTTCCCCCGAAGTCGGTGACTATTATCACGGACAACGTACAAACGAGATCTCTAAATTTATCATACCTCTGTACGACAGCACTATATCTCTAACCTACTTATGACTCACTTCGACATTCTTTAAATCAAATAATCTCATTGATGTATCTTACTAAGATGATGATGGTGAGATAAAATATTTATATGTGAGCAGGTAGTCCTTGACAGGCCAATTAGTTTCTGACAAAAGCACGGCTTATCCTAAGTAGAGCAACCGAGGAAACGCCAGAATTAATATTAAGTTTTTTCCTCCGAAGACGAATGTGTCGGGTCATTGGTGCAAATAACACGACGACACAATGCATTTCCATTCTCTGGACTACATCCTGCTAGAAATCTAGTAGGAACATGGTCCTGCTACAAGGGAGATCCAGCGGAAGTTTGAGAATGGACGCTGAAGAAGAAGAATATTAAGTTTGATATCTCAAAGACATGATTGTATTGGGGGCGGGGGGGGGGAGGGGTAATATATGCATGTTGTCTCAGACATGAGTCGCTCAAGTTGAGACCATTGACAGTACAGAAGACATATGTACAGAAAGTAAATGTCTTTATTCGTTACGTTTTTGAATATTGTCGTGATTTTCTTTGGTTACTATTTATATAGTACAGCATATTCCTACTAACACTATGCTACCAGTGTCAAACCTGGTCTCTCTCATCGTCACATTACAGAAAGATAGTGACATGTCAGATGAAAGGCTTGAGGAAAGCCGCAGGGGTCACCAGGCTCGATAGATTAGAAATGACGATATTAGGGAAAGAATAAGTATAATACCTTGCACATAATACATAGAAAGACAGCAGATCACGTGGTTTGGCCATATTATGAGAATTCATCATGACAAGTTGACCGTACAGGCATATAACCAAATGAGATCAGGGTACAAAGCCAGAGGAAAACCACGGAAAAGATGGATAGAAAACGTCAGGGACATCTTGAACAAACGTGGTCATATCACAGCCGAGACCACACATCTGGCCCTAGAACGCAAGCTCAAGCTCCAATCACCCCTACGCTTAACAACAAGAGTGGATAACAAACCACCTGGGAAAAGACAATAGACAATATATAAATGGAAATCGCGATGATAACCAGAAGGTAAATCATAATACAATCTTCATTCCAAAATTATGTTATCAATGTCAGACATGAACACTAACAAAAGAACAAGAGAGAAATCTTACTACGTGAGAAATGATATGTCTAAGAAAAGCAGCAAATAAAACAAGAAGAGATCATGTGAGAAATTAAGAGATTACAAGAAGAGATCATGTGAGGAATGAAGAGATCACAAGAAGAGATCATGTGAGGAATGAAGAGATCACAAGAAGAGATCATGTGAGGAAGGAAGAGATCACAAGAAGAGATCATGTGAGGAATGAAGAGATCACAAGAAGAGATCATGTGAGGAAGGAAGAGATCACAAGAAGAGATCATGTGAGGAATGAAGAGATCACAAGAAGAGATCATGTGAGGAATGAAGAGATCACAAGAAGAGATCATGTGAGGAATGAAGAGATTACAAGAAGAGCATGTGAGGAATGAAGAGATCACAAGAAGAGATCATGTGAGGAATGAAGAGATTACAAGAAGAGATCATGTGAGGAATGAAGAGATTACAAGAAGAGATCATGTGAGGAATGAAGAGATCACAAGAAGAGATCATGTGAGGAAGGGAGAGATCACAAGAAGAGATCATGTGAGGAATGAAGAGATCACAAGAAGAGATCATGTGAGGAATGAAGAGATCACAAGAAGAGATCATGTGAGGAATGAAGAGATCACAAGAAGAGATCATGTGAGGAAGGGAGAGATCACAAGAAGAGATCATGTGAGGAATGAAGAGATCACAAGAAGAGATCATGTGAGGAATGAAGAGATCACAAGAAGAGATCATGTGAGGAAGGAAGAGATCACAAGAAGAGATCATGTGAGGAATGAAGAGATCACAAGAAGAGATCATGTGAGGAATGAAGAGATCACAAGAAGAGATCATGTGAGGAATGAAGAGATCACAAGAAGAGATCATGTGAGGAATGAAGAGATTACAAGAAATCATGTGAGGAATGAAGAGATTACAAGAAGAGATCATGTGAGGAATGAAGAGATTACAAGAAGAGATCATGTGAGGAATGAAGAGATCACAAGAAGAGATCATGTGAGGAATGAAGAGATCATGTGAGGAATGAAGAGATCACAAGAAGAGATCATGTGAGGAATGAAGAGATCACAAGAAGAGATCATGTGAGGAAGGAAGAGATCACAAGAAGAGATCATGTGAGGAATGAAGAGATCATGTGAGGAATGAAGAGATCACAAGAAATCATGTGAGGAATGAAGAGATTACAAGAAGAGATCATGTGAGGAATGAAGAGATTACAAGAAGAGATCATGTGAGGAAGGAAGAGATCACAAGAAGAGATCATGTGAGGAATGAAGAGATCACAAGAAGAGATCATGTGAGGAATGAAGAGATCACAAGAAGAGATCATGTGAGGAATGAAGAGATCACAAGAAGAGATCATGTGAGGAATGAAGAGATTACAAGAAGAGATCATGTGAGGAATGAAGAGATTACAAGAAGAGATCATGTGAGGAAAGAAGAGATCACAAGAAGAGATCATGTGAGGAATGAAGAGATCACAAGAAGAGATCATGTGAGGAATGAAGAGATCACAAGAAGAGATCATGTGAGGAATGAAGAGATCACAAGAAGAGATCATGTGAGGAATGAAGAGATCACAAGAAGAGACTATGTGAGGAATGAAGAGATCACAAGAAGAGATCACAAGAAGAGATCACAAGAAGAGATCATGTGAGGAATGAAGAGATCACAAGAAGAGATCATGTGAGGAATGAAGAGATTACAAGAAGAGATCATGTGAGGAATGAAGAGATCACAAGAACTGTTGGAACAACATCTGGTGTCAATAATATCGAAAAACATCGACGGAAATAATTCGGCTATTTAATGAGAATGATCCCTTATAGTCAGCGGCAAGAGCATACAACATGAACATGGAAACAGAAAGATTCAGAGGAAAACCAAGAAGATGGTGGATTGAAGGAGTTACCAACATTCTGAGACGTCATAATATTACTGCATATCTAGCGACCTAACGTGCCATAGTCCGGAAACCGACTGATAATCAATCATGCAACGTCATACAGCAAAAGCAGAGAAAAGACAATAGACAATCGATAGAGACTTTTTATATACTTGGAGTAATGTAAAATTAGATAAACAAGTTACTGGGAATACCCAACTATGAACAAATTTAGATGAAAAGGTATATACAAAAACATGCAATAAAACAAAACAGAACAATTTTCTACGTTGTGATCCTATTGGGACCTTTTCCAAGAAACACAAAAACTACAAAAAACACTAAACTGTAAATATATGAACCGCTAGAATGACTTGATCCTGTCTCTCTTACCGAAGAAACAAGGTCAAGTGAAAATATGCAGAGCGTGTCAAATAAGTATCGCATTGAGTGCATTAAATACGCAGTCATTAATTTGCAAAATAAATAAATCATGCGATATTAGACAGGGTCTTCATATTTTCACTTGACCTTGTTTCTTCGGTAAGAGAGACGGGATCATTCTAGCGGTTCATATATTTACGGTTTAGTGTTTTTTGGAGTTTTTTATGTTACTTGAAAACGGTCCCAATAGGATCACAACGTAGAAAATTGTTCTGTTTTGTTTTATTGCATGTTTTTTTTATATACCTTTTCATCTAAATTTGTTCATAGGTATTCCCAGTAACTTGTTTATCTAATTTTGCATTACCATTTGTTACTTTGATTACTGCGGCACCCTCCACTTAGTCGGACACCCTCCGATCATTTGGTTATTTATATACTTGGAGTCGCATGCCAAAAAAGGCATACCAACGAAGTGCATGGAAATAATCAAAATCGGAATTCAGGTCATGTTTACACAGTTTCTGTACACAGGTCTTTATACTCAAACCCGGTCATGTTCCGGCGCAGCAGTATGCTGGGATCATCAAGTTCTGCTAGAAGTTTGGCAGTCATTTTTGGGCAACTGGTTCACCATTCTTGTCGTATCTTTTAAACTATCTGCGTTATTGTACCCATAAGAATACATAATCCGGTGTGTTACTGGGATTCAAAAAGGAAGGAAAACAATAGCTAGCGATAATGTTACCCGCCACGCATGTCGTAAAGTGCGACTGAGGGGAGTTTTAAGTGTTCGGTTTGCTATTTCATACTATAGATGGTCAAAGTAACCAAGAAGTCGCGCTGAAGTCGTATATGCCAGCATTCCAGGAAAAAAGGTTCGGATATCACAGCCGAGCTGTAAGCCATGACACAATTCTAGAATTTGCTACATCATATATATATATTCCATTCTCTGGACTACATCCTGCTAATCTGCAGGAGCATTAAAACGAACGCAGAAGAAGAAGAAGAAAATATTGTAAAATCTTAATGTAAGGAACAGCTCTCCATTGTATGTTCGACTAAATTCAAGACATCTTAAATTTCCCGGAATTAGTGGTTTCTTTAGAAATAAGTAACTAGAACTACGCACTACATTTCCTTCAAAGTAGCTCCCTTCAACAACACACTTTTGTTAACGTGCATACAGCTACTGAAAGCATTCATTGAGCCCATTCTTTGACACATTTCTCAATTGTCTTATCGCATTGGTGATAAAGCCATCTGCATTTTTGAATAGCTGTCCTTTCAGTGCCAATTTCAATCGAGGTAAAAAAAAGAACAAAAAATCAGCTGGTGCAAGGTCGGAGAATATGGAGGCTGTTCCAAGGTAATCACACTCTGCTCTGCGAGGTACTGCTTTACCAGTAGGGATCGATAGGCCAGCGCATTATCATGCAGCATAATCCAACTGTTTGTATTCCAGTTTTATGGTCGTTTTATTATAATTATAATTATTGTTATATTATATTATAATTATTATTATAATAATTGTAATTATAATTACATTTCTTAGATTTCTTTATTGCGGTATGGCCGTCTCCAGAAAAAACTTCTACCCCTGACACTGAAAGGCTAAAAAGGGTTTCAGCGAATAGATAGACCGTGATTTATTAAGCAATATTAGTGTCTCCAAAGGTGACTTCTCAAGACAAACACAGAATTTGACATTTGTATGTTGTTAAATCGATGACATTTTCAACTCCGGCGATGCATCTAGTACAACTGACAAAGAAACATTTATATCTTCTCTTCAAGAGTATATGTGAAGGTCAAGTCTGCAAAGTCCTTTCACCAAGGTCATCACTAACTTAATTCTATATAGTCTCCATAACATGATCTTTTATTCAAATATTTATCGTCTATTCCAGTGGCTGTTTTAAAAAGCTACCTCGTATAACGCAACGTTTTTAGTTAAGGGAATATGACAGACTCATGTCTTGTCTCTAACGCAAAACGCGTTATTTAACATTAAGAGAATTGAGTCCACTATAGAATAAGTACAACAATCCTTGGAGTAGACCATATTATTTTGCGTTTATTCGCATACTCTCATTGAATATCTCTTGTAGCAGGATGGACCCACTAGATTGACAGCTGGTTGTAGTAATGTAAATAGAACAGATATTCGATTTGTCGACTTATAATGTGCGTAAATGACCCGAATCATCCGATTACGGTGGTAGTCCGAGTAGTAAATAACAGCACTTCGTCAAATATTATGTAATATATAGGGTACACGTGCCGAATTATAAATGTAGAAGCAATTGCGATTTTTGTTACAACATCTGAGTCATTCATGGATCACAGTTACAAAGCAATATATCAATGAGCTTATAATCAAGAGACCTAGACCATACATGGATCCAGTTACAAACCAAGAAATAAGTGAGCTTATTGTTGACATATGTGAACCATGTGTGGACGGTTTTACAAACTAATATATCATTAAGCTTATTATTGACAGATTTGGGCCATACGTGGATCAAGTTACAAATCAAGATATTGTTGAGCTTAGTGTGGAGAGATTTAGACGATTCGTGGACAGAGTTACAAACCAAGAATAAAATGGATATTTGTTGAGAGATTTGGACCATTACTTATAAAAAGCATATTTGTTGAGAGCTTTGGACCATTACTTATAAAAAGCATATTTGTTGAGAGATTTGGACCATTACTTCCTTATCTTTCACACATACGTAGATCCCATGTTTTTGTAGTTTAACGATCACAAATAGACTATCCGACTATGAAGCCTATTAACGATTAATTATCTTTCATCATTCTTGTCTACAGTCCGTAGTTCCTTATCTTTAGCACGTCCCGTCTACAATCTGTACTTCCTTATCTTTAGCACGTCCCGTCTACAATCTGTACTTCCTTATCTTTAGCACGTCCCGTCTACAATCTGTACTTCCTTATCTTTAGCACGTCCCGTCTACAATCTGTACTTCCTTATCTTTAGCACGTCCCGTCTACAATCTGTACTTCCTTATCTTTAGCACGTCCCGTCTACAATCTGTACTTCCTTATCTTTAGCACGTCCCGTCTACAATCTGTACTTCCTTATCTTTAGCACGTCCCGTCTACAATCTGTACTTCCTTATCTTTAGCACGTCCCGTCTTTAATCTGTACTTCCTTATCTTTAGCACGTCCCGTCTACAATCTGTACTTCCTTATCTTTAGCACGTCCCGTCTACAATCTGTACTTCCTTATCTTTAGCACGTCCCGTCTACAATCTGTACTTCCTTATCTTTAGCACGTCCCGTCTACAATCTGTACTTCCTTATCTTTAGCACGTCCCATCTACAATCTGTACTTCCTTATCTTTAGCACGTCCCGTCTACAATCTGTACTTCCTTATCTTTAGCACGTCCCATCTACAATCTGTACTTCCTTATCTTTAGCACGTCCCGTCTACAATCTGTACTTCCTTATCTTTAGCACGTCCCGTCTACAATCTGTACTTCCTTATCTTTAGCACGTCCCGTCTACAATCTGTAATTCCTTATCTTTAGCACGTCCCATCTACAATCTGTACTTCCTTATCTTTAGTACGTCCCGTCTACAATATGTAATTCCTTATCTTTCACACAAGTCTTGTCTACACGCCCAAATGTTGCCGGGGCCCGAAAGGGGAGCAAAGAATAGCAACACTGTTTACCTTCCACGCAAGTCGTAAAAGGCGACTAATGAGGTTATGAGATGGAGTTGGCTGTCCCATCCCATATAGGGTCAGTGACCCAAAGCCGTGCTGAAGTCGGATGTGTCAGACCGAAAGGCGCAGAAATCGCAGCAATGCTGTAAACCATGGCACAGCGCATTTCGTTCTCCGGACTACATCCTGCTAATCTACAGGAGTTTGAGAACGAAGAAGAATAAGATTTATACAGTCCATACTTCTTTATCTGTAGCAGTCCCATCAACAATCCATATCCCCTTCCTGTTGCAAGACCTAACTTTAGCTTTTCAATAAAAGGTAATACTGCTGTAAAACCGTACTAAAATAATACTTAGTAGGAAACCGGTAATGAAGTCTTACTGGACGACGATTAGCACACATGCATAATATGTCGTGTGTATTGTTATTTGTATGATTATATCCTTTGTAGTGATGTATGTATTATTATTTCACGTGAGCATCCGACAGTGATAGTGTATTAGTCGTCGTTCAGTAAGACTTTATTAACTGTTTCTTGCGTAAGTACTTTAGCTAGCTTATATATGAATATACAATATAATTGTATAACGATGGGGTCTTTGTTACCTCTAATATTTTATGGTAGTGTGTCCTGATATAACCTAATTGGACTTTGTCCGCTGGTTGAAAGGGGCACGCCTCTCCAAAAGAGAGGCAAACTCATTAACTACCTACCTAGTACTTTAGCTTTTATGAAACTAAAAATAAATTCTTATGGTACGCCATTTTCTAACGCGGACTTCAGTCCAAATTAGGTTAAATCAGAGTTGATGTTATAAAAATGGTAGTCATAGTTCAGGTAGTCCTACCACCACGAAATACAATATCTACCTCCTACCCGTGTGTTTTATATATAGTTATATATAACTACACGTACTGTCTGCTGTTTTGTATATACAAATATACTTGTATATAGTGGAATACATTTTGATCGATGGTGTCACCGTAACCTAGACATGTAGAGCTAAGTTTGTTGATTATCGATAAGACTTGGTTTCCATTGCACTTTCTTTGTTCCCACATGCTTATACGCTGGTTGTATGTTTGATTTCTTAAATTATTAATTATACAATCGTTTATCTACGGCAGCGGTTTTCAACATTTTTTTACATTTGGTCCCCTTTTGAGACATGTTTCTTCCGTGGCCTCTTTGAAGAATTAAACAATATTTGTTGTCTTTCTTCAATATGAGTTTCTTGCTTTCTCTTGTTTGCTTTTCTTTTTTCTGTGGTTTATACATATTATGTTTCGCGTAATACTATAGTTGGATTGTGTGCGTATATATATATATATATATATATATATATATATATATATATATATATATATATATATAAAACTACTATATAAAACTACTATAACTACTTATCACGGCCGTCTGCAATAGAAAACATCTGCACATAATTAATTAGGCCAGCATCCGATACTTTTAAACATTATTGTTGTTATTTCCGTTGGTCACTATTTATATACTTGGAGACGCATACTAAAAATAGCCAACGCGACTTTATGACACATTATAACTGCGAGACTTATGTGGATTAATATCTGATCGATCTGTACGACCACAGTTTTTTTGTTCCATAGATTAGTGGGGGCCTTACAACTGGTGGCACTAGTTGACTGACCCTTATGTTGTTTCGTGTTTTTGATTGCCGGGCGACAAAGAACACATAAAGGGAATAATACAAAAATCTGATAAATAAACAAGAAAGAATTAGAAATGTTTCTATTGCTTGACAATATTTGCACTGAAGTAAGTCTACAACTTCAGGTCTACTAGTTAGAGATCGCGGTGCAGCCTTGAGAATTTTCTGATACAACACTGAGACAGGATTAGCAAACCGTCAGTGAGAACACAATGGCTCGTAGTAAAATGGAGAGATTTCTGAAGACGGAACAAAACACCAAGGGCAACTAGATATACAGAAATTGGAAGAACTAAACATGTGAAAAATATATCCAAAAAGTTAACAAGGAATTCGCAAAGCTACCAGAAAAACCTAGCACATAGAAGAAGAATATGAACATTTCAAAAATGTCATTACACAAACAGCAGGAAACATATGCGGATATAAAAACCATAAACACACGAAACAAAAAATAACAGCTTGGTGGACAGAAGAGGTAAAGAAAGCAACGAAAGATAAAGAACAAAAATATAAAAAAATGGACAACAAGCAAACGCATGAAGATTACTTAGCACACAGGCCAGCGAAGATTAACACCAAGAAAATCATCAAATCTGCAAAAATTAAGTCATGGCAAGAATATGGAGAAATGCTTAACAAGGATAGACAAAATGCATCAAAAATGTTCGACAAGAAAGAACGAAACATGAGAAGTAAAAAAAGACAGTTACGAACCAACTGAAATAATCAGCGATGAACACGGCAACATACTAAATAGACCTCAAGAAAAGATGGACAAATTACTTTAACCAACTGTTAAACTACCAGGAAGGAGATGTGATTGCAACAATAAATACAATAGAAGAAGACCTAGAACCATACATCCTGAAATCCAAAATTGAAGACGCAGTTAAACTTGCACCAAATAACAAAACACCAGGAATAGACGGCATACCTATATAACTAATAAAAATGTTAACAGTGACGGGTATAACGTGGCTACACAGACTGTTCAACGTGATATGGAAGACACAAAAGACACCACAGGAGTGGAATGCAGCGGTGGTTATTCACATCTGGAATTTAAAAAGGCAGTAAGAGGGACTGCACTAAGTATAGAGGCATATTACTCTTAAGCCCTGAACCCCTGAATCACTCAGAACCCCTGACAAAGATTTCAAAAAAGAGCAGTGAACCAACATAGAACAGGAACCATGAGCCGTTAGAGATTTACTGAAGCGGAGATTGGAGCACCTATGGACATATATGTATGTGACATATAGAAGAGGATAATCAACAGACCTAATACATATCACTCTTAAGCCACATAGGAAAAATCTTTAGCAAGATACTAGAGAGAAGGATGCGCGCATATAAAGAGCCACAGCTCAACCACACACTTGGACTTCCAGACAAATAAAAGCTGTACATGTGCAATCTCCGCCCTCAAGCAGATTCCAGAACGAACGGCAGAACATAACCAAGACTTATATTTGGCTTTCGTGGACCAATAGAAAACTTTTGACAGTGGATAGTGCACAACTATGGATAACACAACAGATATACGGAGTTCCCCAAAATCGGATAAGCCTATGTCAGAGCATATACGCCACTAGTCAATGCGCGGTAAGAACGAGCACAGGTACATCCGATAATTTACAAATTCACTCGGGAGTGAGACGTCATATGTGATATGTATACTATCCACCTATTGTTCATAACATACGAGTACATAGATCACATCTGCAAAGTAGCAAATACAACGGAAGAAAACAATCTGAAGGTTAACTTAAACGAATTGCTATTTTCAGACGACCAAGCAATAGTCATCACTAGAAGAGCAACTACAAAAACAAATAGACAGATTATATCAAACACGGAATACCTTTAACATGAAGATAAATATAGAAAAGACCGAAGTAATGAAGAAAGGGAGAACAGAAAGAAACATCAATACATATATATTGGAAACAACAGACATAAACAAGTTACAGAATTCACATATCTAGAAAGCAATATAACAACAGACGACAAGAGCAGCAAATAAATACACAATAGATGTAGAAAGCATATCAAACCCTAGGGCAAATGACACCAATCTTCAGAAACAAAAATGTAGATTTAAACACCAAAATAACACTATTCAAAACGATTATTATGCCAACGATGTGCTACAAATTCCAAACATGAGCAACAACAGCACAAAACAAATGTAAACTTGTTGACAGCTGCAATGGCATGCTTAGGCAGAATCCTAGGAATATTGCTAAGAGACAGAAGAGGAATACGAAAATTGGACAAAGAAACGGAACCACCCCAATCTTGGAATATATTAAGAAACAACAGATAAAATGGTTTGCACACATCAGCAGACTACTATCAGACAGCATACTACAGCAAGCTATGTAACATAGATATGATGAAGGCAGACCTAGAGACCGACCACGAAAACGATGGACCACCGAAATAAAAGAGGCGACAAATTCTACAATATACTCAGCAGACACGAGAGACATCTCCAGAAAACTCTTCTACCCTTGACGCTGAAAGGCAGCAAAGGGTTTAGCAAATAGACAGACAAACAGACAAATTAGTAGGTCTACTGTCTTGGTATGGTGCATATGGCATTTCTTTACAAGTTTACATTTTCATATATAGACCCCTAATACTAAAATACCAACTTCAGATATAAACACATTCCATGCGAACGAAAGAAAAAGAAGCAAAATAATGTCCTATAGACGAGTCCATCACTATGAGGTACTGATGATGGAATTACATGAACCCCGACCTCCAAATGATTTTTATAGTTATACATTTTGAATAACCACTGGATCGGCGTCCTCGGTTGAAAAGATCGTACAGAGAAACCTTGACTGTACTCATTAACCAACCAATAAAAACATTGGCTTAACTGTCAAAGCAGAATGTTCCCGTTAGCGAATTACATTGAGGTTGCGTGTGGTTTGTAAGATAAAGGCTACGTCTTGTACAGTGTCGATTTTTTAAAACATCCCCCCCCCCCCCGACAAAAATACACACATTTCTACCGGTAGTCGAACCCTATACCTCATGGTTGTGAGAACAATATATTAATCAGTGTATCACACTAACTAAAACATGCCTTATTTAAATCAAACTGCAATTCATACACGCTGTGCCAGGTTAAAGGGGTAGGCCTATATCTTATTACAAATATCACAATTAGACGTGTAGTAGAATGACAGACAATTCTAATTCGCTGACCGAGGATGTTTAATCAATAAGTCTGTGGTCCAAACCCGTAACTAAAGGAGGGGGGGGGGATACTGGGTTCCCTCCACTGTGCATCTCTTACTATCCTTGCACCATGTGTTGTGAGGGTTTCGGGAAGACAAATTATTGTTAATGAAATGTTAGAAGCAGTGGTAGCATGTGCCAAGCTAGATTTATTTACTCAAAATAGACCTGCACGAGAGAGATATGTTAGTAACTAGCTACTCGTTAAATCACCATCACAGTACATGATATTAGAGGATGCAATCTTCCATTTAGTACACCCTCGATTAAATTCTCTGTTGGTTGACGCGACATTGCTCATACATACAAGCACATACTGTCGCTCATTTATGACTACGTTCGTTATATTTAAATCCCTACTCTTTCAATATGAACATGGAAAATAAGTCAACATCAAGTGCCGTGCCATCTGACGTAGGCGATCATGGGTTTTCACATTTTCTATCTCTAGTAGACCTATCTTGCATCAGGATCGTTGGTGACTCTTTGCAATGCCACGATGTTAAACTATCTAATATTTTTCCACGATATCATCTTCTGTATCAAAACCAGGTGCATAGAATAATGTTGGTAGCAATGAAATCAATACCCATAGCAGAGATGCAGAAAATGGGAAGAATGTAAACACTTGGCGAACGCAGACACAAAGGTACTAACACAGGTAGAAAAGTTTCAGTGTATGCCGAGTCGTCAAATGAAGGAAAGATTCCAAAATCTAGCAATGGGGCGACTGAAAAGAAGCAGCTTTATCCACAATGCTGAACGACTCCGTAGACAACTTACACGCCTACCAGAAGTTGACAGCCCCTTTAGGTCTGTACCAGAACAAACCCCTTGGAGTGAAAGGCATGGAATGTCACTATATATTCAGACCCACGTGAAAGGAATATTAAGCGAGGACAAACAGAACAGTGTGCGGCGAAGGACAGTCACCATCAGTTGCCTGGACGAGGAATATCCACAAGGCATATAGTTCAGAGTGTATACAGATGGGTCAGCACAGAATGCAGTGAGGAATAAAGATGCAGGTGTATATTTAGAATATCCACACAAGCCTAGAGAAATGATAAGAACACCAACTGAGAAATTATGTAATAATATAAATATTAAGCAGAAATCCAGGCTATTAGGGTGGCAACTGAAAAACTGTTGAACTGCAACCCTGGCCCACAGTCCATGGTATTCCTGACAGATGCAAGGTCAGTGCTTCAAGCTCTCCAGTCTGGAAAACTAACAGACTAACAACAACTACTCAATGAACTGTTTTACCAGTTAAGGGTAGACATGCAGTGGATAACCTCTCACTGTGGAATACGAGAAAATGAAAAAGCAGACCAACTGACTAAGGAAGGTGCTGCCGAAGTCCAACCAGATGTACCAATCACCTACCATCAGAAAAAAACAACAGATGTTCAAGTCAACAAGAAAACCACACACTTGAACACAATATGACTATCACATTATGAACAAATCAGAACAAGTTGTAATTCTACACCTCAGAACGGGACACAACCGACTTCCTATCTACATGTATACAAAGTTCAAGATTGGCAACACGGCCATGTGTACAGGCAGCACAGAGTGCCAAACATATACTTCAAGAGTGTTCTGAGCATGAAACGCGGAGGCAGACATATTGGCCAGAGGAAACAACACTGAAATCAAAGCTATATGGGCCACTGTATGAACCACAAAAGACTGAGTTTTATTCGGGAGACAGAATGACAGATATAGACATGTTTCAAGAGAACGAAAAAAGAAGAAGAATCTGCTGTATTCCTCGAATCCAATCCCTTTGTAATTATGTTCTTTTAGCATGTCCTCGGTAGTTTTTCATAGACCTCTTTAATTTCGTTTGTCCTTACTATTTATTTGAGTAAATTTTGTATATCTGTCACATCCATTGTATACCGCTCGACACAGTGGTAGAACTCACCAGTCTATCTGCATTTTTCTTGTTTCAAACACCCGAATGACCAGGCCCGAAAATGAATGTGGTTCCTTTCAACTTTGACCTCCCCAGTGCCTTAAGTTGATTTTTACGAACACAGTCCACTTGTAGACCTATTTTCTTTTTTATATCACTATCTGGTAGTACCACGTGCTTCATAAGCCCCCACCCTTCTTTTTTTGGGAAGAAATAGAAGAAGAAATAAGATAATATATCTATCTTTCTATCTATATATATCTGTCTATCTATCTATTATCTATCTATCTATCTATCTATCTATCTATCTATCTATCTATCTATCTATCTATCTATCTATCTATCTACCTATCTATCTATCTATTATCTACCTATCTACCTACCTACCTATCTACCTACCTACCTACCTATCTATCTATCTATCTATCGTCTTTTCTCTGCTTGTGATGTGACACGTTGCAGAATTGAATGACGATCGGTTTTCGGGAATACCAAACGCTATTACACGTTCGGTATGCAATAATAATGTGCCGTGTCAGAATGTTGGTAACTCCACCAGTCTACCTTCTTCTTGGTCTTCCTCTGTCCATGCTCATGTTGTAGCATAGGCCTATGCTCTTGCCAATAAGGGTTCATTCTAATTAGGTGGTCGAACCATTTCTTCTTCTTCAGCGTTCATTCTCAAACTCCCGTTGGATCTCTCTTGTAGCAGGACCATGATCCTATTAGATTTCCAGCAGGATGTAGTCCAGAGAATGGAAATGCGTTGTGTCGCCGTTTTATTTGCGCCAATGGCCCGACACATCCGTCTTCGGCGGAGAACCATTTCAATATCTGATTTTCAATATAGGCCTACTTGATCTCTGATGTTGTTCCAACAGTTCTTGTAATCTCCTAGTTTCTTACATGATCTCTTCTTGTTCTGGTCAAAAAATTAACCACAAAAATTAAATAAAAAATAAACCACTAGCACCTAGAAGTACTGGAAAAATCTATAGCTATACTCAAATTAAAATGTAGTTGCATGATGTTAGGAATACAATTAGCGTGTATGAAGAAATATGGGGAAACAACAATTAACTTATCGTGAAACTGCATAAGAGAAACCATAGTTATGTTTGAAAACCGTAGAAAAACCTGGATGCAACATGTCACTAAATAGCCCTCAGGCAGTTGACACTTTAGAAGGAAAGATTACACCAGATAAAGGATGTATAGTTAGGCATTGTCCCATCTGGGATCTGTAGGTTGTGCTTTGATAGAAGTTTAAATAAATCTGAGATATATTTTAAAAAAAACAAAGGATACTTTGCCAGTATTAAAATATGAGTATATAAATGTTTGTATCGTATTAAAGTTCTTTAAAAAATTAAATATAAGCAAATCTGAACGGTTTTAGAGTATAAACGTCATGCGGTTTATAACAATCTTAACATTACAGTAGAGAATGTCGTTTATCCGAAGTGCAGTTAAAGAGGATTTTTCCAGATCGTACACTCTTTGTTGACATGTTAGATCGATGTAGGGTCTGCTATAGAAATTAGTAAGAGTTCTTAATTGCTAGTTATGGAAGCACACATTCATACACTATTGTTCAGTTTCTTTGTTAGACAAAGGTAATTTTGATCAGGGACGAACCAAAGTGAGAAATTATAGTCAATGTGTCATTTTCGGTCTGGAGTTGACTGCTTTGTTTGAATCACATCTCGATTTGCCATTTACTGAGACAAGCACTACCGGCGATAGACAGATTCAGATAGTCTGAAGTAGGAAAGATTACATCGACAATGTTTCAATTGTTTGCATGCAGTTTTCGTGTGAATTCAAGATTCTTATAGTGATTATTAAGGGTGGTGAACTAACAAAACTCTTGGATGTACGATTCAGAGATTAAATGATTAAACATCTCCATCACATGTGGCAGACGTGCTAGATTCGTGAGTTCCGTCATTTTCTCTTTATAATTTTATTAAGTGTCCAACAGACACGAAGAAATGTTACATTAAAACTAGCCTATACAACACGGATAAGACATTTGCTGTTATTATATATATGTAGTAGTATTGAATTTAAGTTAAATTTATATAACTAGGACTATTTAATAGTTTTGGGATTTTCAATTAGGCTAATGTCAATGGTTTGTGAAGTCAAGTCTAACGACGTGCAACAGGTAGACTTGCTCATGTCGTCTGGCTGCTTCATTTCATGTTTAGTCTACTGTTTTACCTAGAGCCTAAGTTTCAACGTTTGTTCTACAATCTACATGTGTGTTACGCTTATGTTTGCAATGTTTAGTTTATGCACGCCTAGGTTTAATATTACAGGAGCCGTAAGCACCTCTACTCTATAATAATAATAATAACCCAAACTCGTAGCGTAGAGGTACTAGTTACTAGCTAGACCTATGCAACTTGCTATTATTAATAAAAGTTAATTAAACTATTAATTTATTATATTAATGCTATTAGTAATACTAATTTATGCCCATGGCCATATTATAGAATAATAGATAATAGCAATTTTAGTATAGTTAAGTATAATATGATTATGATATACTAGATATATTATATATATACTACTACTACTACTACTACTACTACTACTATGGCTATTTTTCGTCTATTTGACTATTATTTAGCTGGTTTGTATGTTTCGGTAGTGTTGTTAGTTGTAGAATGAGTCAGTCACTGCTGTTTTATTGAATGATTTTTGCTTAGTGTGTACAGTACATGAGTGTGGTTTGCGTTCTGATCTATCTCTCAAAAGTTTTTGCACAATGCCGACCTCCATTAACCAAGGTTCTGTCACACTTTTCCAGCAGTTTTTGTCAATAGAAAAGTCTTTCACTACTGGGCCTTGGATACATCTAGATCTTTGTATCTCATGATTAATGGTCTGCCTCATTTCTCTTCAGAGAGTTCACAAAATTATATTTTCTGTTGAGGCATGGTTGTTATTCTTCAGTCTTCTCACATGACCCAACCATCTTAATCATCTACTTCTGAGTCCTCCCATAATTGATGATTATTTTACCAGCTGTAGTACCTCTGTGTTTGTGATTTTGGGGCACAACTATGGTGTAATCTTCTCTGTGACCTTTGCTCTAGTTTTGAGGTATTACCTAAACTTTGCAACATGATTAGTAGAATTTGTATCTAAAACTAAGGTATATTAATTTAAAAGGCATATTAATTTGAATTAGTATTGATATTAGGAATGGGGGTAAGGGTTAGGATCAGTTATAAATTAAAAATAAATTAGTTATAAAAATTATAATTTTAAATGTGGTTGATGTCGTTTGTATAAGGAGATGTGGCATCACAGCATCCATTAATTTCATTGGTGTTACACGGAAATCCGTGATGTTGGCTAGTTAAAAATATAAACATTGTGTTTATAGCACAGTAAAGATTTAAACTGTAGTTTTACCAATATTTGTCCTCCCATAATTGATGGTTATTTTACCAGCTGTAGTACCTCTGTGTTTGTGATTTTATTTAGGCCTAATGTATTATAATGCATTTTGATGTTGGTAGGAATTTATATTCAAGACTTAGCAATCAACCCATAATTTTTTTGCTGCAGTGATTTAATAGGCAATATAAAACACATTCAGTAGGTTGTCATTGCTTTCAAAGCAGTCCTGATACATGACTGCTTGCAGCAGGGTTTGAAGTGGTACCTTGGATGTTTGAGATGCACTATAGCCTATACCGCTTCGATGTAGGTATCAAAACGAACAATCACAATAGCCTAAACTGAATGGTAAAAGTTGCCTTCAATTTTTCACAATGCTATAAATAGCACACTTTTTACACTGTTGGCATCATGGATTTCTCCGGAAGATCAACCACATTTAAAATTATAACTTTTATAACTAATTAATTTTTTTATTTATAACTAATTCTAATTCTAACCTTCACCCCTAATCTAAATACTAATTCCAAATTAATTTGCCTTTTCAATTAATATACTTTAATTTTAAATACAAATTCTATTAATCACACTGCAAAGGTTAGGTAATACAACAAAACTAGAGAAAAGGTCATAGTGAAGAATTAAAAGCAACTTTGGTCAACTGAACTGTTCAGAAAAAAGAGAATAAGAATGGCTAAAAGAACTTTTAATTACATGAAGAAACTACTAACATCCAAACAAATGACAAACTAAAATAAGAATTGATCTTTCCAGTGGTTATTAAGTGTTCAAGCTGTGTTCTTCTCAGCATATGTCCTAGAAACCTTGACTGTCTGCCCCTAATGTTTGATATGATTGATCTTTTTACGCCAACATCAATGAAAACCTCAGCATTACTTTTCTTGGCTGTCCATGGTATTTTCATCATTCTTCTCAGAAACCACATTTCTGTAGCCTCTAATTCGAGCATTAACTGACCAAAATATATAAGAAGGATTTTTGAGTTTATAATTCTTTCTCCCATAGACATGATGTTGATTTATGTTGGTGCATAAATAAAATAACAAAATACAGACAACAAATAATTTCAGAATAAAAAACTGTTCATTTTTGGCATAATGAGCTGGAATCCATTCTCGTAGATTTCCTGTAGTTTTTCAGATAATTCAAAGATATTTTATTCAATGTTGTGAATGAGATTGTTTGTTTGATATTGTTGGAATGACCTTTATAAGATTGAGCTTGAATCACTGAAGATTGCAATAGTTTTTGAGGTATGGACTCTCGATTGTTGAATACATTAACAGCTATGAGTATGACAGCTACTCTGTCCTTAAGTATGTACCGGCTCATTTTGCTCCTGTGACAAGGAAGTTCAGGATTAAATTAGCAAGCCTGCAACACCAATGAATATAACAATAGATAACATAAGTGAAATAAGCCAAATAATTTAAATATCTAGACCTCATTTTTTGTCAATAAATGAAAGACCAGACAGAGAAATAGAAACAAAGTGTCAGAAAACAAACACAGTGACTTACCAACTTTCACCATTACTTTTTCACCCAAAGATCAAGATGAAAATCAAAAGACATATAATATATACACATTTTTCATACCAACACTCTGCTACCAATGTCAAACATGGTCCTTAACAGTCTCGCAACAAAGGAAAATCATTTCACGTGAAATGAAGTGTCTGAGAAAATCTGCAATGGTTACTGAACTAAATAAAATGAAGAAATTAGGAAAAGAGTAGGTATAATATGTACTGAACATATCGAAAGACAGCAAGTAAAATGGTTTGGTCACCTTATGAGAATGAACCCAAACCAAATACCAAGAGCATATAACAAAATAGTATCTAAACATAAACCAAATGTAAACCAAGTAAACAGTGGATAGAAAACATCAAGAAAACCTTTTACAAATGCAGACATAATACAACTAAGGCGACACATCTGGCTTTGGATCCCTAAATGAGGTTCCAACCCCTACGCTTAAAGCAAGTGTGAATACTATCAACCATCATTCACCTGGGGAAAGACAATAGACAAGGGATCATCCATATGTTTTGTCATCTGGAAAGACATATATATTCCACTGCTGCAATTTGTTGTGGCTTTAATGGCTCAACCATCAGTGTACATGTATCCAGATATTTATTAGACTTTTAATATGTGAAGGACTTGCTGTGTAGACATGTCAAACTGTGAACAAGAAGAAGAAGAAGATATGTGAAGTGATAAATCTCATAGTTTTAATTCCCTGTGTGTGGTCTTGGGGTTCGTGTTTGATATTACAGATAATGTTTGTGTAGTTATCTATCTATCTATTCGCTAAACCCTTTTCAGCGTCAGGGGTAGAAGAGTTTTCTGGAGACAGCCCTCTTTTGTGCTGAGTACATTGTGGAATTTGTCGCCTCTTTTATTTCAGTGTTCCATCGTTTTCATGGTCGCCCTCTAGGTCTGCCTCCACTGAATCTGTGTAGCATAGTTTGCTGTGGTATGCTGTCTGATGGTAATCTGCTTATGTGTGCAAATGATTTGATCTGCTGTCTCTTAATATATTCCAAGATTGGGGCGGTGCCGGTTTTTTGTTGAATGTCCTCATTCCTTACTCTGTCTCTTAGCAATATCCCTAGGATCCTGCGTAAGCATGCCAATTCAGCTGTCACAAGTTTACGTTTGTCTTGTACTGTCATTGTCCATGTTTGGCTTTGGTAGCACAGAGTTGGCATAATAATAATTTTGAATAGTGTTATTTTGGTGTTTAAATCAACATTTTTGTTTCTGAAGATTGTTGTAATTTGCCCTATTGCTTGGTATGCTTTACTACATCTATTGTGTATTTCTTTGCTGCTCTTGTCATCTGTTGTTATATTACTTCCTAGGTATGTGAATTCTATTGGCGTATATGCTCTGACATAAGCTTTTCAGATGTTAGGGAACTCAATATGTCTGTAGTGTTATCCATAGTTGTGCTCTATCCACTCTGTCAAAAGCTTTCTCTTGGTCCACGAAACCAAATATGTCTTGGTTATGTTCTTTCACTCTTTCTGAAAGTTGTTTGAGGGCGAAGATTGCATCTGTACAGCTTTTATTTTTCTGAAAGCCTAATTGTGTGTTGTTGAACCGTGGTTCTATATATGAGCACGTCCTTCTCTCTAGTATCTTGCTAAAGATTTTTCCTATGTGGCTTAAGAGGAATGTGCCTCTATACTTAGTGCTGACCCTCTTACTTGTCTTTTTAAAATTCCAGATGGGAACAATCACCGCTGTATTCCACTCCTGTGGTGTTTTTTGTGTCTTCCATATCACATTGAACAGTCTGTGTAGCCAGCTTATACCTGTCGCAGTTAGCATTTTTATTAGTTCTATAGGTATTCTGTCGATGCCTGTTGCTTTGTTATTTGGTGCATTTTTAACTGCGTCTTCAATTTTGGATTTCAGGATGTATGGTTCTAGGTCTTCTGTTATATTTATTGTTGTAATCACTTCCTTTAAATTTAACAGTTGACTGAAGTAATTTTTCCATCTTTCCATGATTTCTTGGGGCCTATTTAGTATGCTGCCGTGTTCATTGTTGATTATTTTTGTTAGATTGTATCTTTTTTAATTATCATGTTTTGTACTTTCTTGTAGAACATCTTTGGTACGTTTTGTCTATCCTTGTTATGCATTTCTCCATATTCTTGCCATGACTTAACTTTTGCAGTTATGATATTTTTCTTGGTCTTAATCTTTGCTGTCTTGTATGCTAAGTAATCTTCATGTGTTGTGCTTGTTGCCTATTTCTTGTATTTTTGATATTTCGTTGAGTTCTTTACCTCTTCTACACATCATTCTGTTATCTTTGGTTTTGTGCCTGTATAGTTTTTATATCCGCATATATTTCCTGCTGTATGAATGATAGGAATGATGGAATTTTAAAACTGTTTCCATTCTTCTATGTGATGGGTGTATTCTGGTAGTTTTACGAATTCTTCGTTAACTTCCTGGATATATTTTTGCGCATGTTTAGTTCTTCCAACTTCTGTATGTCTAGTTGCCCTTGGTGCTTTGTGCTTTTCTTGTGCTTATTATTCACTTTTTTTTTTTTTTACTGTTGTTATTACTGCCTTATGGTCAGTATCTGTACACGTTAGGTATTACTTGTGCTTCTGTTATTTTTTCATCTATTGTTTCTTTCCGTGAGTATGAAGTCTTATCTGGCTCTTACATTCCAAGCTGTTCCATTTATGATATTTGTATACTTATGACTGTCTATGTTTAAAGAAGGTGTTCGTTATAAAGAGGTTGTGCTGGGTGCATGTATCTATTAGTTTATAACCGTTGTCGTTAACCTTGTTTCTTGTGTCGCTGAATGGTCCTTTATATTTCGTTATCCCTTCTCTATTTGCACCAAGATGTGCATTAAATCTTCCAATATATATATATATCATCTTCATTGTTGCTGTTATTTATTAATTTGTTTACATCCTCCAAAAATTCCTCTCTTTCGTTTTCATTGTTTGGTGTGTTCCATGGGGCATAGGCTTGTATAAATGTTGTGTTTACTCCATCTATTGTTATCGTGACCACTATTGAACGTTTGATCTGTTGTGTGATGCTGTCAGTGACCTTGGCTAATGGTTCTATTAGAAAGCTAACCCCAAGTTTAGCTCTTGAAACTGGTTCAACTCCACTAAATATAAACATGTAATCTTGGTATATTTTCTTGCAGTCTTTGCATTTAATTCTTGTATCAGATAATCCTAGGACCTTGATGTCTCTTTTTTTCATCTCATCTCTAATATCTTGTTTTTTTATTTCTCAGTCGACATATATTTATTGTAGCATATTTAATGTGATGTTTTCATATTCGATGTTTAGCTGTCTTTGGAAAAACCTCCATTTAACTACGAGCACCTTGCGTTCTCACTGTCAGATTGCTAATCCTGTCACAGCGTTGCATCAGGGAAACCTCACCTGGCTACACTGTGATCTCTAATTAACATATACATTAATGCGTCTGCCTATTCCAATGAAGAATCCTGAAACACCGAACTACACTTCCATTTGTGATGATTGAGAATTAACACAACCGTCGTCTAGTACCATTTTGCCAGAAGTTGTGTAGTTGTTGAATGCCCAGTACACTAAACCAGTTGTGAACTGAACACTTGCATCTTAGGCCGGCATTCACAGTAAACTATGAGTTTTGAAGAACTTTAAACTTACCGCATTTATCAAGAGCACTGGACTTTCTGCGTAAACATATTTAAACAGCTATGTATGATTCTATGACTATTTTGGTGATGCAAGAAAACGGCAACAAATTCATGTACAAATTCATATGTGTGATCCTGGTTAGCTTTGAGCTTGGTCACCAGCATGTAATTAAAAGAACCGCACATTGGTTACTGGGGCCCGAGAGGGGCGCAAAGAATATCAGCACTATTTACTTTCCATGCATGTCATAGATGACTAAGGAAGTTATGGGATTAAGTTGGCTGTCCCATCCCATATATGGTCAAAGTGACCCAAAGCCATCCTGAAGTCTGATGTGTCAGGATGTTCTTCTTCTTCAACATTCATTCTCAAACTCCTGCTGGATCTCCCTTGTAGAAGGACCATGGTCCTACTAGATTTCCAGCAGGATGTAGTCCAGAGAATGGAAATGTGTTGTGTCTCCATTTTATTTGCGCCAATTGCCCGACACATCCGTCTTCGGCAGAGTCAGGTTGAAAGATGCAGATATTGCAGCAATGCTGTAAACCATGACAAAACACATTCCGTTCTCTGGACTACATCCTGCTAATATGCAGGAGTTTGAGAACAAATGAAGAAGAAGTACAAGAACCAGATCTCTCATACTTAGTTAACACTTAGAAAAAATATTCCATGAACATCTGTATGATTTACAAAAAAAAAGTCAAGTTTATAGAAGAGACATAATTCAGATATGGACACATTCCAGCAGAATGAAGAAGAAATGTCCCTTTGAAATTGGAATCCAAATGTCTGCTGATATATGTTCGACAATCCCATGTGTTGCCAGAGCCTGAAAGGGGGGGGTTAAGAATAGTAACATTGACCTGCCATGAATGTCATATGAGGGGACTAAGGAGATTTGATGTGACGGTTGTCTCACCCATAGGTTAAAGGACTACTAAAGCCATGCTGAAATAGAATATGCAAGGCTGAAAGGTGCAGATA
The DNA here is from genome assembly GCA_034231615.1 of Meghimatium bilineatum. NCBI lineage: Eukaryota > Metazoa > Mollusca > Gastropoda > Stylommatophora > Philomycidae > Meghimatium > Meghimatium bilineatum. The sequence goes on along the minus strand of CM067310.1, from coordinate 4,309,990 downwards.
TCACAACCAAGCTTTAAACCATGATAAAACATAATTGTGAAACACCAAGAGATATACCACTCTCTGAAATAAAAAACAGACACATTGTTAGAAGTTTAGTGCAATTAAGATTTGGTTGGTTGCTGATCCAGCAGTCCATGGGCTCATCCCCTTTGACCCAATGCCATTGTGTGATATATGCATGTGTTTGTGAGCTGTTGTTTTGTTCCATATAACGTGTTCCATTTATCTTGCCCGGGAGAGAGAAGCATTTTCCTGATGTCATCCAGCGCTGGGCATTCAAAAAAGGTGGTGGTCAACAGTTTCATAGGGATGAGTGCACATCCGGCACCCTGGAGTGTGTTGTGGTTCAATTAAGATTTCTGTTATGAAGATAATACTTGAAACAAGCATTCTATCGTTTCACCTTTCACTCCCTGTGGAGCAGAGGTCCTCAACAAATCTCTTCCATCATGTCCTATCTTTAGCCATTCTTTCCATGTCTTATTCGTCCTTTGTTTTTCTGTATCTAACTTTTCTCACAGAATGACATGGTCTTCCTCTTTTGCTCTTTCCCTATGGGTTCCAGAACAATACCTTTCTGACTATTGAAATGAGCATCATTTAACATAATTTAAATTTTTTTTGTTCCCAGTGAATTGTGACAATCAAGAATGGTTGGAAGACATAGCTGCTTCCTGGTAACCAAACGCAGCCTACGGAACTCAGACTCTGCGAACGGAAGACGACTGCGACAAGTTGTTCAAACCAAAAATTTAGTAAATATCTTTTTTTTTATTTATACAATATTTATTCAGATTTTTTAATGAATACCTGTCAACTTCCAGAAGTGTAATTTCAGGACAAAATACTTCTATATTTTTTTCATTCTTTCTCAACATGGTATCTATATATGTGACAACCAGGGTCTGGATTCTAGTTCACGATGCAAAGAATAGTCACAATCTTCTTTCCAGGCATGTCATAGGAGACGACTAAAGAAATTTAGGGGAATAGGCTGACAACCTGTCATCTGTGAACAAATTTGTCACTGTATGTCATGCCTCAATTTCTAACATTTGTTATCTGTCAAATGGTTTTCCTCGCCGAAGACGAATGTGTCGGGCCATTAGCGCAAATAAAATGCCGACACAACACATTTCAATTCTCTGGACTACATCCTGCTGGAAATCTAGTAGGACCATGGTCCTGCTAGATCCAGCGAGAGTTTGAGAATGAACGCTGAAGAAGAAGTAACGGTTTCCATGGATGATGGAGAGATGTAATCCAGCTAACATTGCACCGTTGTCCTGTTGTGCCAGTCTCCTAAGTGGCGTGAAATGCTAGGCATGCTATCACTGCAGATGAATCAAAGATCTCATTGAAGAATGATGGAACTAGATGGCCCTGACATAAATGTTAACACATCTGGTAGGAATTGGTGATAATAAAGTAAAAAAAGTAAAGTAACCCATAGCATTTATTATATGCCGTAGGGGTGTGAGATGTTAGCGATCTCACATTTCAGAGGCTCTGCAAATGAGGGCGGTAGCCATCTCCTCTCCCTCGCAGTCTTTACTTCCCGGATTGATCTGGTGCCAATTTAAGGCTGGGCCGACCCGGGAGCCGTTGCGATCTGAAAAACATTTCCGTCTCAACTGGGGAATGAACACAGAATCACTCATGCGAAGCAGAAAGGCACAAATATTGCAGCTAAGTTGTAAACCATGACACAATGTATTCTGATATCCGGACTATTTCCTGCTAATCTACAGGCTTTTGAGAATGAATGTAGAATGTTTAGATTACCTTTCTGTGTTTCTGATATTTATGTAAATTTCTGTTTTGAAAATGGATGTTTCAGGATGATTCTGTTGGGCTATCTCGGAGAGAGGAACAAGAATTAAACAAAGCATTGTATGCCTCGTTGCAAGAAAATAGACGCTGCAAAGTTTTGCCAGGTTTCGTGGATGTTAGCAGTAGCGGTAGCAGTAGAAGCAGCATCAAAGGGAGCAGAACCAACAGTGATGGGTGTTCTACAACCACCACACTCAGCAGTTGCAGCAGTAGTGTTCGAGTATCATCCATCAACAAAGCACAAAAATTGGGCCACACTCGAAAGCATTCCTTTCTTCCCGGCAACCTCCCACAAAAACGATTACCCAGGCAGATTGAGTTGACAGGTATGGAGAAAAGTGAGACATATTTGCTTAATTGTTCATTTTGTTTTATTTCTCTTAATTTTGTCTGTTATTTCATTCTGAACTTATTTGATTGGAAAGCCAGCTCCACCCCAAAACCACCGTAGTCAACTCCTATGATATACCTGGCAGGTCACAGTACTGCTTTTCTGTGCTCCACTTTTGGACCCTATCAAGACAAGGGTGAAGCATGACTCAAAAGGACACATATGCCAGATTTACTATGCAGTTTATTCAAAGAGCATCACACTATACAAACGTTTTCAGGATTCTGAAGCTGATCTCTTTTCACCAACATTAGATGGCAAATAATGTCTCCTAAATGTGATAAACTATCTAAAAAGTTGTAAATACATTGTGTGGTCTGTGGTTGCAGTTGTCATCATTGACGTGAGGCTTTCACTTGGTCTGATGTGACACTGATTTCTTCACCTTTGGTATTTCTCTTGCCTTGATCTATTTCTATTTCTGTCTATCATAATAATGCATAGGTTTTTTTTGTGCGCACAGGTGCTAAATTTACATGATTTTCATATTTTTGTCATTTCTAATGCCTCATGAGACAGGCACGTTTAGAGAACATAGTCACAACATGCAAAAGTGAAGGCAACAGAGACAGAGGGCGACAACGTGAGAAAATATTAGACAGTTTGACAGCCTGGCATGGCAAGGAAATAACAGTGACCTTGATACATAATACTGTGGACAGAGAGCTGTGGAGAGCCATGACCGACTACGCCAGCCAGCATGGCACCTGATGATGATGATGATGATGAAGGCACAGAGATGGTTGATGAGACATCTTTGTGCATTTTTAATAATTAAATAGTTTCTGTTTCCCATTTGTATTCGTTTCTCGAAAAAAGCCCCTGTTGGACAGCAACTTAGAAAAGGTTCTTGTTCTATTGTTTATTATTTTTTACATTCGATTTACTATTTGATAGTTCAAATATCCAGTAACATTGCATTAATATAGTATTTATATAGTTCAAATATCCAGTAACATTGCATTAATATAGTATTTATATAGTTCAAATATCCAGTAACATTGTATTAATATAGTATTTATATAGTTCAAATATCCAGTAACATTGTATTAATATAGTATTTATATAGTTCAAATATCCAGTAACATTGCATTAATATAGTATTTATATACCGGTAGTTCAAATATCCAGTAACATTGTATTAATATAGTATTTATATAGTTCAAATATCCAGTAACATTTCATTAATATAGTATTTATATAGTTCAAATATCCAGTAACATTGCATTAATATAGTATTTATATAGTTCAAATATCCAGTAACATTGTATTAATATAGTATTTATATAGTTCAAATATCCAGTAACATTGTATTAATATAGTATTTATATAGTTCAAATGAGGAACATAGTACATATGGAGAAATCAGAGTGCAATGAAATCATTCCTCTATGCCGTTTCAACTCTTTTCAATTTATTGTTTGCGGTTTAATTACCATTTTCATTGTTCACAGTGTAATTTCTATTTTCCATTACTTCTAATTTAACCTTGAACATGGTTCAGCCATATTTATAATTCTGTTTTTTTTTAACAGCAAACTTGAGTTTAGATGAGAGTAGCCAGGATTCTGTGAGATCGTCAACAAGTTCCCACAATGGATCCAAGAAGTAAGCTAGAAATATTCTTATTTTTTCTGCATTTGTTCTCAAAATCCTGCAGATTAGCAGGATGTAGACAAGAGAACGGAATGTGTCATGGTTTATATTTTTTCTTAAATATGTATACCTTCTGACTTGACACATCCAGCATTACTTCTGGATCACTTTGACCATATACAAGATGGCTCTGATAATTTCCAAATTCACTCGGGAGTTAAGTTAGTTAATCATTGGATCATCATCACTGCACTACGGACAAGTCCGTAGGTGCTTAGAACTCTCTTTGAGTGTATTCACCATTACACATTGACTGACGGTCTGAGTACGCCGTTGACTGACCATCATTCTTTCTCACCCACAAAATTGCTCCTTTCTAGCGACACCACATTTTAAACCAAGCTCCCTTATTCTAATCATGGAACAAGAGTCATCATCACTTATACAGTCATTTATTCGTGCGTTTTCCCGTAGGGAGTTCAATATGTCTGCCCGATCCATCACTCCACCAACAGCCATAATAGCAGCGTGTGCGGCCAACCTATCTGCTCTCTCATTACCCTGGACTCCATGTCCCACAACAAAAATGAAAGTCACTTTCCTCTCTTAAGTCGACTGCCTTTCACTTTGAGAATTTAAGGGTGTAGAGGGTGCTCTTTATCAACTGTGATTTGTAGGTAGTCCCTCGCCCTGCACAATTGTATTCTTTGCTCTGCGGTTGGACAATCAAGTAAAAAGGAAATCATCTCGGAAAAGAGTCATTATACACCCACGCGCCTGTCAGCAGATAGGCAGGCTGTCACTGCCTATTACCCGAATTAAAGGCATGACAAAAATGGATGTGCTGGGCCTCAGATGTCTCGGTCACAAAATGAATAAACCGAGGTGCAAATAACACAGTTCAACTGTGGAACTTGCAGTACAACATACTTCACGCTCCCAAGCGGAAATCACACAATGTATTTGATGTGGTTACAAGAGAGCAAACGCAGAAGAAGAAGAATGCACTAAGCCACACCAACTATTAGGTGAGGTGGCCAGTCCCATCTTTGCTGTTTTTACGTCCCCCAACTCATGCGTCAGGTACTCATTCACATCTGAGTCGACAGGAGGTGTGGTCGTGTCAAGCGAGAAATTACAACCCGGATTTTTGAACCGATGTGGTTTTGAACCTGGCACTCTGTAACCCGATGATAGCAATCAAGATCACTATCAACTAGGCTACCGCGCTTCTCCTTTGTAACATGCCTTCTGTGTAACATAATGGTTTTGGTAGGGAGTGGAGAATGTTAGGTGTGACACCGTTGCAGATTGGTCAACATATTTGACAGAAGAGATGAACTAGTTACCCCAGAAATGTACATTGCATTCCTGGCAGGACATAAGGATCCTGAGATCTTGCTGTACTGGAATGCCTCCCTTCTGGAACTAAACATGTATTCATAAACCCCCTAACACAACCATGCCTCTGAGACAAACCTTGGTCCTGTGGAAGTAAACAATGTCATGTGATTTTCTTACAAGTCCATAGAATATGATGTAAACAGAGTTTTCTTTAGTATACTTCTTCAGCGTTCATTCTCAAACTCCCGCTGGATCTCTCTTGTAGCAGAACAATGGTCCTACTATATTTAGCAGGATATAGTCCAGAGAGCAGAAATGCGTTGTGTCGCTGTTTTATTTGTGCCAATAGCCTGATCCGTCTTCAGCTGGATATAGTATACAAACATCTGTCTATTAGTGTGTTATTTGGTGCGTTCATTTAATTTGTTTTTAAATAGGTGTGCATGGTTGATGATGCTGAATCATGAATATCAATTCTAGCAAGTATTTATGGTTAATGGATTCTAAGGTTGGGTGTTTTTTTTCTGATGGACTTATTAGGGTTTTGGATTAGGATTAGCTGTATTAGTTGTAGAATAAGCTGAGGGTTAGGATTAAGTTGTAGAACTAGTTGTTAGATTTAGGATTAGAGAATACCCTATTAGGGTTCTGGTTCGGATTAGGTTGTATTAGCTGTAGAACGGGTTATTATAATTGAGAATTAGTTGTTGCAGACATATTTCTTTTACCATGACACCTTTCTAAAGTGCAATAAAATGATCTTATATTTGGTGTTGGTATGTGAAATAATGCTATATTTAGAGTGTTTGTATGTGAAATAATGCTATATTTAGAGTGTTTGTATGTGCAATCATGCTATATTTAGAGTGTTTGTATGTGCAATAATGCTATATTTAGAGTTTGTATGTGCAATAATGCTATATTTAGAGTGTTTGTACATGCAGTCATGCTATATTTAGAATGGGGGGGGGGTACTTGTGGTCAACACAGTAGACAGTACCAAAACCTTATAGGAATTTGGGTGTCACCCTGGTTAGTGAACTGAGAACCTGTGCTTTTGTCAGAAAGGTTATAGGTCATCAAGAAATTACCAGTCCACAGCTAAAGGGATTACTTCTAGCATTATATTTCTGTAATTTAAATATTCATTTCATAAAAAATAATATGCTTAGCTACTTTGTCATTGGTGGCATCACGGAACGCCATATTTTATATATCCAAATGTTAATTTTGTCATTGGTGGCATCACGGAACGCCATATTTGATATATCCAAATGTTAATTTTGTCATTAATGGCATCACGGAACGCCATATTTTATATATCCAAATGTTAATTTTGTCATTGGTGGCATCACGGAACACCATATTTTATATATCCAAATGTTAATTTTGTCATTAATGGCATCTCGGAACGCCATATTTGATATATCCAAATGTTAATGTTTGAATACAATGTCAGTTATTTCGACAGGAAAATCCACGCTCAAAGGAAATTTGCTCAGGGATGCTCCTTGCCAGGAATGGTGAGCTGTACACCGGTGAAGTCATCAGCACCTTCAGTCAAGATGTTGTCCTCCAAGGTCCCAAAGACAGAAGACTTCCTCACATTCTTGTGTTTGAGAGGTCATATTTGCTGTTGTGGGAATTTCCTGTGTATATGTTGACCATATGGGTGTTATTTAGCCGTTATACTCTAGCTGGGTCGGTGCATGGTTATAGTATATTGTGGGACCTTGTTTATGTGATTTCCTGTATCTGATTTTTGTTTTTGTGTGGTTTTTGTTATTTGTTGTGTGCCGGTAAAGTCTAGTATCAGGACACTCCTATGCCATCAGATGGCATACTACATTCAAGTAAAAGACTTCTTCAACAGACATTGCATCAAGCTGAAACCTACTCTGTATGAAAGAAAGCTCAGAGAAACCACCCCACTGCACATAGCAAGTAGGAGCAAGTTTCTCGGCAATTCATGAAGCTAGTGACAAATAAACAATTCATGTGGCTAGTGACAAATAAACAATTCATGTGGCTAGTGACAAACAAACAAACACTTTGAGGTAGAGATTAGGATAAAAATATAAATTTTGTGCAACAGAGCACCACCATTGAATATATGAATGTGCTAGCTAGGGTGTTATGAATATATGAATTTGCTAGTTAGGGTGTTATGAATGTGCTAGCTAGGGTGTTATGAATATATGAATGTGCTAGCTAGGGTGTTATATCAAACCAATTATTGTCTACAGATGTGAAGTAAGGACTGTAAAAAAAAAAAAAATTCAGAGTGAACTGGAGACTACTGAGATGCATTTGGGGGAAGAATTAAGAAAGTAACATGGACAGCTAAGGAAATGCTGGAGTAATGAGAGAAATTATAGTGTAAATTTTAAGGCGGACAGTCAAGATATATAGGGCATGTGATAAGAATAAAAAAACTGAACATTCAGTAACCACCAGAAAGATCAAACGGAGAAGAGGAAAAGAAAGAGAGATGTCATTGGATGGGCTACCAATGGCATGGGAGAATGCCACCAACGGAGGCTACAGAAAAGACTGAGTTGTGGAGAAACATTGATGGCATGCATCGCTCTGTGGTATTTGTTCATCTTTTGAGAAGGACAGCAGAGAATACTAAAACTGTCACTAGCTGCACATGATGTTACAGATATATATAAATTAGAATTCTTAAATAGGTTGAACAAGTTTCACATAGAGCATAACAAGAAAGAGCGACAAGAAAGAAAAATAAGAAAAGAACAACAAGAAAGAACAGATCAACGTTTCTACTAAAAGATCTTTATCACGATAGAGAAAAACAAGCACAGAATTGAAGGAATAATAAGTTCAAGACTGCATGGAACTATGTAGTCTGCTTAACCTGTGTATTACCAGGGTCCAAAATAGGAGCAAAGAATATCAACTTTTAGACCTACCTGTCGGGTATGTAGTGAGAGACAACTAAGAATGTTTGGGGGATGGAGTTGGCTATCCCATCACATATGCGGTTGGTGTGACCTATATGACATGCTGAAGTCGAATGTGTCAGATATTGCAGCTAAACTGTAACCTGGGCACAGCGGATTCCGTTCTCTGGACTACATCCTGCTAATCTGCAACAGTTTGAGAACGAACCCCAGAAGAAACAGGATGTAGTCCAGAGAGTGGAATGTTAAAATGTCAACTGATTTAGCATGGGTTCCGGATCACTATGGACCCTCTATGGAATGGAACACTCAGCTTCATTCCAAAAATCTCCTTAGTCGCCTCCTGCTACCTTCATGACAGATAACAGTGTTGTTATTATTTCCTTCCTGTCCTTTCAGGCACCTGCAACACACATGCATCTTGAGATTCTACCATCATCATCATCATGTTGTTTGTGCTATTTTGTGTGAAGTGGTTTCTTGTGCGTGCTTTTTGTTGTATGGGGTTTGTGCTATTTTGTGTGAAGTGATTTCTTCCAATTTCTGTGCTATGTTAACTGGTTAGCATTATTCATTGTTTATAAATTCTCTGCATGAAAAGTGTTGTATATTAACCGGTGCATGCGGTTATTTATGTAAACTGGTGCATATACACTTTTAAAACAGTTTTAATCTATAATACAATCTATAATAGAACTTCCAGCCAAAACAGCTAGAATAACAATTATGTTTTTTCTACTTGCCGTTAAGCCAAGTTTCGGAGAGGATTTAGGCATCACTAAGTAAAATTTTGCCCATTGAAATGCTGCACTGAAGTATCAACACAAATGAATGCGGTGGTCAAATGACGTAAACTTGTTTGGTTTGGACATGTAATGAGACGTGACTTGCGTTCTAAAATTATTTTGCAAGGACCAGTTGAGGGTGGAAGTAAATCCTGGATTGATAACATCAATGAATAGTTTGGATTCTATTTTTCTACACTCCTGTGAATGGCTGAGGATAGAGTGGTTTGAAGAGGCTTTTTTTGCTGATGTATCCATGTGGCACCTCTACCATCCTTGTGGGTTGTGGGTTTATCATATAACTTGTTACTCATTGAACAAATTTTGTGAAGGTATGTATTTCTGGTGTGTGCCATTTGCTACATGTTAGAGTGCCTGAATATAGAAGTAAGTGTCAGAGGCATATACCTGCACGTGTGTTGCCGATGTCTGAAGGGACAGTAGCATTACTCTTTACCTTCCATGCATGTCATTAGAGGAAACAAAAGAGATTTTGGGGTCGTGTTGCCTGTCCCCTCCCATATAGGGCCAAAGTGGCCTGAAACCATGCTGAAGTTGGATGTGTCAGATCAAAAGGCGCTATATTATAGCCAGGACGTGAACCATTGCACAATTTATTCTGGTCTCTGGATTACTAGAGGGACTGCTAAAGGCAAATATAAGTGGAAGCAGGTTATGTTATACAAGCAAATCATTTGTGTTCACTCTCAAACTCCTGCTGTTTAGAGATCGGAATTCGTTGTCATGATTTACAGCTTGACTGTGATATTGACCGGACACATCTAACTTCAGCATGACTTCTGGGTCACCATCTATGTTATGGGACAACGAACTCCACCCCCTCCACAACCTCCTTAGTCATCTCGTATGACATGCATGAGAAATAATGATATTACTGTTCTTTGCTCCCCCTTTGAGCCCAGCAACACACAGAGGAACAGGAGGTAAGAAAAATAGAGGGACAAATTTTCGACAGATCGTTGAAAACATGGAAAACAGGAAGTAGACAAGTCCAAATAGTGGGCACTAACTCCATTGTCTATCAAGACTAATAGAATGTCAATCCTGACAGTGTTAGCATACACATTTTTTTCAGTTCTTTGGTTTCGTATGCTTGATAGAGAATAGATTGATTCCAATCTCTGCAGAAGACGGATATGTTGGGCCATTAGCACACATAAAACTGCGGCAACACATTTCCATTCTATGGACTATATCTTGCTGGAAATCTGGAGGGAGAATCATTTTTCTGGCATATTTAGTGATTTATGACCAATATATTAGTTCCTATGTCATGTTTTGTCTTGATATGGTCCAGGACAATAATGGGATATTGTCTCATTTGCAGGTTCTTCAATTCTTCCTCCTCATCTGGATTTTTTCAATTTCTCTCGAGAAGAGCCTCCATCTTGTGAAGAAATTTCAAGGCCAATATCGTATAGCGTTAAAGATCAAAGGGAGGGCACTCCTGATTCTTCAAGTACAAGTAGCGGAGCAAATGAAGAGGTGGCAGAAGCAGCAAATGTTTCTACTCCGTCAATGGTAAGTAAATCTTGTTGTTCATAATAAAAAAATATAGTTACCATTAACGAAATCCTATACACCAACTGCATAGACAAGATGAGACCATTATAGTAACTTAGAACTGGCCACTGAAGACTACAAGGCTATCTTTACCGGATCAGGGTGGCCCACACAAATGAATGTTTGTGTGAAACAGAAATACAGACTCTCAAATGCATACTGCAAGACTGCATATATTTAAATGAGCTGTAAGGCAAAACATGGCCACACTGACCTGACCCAAGACAAAAACTTGACAGGAGAATATTGAAATCGTCATCTTTCCAGTTGACCAGAAGATCTTGCGAGACCAAGTTGTTAGCATATCTTATTTAGGATGTAACAATCAAGCCATAACTTTCTTGCAGCAGTGATTTTCTAGGCAATATTTATGTTTTGTATGTTGCTATTGCTTTCTGAATAGTCCAGATATATAATTACCTGCATCAGAGATTCTTTGTGCCTAGGGTATCTGAGGCATGCCGCCTATTTGACTGGGGCCTGGCCTTCTAGTTCAGGGAGCAAAGAATATTTCCACTGTCTTCTTCCAGTGCATATCATAGGAGACAACTAAGGAAAGTTGGGGGGATAGACTGACATCCTGTGAAAAAAGCATTGTCACATCTTGTCTCAATTTTTTACTTTTGTTTTCTATTAAATAATCCCCATGGATGAAAAAGATATGCTGGTCAATGGACATTGCTGTTCAGTGGACATTGCTAGTCAATGCCATTTTTGTGGTAGACTCCTAGGTGAGGGGGAACACTATATGTGCCATCACTGCTGATGGATCTGATCAAGAAATGTGTGCTGGGATCCTTGCAGGATGTGATAATCCTGGCACATTAATATATCTGCCTTTGAGTGCTAAACATGCTTGCATAAATAACCCCCCCCCTCCCCCTATACAACCATGCCTTTGAGACATTATATGACTCTAGGTGTTGCCTCAGTTACACAACTATGAAGAAGTTTGACTTGTCAGAAAAGCTATGTGCTGCCAAGAGATATTGGAATAACAATTTTTAATGGAGTATTTTTTTCGGTTGGTCGGTTGCGATACAGTGGCCTGTGGACCTCTCAGCCCAATTGGTGGAAATATCAATTTCCGTTTTTTTGTGTAGTGATTTATAAATCTGTGTTCATTCTCAAACTCCTTCAGATTAGCAGGATGTAATCCAGAAAACAGAATACCTTGTTATGATTTAAAGCCTAGTCTGTGATATCTGTGCATATGTGCCTGACACATCCGATTTCTGCCTGACACATCCGAATTCATCATGGCATATGGAATAGTACTCTGTTCCTCTATGGGGTGGAATTGGCTGCACGGAGTGTAGCAAAAAATGAACATTGGAAAACACTATTCGATCAAATGCTCTTCATCAAGATAGTGAGGAGCAATCTCTAACCCAAATGCCTATTGCTATTACAGAATTATATGTAATCTAACCATTTGGGAGGAGGAGGGCGAGGGTTTCCCTGCCGTGTTTGTCCCTATCTTCATATGACATATTGGTGAAAATTGGTGTTGTGTATTTGTTAGGCATAAAACTACTATTTAACCCATTTTTTTGTTGCTTATATTTATTTAACATGTGTAATTCCGTCTCCTCTTGCTACTTCTATCTTTCTTCACACGAAATAGATTGCGGTTGCAAGTAATTTCTTTTTATCATTTGTTGTTTGCTTCTTCTTCAGTGTTCATTCTCATACTTCCGCTAGATCTCTCTTATCATTCATTCTCATACTTCTGCTAGATCTCTCTTATCATTCATTCTCATACTTCCGCTAGATCTCTCTTATCATTCATTCTCATACTTCCGCTAGATCTCTCTTATTCATTCTCATACTTCCGCTAGATCTCTCTTATCGTTCATTCTCATACTTCCGCTAGATCTCTCTTATCGTTCATTCTCATACTTCCGCTAGATCTCTCTTATTCATTCTCATACTTCCGCTAGATCTCTCTTATCGTTCATTCTCATACTTCCGCTAGATCTCTCTTATCGTTCATTCTCATACTTCCGCTAGATCTCTCTTATCATTCATTCTCATACTTCCGCTAGATCTCTCTTATTCATTCTCATACTTCCGCTAGATCTCTCTTATTCATTCTCATACTTCCGCTAGATCTCTCTTATTCATTCTCATACTTCCGCTAGATCTCTCTTATCGTTCATTCTCATACTTCCGCTAGATCTCTCTTATTCATTCTCATACTTCCGCTAGATCTCTCTTATCATTCATTCTCATACTTCCGCTAGATCTCTCTTATCGTTCATTCTCATACTTCCGCTAGATCTCTCTTATCATTCATTCTCATACTTCCGCTAGATCTCTCTTATTCATTCTCATACTTCCGCTAGATCTCTCTTATCGTTCATTCTCATACTTCCGCTAGATCTCTCTTATCATTCATTCTCATACTTCCGCTAGATCTCTCTTATCGTTCATTCTCATACTTCCGCTAGATCTCTCTTATCATTCATTCTCATACTTCCGCTAGATCTCTCTTATTCATTCTCATACTTCCGCTAGATCTCTCTTATCGTTCATTCTCATACTTCCGCTAGATCTCTCTTATTCATTCTCATACTTCCGCTAGATCTCTCTTATCGTTCATTCTCATACTTCCGCTAGATCTCTCTTATCGTTCATTCTCATACTTCCGCTAGATCTCTCTTATCATTCATTCTCATACTTCCGCTAGATCTCTCTTATCATTCATTCTCATACTTCCGCTAGATCTCTCTTATCGTTCATTCTCATACTTCCGCTAGATCTCTCTTATTCATTCTCATACTTCCGCTAGATCTCTCTTATCATTCATTCTCATACTTCCGCTAGATCTCTCTTATTCATTCTCATACTTCCGCTAGATCTCTCTTATTCATTCTCATACTTCCGCTAGATCTCTCTTATTCATTCTCATACTTCCGCTAGATCTCTCTTATTCATTCTCATACTTCCGCTAGATCTCTCTTATCGTTCATTCTCATACTTCCGCTAGATCTCTCTTATCGTTCATTCTCATACTTCCGCTAGATCTCTCTTATCGTTCATTCTCATACTTCCGCTAGATCTCTCTTATTCATTCTCATACTTCCGCTAGATCTCTCTTATCGTTCATTCTCATACTTCCGCTAGATCTCTCTTATCGTTCATTCTCATACTTCCGCTAGATCTCTCTTATCGTTCATTCTCATACTTCCGCTAGATCTCTCTTATCATTCATTCTCATACTTCCGCTAGATCTCTCTTATTCATTCTCATACTTCCGCTAGATCTCTCTTATCATTCATTCTCATACTTCCGCTAGATCTCTCTTATCGTTCATTCTCATACTTCCGCTAGATCTCTCTTATTCATTCTCATACTTCCGCTAGATCTCTCTTATCGTTCATTCTCATACTTCCGCTAGATCTCTCTTATCGTTCATTCTCATACTTCCGCTAGATCTCTCTTATCGTTCATTCTCATACTTCCGCTAGATCTCTCTTATCGTTCATTCTCATACTTCCGCTAGATCTCTCTTATCGTTCATTCTCATACTTCCGCTAGATCTCTCTTATCGTTTATTCTCATACTTCCGCTAGATCTCTCTTATCGTTTATTCTCATACTTCCGCTAGCTCTCTTATCGTTTATTCTCATACTTCCGCTAGATCTCTTTTAATAGCAGGACAATTGTCCTACTAGATTTTAAACGATGCAGTCCAGAGAATGTAAATGCGTTGTGTCACTGTTTTATTTGCACCAATAGCCAGACACATCCGTCTTCTGCAAGTTTGTTGGTTTATCAGTGATAGTTTGACTTGGGATGAAACTTTGATGGGTGACATGTATCTGAAACCAGACGTGATCAACTGGGCTCAGAAATTCTATCTAGTTCAGAGTGCACAGAATATGGCAGTTGTCTTCTTTATAGACGTGTCGTCGGAGGCGAATTTGGAAAAATGGGGGATATGGCGAGAACCTGTCACCTGTGAAAAAAATGGGGGGATATGGTGAAAACATGTCACCTGTGAAAAACAATTGGGGGATATGGTGACAACCTGTCACCTGTGAAAAAAAATTGGGGGATATGGTGACAACCTGTCACCTGTGAAAAAAAATCATTTCTTTTTCAGCGTTCATTCTCAAACTCCCACTGGATCTCCCTTGTAACAGGACCATTGTCCTACTAGATTTCCAGCAGGATGTAGTCCAGAGAATGGAAATGCATTGTGTCACCGTTTTATTTGCGCTTTGACCCAACACATCCGTCTTCGACGGTATTGTCATCATATAGGCATGTTTTCAGTTTATTGTTAGGGATGTGTATCTTATACTAGAGGTGTGCAATCTTTGTGGATTAGCTGGCCACATTTGGGATGATTCCCAGACAAGCCTATTTTAGTCTTTTAAATATTCAAAGTATGTCGTAGTTTATGGCATATGTCCCTAAGTGCTGATACTCTTTTAATAACAACAGACTTATCAATGCTTCTATTTGAAGTAAAATTTTCATCTTCAGCATGGCTTTGGGTCACTGACCCTATATGGGATGGGACAGCCAACTCCATCCCATAACCTCCTTAGTCGCCTTTTGCGACATGCGTTGAAGGTAAACAGTGTTACTATTCTTTGCTCCCCTTTTGGGCCGGCAACACACGGGTGTTCATCCCTCTAATATCCAGACGCAGATGGATGTGTTGGGTCATTTGCACAAATAAAACAGTGACAATGCATTTCCATTCTCTAGACTACATCCTGCTGGAAATCTAGTAGAACCATTGTCCTGTTACAAGAGAGATCCAGCAGGAGTTTGAGAATGAACGCTGAAGAAGAAGATTTCCCTAATATCGGACATCAAAATATGGTGGCGGACACTATCTACAGAGTTCTATTTCATTCTTAACACAGTTTTCAGCTAGCGGAATCACAAGTTTAACATAACATTTCCTCATCACTGTTTAGTATCATATTTTGCAGTTTAACTAAGATAGCTTGTGATTCGATATTTTCTGAATGTGGTGACAAGTGCATTAGTAATGTTATATCAACCCGGTGGACCAGTAAAATTGCTTGGTGGGCCGTATGTGCCGATCAGTCTTTATTATTTTGCCCACCTTGCTTTATACTTTAGTTTGCTTTATTCCACCTTTGTTTAGATTTTGTTATAACTTTGTTTACATCTGTTGATGTTGGACTTCCAAACCATCTAAAGTTATTCATCACTTTTAGCTTATGGATTTCGATTTAGATGTGTCTAGGTTTTACTTATGTGGCAGTGGTCATGATTTAGATGTCTAGGTTTTACTTATGTGGCAGTGGTCATGATTTAGATGTGTCTAGGTTTTACTTATGCGGCAGTGGTCATGATTTAGATGTGTCTAGGTTTTACTTATGTGGCAGTGGTCATGATTTAGATGTGTCTAGGTTTTACTTATGAGGCAGTGGTCATGATTTAGATGTGTCTAGGTTTTACTTATGTGGCAGTGGTCATGATTTAGATGTGTCTAGGTTTTACTTATGCTGCAGTGGTCATGATTTAGATGTGTCTAGGTTTTACTTATGTGGCAGTGGTCATGATTTAGATGTGTCTAGGTTTTACTTATGTGGCAGTGGTCATGATTTAGATGTGTCTAGGTTTTACTTATGCGGCAGTGGTCATGATTTAGATGTGTCTATGTTTTACTTATGCGGCAGTGGTCATGACTTCCATTTTATCAATGTTCTTCTTCTGTGTTCATTCTCAAACTCCTGCAAATTGGCAGGGTGTAGTCCAGATAAGTTTAATGTATGGCTGTGAAACATGGACAATGAATAGCCATCGATGAGAAAATTGATTTTTTTAAGATGTGGATATATAGAAAAAATAGAGGGAATTTCATGGAAAGAGACGATAATAAACACAAAGATGTTGCTGACAACACTGCATATGAAAAAAGAATTCTTAAAGCAGTAAAAATCAAACTAATACAGTATTTTGGACGTGTTAAAAGACATGACAGCTTGTTGAAGAACTTACTTGGAGGTAAAATCAAAAGGGCAGAGAGCAAGAGGTAGACAGATACCAGTCTGCATCAACATTTGATGCAGATACAGCATCTGATGGTGATGATGATGAATCCAGAGAATGGAATGTATCATTTCTTGGTTTACAACTTGGCTGCGATACCTGCATCTTTTTGCCTGACACATCCAGCTTTAGCGTGTCTCCTTGGTCACTTTGATCCGCTATGTGATGAGACAGCCAACTCCTTAGTCGCCTCATGAAACATGCATGGCAGGTAACGGTATCACTATTCTTTGCTCCCCTTTTAGACCGTGACAGCACACTGGAATTTATCAATGTTGATATTAATATTGAGAATGTAAGTAGAGTAATTTTCTCCTTTGCACACCGTTCAGGTGCATTGTGGGATTTAGAGTAAGACCCATATTTTTATCACTAATCAAACATAATTAAGTATGATGTGGTCAGCACCACGCCCACCACCTTTACTTTTACAGAAGATCTGGCACATTTTTTAGGCTGGGATAAGCTAGTAGTTGTTTGTGATTAAAAAAACTATCTCTATCTATTGTCTTTTCTTTGCTTTTGCTGTAAGACGTTGTAGGATTGAATGACGATCGCCTTTCGAGCTATGGATCGCTTGATAGGCAGTAATATTGTGACGTCTCAGAATGTTAACTCCTTCAATCCACTTTCTTGTTGGTCTTCCTCTATATCTTGCTGTTTCCATTTTCATGTATGCTCTTGAACTGGCCAATAGCGGTTCATTCTCATTAAGTAGCCAAACTATTTCAATTTCTGTTTTTAAATATAATTGACCACATAATTTGTTCCAACAGTTCTCGTGATCTCTTCATTCCTCATAGGATCTCTTCTTGTTCTGTTTGCTGCTTTTCTTAGACATCTCATTTCATACTTATTAAAATTTCTGTCTTGTTAGTGTCCATGTCTGACATTGATAACACAATATTGGTATGAAGATTTAATTTATCATTTGCCTTTTGGTTTTCATCGAGATCGAAAATAAATTTACAGTTGGAAATTGAACCCTGGATCACCAACTAGAAAACCAGTGCACTAACCACCGAGAATGTGTTATAGCATAATCCACAGTTTTGTGCTTATTTCTTGACAGTTCCACCACATTTTCTATTTCATGTTTTTTAATATCTCTAAAATTGGATGCCTCTTACAGTTAATATCACCTTGCGACCATTGTCAAAATGAAGTTGTCTGACGGAAGAGGGAGTTGGAATATAACAATCAGTGGTCATGTTAAGACGTTACCTGATCAATCCGGTCTTCCTTTTGTGATGTAACTTAATTTTTTAAAATATACAACATAGATATTTATTTTTTTAAATGTAATCTTATACAAAAATATTTGTCTTACTTTAAATTTTCAATAAAATAATGCGGAAAAAAAGCTTTTCATAGTTTATCATTGTCTGTTAGTTTTTCCTGTTTAATAATAATAATAATAATAACCTTTCTGTTAATTTTTCCTGTTTAATAATAATAATAATAATAATAATAACCTTCCATCGCAGACAATCATGACAACAGTTTCAGACTTGTGTTGTTGTATCTCTCTGGTGTCGTAGAAACTGAAAAGTCCAATCCTGGCATAGAATCCCCTTGCCACATTTGGAACATGTATGATCAGAATTGGGTGTTAGTGTTTGTTGTTCTGTCTTTATTGTCAGTACGTTATCTCTATGCTTGAGATTTGATGCTTTTCAGCAATTCAAGCACTGTCGCTGGTTTTGAGCGACAAACTCCCAGGATGTGACGTCGATGTTGAAGCTCTTTGCGAACACTTCGAGAGAGTCTTTGAAGCCTTTCTTCTGTTGACCGGCCAAAATTTTTCCTTTAAAGAGCTCACGTCTGTCTACCATGTACACATGCCCAGCCCATCTCATTTGGGCCTTCTTCAGCATTGTATGAATGCTTGAGATTTTGGCTCCTGTGAAGCCTTCAGTATCAAATACTTTATCTTGCCACTTTATAATAAGTTTGTGGATACAACATGTATGGACATGATTTAACACTCTGGTATGTCTGCTGTACACTGTCCATGCCTCACAAGTTTACAGCTTATATTTCCTTGATAAGAAAATGTGGTCAGTAGTTTTTAACCTTCTTGCAGGAGGTCTCTGCTTGATTCCAATATGAGTGTTACTGCTCTCTATACATGAAATCTCTAGTTTATTTCAATAGGAGCGTTACTACTCTCACTTTATGCAGGAGATCGTTACTTGATTCTATTAGGAGTCTGTCTATGCAGGGGGTCTTTACTTTATTCCAATAGGAGTGTTACTACTCTCACTATAACAATAGTAAAAATGCTAGCACTATCACAAAAGCATTAGATGGAAGACATTTAACAGCAGACATACAAGGTTACAATGATGTTACATATGCACAAGTATTGTCATAGAGATGCACAGTAAAAAAAATATAGGGAGTGAGAACACAATACAATAACTATGTCTGAAAACAACAACATAACTGAAACTTCAGCAACAACATAACAAAGGCTAAATAAATGAATGATCTGTATTAAGACCAAATGGCTTAAGGGTACCAAACTGTAATATATAGCGATTTTTAAGGACGTACCTAGCTCTATCATCTGTGGTGCAAGATATTGCAGTGACCTGAATGTCGCTGACACCATGATGATCATACTCTCACTTTAAACAGGAAATACTGCTGAAGACAGATATGTTGGACCATTGGTGAAAATAAAACAGCGACTGCATTTCCATTCTCTGGACTACATACTGCTGGAAATCTAGTAGGACCACCGTTCTACAAGAGAGATCCAGCGGAAGTTTGAGAATGAATGCTGAAGAAGAAGAAGAAACATGAAATCAGTACTTGATTCCAATAGGAGCCTCAATTCTCACTTTTTCTTGTAATAAATTTGTTTTGCTTAAAAACTCTTTGAAGATATTCAAACTTCTAAACTAAGCGCTGATATCTTTTTACATCCTCATCTGCATTCATTCTCAAACCTGTTGGTTGGCAGGACTAGTGTGGAGAAAGAATCTGTTATCATTGTTTACAGTCTGACTGCAGTATCAGAGCCTTTGGCCCAATACATCCAATTTTAGTATCACTTTAGGTCTTTTTGACCTTCCGTGAATGTTACAGCTAACTCCATCCCCAAACCTTCATAGTTGCCTTTTGTGACATGCAAGATAGGTCAAATGTTTGCTATTCTTTGCTCCCCTTTTGGGCAACAAAACATGCGTCACTTGCTTTGGTAGACATTTCATGTCTCCATAACATTCTGGTTCTTTCTGAGCACATTCGGGTCAAATGTCACGGAGTTCAACACCTTTACTTGCTAGGCAAGAGTGTGGTCCTGCCAGAATGCAGGAGGCCCCGCATCCCCTCGCCAAGGAGATGGCCTCAATGGGGTGACATCAAGATAAATGGTGAGCTCCTGAAGAAAGACGAACAACCCACATATCTCAGTCACATTTGACAGTAGTTTTACATGAAAGAAATACATCAACAAAGCTAGGAGAAAGTTAGCCATCATGAGAAAACTAAGTGGAACCACATGGGGAGCAAATGGGAAAATAGTAAAGTTTACCAGCAGGGCATACACCACGATGGGTCAACTACATGTGCCAAGAAGCATCAAACACTTCATTACAGGAGTTAGATAAATTGCAAAACCAGGAACTTATTCTTTACTAAGAAACAAAGATATTACACTAGAAACATAGAAAGTGCTTTTCAACACCATTTTCTTACCAACATTTTGTTATCAGTGTCATACTTGGACATTGGATTCTAGTACAATTCATAAGATTAATATCACTGAAATGAAATGTGTGAGACGTTTGATTTGAGTTAGCTTGAGAGACAAAATCAGGAATGAAGCACTAAGAAAACAATAAGGGATCAAGTCAACAATAGAATACATCCAGAAACAAGTTAAATGGTATGGCCACATAACCAGACAGAAAGAGCAAAGTATTATCCAAAAAACACTTAACAAACGATACGAAAACAGTCGACCTATTGGACGCCATCGTAAAAGGTGGATAGATAGTGTATTAGAGACACTCTGAAATATAACAGCAGAAGAGGCAAATAGAAGGGCAAAAGACCGTACACTCACTTTCGCATCAATACTGATAGGTACATGAAGACAGAAAGAAGAAGAAGAAGGCACTTATTGTCATCACTAGAGAAATAAAATCAACACATATAGTAGAGATGGAGAAAATGGGGAGAATACAATCACTGAGTGAACGCAGACACACAAAGGTGTTAATACATTCAGAAAAATGTCACTGTATGTCAGGTCAATGAAAGACAGATTTCAAAACTTAGCAATGGGGGTGGTTGAAAAGAAGTAGCTTTGTCCATCAGGACAAATTGATTCAGCAGAAAAATCTCAGACTTGCCTGTAGTTTACAGCACTCTAAAGTCTGTACAGAACAAACCCCTTGGAGAGAGGATAGTAGATTATCCAGACTAAGGTGAAAGGAATTGTCAGTGAGAATGAACAGAATAGATACAATGTAAGACTGTTCTACTGGATTACAAATATCCACAAGACCTATGGATCAGAGTATTTACATATGGATTAGCAGAGAATGCAGTGAACAATGGGGTGGGGGGGGGAAGAGGAAGAGTACCCAAACAGTGTTAGGGATTGTTACAATCAAAGTACTAACAGAAATTCTATCATAATTACTATGCAGAAATCCAGGCAATCATGGTGGCAACCGAAAAACTGCTGAGTGGCAATCTTGGTTCAAGCCTGTAGTATTCCTGACAGATGCAAGATCAGTACTCCAAGCGATCCAGTCCAGAAAACTACCAGACCTGCAAATACTACTGGCAGAACTAAGCAATTAGCGTAAACAATCTTCTGAGGATTAACAAAATACGCCAATAACATAACCATTGAAAGAAACAGATGATTAAGGCAATTAGAAAGCCAACTCCAAAACAAGATCACTACCAAATTATGAACAGACCAGACCAAGTTGTCATTCTGTACCGTGGAACACAACCAAATTTGCAGCTACATATATACAAGGTTCAAGATTGGCAACGTGGACAGGCACCTCAGACATCAGAGCACATTCTTCAGGGATGCCAAGAATATTAAATGTTGAGACAAATACACTGACCCAGAGAAACAACAGTGGAAGAAAAAAACTACACATTTCTGTACAAGTTAAAGAATACAATCAAGTTTATTGAATAATAATTCAGAAAGAATTTTCAGATGAACGAAATAAGAAGAAATGAAGAAAGAAAGGTTGTCATTAATAATAAAAAACCCAAAGAGAAATCAAATTAATGAAGAAAGGTTGTTCATAATAAACCAAAGAGATATAAAATTAATGAAGAAAGGTTGTTCTTAATAAACCAAGGCGAAATCAAATTAACAAAGGTAAAGGGCATCCTTAATAAATAAAAGAGAAATCAAATTAATGAAGAACGATTAATAATAATTAATAAACCAAACCAAAGAGAAATCATGTAAATTAATGTAGAAAGATCATCTTTAATAAACCAAAGATAAATCATCCTAATGAAGAAAGATTGTCCTTAATACTGCGCCACCGACAGTGGAGATGAGAGGGTACAATGTAATCATGACGTCATCTTTACAATACCTGGGTGTGCATTTTGATCGTAATCTGTGCTTTAGGGAACAGTTGATAATGTTATCACAAAGGCCAGCAAAGGACTTTCAGCTCTGAGAGTGATAACAGCGGCTGATTCTAAACAATCACAGCTCATAATCTTATATGAGGCTCTTGTCCTCCCTATCATTGAATATGCAGGCGCCAATATCACCACCAGTCACACACAGATTGAGAGACTGGCGGTAAATACAAAGTTAATTATACAGGTTATAACTATCAATATAAATAAATCAGAAATAATGATAAAACAAAGAACAAAGACAATTATCAATGTGTCGGTCCTATTGGGACTTTTATCAAGAAACAAAAACAATTAAGACAACACAACTATAAAAAAAATGTAAGACTTTGGACAATGGTTTCCCTACAAAAACCATTGCCAAAGTGACCATTTTGTCGCAGCTATTAGATTTAGGTGCAGAATAAGGTGAGAATTTGAGAGACTGGAGAGAATTCAAAATAAAGCGATGCGGATCATCCTTGGTTGCACAAGGGACACACCCTGTGTGATATGAAATTTCTCCTTGATTTTCCGAGCATATCTCACAGAATTGATATATGATGACATATCCATGCATACCTCAGGCTGAGTTCTGACGTAGACCACCCTCTACGCAGTGATCTCCCCTCATGTGAAGAGAACCATTACTTCACTCAAGCGAGGCAAATTGTGGATGGGTCATGCAGACGATATCATTAAACAGATTTATGCCCCTGAAGGCATAACTCCTGGCGAGAAATGGATACTTATTCCTATGGTCTTTCAAGAGGCAGTCAAGACTGTCATTACACTCAATAGAGAGTGTAGGGAACACAGCCCAGTAAATGTGGATGCTGAAGTCAAGGCACTCATCAGCAAGCATTACGATGGATGTTGTAATTTACACAGATGGGTCAGTCATTCATCCCCACCGATATTCATGAGCCTTTACTGTGAGATCACATAGAAGAACAGTACATGAAGCCAGTGCAACCTTTACGGCAACAATAAGCAGTCTCACAATGGAAGTTTTCGCCGTAATGAAGGCACATAACTGGCTGGAATCACTAGCCTATTCCCATGCATGCATACTATGTGACTCAATTAATTTGATTCAGAAAGTCCAAACAGGTTTTGCACGTAGAGGATGGGTGGAGTCATTAGAGAGCTAAAATGCAGGCATCACTATGGAAGCTAGCCCTTATTTTTGTCCCTGGACACATGGGCATGGAGGGAAATGAACAGGCTGACCATTTAGCTAGCCTCGCCCGGACACATGGGCATGGAGGGAAATGAACAGGCTGACCTTTTAGCTAGCCTCGCCCGGACACATGGGCATGGAGGGAAATTAACAGGCTGACCTTTTAGCTAGCCTCGCCCGGACACATGGGCATGGAGGGAAATTAACAGGCTGACCATTTAGCTAGCCTCGCCCGGACACATGGGCATGGAGGGAAATTAACAGGCTGACCATTTAGCTAGCCTCGCCACCATAACAGATGGATGGACTGAGCGGACATACTCATTGCTCTTCGTGAGCTCAACAATCAGAGGATTTGAGATGAATGAGCTTGCCTCAATAGTGACAATGTGTGGATTAGAAGTGATGAGGGCGTGGTTCATACAGAATACCTGACTCAATAGTGACAATGTTTGGATTAGAAGTGATGATCGGCGTGGTTCATACAGAATACCTGACAAAGATTTCAGAAAGATTAAAAAAATTTTTAATGAAGAAAGATTGTCCTTAACTCTTAGTGGATCAGTGACAAACCCAGCAAATAAGGAAAAATGACAAATAGGTTGTTGTTTTTTCCACTACGAGTTTATAAACCAAATAAAAATAGTCAAACAGATGAAAAAACGGTTGTCCTTATTAAACCAAAGGGAAATCAAATGAATAAAGAAGTGTTGTCTTTATTAAACCAAAGAGAAATAAATTAAAACAAAGAATTGTCCTTCATAAACCAAAGAGAGATAAAACAATATTCATAATGTTTCTGCCATACATTTTACCAGAGATAATTTTTACGAAATATTTGTTTTAAAACTAAGAAACCCCCTTACGACAAAGTTTTCACTCTATATTCTGAAACGAATATGTTTTATAATTTTGAAATTAAACTGTAGACCATTACCCCTAATTAACATATTAATTTATGGGCCATTGCCACAAATTAGCATTAAACTATGGGCCATTAACCCAAATTAACACATTAACCTATGGACCATTACCCCAAATTAATGTTAAACTATGGGCCATTACTTCAAATTAATGCATTAAACTATGGGCCATGACCCCAAATTAGCACATTAAACTATGTGTGATGACCCCAAATTAATGTTAAACTATGGGCCATTACTTCAAATTAATGCATTAAACTATAGGCCATGACCCCAAATTAATGCTAAACTATGGGCCATTACTTCAAATTAATGCATTAAACTATAGGCCATGACCCCAAATTAATGTTAAACTATCTGCCATTACTTCAAATTAATGCATTAAACTATAGGCCATGACCCCAAATTAATGTTAAACTATCTGCCATTACTTCAAATTAATGCATTAAACTATGGGCCATTACTCCAAATTATCACATTAACCTATGTTAGATGACCCCAGTTCGCTGTCCGTTGAAATAGTAAACTAAAAAGATATGAATATTACAAAGTTGAATTACCCCCTCCGAGTAGAAGGCTTCTTCAATATGCATTGCACTAAGTGGAAACTCAAGTTTCCTGGGTATGAAAGAAAGCTCTCAGAAACTGCATATAGGAAGTAAGAGCAAATTGCTCATAATTCCTGGGGATAGTGACAAAAAAAATAAACAATGTTTGAATAATATCAAATATAATCCATCGAAAGTAGTTTCATGGTTTTATGTTACCAGCAGATAAGCTGAAGTAATATGACTCATAAACTAATACATCCATTTGAAGCTCAGCAGCTCAACAGAGGAGAGTAGCTAGAAAGTCACGGATAGACACAAAAAACCGTCTACAATGGTCATTCCATGCCTGAACTGTCCAAGGACATTTGCGGCCCGAATAGGGCTGTTTAACCATTTACTAACTCATTATCAAGAACATAATGCTAACTGAATTTTCAAAAGTGGATGTAACAAATGATGATCATCATCATCATGTGATAGATGAACAATACCAAACACCTTCCGAAACTCATGAACCCATTTACAGCTGGGTCAACTGTAGGAAAGGTTGTGTATGACGTAACGACCCTTATTTTATTGGTCCAAACGTGGTTTCGAACCTGGTACAATGTAATTGGTGATAGTAAGCAAGCATGCTATCATGCTTATTATATTAGACTGAAAAATCTGTTTCTAGATGTTTAAAAAAATTTATTTATTAAAAAACTTTTCATTTTAAATGAACTGGGTTGTTGGGTCACTTTGCTTTTGTAAAATGGAGTTGTGGGTTACTTTGCTTCTATAAAATTGGGTTGTGGTTCACTTTGCTTCTATATAATGGGGTCATGGATCACTTTGCTTCTATGGAGTTGTGGGTCACTTTGCTTACTAGGGGTATATAAAATTGAGTTGTTGGTCACTTTGCTTCTACAAAATTGAGTTTCGGGTTGCTTTGCTTCTATAAAATTGGGTTGTGGATCACTTTACTTCTATAAAATTGGGTTGTGGGTCACTTTACTTCTATAAAATTGAGTTGTGGGTCACTTCTATGTAATTGAGTTGTGGGTCACTTTGCTTCTATAAAATTGAGTTGTGGGTCACTTTACTTCTATAAAATTGAGTTGTGGGTCACTTTGCTTCTATATAATGAGGTCATATATTACATTGCTTTTATAAAATTGAGTTGTGGGTCACTTTACTTCTATAAAATTGAGTTGTGGGTCACTTTGCTTCTATATAATGGGGTCATACATCACATTGCTTCTATAAAATAAGCCATGGATCTTGGATCTATAAAATGGAGTTGCAATTGGGTTTGGGAACCTGAATATTCACAGTTCTATTTCAATTTTCAAGCAACATGGCAGACATAGGTGACAGCCTTAGGCTTCTAAAACTTTTACAAAAAAGAGAAGCAATAACTAGGATAGTGTACTATTGTTACTGGTATAATTTAGTTATTAATTATACCTGTAACAATAGTACATTATCCTAGTGATTTCTTCTCTTTTTTTTTGTTACTATGACACTCTCCACCTTGTCATATATCCTCTGATAGTTTGTTACTATGACACTCTCCTCCTTGTCAGATATCCTCTTGATAGTTTGTTACTATGACACTCTCCTCCTTGTCAGATATCCTCTTGATAGTTTGTTACTGACACTCTCCACCTTGTCAGATATCCTCTTGATAGTTTGTTACTGTGACACTCCACCTTGTCAGATATCCTCTTGATAGTTTGTTACTATGACACTCTCCACCTTGTCAGATATCCTCTGATAGTTTGTTTCTGCAGCACTTTCCACCTTGTCAGATATCCTCTGATAGTTTGTTACTATGACACTCTCCACCTTCTCAGATATCCTCTGATAGTTTGTTTCTGCAGCACTTTCCACCTTGTCAGATATCCTCTTATAGTTTGTTACTGTGACACTCTCCACCTTGTCAGATATCCTCTGATAGTTTGTTTCTGCAGCACTTTCCATCTTGTCAGATATCCTCTTGATAGTTTTTTACTATGACACTCTCCACCTTGTCAGATATCCTCTGATAGTTTCTTACTATGACACTCTCCACCTTGTCAGATATCCTCTTGATAGTTTGTTACTATGACACTCTCCACCTTGTCAGATATCCTCTTGATAGTTTGTTACTATGACACTCTCCACCTTGTCAGATATCCTCTGATAGTTTGTTTCTGCAGCACTTTCCACCTTGTCAGATATCCTCTGATAGTTTGTTACTATGACACTCTCCACCTTGTCAGATATCCTCTGATAGTTTGTTTCTGCAGCACTTTCCATCTTGTCAGATATCCTCTGATAGTTTGTTACTATGACACTCTCCACCTTGTCAGATATCCTCTGATAGTTTGTTTCTGCAGCACTTTCCACCTTGTCAGATATCCTCTGATAGTTTGTTACTGTGACACTCTCCACCTTGTCAGATATCCTCTTGATAGTTTGTTACTATGACACTCTCCACCTTGTCAGATATCCTCTTGATAGTTTGTTACTATGACACTCTCCACCTTGTCAGATATCCTCTTATAGTTTGTTTCTGCAGCACTTTCCATCTTGTCAGATATCCTCTGATAGTTTGGTTATTTATAAGCAGGAATGACACTTAATGATAATCATAATGAGTTGCATAACCCATTTTTGCCTGTGTGTTGTCGGGGCCCAAGAGGGGAGCAAAGAATAGAAAAACTGTTTATCTTCCATGCATGTCTTAGAAGGTTATGGGGGTGGAGTTGACTGTCCAATTCTATATATGGTCAAAGTGACCAAAAAAATGCTATAATATCTGACAATACATTCAATTCCCCTGACAATGCATTCTGTTCACCGGACTGCATCCAGCTGGTCTGCAGGAGTTTGAGAATGAACACAGAAGAAGAAGAAGCTCACACATTTTGAAAATATTCACTGAAAAAAATACAAGACACTCATTAGAACTCTGTCATTAATAAAACAATCTAATCATGGACACAGCCATTTTGAAAAGACCATTTTAATAAACAAGGAGTGCCACATAAACAATAAGTACCACATAAATAAGGAGTACCGCATAAAGTAATACCAGTGCCAGGTCTGCAAGGATTACCACATAAATAAGGAGTACCACATAAAGTAATACCAGTGCCAGGTCTGCAAGGATTACCACATAAATAAGGAGTACCACATAAAGTAATACCAGTGCCAGTTCTGGAAGATTCCCACAGAAAATGTTATACCCTCAGTCGAGATATTTCATCCATAGTAGTGAGATTTCTTTCCTTCACAACTTGTGATTGGTGGCGGTAAAAGTATTAAGTAAATAAACCAATAAAAAAGAAAATACCGGTAGTTACTGGAAGGCGATTCTCCACAGATTTTACAAGTAAAAAAGTTCTAATGAGAAGAATTCATAAATATATTTTGTTTGTGTATTTTATTGAAATGTGAAGTAATACATAAAACTTTAGTGAGAATATCACATAATCTTGTTTTCAGACTGGCCGTAATAGCAGGGGTTTTTTGGCAAAACGATCAGCAGCAAGAGCTAGTGCAGGCACACCAGAAACTGCTCGTGGTATTGTAAGCCTCAGGCAAGGTCTGCATCGCAAGGTAGCCACTTCTTCTACTTCATCGTCATTGGCCCGGTCTCCAGCCTCCTCTTCTTGCCTGCTTCCGGTCACTGAGCTTACTAACATCCCACCTTCTAGACACAAGAATAAGTTTTACTTCACACCAGAAAAGTCTCCTTCCCCTTCTAAAGCCAGCGGCATCAGAACTGGGGAGTTTACTCCCCCATCTATGTTCTCCTCTGCAACGCATATGAGCTCAACGTACAAATTCTCACCTCTAGTATGCAGCCCTTCAAAATTTGCATTGAATGACCTACCCTTTAGGCCTCCAGTCAACCAGAGTTCAGCTTCTCCTTCTTCTTCATCCTTGTCAACCTCCTCGGTCTATGATGCATCTAAAAGAAAGAGGCGGCTAACTAACTCATCAGATGCTGCATCCACTAAGGTAACGTGCAACCATGGTTCATCTATTCCCAGCTTTCGTGTGATGAAGTGCACTAGACTAGATCTAGACTGCTTGTCATCCCTCACTTCAGCCTCGCTTCCCCCATCTTCATTACCAGTAGCATCAACACCATCTTCACCCATCTCATGTACATCTTCATTTTTCTCAAAATCATCAAGACCATCCTCATATTCGTCTAAACATCCAAGCCATTTCTCACATTCAGTCACTTCAGTTCCAGTATCAACCATTCCAACATGCACCACCTTTAGACCTAAACGATCCAGCATTCATCTCTTTGGACAAGAACATAGATCAGACGTTCATTCAACCTGCTACGAACCTTTAACCTCTTCCCCTGAGTCTAATCACACCAGCCATAGATTAAATCCTGTACAGGAGAAACATACACTTGTAGATTCTTATGGAATCTGCACATCCAACAATTGTCCAGACAAGGACGACTTCCAACATTTCAACACTAGATCTGACGTTAATACTCATACTTCACATCACAACTGCTTATACCACAACATCTCACACCCTGATCATTTAGTTGACCCTCACCCCTACGCAAGTAACTCACATTGTGCTAATTGTTGTTTTTTGCATGGCTGTAGTAGTCCTAGAGCTAACTCTAACATGGTGCATGCTTGCCATTTTCTAAACAGTAACCATTGCAAATTTGATTCTGTGCATGCACTTAATAAATCTGACATAGGACAAAGCACAAGTGCACATTGTTTGTGTCATTTAGAGATTTTAAACAGGGCGCCTACATCGGAATCGTTAACTAGTACAATGAGCTGTTCTGAACATAGTACTAGAAACAGCCCCCATGCAGATAGTAGATGTACGTCGCCCGAAGAACATGAACATAATAATGTAGATAAATATGAATCAGATTGTGAATTTCTTGTACATCATGATCTTGACCTTGATGACAGTGTCCTTGACATTAGAAGTGACCTTAATAGTGATGATGACAATTTTGAAAATAGACATTGTTCTGATTATTGTAATGCCGCTTTTACTGAAGATAGTAATTTGTGCGGTGAAGACAGTCGAGAAAATAGTGAATTAGAGATGTCGAATTTGAATGTTAATATAGAAGACTCATTTGATAATGTCAGTTTTTCTGTTGTTCGACCTGTGAAACAAAATTGTTCAGAGAGTAAAAGTTACAATAATTTAATGAGAGTGAGAAGAAAAAAGAGGAAGAAGCATTATAAATATGGCAAACGTAGAAATAAACATAAAATGAGTGAAAGAAGACGAAGAAAAATAAAGAAACGATATTGTTTGGTGAAAGAAGTGCCTAAAGTGAAAATACGTATCGTTAGGAGACAATCGGTTACAGCAGCAGAAGTTTCTGCTGATTTTGTTGAAGCGAGAACTTGTGATCTTGAAGAATCAAATGGAGATGGTAATAACAAGTCACATAATGGGGATTTTCAGAATGAATTTTTGAAAATGTTGCATGCAGGTGGAATTGCCTGTTTGTCCGAGCGCAAAAAACAATTGGTGGATAGTTGCCATAAAGAACAATTGACTTCTGTGCCAAACGTAAGGACATCTCCCAATGATTTTGGTCATAAAAGTTCGAGAAGCCAGTATGTTTATCCTAGCGCTCAGTGTGAAGTTACACGTGTTCCATTTGACATTTCTGACAATTACTCATACTGTGATGCCGATTCCATTGACCAACATTATAATTCTACAGGAGAGATAAATTTAAGGTTTCTTGAATGTAATAAAGCTGGGGGAATTTTAGCAGAATATTTCTCAGAATCTTCCAATACATACCAGAATGATCACGCTGAGTGTGTATCACACTTTACGGAAGATGAGCAGATGCTGAGTGATGTAATGTCTATGACTCCACAGAGTCAGCAAGTGCTCTTTGATAATCTTGAAGATTTTTTTCCTATCCAAGATAATACAAAGAGTCACCAGTTGTTAGATGAGACTTCAATATCCATTGAGGAATCAGCAGGCTTAGCTGACAGCATTACTGTAAGAGACAAAGTTATTTCAGCTTTTTCCAAATTTAACAGAAAGGATATAATTCACAATAGTATAGAGGGCAGAAAAAGTTTGACAGAACTGGACATATTAGAATCTGTTAACAATAATTTATCTGATAATGAAAATATTGACAGTGAATTAGGTGTCAAGCTTGTAGACAGTGACTTGATTCACAAACTGCCAGAATGTCAATTTGATGAGAAGGTATTAGAATGTTGTAGTCTTGAAAAGCAAACAAGTTCTTTTGTTGGAAATTGTCAAGATTTGGATGTTGAATGTACAAAATTTGAATCCAGTAGAAGGACAGATATGGATATAATTGATAAACATTTAAATAGTGTGTCAACACAAACTGGTATATTTGAGTTGACAGGAAGTGATCTATGCCAGGAGACTGAAATAATTGTAACTGGAAATCTTGCTAACAAACAAGAGAAGGGCAGCAGTAAAGGAGAAGAATTTAACCAATCAGAGATTTATAATTTTTGTGGACTGGATTTGAGGAAATGTAGCGATGTGCAACCTCTTAATTGTGGATCTAGACCTCTGAAAAACCAAAAGAAAATTGAAGCATGTGGTCCCTCGAAGACTACTCAAACAAATTTAGAGATTGATGTTGAAAATGATAAAGAATCTTTTACAACAACACACATGCTTGATTGTGAAGAAGTCAGAAACAGCACAACAAATAAATTGGATGAAGATTTGGTTATAGAAAATGGTGAGAGCTCACATGTTAAAATGAGATGTTCTCATTGCCAGGATTATGTCTATCAAAGAGTTTCTGAAGCTAAATCAACAGATGTCCTTGATATAGACAGAGATTTACATTCCACTGAAAAAAAGTTCACAACAAAAGCCAGAGATTTACAGAATTCAAAATGTGATGCCAATAATACTAGTTGTAAAACTATTTCCCAGACAATTCTGATTTCAACAGACGAAAGTTCATGTTTAGGCAGATGCAAGGCAGCAATCCACTTAGTCAGGAAACCAGAAGATAAACAAGTTATAAGAAAAATGAAGGATGTTGAAAGTCACCCAAACAAGGAAGCTGAAATCCAGGACAATTCTAAAAATAATGTTTGTCATATTTGCAAAACAATCTGTAATTCAGGTGAGAATTCTGTCATGAATTCTGTCATGAATAATCCAACCTGGCAGATAAAAACAAACATTGAGAAACAGATTTTACCAAAATATATTATGGAATCAGAAGTTACATTTGGTCAACAGAAAAACTCGGAAGTTTTGCGTGTGAATGTTTGCACACAGACTGACCATGAGTTGAATGGTATGAATAAACAATTCATATCTATAAATAATCATAGCCCAAGAATAGAAGTGGAGCAGAGCCATAATAGCAGGTCAGTTAAAATACAAGTAAGCAGCTGCGATTCAGATCCTTCTGATGTTTGTACGAGTGGATGCACTAGGCCATCAGAATTCAAGGACATGGAGACATTCAAGGATGTGAGTATTATTAAAATTGTAGATGGCAGATCGAGTGACAATCTAGTTCTAGGCAACAAATCGCGTATGAATTGTGAGATTAATCCTGATATTTCTTGTAGACATTCTGACATGACACTTCATTGTAAGTCCTTGCCACCAGCCAGGACACAGAATACAGAGATGACTCTTCATCCATCTACAAGTCAGAAGAAAGATACGACTCAGTATAATCTGTACAGCAGTATTACAATCTCATTTCATGAGCCTGAGAAAAAAAAAAGTACAGTTAATCATCAAATTGCAGATGAAGTATTGAACTTGAGTTCTGAAGTGAGAAAATCTGACCAAACTGATATCAATAAATATGATGTATCACATCCTTCAGATTGTTCCCCTCCAGAAGAATTTAGAGCCAAGAATTTCAGTTTAAAAACTCAAAAAGAGACGAAGGGATTGTCGTGCGGTCAACTGTGTACTAAGCAGGGTAGATCTAGCGGAAATAGAGCCCATATTATAGAGCAACAACCTGGTTGCTATGTAAACCATGTCCCTGAAAGTAACCTTGGCAATGGAGTAAACAAACATGGCCGCAGACAAACTAATCATACGGAAGAAAAGGAAAGTGAAAATATTATTTTGGATGATATTTTCAAAGACAACATTCTTGATGATGGTAGGGGATGTTTCACTGATGTTTCATTGTGTTCTGAAATAAATGACAATGACTGTTTTGTGATTGATTTGTCGATACGTGGAAGGAGTGATAACATTGATAACTGTAGTAAAAACTGTAATGTTAGCAGCATCGCTACTAGCTGTAACAGCAGCTCTCATGTTGCGGAACAATTTGATCATACAGATTCTAATAGTACTAGCATTTGCAGTTCAGATAACGAATTAGCTCACGGAATTGATTGCGATTTTGAAGATAATTCCAGCACACTTTTAGACTTGAGACAAGTTGCTACTAGAGATTTAGAAGTTGAGTTAGCTTCAAACAGATATTTGGAATGTCCTGAAGAAGGAATTCATCATGCCAAAACTGTAGACAACAGCAAGGATTGCATAACATCAACATATGGTAATTTTCCGCCGCTGAAAGACTTTTCAACAGATGACTGCACACAGAAAACTTATTTGCCACAAAATAAGTCAAGCATGAAAGATACATCAAGGTCAGTCAAGAACAATATGGCTGATATAAATAAACCTTCAAATATTGGGGGAATATTTACAAAATTTAAAAAGATTGGGAACGAATCAAATTCTTTATTTTGTGGGGGAAATTTATCCTTTCAGCAAATGAGATGTGAAAAGTCAGATGAAAATGTGAATTTGTATTCTCAGATAATTCCAAAGCAGGATGAAGAAAATAGCTATAGTGATAACGATCTGGACAAAGAAGTTCCAAAGAAGGAATTCCATGACTCATTTGATATCAAGGAACAGATATCTAGCCCAGAGGGGAGACAGCTTGCTAATGACAATGCTATTGTTCTACACAGTTATGGCAGCTTGAATACAGGTCAAGGTTTTGCTATGGTCAATGGACAGCTGCAACAGTGTGAAATTTTAAACAAGGGACAGCTTCAGTCAGATGTACCTGAGGATGAGACTACTGTAAAACTTCAGAATAAAAGCAAAAACAAACATTCAATTACTGAGGCACTCACGTCTGCTGTGATGGAATGTTTGAGACCTCCCAAATCTGCTGTGCAGTCAAAACATTTGTGTCAGTCTGAAAAAAAAGGGGAAGATATGAATATCACAGCTGCAAGACAACAAAATATTTATAAAAATAAATATGAACACCCAGAAAATACAGCGGTATTGCCGATTGTCAATTCTATAAATGGCAGGAGTGGTGACCATAGTGACAGATTGACTGTTCTCCAGCATACGAGCATGAGCAGTAAAAGAGAACATATCAGCAGCATGCAGAATAAAATGCCAGCAGATTCATTGGAATTAACTAGTACTCAGGAATGTTTAGACCTGTCCAGACGATTTGAACAGGTTCAGATCTCGCCATGTAAATACATCGACGCTGCAGCTTCCCTACACCGAAAAGAACCAGTAAAAAATATATTATCAGGAAGTGACTTTAATAAATTTGAATTTGTCATCAAACCAAAACAGCAGTCTCAATCAATCACCTCTAAACGTTACCAAAGAAGTTCTCAGAACAAGTATCTGCATATGGAATTACCAAACCAATATGCATTAAAAAATAGGTTTTTAAGCCAGAAAGATGATAGAAGTCCCAATCAGCAGGATCTAAATTTGACGCAAGCCCCAGGAGCTATATCTGAAGATTGCTCTTTAGTTAGGTCATCATTAAGAAACGGTTCTTGGACACATTTCAATCAACCGAGAAAAATGAACAAACCACGTTCACTAAAATCTTACTCTTTCGCACGTGTCGGTAACAATCGGATAAGAAATTATTCTGATTTCAATTCAGATAAAAATATTCTTAGATCCGCTTACATTTCAGATTTAGCGAATCTTAAACAGGAAGGATTAAACTCTTCTCACGAACTTGCACATTCTTACAATCATTATGATCAACACCACGCTATTGTTCGAAACCGCAGATGTTTCTCGAGCCATAAAGATAATAGATCTGTCAAAATTATTGGAGTACCTGAAAGAAACACTGCCAATAAAACATATCAGTTAAGATCAGAACCAACAGAATTGGATGTGGATAGAACTATTGCAGGTTTGAATCTGCCAAATCCTCCATTTCAAAATTATCCATACGCAAACAACAGTGGATCCAGTAATTCAAGTTGGAAAATTCATGACAGAAATGGCTATTTACTCTCCTCCTCCTCACATAGTGATGATGCACTACTTCAAACAATACAGTCTTCAGAGCAACATTTATCACATTTACAGTTTTCAGAGGCATCTGTTTTCCCAGCTTCTGTTCTTACATCTACAAATGTCCCTGTTAAATCTGATTGCCCATTGATCTCTCAGCAAAACCTGCCTAGCATCTGCCGGTCGGACATCCCTCTAAGTATACCTTCATCTGCATACATGACAGAAGGAAAAGATTCAAATGAGAATGTTCTGGATGTGATTATGGAAGAACTGAAAATACAAATTGCTCTATTGAAAGAAGAAATCACGAGAGATAATCAACAACAAACTGCTACCATGGATTATTCCAGAAGCCGTGGTGGAAGAAACAATGGCGTCCCAAGAATGGCTGCACGAGCCAGGAATAAGAAAAATCCTCTGTCTATTCAAAGAAGAAAGGCAAACAGGCACAGTGTTAGACAGTTTGATCAACAAATGTTCTTGTCCAATAGAAATTTAGATATGGCCTCCATCGGCACAGATTTAAATAGTCAAGACTATGATTATTTTAGTAAAGGGGATGTTATGTCAAGAATTGGATCTGAGATGACCAACACTGGAGATCTGTTGATTACTAGTGGAAATCTTTTAATCAACAGTGGACATCTCTTATCTAATAGTGGAAATATTCTGTGTAACAGTGGGATTTGGATGCTGGACTGTGGAACTAAAGTGACCACTAGTAGTGAAGATTCAGTGACCAGTGAACAAATGTCCAGTAGTGGAAGTAAAATAACAAGTAGTAGTGATACAATTTTCAGAAGTGAGGAGCAGGTGTCCAGAGATGCTGATGAGGGATTGATAAACGGGGCTAGAAGAATTATGGAAGAAACTGGGATAAATTTAATCCTTGCTTCGAAAAGTGAACCTAGAGAGTACATAGAAATATCCTCGGATGGTGAGGATTTATCTGCAGCATCCATATAATATCTTTGTAGATCTACAAGGTAAACTAATTTTCCTTGTGTTTACAAAGTTAGGTTTCAATACTGGGCAATGAAGTCCTGTTTACAAGTGCATTTTTCAGATATATGTGAGAAACCAGTTATCTTTGAGGGGGGGGGTGTTCTTTGCAGGCGATGTAGGAGAAGCAGAGTAAAGGCCTTTTAGTTGAAACATCAATTTGTGGGTGTTATTATGTGTGTTTCAAGTGACTAGCAAAACTTTTTTACTCTGTTGCAAGTTTTACCTGTTGGAGGGTGGAAGGTGCACTTTAGGGGGGAGTTTATAAAATCATTTCTCACAATTTTTAGAAAGTGTGAGAAATCTTTTCTCAAACTTCCGCTTATTTTGGTTTGTATTTCTGTGTGTGCCTTGAGTTATTGTCATAATCTGATGTGTAAAGTTAGGGCCATGGCATACTATGATTCAGAGAGGCGATCGCATTAGGCAGCACAATCAAAATACATTGTCAGGGGCGGCATTGCTAAGAATAACCATTTAAGGGGGGCGACATTTCAAAGACTTGCATCATACCGAGAAAATAAGACAGTGCTAAAAGTGCTAAATGTTCTTACGTGGGCTGGAATGTAATATATTTTGTATTGAAATGTAGCAAATCAGTATTAATGTTTATTGTTTTAATATTTAATCTAAATTTATTCTTAAGTAATTTGGAATGTAATATCTATCGCTCAATAAATCATAATGTAATAGACCGTGCTCAAGTAATATGGAATCCTCTTTCTTAAGTAAGTTGGAATGTAATCTGGACCATAACTATGATTTTGGTTAGTATGTTTACTTAAAACATGGGTGTACCTTGTTTTTGTGGGAAGTGGGAATTATATTTCAGAGGAGAGAGGATGTTTGCCGTATTATTAGCAGGTTTTTGTTTAAAATGTCATGCTCTATTTTTCTGTGGGTGGAATGTTAACCCTTCAAACCCCCCCCCCCCCCCCCGCTTCATACAGCTTTGGATGTTATTTTTGGGATAATATCTTTCTCAAGTATTAGAATGTATTATCTTTCTCTGGATTAATTTGTAATGTTATATCTGTGTCATGTGAATTAGAATGTAATACCTCTCATTGTAGTTAAGTAATTTGGTGATTGACCAGAAGAAGCCTGCTACCCAACCTTAACTTCTAGAATGAAGATTTAGCGAACTTGGCATACCTTCAGATCAGTTTCGATAAACTTATCCATTACATCCCGATCTCATTACGGTGGAAGGTTCCAGATACCAAGGCTAGAGTATGAATGATCATGGTTGGGACATACAGAAAATATTCTCACACAAGTATTAGAACTTACTTGAATTGCTCCTGGGAGGTGTGGTTACCCACACCAATTGTATTATTTGATACCTTCTCTGTAGTCACCACACTTGACAAAAGTTGCAGGGGAAAAAATATGGTGACGATGGACTCAAACTTTCTGGCACTAATTGACAATAACAATGCAGAAAATTATTACAAACATACACTGATGGATCAATCATTTGTCATCAATGGTGTGCTTTGACTTTGTATTCATGGTCCAGTGGGAAAACTCTCAAAAGAATTCAGCAGAGTCTTCCTTCACTGCAACGTGAGCAGTTTTATAGTAGAGATAAAATCTGTGATAGAGGCACTCTTATGGCCTTTATCACAGGATTATTCTCATGCATGCATATTTAGTGACTCAATTAACATGCCCCGCAAAGTTGAAGCTCGAGTTGTCCATCTTCGATGGTTGGAGTTGTTGGCATCATCTCTACCAGAAAGATAATCTTTATATTCGTGCCCAGACATGGAGGTCTTGAGGACAATGAGTGAGCTGATAAGCTGGTGAGCATGTTCACAGTGTCAAAAGGTACATTGATAGATTGATCTGTCATTGTCAATGCACTAAGAGACTTTGTCCACTCAGAAAATATTCAAAAGTGTGAATCATAGTCACTCTGAATGATTACAGGAGGTTGGTATAAAGATTGGGACAACCTATAAAGTGTGAATCATAGTCACTCTGAATGATTACAGGAGGTTGGTATAAAGATTGGAACAGCCTATAAAGTGTGAATCATAGTCACTCTGAATGATTACAGGAGGTTGGTATAAAGATTGGAACAGCATATAAAGTGTGAATCATGGTCACTCTGAATGATTACAGGAGGTTGGTATAAAGATTGGAACAGCCTATAAAGTGTGAATCATGGTCACTCTGAATGATTACAGGAGGTTGGTATAAAGATTGGAACAACCCATAAAGAAAAACATAAAATAGATATACCATAAAGGTAAATCCCATGGCATCAACCTGCCATCGGGAATGAAGATAAGTCTTCATGTACTAAGCCACAGCAAT
This sequence comes from Meghimatium bilineatum, assembly GCA_034231615.1. Classification (NCBI taxonomy): domain Eukaryota; kingdom Metazoa; phylum Mollusca; class Gastropoda; order Stylommatophora; family Philomycidae; genus Meghimatium; species Meghimatium bilineatum. The sequence continues at coordinate 4,271,568 of CM067310.1, read as the reverse complement.
TATTAGGCGTGGTGACCAGTTCCCTTCCTTGTTGCGTTTACTTTTCCTAACTTATGCGTCAGGTACCCATTTACAGCTGAAATTCATGCTCGCCTGTGTGTTGTCGTTGCGGTGTGATTGGAATAAATTATGTGTAAGAAATAAATTACAAATCAGGAAAATGTGCAGTTTAGTAGATCAAATTCCAGTAATATGGCATGTGACGTAACTTGGTAAAGTCACATTCCAGTAATATGGCATGTTACGTAACTTGGTAAAGTCACATTCCAGTAATATGGCATGTGACGTAACTTGGTAAAGTCACATTCCAGTAATATGGCATGTGACGTAACTTGGTAAAGTCACATTCCAGTAATATGGCATGTGACGTAACTTGGTAAAGTCACATTCCAGTAATATGGCATGTGACGTAACTTGGTAAAGTCACATTTCAGTAATATGGCATGTGACATAACTTGGTAAAGTCACATTCCAGTAATATGGCATGTGACGTAACTTGGTAAAGTCACATTCCAGTAATATGGCATGTGACGTAACTTGGTAAAGTTGTTTAGAGTGTAATACGTTACACTCAGAAAGGCTATGGAATATAATATTTTTATCTTCCAGTATTTTAATATACACTGGAACCCCTCTATAGCGCATCCCTTTATAACAAATTTCCTTATAACAACACTTGTCAAAATCCCCAGTTATTTGTATTCTTTACTGTTTATACTGTACATAACAAATTTCTGTTATTACATATTTCATTGTTCTGGACCAAGTTGTTATAATGGGATTTGACTGTATAATGTTATAAATTTGACTGTATAATGTTATAAATTCGTCTGTATAATGTTATAAATTTGACTGTATAATGTTATAAATTTGACTGTATAATGTTATAAATTCGTCTGTATAATGTTATAAATTTGACTGTATAATGTTATAAATTTGACTGTATAATGTTATAAATTTGACTGTATAATGTTATAAATTTGGCTGTATAATGTTATAAATTTGACTGTATAATGTTATAAATTTGAATGAATTTTTACAACATAAGACATCTTGCTTAAGTATTTTGGAATGTAAGATATTTGAAACAAATATTTTCTAATTTTGATTGTTTATTTACTTTAGTAATTTGGAATGTAAGGTGTTTGAAACCAATGTTTTGGAATTTAAATGGTTTATTTACTCAAGTATTTTGGAATTTAGGGTGTTTGAAACCAATGTTTTGGAATTTAAATGGTTTATTTACTTAAGTAATTAGGAATGTAAGGTGTTTGAAACCAATGTTTTGGAATTTACATGGTTTATTTACTTAAGTAGTTTGGAATGTAAGGTATGTGAAACCAATGTTTTGGGATTTAAATGGTTTATTTACTGAAGTATTTTGGAAAGTGGAACATTTATTTATGTTAATTAGTTTGGAGTGTAAGGTATTTGAAACAAAATGTTTTGGAATTTAAATGGTTTGTTTACTTCAGTATTTGGAATGTAGTAAGTCTCACTCATGGGACTCTGAATGTAATCTATTTGACTCACGTTTTTGAATGTAATAATGATAATTAACAAAACCCATAACCCCTCAGGTTTGTAGCAGTGTCATATTGAGATATTTCATACAGAAAGATCTCCGCTTATCTTTATCCTCTACCATCCTGATGAGTTTGGAAACTTCACATCCTGTCCACTGCTTGATATTATCCAGCCATATCTCTTCTTCTGGCCCCCTCATCTTCTTCCACCCTCCACCGTACCTTGAAGATCATCTCTTATTCTTAGATTGAATAATTACACATGTAATGTTGGTGTCTGGCTATGTCGATAGTGACGCAAGTCAGCGGCAGAGAGGTCAAGTATTCATATCCAAGATTAGTTTTGAGCTCGGTGAGTAACGTGTGAGTACAAGAACTTGCTCTCTGTTTCAGCTGACTTACTATTCTAGCAAAATGGTTTCATATGCCCACAATTCAGCAGAAGTGGTAATCACACTGAATTTATTAGTTTCCAAAGTCAGATGTATCCGACAATTGGCTCAAATGAAACTGCGACACAACACATTTCTGTACTCTCAGAGTTAGGGTTAGTGTTAGGGTTAGGGTTAGTGTTAGGGTTAGTGTTAGTGTTAGGGTTAGAGTTAGTGTTAGTGTTAGTGTTAGGGTTAGGGTTAGGGTTAGTGTTAGGGTTAGGGTTAGTGTTAGGGTTAGGGTTAGTGTTAGTGTTAGTGTTAGTGTTAGGGTTAGGGTTAGGGTTAGTGTTAGGGTTAGTGTTAGGGTTAGTGTTAGGGTTAGGGTTAGTGTTAGGGTTAGAGTTAGGGTTAGTGTTAGAGTTAGGGTTAGTGTTAGGGTTAGGGTTAGTGTTAGGGTTAGGGTTAGTGTTAGGGTTAGTGTTAGGGTTAGGGTTAGTGTTAGGGTTAGGGTTAGTGTTAGAGTTAGGGTTAGTGTTAGGGTTATGGTTAGGGTTAGTGTTAGGGTTAGGGTTAGTGTTAGGGTTAGGGTTAGTGCTGGAAATCTAGTAGAATTATTGTCTTCCTATAAGAGAAATCCAGTGGGAGTTAAGAACGAACGCACAAAAAAAGCATGTAATATACTTTAATGTATTTACAGTTTTTTGTAATGTAATATATTGGATCTATCTTTATCTATTTTTCTTTTAGTTCCCTGTGGAGTATAGGGAACTAATCCCTGTCTCTCTTCAATGAGTTCAATATCCTCTTCCTCTGTCAACACGAGGTCTCAATTTAATTATCCTCTCTCCCCAGTTCCAGGAGTTCCTTGGTCTTCCAACTTTCCTCTTTTCCTGTGCGTTCCAGTCCTGAGCCTTTCTGGTTATATGTTGCCAGGCTTTTTTCTGAGGGTGTGCCCTATCCATCTCCATTTTCTACTTGTTATCTCTACCTCCACCGGGAACTGTTGTTCTTTCTCCATTTTCTACTTGTTATCTGTACCTCCACCGGGAACTGTTGTTCTTTCTCCATTTTCTACTTGTTATCTCTACCTCCACCGGGAACTGTTGTTCTTTCTCCATTTTCTACTTGTTATCTCTACCTCCACCGGGAACTGTTGTTCTTTCTCCATTTTCTACTTGTTATCTGTACCTCCACCGGGAACTGTTGTTCTTTCTCCATTTTCTACTTGTTATCTGTACCTCCACCGGGAACTGTTGTTCTTTCTCCATTTTCTACTTGTTATCTCTACCTCCACCGGGAACTGTTGTTCTTTCTCCATTTTCTACTTGTTATCTCTACCTCCACCGGGAACTGTTGTTCTTTCTCCATTTTCTACTTGTTATCTGTACCTCCACCGGGAACTGTTGTTCTTTCTCCATTTTCTACTTGTTATCTCTACCTCCACCGGGAACTGTTGTTCTTTCTCCATTTTCTACTTGTTATCTCTACCTCCACCGGGAACTGTTGTTCTTTCTCCATTTTCTACTTGTTATCTGTACCTCCACCGGGAACTGTTGTTCTTTCTCCATTTTCTACTTGTTATCTCTACCTCCACCGGGAACTGTTGTTCTTTCTCCATTTTCTACTTGTTATCTGTACCTCCACCGGGAACTGTTGTTCTTTCTCCATTTTCTACTTGTTATCTGTACCTCCACCGGGAACTGTTGTTCTTTCTCCATTTTCTACTTGTTATCTGTACCTCCACCGGGAACTGTTGTTCTTTCTCCATTTTCTACTTGTTATCTGTACCTCCACCGGGAACTGTTGTTCTTTCTCCATTTTCTACTTGTTATCTCTACCTCCACCGGGAACTGTTGTTCTTTCTCCATTTTCTACTTGTTATCTGTACCTCCACCGGGAACTGTTGTTCTTTCTCCATTTTCTACTTGTTATCTCTACCTCCACCGGGAACTGTTGTTCTTTCTCCATTTTCTACTTGTTATCTGTACCTCCACCGGGAACTGTTGTTCTTTCTCCATTTTCTACTTGTTATCTGTACCTCCACCGGGAACTGTTGTTCTTTCTCCATTTTCTACTTGTTATCTCTACCTCCACCGGGAACTGTTGTTCTTTCTCCATTTTCTACTTGTTATCTCTACCTCCACCGGGAACTGTTGTTCTTTCTCCATTTTCTACTTGTTATCTCTACCTCCACCGGGAACTGTTGTTCTTTCTCCATTTTCTACTTGTTATCTCTACCTCCACCGGGAACTGTTGTTCTTTCTCCATTTTCTACTTGTTATCTCTACCTCCACCGGGAACTGTTGTTCTTTCTCCATTTTCTACTTGTTATCTGTACCTCCACCGGGAACTGTTGTTCTTTCTCCATTTTCTACTTGTTATCTCTACCTCCACCGGGAACTGTTGTTCTTTCTCCATTTTCTACTTGTTATCTGTACCTCCACCGGGAACTGTTGTTCTTTCTCCATTTTCTACTTGTTATCTCTACCTCCACCGGGAACTGTTGTTCTTTCTCCATTTTCTACTTGTTATCTGTACCTCCACCGGGAACTGTTGTTCTTTCTCCATTTTCTACTTGTTATCTCTACCTCCACCGGGAACTGTTGTTCTTTCTCCATTTTCTACTTGTTATCTCTACCTCCACCGGGAACTGTTGTTCTTTCTCCATTTTCTACTTGTTATCTGTACCTCCACCGGGAACTGTTGTTCTTTCTCCATTTTCTACTTGTTATCTCTACCTCCACCGGGAACTGTTGTTCTTTCTCCATTTTCTACTTGTTATCTCTACCTCCACCGGGAACTGTTGTTCTTTCTCCATTTTCTACTTGTTATCTCTACCTCCACCGGGAACTGTTGTTCTTTCTCCATTTTCTACTTGTTATCTCTACCTCCACCGGGAACTGTTGTTCTTTCTCCATTTTCTACTTGTTATCTCTACCTCCACCGGGAACTGTTGTTCTTTCTCCATTTTCTACTTGTTATCTGTACCTCCACCGGGAACTGTTGTTCTTTCTCCACCTACAACTCATTATTTTATCTCTGTCCATCTAATGAAAAGTAAACAACGGAGACATCTATTGATAAATATCTACAGTTTAGGTGTGATTGTCTGGCTGACATACTTTGTTTAAGAGCCATGAAGCATACATTAGATTTTAGTATTTTAAATTGTAATATACTTCACTCAAGTATTTTGTAATGTAATATTCTTGAGTCAAGTATTTTTTAAATGTAATTTTTAACACTTTCTTTGTATTTGTGTGTTAGATATAATAAAAGAGTCTAAGGTCATATGCATGATTAGTGAGTTTATTGTTACTCTATTTTGTTAGGTCTGTGAATCATTGTAATGTTGTTTCAACAGATAGGGCCTGCATCTTTTAGCTGTTTCCTGTCTCTAGTTTCTGTCCATGGAAATAGTTAAGTGTCTGACATGGTCTCTCTCTGACTTTTTTTTCTGCATGTGGGGCCTTGTTGGTTGCTTTTCTGTCAGTATTATTTGTTATTTTCTGTCCCCAATTTCTTTCCATGGAACCAGCTTAGAGTCTGACATGGTCACCGACTTTTGTTATGGTGTGGGACCTTGTTAGTGGTTTTTCTGTCAGTCTTTTGTCATTTTCTGTTCCTAGTTTCTATCCATAGAAATGGTTTAGTGTCAGACTTTTTTCTGATTTTTGTTCTTCATTTGGAACCTTGTTGGTCACTTTTCTGTCAGTTTTCTTTATCATTTTCTGTTCCTAGTTTCTATCCATAGAATCAATTTAGTGTCTACTTTTTTTTTAGACTTTTGTTCTTCATCAATTTGAAAATCAGGATTGGAATATAGCGTTTCAATGGAGTAAATTGAAAGTAACCCCATTATCGTCTTCCCCCCAGGTGAATGATGGTTGATCATATCAACACTTGGGTGTGGAAAAGCACCGTTCCAAAGCTTAGGGGTGGAAGCTACAGTTGTTGTTCCAAGGCCAGATGTGTTGCCTTGGTTGCGTTGAGTCCATGTTTTTTCTAGGTTATCTTGATGTTTTCTGTCCACCATTGATATATCTTTAGCTCTATGCTCGGATATTATTGTGTTATATGCTCTTATTGGTATTTGGTTTTGGGTGCATTCTTATAAGATGACCGAACCATTTTACTTGTTGTCATTCAATATGCTCAATACATGATAGCATATCTACTCTTCCTAATTTCTTCATTTCTTATTTGATCTAGTTTAGTAATTGTGAATACCGGTATGAAGAATATTTCAGCTGATCATTGTTTTCAAAAATGGTGCTTGCTTGACATATAATTCCGATGTATAGAAGTTAATTTTGAACACAGCAGTCCGCCGAAGACGGATGTGTCGGGCCATTGGCGCAAATAAAACGGCGACACAACGCATTTCCATTCTCTGGACTACAACCTTCTGGAAATCTAATAGGACCATGGTTCTGATACAAGAGAAATCCAGTGGGAGTTTGAGAATGAACGCCGAAGAAGAAGAACACAGCAGAACAGTGAAAAATTATATTGAGGCTGCAGAGATGTGGTTTTATAGAAGAATGTTAACCCCTTAGCTTCGGGGGTATTCTTAAGGATATGATAAAAACCACCGCCATTTTGCGGAGCTCCTCTCTTCTTAGCCTCCCAGGAAAAAAATATGTCTGGAAGTTTATAATAAAGCATCCAGACGAATTGTTTCCCTGAGAAACTAAGAAGAAGATCTCATTGTATCCTTAAGGATACCTCAGCAGCTAAAGGGTTAAGAACACCATGAAAGGATAAAAAAAGTGTAATGAAGATATCTTGAAAGAAGTTAATTTTAAAAAAGAAAGCTGCTTACCGCATCAGAAGGAGATAGTCCACATTTTTTTGACACATGAGAAGAGGAAAGATGGAACACATTGCAACAACGGACAAGATGAAGAGCAAGAGGAGTAGGGGAAGACCAATAGAGAAGATACTTGACAACCTATCATTGTGACATGAGAGACATTGGTATAGGAAATTATTGACAGCACATGAAATAGAAACCTGTGCGAAGACATAATAATGACATGAACCAATGTGACATGGCATGGTCCATAAAGAAAAGAAAACAATATCCAACTGGGATGAATTGGACACGTCTAACAAATGCATTTCAAAACAAGTGATCTTTGGTGAGCTCCTTAAGGGCACAGAACTTGCTGGTGAACTGAAGACACACTTCAAGGAGTTCTCAAAGTGTCAGTAAGTCTCTAAAGAACTACAACATCAATGTCACCTCCTGGGTATCTTTCACTGAAAATGTCCAATTTGGCATTTCATCACCAGCAAAGGTACTCTCATCAATTAGAAGCATGACATTTCAGATTTTATTAAAGATTGTGCTAACTGAAAGGATAGACCAACAAACACACAAAATGTCCAGTTCATGTCTCAGATGTGAAGGGGATTCTATACAAGAATTGAATTTTTCTGCATACACCAGAAAGATGCAGCAATACACATCACAATATGATGCAAATGTGTCAGCCAGTTTTAATAGCTACAAGTGATTGACTATTAGACAGAGTTGGACAGGTTTTTCTGGGAAGGTAATCTAATTGTTTGGCATATATGTTGAGTGGGTCACACTGCTGATATTTTGTGGTTTTTCTGGCCATGTTTGGTGTTGTGCTATAAAGTGTTAGGGTTGCTTTATATTTGGATCAGCTGATGAGATTTTGCTAATATCTGTTGCACTTGTTTTTTTATATTTTTGCAATCCTCGGCAGAGTATGGGTTACACTTGTTTCCTTGTGCCAGGCAGTATAGCATGTTCTTTTTGGCTCTATGTAGATTTGTTTTCTGACATCTTGTTGGATAGAGTAGGTTTCCAGAGCATTCATTCTATATGGCAGCTCCATGAAGTGTGTGTAGGGGGGGGGGGGGGCCAATACAGAGGTGGCAGATTTTTCTGTTCAGCAGGTCAGATTAAACATTTCTTGTGTGGTATGAGGCCAATGAACATTTCTTGTGTGGTATGAGGCCAGAAAAGCTTTCTATTTTTCATTGTATACACCAGTGTTTCCTAACCTTTTATTTTTACCATGTCCTACCTAAGTCTTTCTAAAATTCGGATGCCCCTATGTAACATATACATATTTTTTAATATTAAAAAATTGAATTATTCCCTAAATGAAGTCTAATTACAACTTGTTCAAATTGCCCCCCTGAACAATCAAATTGCCTCTCAGTGGGACGTATGCCCACGTTTGGAAACACTGGTTCATACTGTATATAGCTTCAAAGACCTTCTGAACATGATACTAGAAGAAGGTGGACAGCTTGCACAGAACCAAGAGGCTTACAGAAGAGGCAGTGAAGACAACGTTCCATACAGGATATGTCACATAGATATAGATACAGCAAATGTCTGTTATTACATAAATATTTTGTTGGTCCAGACCAAGTTGTTATAATGGCATTTGACTAATATTTTACAAGAAAGAAATAAATAGCAAAAAAATATAAGATACATCTTCTACGTGTTAAACAGCCTTTATCAGGAACACAACACAACAGAAATAATAAATTTTAAATAAATAATCAATAAACTAGAATGCCCTAAAAAAGCGTGAGTGTTTGTTGAAGGAATACTAGCAAAGATCATAAGGTAATATTAGAAAATGCTGTTTAATGCAGGAATGTGTGTTTATGCTCAATAAATTAGGGCAGAGTGTGCTAAATGGAGGTGTGCAAACAACAGATAGAGCATTGCCTTGATGCACTGACAACAGGTACAAATTAACAGAAGTACCTGAGGGTACCTAGGGAAAATATAATATTGGGCATGAGCAATACACAAGACTTACAGCAACTTGCAACGAGGTGCTCAACATGGACAGAAACGACTACTGCTCTATGGGATATCTTTGGCCCAAATTAACTGTCCTGGGAGGGGACAATGCTAAAAGAAAAGAAGTAGAGAGCTGTGAGTATTCGGGTCTGCTACTTGTAACACTTGGCTCTTTTGGTATTACCTCCCAAGGTACTTCTGTTGATTTGTCCACTCATTCGCTTGATCAAGTATATGATGTTTCACTGGCTTTTTGTGTTGATGATTCCAATGTAACACCTCTACAACCCTAAAAAGTTATAAATTGTATATTTATTATTATTGTATATATGTATGGCCTTTTTTTTATCTTTTAGACAATTATTTAGCAGGTTTGTGTGACTAGGTGGTGTTAAATGTAGAATAAATAAATCACTGCTGCTTATCATTGACCTATGCTTTACATGTATGCCACTTGTGTTCTAATCTGTCCCTCAAAAGCGTTCCAAAATTTTCCAGACCTTTGCACATAGTCAAATTTCATGCACCACTATCCTCTACCACATTTTCCTAGAATTGTGGTCAATGATTAAAAAAGACTTTCATTGATGCCTTGCATACATCTTTGTATCTCAGCAGTCTGCATCTAACTCTTCTCCTTTCCAAAAATTCGTCAAACAATATTTGCTGCGGGATGAGGTTGTTCATTCTTCTCACATGACCCAACAACCTCAATCGTCTACTGCTGAGTGCTCCCGTAATGTATAGTAATTTTGCACGCTGCAAAACCTCTTGTTTGTGATTTTGTCCTGCCACTTGATTTTCATTATGTTACACAAACAACAACGGTGAAATATATTGAGTCTTCTCTTATGTCTGGAGTACCGATATGATGTCCATCTATCTGAGCCATATAATAAAGTCATAAGCACACAGGTCCTGATTGATTTATATCTTCGTCTTCAATGTTAATTTTGTGTTTTTCAATACTCTCTTTGATAATCTGCTAAAAAAAAAATGGCTGAACTTCCTGTATGTGCATAAATGTCTTCATCTAATGACAGTGAGGATGTAACAGTGAAGCCAAGTTAGCAGAACTTTTGTTTTTGGTTGAGATGTTTTATTACTGAGCAGGATATTTGTTGGTTTAGTGGTACCTTGACATAAAACCACAGTCTTTGTAAAATGTATTAGTTATTATTATTACTATTATTGTTGTTATTGTTAGTATTGTTATTATTAGTATTATTAATTGTATTGTTATTACTTACTATTAGTAAGCACATAATATTAATAACCATCAAGGCCAGCTCCTTGAAGTGGAGATGGGGCTTAATCCAGCCAACAGAGGCTGGAAGCTAAGATTGGTTGGGCTATCCCTGAAATAAAGCAGGACCACAGTCCTGTCAAATCAATCGTTTGTACTGAAGTCAGAGATACCGGGCCTAGAAGCGCACCAGCAACCATGGTATCACGCAATACAACTAGATAACATGTCTTCAAAACAAAAAAATTGTTATTATTATTGTTATTATTGTTCAGTTATTTATGCAACCTATCATCTCGAGCATTAGTTATAGTGCTTCTTCCCGTATATTGCGCTGTCATGAAGGAAGGCAAATAATAGGGACACTGTTACTTACCATGCATATTGTAAGAACCAACGAGGAGGATTTGAGAATGGAGTTACCCAGTAGTTTTCCCATCCCATTCAGTGTCAAAGTGACACAGAAACCATGCTGAAGTCACTAAAGTTGTGTCAGACCAAAAGGTGCAAATATCAGAGCTAAGCTGTAAACCATAATACATCACATTCTATTCTCTAGACTACAACCTGCTAATCTGCAGGAGTTTGCAAGCAACTGCAGAAGGAGAAGGTTCAGTGCCTACACTTGCAGTATTATTAATATTATCACTAATAGCATTTTCACTAGCTCTAGCAGAACTCATATCTGAGGACAAGTTGGACTAACGTCACACACCGTTCATAACTTAGGACAAGATGGACTAACGTCACACACCGTTCATAACTTAGGACAAGATGGACTAACATCACACACCGTTCATAACTTAGGACAAGATGGACTAACGTTAAACACTCTTTGCATGATTAAATTAAGACGTTCGAAATCACATGAAGAAAAAAACATTTCGGTAAAACAAATTAAGTTTTCTGAATCTACATTGACATACTCTGGGCAGACCCATAGCTACTCTGCGTCTCCTAGCACATGATAAAGAGGATTCATGCTAATGGTTCTAGTAAAACAACAAAGCTAATATGGTCCAACTCTTGCATACTCTACTCTGCTCATGTATTGTTGCACAGGAGGCAGGGGGAAAAACTTAATAGATTCCATAAGAATAGTGCAGTTAAATTTGAGTTTTCCACCAAAGACAGATGTGTCTGGCCATTGGCTCAAATAAAACAGTAACACATTTCCATTCTCAAGACTAGATCCAACTGTAAATCTTGTAGGTCTATTGTCCTGATACAAGAGAAATTAAGCGGGAGTTTGAGAATGAACTATGAAGAAGAAGAAGAAATTTGAGTTTAATGATAAAAATTTGATGCTTATTTAGGAAGCTTGGTTGATCAACATATTATATGGGTCAAAGGGCATGAGCCCATGGACCGCTGGATCAGCAACCAACCAACCATCAACATATTATGTGTTGATTAGGGTAGAGTCAATTCTGAAACTTATTCCTGCTTAGTGGTAGAGTGGTTAGTGGACCCGTCTCACAAACACTAACACGCACACCTTGTGATTCTAAAGCCGAGTATTTTCATTGTACTGGTGATTTGGTTGGATGAGTTAGTGGTGTCTATAATGCCTCAGTAATATAGATATGCAGAAGACGCATGTGCCAGGCCACTGGCCCAAAATAAAACAGCGGTAGAGCGTTCTCCCGTTCTCTGGACACATTCTACAGAAACAAGAAAGATTCAGTGGGATCATGAGAAGGAATGCAAACAAACATTACAGTAGAATAGTAATGTGCTGTAGATAACATGCTTCGTTTGTTATAAGCCTGCTCACTCTAGGTATGTTTGTTTGGTTCATGTATGCTTAAAGGACATACCTTTTTTGTGAAAACGAAATAAATTATGAGGGGCAGGTAAATCTGTTCTTCTTTTTTAAGTAATTATTTCCCTTGGCTATAATTCTATTGGAGGTTGAGATATTTAATTTAGGAGGGTTGTATGGGTGGTGCTCTCAGTCAGTCAGGGACAGGTACATGAGTGGGGCTCTCAGTGGGCGGTGTGCACATGGAGGGGGGGTGTCTCACTCTCAGTGGCTGGCGTGCACATCTTTGCATCTGGCAGCAGTCTTTGTGACTGTAACAGACTTACTACATCTCTAACATACTTGCTGTGTCATTTTGTATCTGAGCTGGCAGCCAGTGCCTGACGTCACAAAATTTTGGAACGGTGGCGCACAATTTATAAAATGGTGGAATGGTAGCCCCATTAAGCAAATGTTTGTTTGTTTGTTTTGTTTTTCGTTCGCTCCATTGTAACCATCACGGATATCCGTGCGATTTCCGCCTGGAGCGTGGTTACGTTGTGCCACCGTTATGCGCCTTGTAGGCCTAGCACATCCGATTTCGGCATGCCTTGACAATTCGGGTGGGCTACCCTTAGCCTGTGACAGCCTCTATATCTGTCTCCAGGCACGCGTAGTGAAGACTCTTCGCCCAGACGATTTTCTTGCTCTCGTCTCACTCGAACGAGGTGTTCCACTGTCTATGAACTTGCCTCGTGTAATTGGACGTGCTGTGCCTGTGCCCATTGGGTACTGAACCGTTTCTCATCCATGAGCCTGGTTCCTTAAGGGGAAGAACTCAACAGAGGAGTTGGACCCTGGCTATTAAGCAAATATAAACTGTTTGTTTATCTATAAGAAAATGTTCATACCTGTAGGCATAACTGCCTGCCTGTAGGATTACCTGTTTAACTGCAGAAGTATTTGCTTAAATATAGGATTATTTATTTGCTTGTTTATGCCCAGCTTGCTTATTTATTCATGCCCCTGCTTGGTCATTTATTCATGCCCATGCTTGCTTATTTATTCATGCCCCTGCTTGCTTATTTATTCATGCCCCAGCTTGCTCATTTATTCATGCCCCTGCTTGCTTATTTATTCATGCCCCTGCTTGCTTATTTATTCATGCCCCTGCTTGCTTATTTATTCATGCCCCTGCTTGTTTGCCTATTTGTGCCACTACTTGCTTACCAATACTCAGGTGTATGCTTGCATATGCCAGTTTGTATTCATATTTAATTTCTTTCCATGTTAATATCCGGGGTGGTACAATGTATGTCTGTGACAGCCAAGGTACCCAGTTTGAGTCACGTCACAGGCAATTGTGCATCCGGACCCTTCATAAAGCAATAATAAACTGCTGAACATATTTATATTGCCTAGAAAGTAGCTACAGCCAAAAAAAATGCTAGGTTGGTGGCTACATCCTAAATAGAATATGCTACCAATTTTTTTCCCCTGTTAATATTGCACTACCATGGATGTGACACTTTAGAGGGGTGTTAAGTGTTGATAAGAATCAATTGTGATTTAAAGCTATTGTCACAGACTTCACAGAAAGACACTAATTGCCACATGCAGCAGTCATAGATGTATGTGAATTCATGTGGCGACAATATCTCATAGCTTAATAAATAGTGTCCTACATTTTCTCTAAACACCCCTCTAAAGGGTCACGTCTATTTAGTTCCGATGTAAACTTGTTTATTAAGTAGGGAATTAAAGCCTCAATTTACCAAGGTACAACGCTTTCGGCCTTAGACCAGAGTCTAATTTGGTTATATTGCACCATGTTTTGTGTTTTAAACTGTGAAAGCACCCATATTTACACATGTTTATATGTGCACATAACCCACTTTGCTTCCATGCCTGTACACTTTTCTTATTGTTACAAATACATCCTGTGTTTCATGTAAATTTTCTGTGACTGATTGACATAGAAATCTAATATTGCTTGATAACAGCCTATAATTTTACATCATAGTTACATTTGCCAGGTTGTTGTTGAAAGTTTCAGAAAAATTAGGAATGTATAGATAAATAAGGAAAAGTGGTTGTGTTTACAGTTGGTCTCAGGATTTCTTTAAATTTTCTCGAAGTGCAGCAACCTATCTATAGTAATGTCTTCAGCTAGTGAACACAAGCCAAGTTAGTAGTTCTCACCCTTAAATATAATAATAACAATAATAGTAATATTTAAAACAATAACAATAATAATAATAATAAAACCCATAACCCGTCAGGGTCATAGCGGTGTCACAGTGAGACATTGATGCAGAAAGATCTCCACGTATCTTTATCCTCTACCATCCTGATCAGTTTGACTTCACACCCTGTCCAGTCCTTGATATTATCCAGTTATTTTTTCTGGCCACCTCGTCTTCATCCACACTCCAACGTACTTTGAAGAACATCTCTTGTCATCGAGACATGTCATCACAGGTCCGTACCACCAGACTTTACGAAGTTTTCCGATTGTTAGCAGTGGTTCTTATTGACTCCCTACTCACCGTTAAGCAGAAGATGGATATATTTTCTCACCTTGGAAAATGTTAGCAGTTAGTCATTGGATCATCATTACTGCACTCCAGACAAGTGAATAACAACAATTTTACCCCTTTCCCAACTGTCACAAATTATGAAATCCCCTCCCTTAATTATGTCAATTTTATCCCCTTCACAACTGTCACAAATTATGGAAACCCCTCCCTTAATTATGTCAATTTTACCCCCACCCTTTTTATTGTTTTGTGTAGGAAAAGAATACAAAACACGATTTTGCTCACATTGTTTTATAGATTTTAAAAATGCTACATTTTCAGACAATTTACTTGTATAAAAGAAACTATTGGTAACGTCAAATTTTATTAATCCCCACCTGTCAATAATTATCACACTTTTTCAGCCCCCGCCTATTTTTGATGTAGTTTATTTACCCTAAGCACCTTTAAAAACTAATTTAAATCTATCTGTAACTCTATTAGCATTCCATTGCCGTCCCAAGAATGTCAGAGTTCCTATCTTTTCTATTAATTGAGTAATTGATTTAATTTTAGCGCAACACAAAAAAGTTTATTTCTTTTTCAGATTGGCTGTTATATTTTTCTATAAACCGGTTGCTGTTCAGTAGAACTCCTCTATAACACTTTCTGTTATGACAAATTTCCTTCTATAAAATCACTTTTCAAAATTACTAATTATAGTTCTATATTCTTTGTACTATATATATAGCGAATTTCTGTTATTACATATATATTTTTTCAGCCCGGACCAAGTTGTTATAATGGAATTTCACTGTATTGTACAAACCACAAAAACTTCAGCTTTTGAGATTGAATTTTATATTTACTTTAAACAGGTTGTTATATTGTGCAGAACACAAAAAGTTTAGCTTTCGAGATTGGCTATTATATTTTTCTTTAAAAGGCTATATTGTACAGAACACACAAAATTTAGCTTTTGATAGATTGCTATATTGTACAGAACACACAAAATTTAGCTTTTGATAGATTGCTATATTGTACAGAACACATAAAATTCAGCTTTTGATAGATTGCTATATTGTACAGAACACATAAAATTCAGCTTTTGATAGATTGCTATATTGTACAGAACACATAAAATTCAGCTTTTGATAGGTTGCTATATTGTACAGAACACATAAAATTCAGCTTTTGATAGATTGCTATATTGTACAGAACACATAAAATTCAGCTTTTTATAGATTGCTATATTGTACAGAAAACAAAAAGTTTAACTTTTGAAATGTTGCTATATGTTACTAAACAAAAAGTTTAGCTTTCTAGATTGGCTATTATATTTTTCTATAAACAGGTTGCTATATTGTACAGAACACAAAAAGTTTAGCTTTTCTTCTTCAGCATACATTCTCAAACTCCCGCTGGATCTCTCTTGAAGCAGGACAATGCCTACTAGATTTCCAACAGGATGTAGTCCAGAGAATGGAAATGCGCTGTGTTGCCATTTTATTTGCACAAATTTCCCGAGACATCCATCTTCAGCAGGGTATAGTTTTTTTAGATTCGCTAATATATTGTTCCATAAACATGTTGCTATATTGTATGTGAACATTTTCATTAAATTACAGACTTACGTTTTCTTACTTTTTTATTTCTGTACACAGAAAAGTCCTCTAGGTGCCTTTACTCATGTCAGCAGTTCCAGAAGACCAGTGAGATCAGGGTCTGCTTCAAAGACTAGCGGGTCAAAAGAAAAGAATCAGACAGACAATGCAAAGAGTGCTAGGAAAAACTTGTTTGGGAAGTCAGCGAGTATTGCCCAGCAGAAGTCTAAGAGAATCGTAGGAAAATCATCTGGAACATCTGCTAGCGGGAATGATCGATCAAAGACAGAAATCTTGGGATCTGATAACACAGGCAAGAACAAACTATCTGTTATGAGAAAGAGAAGAATAGATAACTCTGTTGAGAAAATAGATAAAAGGGGGAATAATAAGAGAAGGAAGAAAGAACCAAAGATTAACAGAAGAGCGAGCACACGTCTTCGAGAGATGATTCGGCATTCCAAACGAGGTAACACCTGGCCAAGCTTAGAGAGTGTGGAAGTTTCTCGTGTTAGAAGTTCGGAAAGAAGCAGCAACAGCAATATTGTCGGCAGTGGGGATGTCCATAGTGTTTCACATCGCACAAAGACAGATAGAGAGGAGAAAGGAAGTGGCACTTCCGCTGCTAAGCCCCGTAAGCCATACAAGATACGACCACTTGAGAGAGTTCGAACAAGGGCATATAGTTTATTACTGGCATCCAAACTTGCATTGAAGAGAGCCAGACGAGAAAACGCATCAGGCAGACAGAAAACAAGGTTACAGCTCGATGATGAGAATAAAAAAGAGGCTGACCTACAGAATAAAAAAAATCAGATGAGGACAAGAACAGCAGGTGAAAGTCAACAGGTAAACACGTTCAAAAGTGGATCTGAGGCAGGAACAGGCGACAGCATGAAGTTTGGGTCAAGTGTGCAACAAAAGACAGAAACGATTACTGGTTCGTCTAGCAGTAGGACTGCTGATGCACACCTCGTGGGTGGAAGCAGCAAAGATTCCAAAAACAGGATGAGATTATCTGCCAAAAGAACCTCTGTTAAGAAAGGTAACATTATTTTTATCTATCATTTTCGCCATCATCATTGTCATCAACATCAGAATTTTAACTCAGTTTAAGAGGGAATCCATCTGACATAGTGATATCTATTATATTGTTATGTCTTCTTCTTCTTCGGCGTTCATTCTCAAACTCCCGCTGGATTTCTCTCGTAACAGGACAATGGTCCTACAAGATTTCCAGTTGAATATAGTCCAGAGAATGGAAATGCGCTGTGTTGCCGTTTTATTTGCGAAAATGACCCAACACATCCGTCTTCGGCGGAATATCTATTTAAAGTGTTTGATCTTTCTGTTTATGTTGATATCCATGATGTTGAAAGAATGACCTACTTACTGCTCACCGACAATTTTTCTATGTATATTATACTAATACTACATCATAAATTCTTGAGTAAAATTGTTGCCATTGAACAGACTGGTTCAATTCCCATTAGACTCAAGAATTTTAATTCCAGTTTTTGTGTTTGTCTTTATCTTTATAAAGACCTTGTGGTCAAAACATTGAATTTGTGTATAGATTCTGTAGTTCTTGTGTAGTGCTTATACCCAGTATTGATCATTCTCTGTTGATCGTTCTGCATAGAGTGTCGTTTGAGTGACCTACTTTTCTCTTTTGCCCTTTTCTTTCCACATCATGATTTGTATATGTCTGTTTTTACATGCCAATATAATTCAAACATCTTCATATGAAATTGACACAAATCCCATCATCTTCATATTAAACTTTACACAAATTCCATCATCTTCATATTAAACTTGACACATGTTCTTGGTTTTGGTTATTCTCTCAGAGAATTTCTTGTTTTAAAATCTGTCCATGTTATGCTCAATTTTCGTTTAAGACGCCTGTTTTTAATAGTGATTAATTTAGTGTATGCTGCTTGTATGGATTTCCAGCTTTTGCAACCGTATGTCAATACAGGTAACATGCATTTTTTGAACGATCTAAGTTTTGTGAGTTTGTTAAATTCCTGCATGTGCCATATATTGGAAAGCTTGTTAAATGCCCCTGCTGCTAGAGCTATGCGGGTTGACATTTCTTTGATTATATCACCATCTTGTAACAGCTTGTTCCCCAAAATAGTTGACAGTGTCATATGTTCTTTGAGTTTGACATCAGTTGATTGTCCATATATTGAATGATGGTTGACATCAGTTGATTGTCCATATATTGAATGAAGGTTGACATCAGTTGATTGTCCATATATTGAATGAAGGTTGACATCAGTTGATTGTCCATATATTGAATGATGGTTGACATCAGTTGATTGTCCATATATTGAATGATGGTTGACATCAGTTGATTGTCCATATATTGAATGATGGTTGACATCAGTTGATTGTCCATATATTGAATGATGGAATTGTCCATATATTGAATGATGTTTGACCATCAGTTGATTGTCCATATATTGAATGATGGTTGACATCAGTTGATTGTCCATATATTGAATGATGGTTGACATCAGTTGATTGTCCATATATTGAATGATGGTTGACATCAGTTGATTGCCCATATATTGAATGATGGTTGACATCAGTTGATTGTCCATATATTGAATGATGGTTGACATCAGTTGATTGCCCATATATTGAATGATGGTTGACATCAGTTGATTGTCCATATATTGAATGATGGTTGACATCAGTTGATTGTCCATATATTGAATGATGGTTGACATCAGTTGATTGTCCATATATTGAATGATGGTTGACATCAGTTGATTGTCCATATATTGAATGATGGAATTGTCCATATATTGAATGATGGAATTGTCCATATATTGAATGATGGAATTGTCCATATATTGAATGATGGAATTGTCCATATATTGAATGATGGAATTGTCCATATATTGAATGATGGTTGACATCAGTTGATTGTCCATATATTGAATGATGGAATTGTCCATATATTGAATGATGGAATTGTCCATATATTGAATGATGGAATTGTCCATATATTGAATGATGGAATTGTCCATATATTGAATGATGGAATTGTCCATATATTGAATGATGGAATTGTCCATATATTGAATGATGGAATTGTCCATATATTGAATGATGGTTGACATCAGTTGATTGTCCATATATTGAATGATGGAATTGTCCATATATTGAATGATGGAATTGTCCATATATTGAATGATGGAATTGTCCATATATTGAATGATGTTTGACCATCAGTTGATTGTCCATATATTGAATGATGGTTGACATCAGTTGATTGTCCATATATTGAATGATGGTTGACATCAGTTGATTGCCCATATATTGAATGATGGTTGACATCAGTTGATTGTCCATATATTGAATGATGGTTGACATCAGTTGATTGTCCATATATTGAATGATGGTTGACATCAGTTGATTGTCCATATATTGAATGATGGTTGACATCAGTTGATTGTCCATATATTGAATGATGGAATTGTCCATATATTGAATGATGGAATTGTCCATATATTGAATGATGGAATTGTCCATATATTGAATGATGGAATTGTCCATATATTGAATGATGGAATTGTCCATATATTGAATGATGGTTGACATCAGTTGATTGTCCATATATTGAATGATGGAATTGTCCATATATTGAATGATGGAATTGTCCATATATTGAATGATGGAATTGTCCATATATTGAATGATGGAATTGTCCATATATTGAATGATGGAATTGTCCATATATTGAATGATGGAATTGTCCATATATTGAATGATGGAATTGTCCATATATTGAATGATGGTTGACATCAGTTGATTGTCCATATATTGAATGATGGAATTGTCCATATATTGAATGATGGAATTGTCCATATATTGAATGATGGAATTGTCCATATATTGAATGATGGAATTGTCCATATATTGAATGATGGAATTGTCCATATATTGAATGATGGAATTGTCCATATATTGAATGATGGAAAACTATGCCCAAAATGAACACTGTACTATAAAATATACAGTTTATCCTTGAGGAAATCCACATCACCATCTTCTTATCTGCATTCATTCTCAAACTCCTGCAGATTAGCAGGATGTAATCCATAGATTCCCGATGATTTTGAACGTACAGACAATTTGAAGTTATTTAGTCGTACTCCAGATAAGAACCAAGAAATATTCTTCATCATTCGCTCTCAAACTCCTGCACATCAGCAGGATGCAGTCCAGAGAACAGAATACATTGCGTCATTTTTCTATGATATATGCACCTTTTGGCCCGACACATCCGACTTTAGCATGGCCTCTAAGTCACTTTGACCCTATTTGGGATGGGAACTCAACTCCCCATAACATCCTTAGCCGCCTCTTATGACATACATGTAAGGTAAACAGTGTTGCTATTCTTTGCTCCCATTCTTTGCTCTCATTTCAGTCTAAATAACTGTTACTTTGGCAAACAAGGAACATTGAATAATGCATTTTTCATAACATGTCCATAACAGTTATTTGTTGTTTCTATAACAGTAAAAGTTCAGTCAAGTCCAAGTCGTGTCTCATCATCTCAGAATGTACCAGAAGTGAACAGTATTCCAACCTTCCACCCCTCTGAGGCAGAGTTCTCTGATCCAATTACATATATCAGTAAGATTCAGCCATTGGCCGAGTTTTATGGGATGTGTAGGATTATTCCACCACCGAGCTGGAAGGTGAGAGAGACTATGTAACATCATTATGTTGAATATCTATGTCTATGAATATCTTAGTCATTTTAAAAATGCACTATTAACTTTTATTATTTTTATTATTTATTGTTATTATTATTATTATGGTTGAGTTTTTGGTCATTGTCGATTACGACGGACGAACATCATCATGTCTATGGCTGTTAAGAGCTGTATGCTCAGGATTACTTCATCATCATCATTGAATACAAAATAGATCAAATCGATGTTTCGACAAAAGGGTCTTTATTAACATAGGGGCAAAACATAGAATGGAACTAGATTCTACTGAAGGCTACACAGAATTATAGACTAGAAACTGACAGACATTTGAATAAGGGAGTGACAAGATAGAAAAACATTTGAGAAAAATAATAAAAGTATCAAAATTAATTTTGCATTCTTCAAATTTTTTTTCCCTATCCACAATACTCGATATGGGAGACTATCCCAACTACATCAAGCTAAACAAGAACTTATCCCACCTTTCTCATCTATACCAAACATGTATGGTAGACTATCCCAACTACAGAAAATGCAAATTTTAGTGTCTGACATGTGCTGCATAGGAATAACAGTGAGAGATACAATATAAATAACTTGAGATATGCTGACGTGACGACACAGTACTGATCAAAGTGAACAGGAACTACAAGCCCTGTTAGGTAAAGTAGTGATAGAAAGTGAAAACAAAGGCCTCAGTTTAAACAAGAAGAAAACAAATAATGGTTGTCTTGAAGAGACATACACCGCCAAAATGTAACATAATATTTAATGACACAAAATTAACACAAGTTGAAAAGTGAAATATCTTAGCAACAAGTTAACATCAGAAGGTAGATGCTCAAGTGGGATAAAGAGCGGTACAGAACAAGCCAAATATTAGATCCATTTTGTGTAATGGAACACTATCAATGCAGACCCGAATTTGAGTGCTGGAATGTTATATTGAACCAATTCTTTTTTTACGAATGTGAAGCATGGACTACTAAAAAAATTCAGAATGAACTGAAGGCTACAGAGATGTGGTTTCTGAGAAGAATGATGAAAATACCACGGACAGCTACGAAAACTAATACAGATGTTCCAGTGATGCTGGCATAAAAAGAAAAATTATAGCAAATATTAGGGACAGACAGTTTCTAGGGCATGTGCTGAGAAGAACACAGCTTGAACACTTAATAACCACTGGAAAAATCAAGGGGAGAAGAGACGGGACGACAAAGAGAGAAGTTGCTGGATGGGCTAGAATTATAGCACCAGAGAAGGTCACCAACAGAGCTTATTGACAACACAAGAGATAGAGAGTTGTAGAGAAACATGATCTCCTACGCCATTTGGCATGACACTTGATTGATATGCTGTATAAGAGTGGAAGCTCAAAGCACTGGATAAAAGAATTTTTTTAATTTCATCTCTTAAATATTATATGTCAGAAACAAAGGATAAAATATAAAATGTTCTTATCTTTCAGTTGGACAGCAACAAGATTAGTGAAGATATCAGATTTTCCTCTCAGATTCAACATGTACACAGATTGTATCAAAGGTAAATATTACAGATTGTATCAGAGGTAAATATTACAGATTGTATCAAAGGTAAATATTACAGATTGTATCAAAGGTAAATATTACAGATTGTATCAGAGGTAAATATTACAGATTGTATCAAAGGTAAATATTACAGATTGTATCAAAGGTAAATATTACAGATTGTATCAGAGGTAAATATTACAGATTGCATCAAAGGTAAATATTACAGATTGTATCAAAGGTAAATATTACAGATTGTATCAGAGGTAAATATTACATATTGCATCAAAGGTAAATATTACATATTGTATCAAAGGTAAATATTACAGATTGTATCAGAGGTAAATATTACAGATTGTATCAAAGGTAAATATTACAGATTGTATCAGAGGTAAATATTACAGATTGTATCAGAGGTAAATATTACAGATTGTATCAAAGGTAAATATTACAGATTGTATCAGAGGTAAATATTACATATTGTAGCAGAGGTAAATATTACAGATTGTATCAGAGGTAAATATTACAGATTGTATCAAAGGTAAATATTACAGATTGTATCAGAGGTAAATATTACATATTGTAGCAGAGGTAAATATTACAGATTGTATCAGAGGTAAATATTACAGATTGTATCAAAGGTAAATATTACAGATTGTATCAGAGGTAAATATTACAGATTGCATCAAAGGTAAATATTACAGATTGTATCAAAGGTAAATATTACAGATTGTATCAGAGGTAAATATTACATATTGCATCAAAGGTAAATATTACATATTGTATCAAAGGTAAATATTACAGATTGTATCAGAGGTAAATATTACAGATTGTATCAAAGGTAAATATTACAGATTGTATCAGAGGTAAATATTACAGATTGTATCAGAGGTAAATATTACAGATTGTATCAAAGGTAAATATTACAGATTGTATCAGAGGTAAATATTACATATTGTAGCAGAGGTAAATATTACAGATTGTATCAGAGGTAAATATTACAGATTGTATCAAAGGTAAATATTACAGATTGTATCAGAGGTAAATATTACATATTGTAGCAGAGGTAAATATTACAGATTGTATCAAAGGTAAATATTACAGATTGTAGCAGAGGTAAGTATTACATATTGTATCAAAGGTAAATATTACAATTCATCTTTTCTTTGCTGACTCAATATATCTTTTCTTTGCTGACTCAACTCATTTATGATCTTACTGATTCGATTTACTTATTTATCTTTACTGACTCAACTCCTTTATCTACCTGCTGATTCTTCTCACTACTCATCCTGTGCTTACACCTATTTTGTCTGTACTCTAAAAGAAAGGTCAATTGTGTCCACAGATGGGGTCCCAATGTGCAACACAGTGCAGCCATCAATCATCATCTTTTGTCTGAGATGTCCAGTGTTTCAACCACACCCCAGGTAAGTCAAATAACACACTTTGTTCTAAGAAGGGATTCATATGTAAAACATATAAAATGCTCGAACTACATTTCCATAAATGACATAGAATTATCATACACAGATGACATTGTGGGACTACCGAGATGATGTCACTAGCTATCTATTTTTTGGGATGTATTCTTTACAGAACGTTGTCCTCACTTACATTCTGTGCACCTCTCAGTTCTTTGCAATTTGCCCAGCAAGTTCTTCTACACACCACACCACCTAGTTATCATCATACATGTTGGTTCTTACACCTTGTGACAGTTCACAGATTACATCGTTTATGCCCCCATTGAGGCCAACTCCTTGAAGTAGAAATGGGGATTAGTCCAGCAAACAGTGGCTGAAAGTTAAGATGGTGTAGTCCTTTACATCTAGCAGGACCACAGTCCTGTCCAAGCAAGCACGGACGTTCAAGTTGGAGATAGCAGACAGATAGGCACAACAACCATGGTATCATGCAACCTGATTAGTTCATTTGTCCTCTCAACATAATTTTTTTAATTGCCATAATGTCAATTTATAATAATATTCCACTTTGTGTGGACAGTACGTTAATATGTTTATATGTTTGTGTGGACAGTACGTTAATGTGTTTATATGAGTGGACAGTATGTTAATGTGTTTATATGTTTGTGTGGACAGTTCGTTAATGTGTTTATATGTTTGTGTGGACAGTACGTTAATGTGTTTATATGAGTGGACGGTACGTTAATGTGTTTATATGTTTGTGAGGACAGTACGTTAATGTGTTTATATGTTTGTGTGGACAGTACGTTAATGTGTTTATATGTTTGTGTGGACGGTACGTTAATGTGTTTATATGTTTGTGTGGACAGTATGTTAATGTGTTTATATGTTTGTGTGGACAGTACGTTATCTGTTTATATGTTTGTGTGGACAGTACGTTGATGTGTTTATATGTTTGTGTGGACAGTACGTTATATGTTTGTGTGGACAGTACGTTATAATGTGTTTATATGTTTGTATGGACAGTACGTTAATGTGTTTATATGTTTGTACAAATTACAGATCGGAGGAATAGAAATAGACTTGCCACAGCTGTATCACCTGGTGGAAGAAGCAGGCGGACCAAAGAAAATGAACGACAAGAAACACTGGGCCAGAATTGCAGACATTATGAACATCCCGAAACAGGTGTGTAGTTGTAAGTCATTAGTCTGATTTCTGTATCATTGAATAGTTGTAACACATGCTGAAATCTGATGTTCTTGGTCAGAAGGGGCAAAATAACCAGCGTGGCAGCACATCGTATGTCATATTCCCCGTAGGAAATCACATGAAACTTTCATGTTCGTTATCAGAGAGCGAACACTGAAGAAGAAGAAGAAGAAATGTCACTTTGAGGGCTTGATCTTGTACTGGTTTGGACCAAATTAATTTCAGTTGTTGAAAAAAATTCATTATATGCCATTTAAATGTTATTATTTCATTCCATAATATAAATATATTGGGGGCATATTGTATATACCATTTCAATGTTATTATTTCATGCCATAATATAAATATATTGGGGGGCATATTGTGTATGTCATTTCAATATTATTATTTCATGCCATAATATAAATATATTGGGGGGCATATTGTGTATGTCATTTCAATGTTATTATTTCATGCCATAATATAAATATATTGGGGGGCATATTGTGTATGTCATTTCAATGTTATTATTTCATGCCATAATATAAATATATTGGGGGCATATTGTGTATCCTTCAAGAGGAAAATGGATACAGAAAATGAACATATCTCTCAATGTGTTATAATTGTGTTTTTGGAAAACAGAAAAATTACAATTTGGAAAACAGAAAAATAATTAAGAGCCTATAATTTTGTTTAATAAAAATTTTCTGCTAACCTAATTTGTAAATAGTTTGGGGTGTTCTGATACATTTGTTTTGTATTTTTGTGATAGGTCATTTAGTTGTTGTCAATATATAATTTAACAGATCAGTTTATGTCTGAAAATGTTAATGTTATTTACATTTTTCTCATTTGTATCAGAAGCAATAAATATAAAAAATACATTATATACTTGTTCTAAAGCCCAATCGACCGCAAATCGCAAGCCAATTGCATGCAGTTTCTCATAAGGAGTTAATTTGTCAGCCCAGTTCATTACCCTGCTGTTTGAAACAGTGGCAGAGCTTGCATTCTGTCTGCTCTCTCATTGCCTTGAACACATGAATGACCTGGCACAAAAACGAATGTGATCCCTTTCATATGTGACTTCCCCATAGCCTCAGCACACTTTTCATCAAATCATACAAGCCATCTTCAGACCATATGTTTGTTTTGCATTCGCTCAATAATAATCAGCCCAGATATTCGTATGATTTCCACCGGGAGCACAATTACGTTGTGCCACCATTATGCACCGTGTAGGCCCAGCACAGCCGATTTCGGCATGCCTTGACATTTTGAGTCGGCTACCCTAGCCTGTGACAGCCTTCTTATCTGCCAACAGGAGGCGAATGTGTACTGACTCTACGCCAAGATGGTTTGTCCTTCACGTCTGTCTTGCATGAAGTGTTCCACAGCTAGTGAACTTGTCTCGTGTAATTAGACATATTGTACCCGTGCCCATCGGGTACTAAACCTATTTTCATCCGCTAGCCGGGTTCCGAATTAGAAAGTACTCGACAGAAGAGTTGACTTATTCGCCCTCTAGCTGAAGTGTTGTTCACCAACATCATGAACCCCTCATCCACGTTCGAGTCTATACACAAATTTAGGAGCGTCAGTGACTAGCATTTTGTTCTTGAGCTGAACATAGCTTGTCTCCTTGGACTGTTGTGCTTGTGCCCATCGGGTACTGAACATTTTCTCTCAGTGAGCATGATCCCGTTATAGGAAAAACTTGACAGTAGAGTTTGGCCTGGGCTGTGTTCACTGGTAACTAGAATCTTGTCTCGAGCTAAGAATACTTAAGTTCCGATTTCCTTGAAACGTTTTCCATTCACTTTGCACATGATGCTGCCCTCTAGCAGAGTGCTTCCCTCTCAGTGTACTCATTATGCTATCCTTATGATGACTGATGCACTGATTCTTAATATTTTTCATAACACCTGCCCACTTCATAAGATCTGTAGTGGCCACCTCTCCAATGCTTCCGCCATACTGATTAACTTCACTCGACAGTGCCGCTGCATGTGTTGGTTATGGTGGTGTAGGAGATATTGCCTGTTTTTTTGCAGTCAAATCTCCTTCTGTCTGCTACCTCCACATTCATGGGCACGATCCCCAAAGGTTTTTGCCAGAATCAGCTCGAGCAGCTGTATTTCTGTTTCCAGAGTGCACCACGGGGAGGTACTTTTGGGATCTTGGTTATTTGCTAACTCTAAGTCCGTCAAATGAGCAATGCAGTACCCTTTGCACCCCAGACCATATATCAAGTAATAATTATTTTTATATATATATATATGCAGTGAAATCCCATTATTGCCGGACTGACAAAATATATAAGTAATAACAGAAATTTGCTATATACAATACAATCATTATAAAATAATATATAATTGGGGATTTTGAAAAGTCTTGTTATATAGGGAAATTTGTTACAAAAGGATGCTCTATAGAGTAATTCCACTGTATGTATAATTTAGTGTGTGTATCATTTAATATTTGTGCATATGTTGTACTGATTCCTGTTATAAAATACTTACTTATATTGTACACATTTCTCAGGCCATGGACAGAACCATGCGTATTTATGACATATACTGCCGTCACGTATTTCCATATGCTACATTATCATTGGAGGAGAGGAAACAGCTTGAGGCTGAAGTGAAAGCAATCCACGATTTGCAGACAGTTGAGGATGATGCTGTCATTAGGGTAAGGTTGATAGTCTATTGCCTATTGTCTTTCCTCAGGTGGTTTGTGATCCACTCTTGCCGTTAAGTGTAGGGGTGATTGGAGCTCGAGCTTGCGTTCTAAAGCTAGATGTGTGGCCTCGGCTGTGCTATGACCATATCTGTACAGGATGTCCCTGACGTTGATAGTTCAGGAATGATACTGTCATTAGGGCAAAGTTTATAGTTCATGGGTGATGCTGTAATTAGGGTAAAGTTAATAGTTCAAGGACACTGCTGTAATTAGGGTAAAGTTAATAGTTCAAGGACATTGCAGTAAAAATGATAAACTTGATAGTTCAAGAGGGATGCTGTCATTAGAGTAAAACTGATAGTTAAAAAGTGATACCCATGCTGAAAATGGATGTTTCGGGTCACTGACACAATTAAAACAACCGCACAACACATTTTCACTCTTTGAACTATGTCCTGCTGAAATCTAGCAGAACCATTATCCTGAATAAGAAAGATCCAGTGGGAGTTTGAGAATGAATGCAGAAGAATAAAAGAAGAAATGTGATGTTATTAGGGTCAAGTTGATAGCTCAAGGATAATTTTGTCACTAAAGTTGATAGTTTAAGGATAATGTTGTAACTCGAGTAAAGTTGATAGTTCAAGGATAATTTTGTCACTAAAGTTGATAGTTTAAGGATAATGTTGTAACTCAAGTAAAGTTGATAGCTCAAGGATAATTTTGTCACTAAAGTTGATAGTTTAAGGATAATGTTGTAACTCGAGTAAAGTTGAAAGTACAAGGAAAATGTAACTAGAGTAAAGTTGATAGCTCAAGGACAATTTTGTAACTGAAGTAAAGTTGATACTTCAAGAGTGGTGCTGTCACTAAGTAAAGTTTATATTTCAAAAGTGATGCTGTCATTAAGATAAAGTTGATCTTTGATAAAGTTGATAGTTCAAGGACAGTGTAATTGGGATAAAGTTGATTATTCACATTGGTATAAATAATTGCTGCATATTCTGTATAGGATAATGCTATTATTTGTCTTCAGCATTTGTTCTCCAACTCCTGCAGACTAGCAGGATGTAGTCAGAAGATCATATCTTGTGCTATTGTTTACATCTTAGCTACTATATCTGTGTATGGTCATTGTTCCTTGTAAATTTTTTGTTGCTATCAACCTGGTCACATAATCCCAAATTGTATTATTTGTTTATCATAATACAAGGTATGGTGTTGTTATTTTTCCCCAGATTTTGTAGGTCTAGGTATTTTTTTTAAATTACCTGAGGTCCATATTGTAGCATTTGTGAGATATTGTGTGGTGTACCATATTGTATTCTGATATTGGTCAACAAATACGCAGTTTATTAAAAACCATTTTGTTTATTCATCAGGGTAAATCCATGCAGGTAAGCTGGTTTAACCGGATTGCTCGGAATGTACAACTCATGTGGTTCAAGGAAGATGTCACGCCGTCACAGGTTGAGGTAATTCTTGATTTGTTTTCCGTTAAAAGACAGAATTTATGCCTTTGAGATGTTGAGATATAGAAGAAAAGTGTTGACAGCTTCATGAGAATATAAGAAAATTAACAAAAAGTTTATGACAACAATGTCTATGAAAAAAGAACTATTAAAGGGAATACAAATCAAACACATAAAATATTTTGACATATTAAAAAATATTTCATCTTGATGAAGTCCTTACTTGAAAGTAGAATTGAGGGACAGTGAGGAAGGTAGGCAGAGATACTCAAGAGATGGACTAGACAGTACAGCAGAGTGCACCACCAAGGAAATAGACAGAATATGTTAGTGGTTAGTTGTGGCAAATCTTTGATTTGCGGAGACTGAATCTCATGATGATATGCTTTTCTTTGGAATATACCAGATAAATGGATACAATCCATCAAGTGCATAATCCATCAAATCCATAAGTAATAGAAAATTCATTTATTGAATCCATTAAAAGATAGTTATGTCATTCCGGTAGATTCAGCTTACTTGGGTTTTTTATATTGGCATATATTTGACATATTTCTGCTTTTTCCTTAACTTATTTGGGTACCTTGAAAAATACAGATGGAAAATGTATTCAAGAAGTAAAATATAGAGTTGCCCAGGCGAAGGCAACCTATTACAAGATGAAGACCATCCTATTGATCGTGCCACTAAGACTAAAACTAAAACTAGTGGGTAATGATGTGCACACAAGAAAACATACAAATTATAATACACAAAACATATTCAATGTTTCAACCAAAATTTCTTTATCAAGTAATGCACAAAACATCAAAATACGACGAATGGAAATTATTACATTTGTGTGTCTATAGGACATTACTTCTGTCTTTTCTGTGAATTCTTCATGTTGTGATTGAGGCA
Organism: Meghimatium bilineatum; assembly: GCA_034231615.1. Lineage (NCBI taxonomy): Eukaryota > Metazoa > Mollusca > Gastropoda > Stylommatophora > Philomycidae > Meghimatium > Meghimatium bilineatum. The sequence goes on along the minus strand of CM067310.1, from coordinate 4,241,804 downwards.
GCTTTTCTTGAGTAGGTTTATGTGATCTTGCAGCTCTTCACTTGAACTGTGGTGTAGGCGCTGATCGTCAGCAAAGAATAGTTCATTTAGTTCATGTGGATAGTAAGTGTCTGATGGTGTTTTTACTGTTTTGGTATATATCAGTGATAGACAGTAAAGTAAAGTAAAGTTAACCCATAGCACGTATTAATGCCGTAGAAGTGTGAGATGTTAGCGATCTCACATTTCAGAGGCTCTGCTATATGAGGGCGGTAGCCATCTCCTCTCCCTCCCAGTCTTTACTTCCCGGATTAATCCGGTACCCATTTTAAGGCTGGGTCGACCCGGGAGCCGTTGCAATCTGGAAAACATTTCCGCCTCAACTGGGGAATGAACCCAGGACCACTCATATGCGAAGTTAGTGCGCTAACCACTGTGCTACGCAGCTCCTATTTTATACTGTCTATACCTATTTATACTGTCGCTCCTACGCGACAGTAAAATTGATTGAATCTGTTCATATACACATAATGGTCACGATCAACATTTTTTGTATTGATATATATATTATTTTTGTATTGATATATATATTATTTCTGTATTGATATATATATTATTTCTGTATTGATATATATATTATTTTTGTATTGATATATATATATTATTTCTGTTTACTTAAACTGTGCCAGGCCCGTTATTGGCAGATCATCGAAGAAAGGACCAAGCACGTATCTGTTCATTGTGGACATATTAACACACGTACTCAGGCTAGTGCCTTTCCCACACGCAGAGATAATATATATTCAAGGTATGTAGTTGATGGATGTTCATTAAAATTAACCAAAGGTCATGGTGACTAGATTATATCAATCAATAAACCCGTAACCCTTCAGGGTCGTAAGGGGTACCACATTGGATGCCTCAGCACACAGAGTCCTCCAGGTAATTCTATCCTCAGCGATGTGGATGAGTGTGGAAATATCTTGCCCTGTCCATTCCTTGATGTTGTTTGTCCATGCCTTTATTTGTCCTCCTCTGCTTCTTCCACCCTCAACAGTTCCCTGCAGTGGCTAGATTACCAGAACTGTAATGACAACCATTTTTTAAATCTTTGTCTATTGTCTGTTCTCTGCTTGTATTTTCTGTTATGATTTCAACAGGTTTCCAATAGATCTTTATGGATGATCTGAACTCCTCATGATTTAGTTTTGACCATCTACAGCCAAGAACATCTCTAAAGATGTCTGAAATGTCTCTTCTCAATTGTTGTCTTGGGTAGCCATTTTTCCTGTTACTAGCAACTATGCCTTCCATTACTAGTTTTTCCATACTGTTTCGTCTCTTAATATGGTAAAAAAAATATCAGCTTTCTTCCTGTTGTTCTGATCCCCAGGAATTATGAGCAATTATCTCTTACTGCCTGTTTGCAATGGAGTGATTTCTCCTGATCTGTATTTCATACCCAGAAGATTCCAACAATTCAGATTTGTAAAACTCTTTGAGAAATGGGTATATTTTAGAGATTTTATGGCTTTTCTACTTTTCTCAACATGCAGAGTTGGAGTCATGGGCTTCAGCTTTTATCACGCCTTTTTTTCCAGTCGAAGGTTTCCATTGCAACCCAGTAGTGGACCATTTGTTACTGGAATGGGTGGGGTAGCTATTTAGGGTATCAGATTTATCTAAGTGTAAATATTTACTCACTTTCTAAAATTATTTTACAAGGAACATTAGAAGGAGGAGAGGAGGGAAGAAAAAATCCTAGATTGATAACTGGTCTGGACATGTGATTTTTCTACACTTCTCCAAACGGCTGATGATAGAATTGTTTGGTGAGCTTTTTGTGCTGAAGTATCCAGTGTGGCACCCCTGTGACCCGAACCGGTTATGAGTCTTATTATTATTATTTAAATATCAGTGGTCTTTTATATTAATATTTATATTATCTTGCCGTCAGTGGTTGACGAGAAACTGCCTGACTAGCATTGCCAACATGGTTTCTCATAGTTATTATCTTATATTAATATATTATATTATCTTGTATATTATCTTTCTTTTAATATATTATATCATCTTTATATTTTATATTATATTATCTTTATATTATATTATCTTGTATATTATCTTTATATTATTTTTCATATTATATTTATATTATTTTTGTTATATTATTTATCATATTCTTCTTCTTCATCGTTCTTCAGTCAGATATCAGGTTATAGCACCAATCAGGTTACAGCACCAATAGCTTCAATGAATTGTGTGATTCGCTTCAGGTCATCCATGGAACCCCTCAAGTCTGGAAGCAGTGCCGTCTCAGTAGGCCATATTTTCTCCCTCTCTACTTGGTAGAGTTGACAGGCATGAAGAATGTGTTCTGCAGTCTCTGGGCTCAGTCCACAGTTGCACAGATCTGTCTCACCAATCTTCAGCTTTCGGAACATGTGACTTCTCAGTTTGTTCTCATTCTGTTATTTTTCATATTATATTATCTTTTATATTTTATTTTAATTAATAAAATATTTAATTCTATTAAATCAAATTCTCTTTCTTCAAGCGTTCATTCTCAAACTACCACTGGATCTCTCTCTTGTAGCAGGACAATGGTCCTACTAGATTTCTAGCAGGATTAGTCAAAAGAATGGTAATGTGGAGTGTCGCCGTTTTATTTGTGCCAATGGCCCAACACATCCATCTTCAATAGTTTATTAAAATATCTATGGTTTTTTTTATCATTCTATTTTAGGCATCCCTGGAATTTGAACAATATTGTAGAGAACCAGCAGTGTGTACTGAAGTATCTAGGCCCAGTTCCTGGCGTCACAATTCCAACTCTACACATGAACATGCTGTTTTCCAGCTCTTGCTGGTCAGCAGATCCTCATAGTCTGCCATATATACAGTATGTACACACTGGCGCTGATATCATTTGGTAAGCAGTTCTGGTGTGTTAGAAGTTTTGTTTGATTAGATAATCAATACTTGGTAATACCACACAGATTATCACATCAAACCACAGATTATCACATCAAATCACAGATTATCACATCAAATCACAGATTATCACATCAAATCACAGATTATCACAGTGAATACAATATTATCACATCAAACCACAGATTATCACATCAAATCACAGATTATCACATCAAATCACAGATTATCACAGTGAATACAATATTATCACAGATTATCACAGTGAATACAATATTATCACATCAAACCACAGATTATCACATCAAACCACAGATTATCACATCAAATCACAGATTATCACATCAAATCACAGATTATCACAGTGAATACAATATTATCACAGATTATCACAGTGAATACAATATTATCACAGTGAATACAATATTATCACATCAAACCACAGATTATCACAGTGAATACAATATTATCACAGTGAATACAATATTATCACATCAAACCACAGATTATCACATCAAACCACAGATTATCACATCAAACCACAGATTATCACAGTGAATACAATATTATCACAGATTATCACATCAAACCACAGATTATCACATCAAACCACAGATTATCACATCAAACCACAGATTATCACATCAAACCACAGATTATCACAGTGAATACAATATTATCACATCAAACCACAGATTATCACAGTGAATACAATATTATCACAGTGAATACAATATTATCACATCAAACCACAGATTATCACATCAAACCACAGATTATCACATCAAACCACAGATTATCACATCAAACCACAGATTATCACATCAAACCACAGATTATCACATCAAACCACAGATTATCACATCAAACCACAGATTATCACATCAAATCACAGATTATCACATCAAACCACAGATTATCACATCAAACCACAGATTATCACATCAAACCACAGATTATCACATCAAACCACAGATTATCACATCAAACCACAGATTATCACATCAAACCACAGATTATCACAGTGAATACAATATTATCACAGATTATCACAGTGAATACAATATTATCACAGTGAATACAATATTATCACATCAAACCACAGATTATCACATCAAACCACAGATTATCACATCAAACCACAGATTATCACAGTGAATACAATATTATCACAGATTATCACAGTGAATACAATATTATCACATCAAACCACAGATTATCACAGTGAATACAATATTATCACATCAAATCACAGATTATCACAGTGAACAAAACATTATCTCATCGAACCACTGATCATCACAGTGAATACAATATTATCACATCAAACCACAGATTATCACAGTGAATACAATATTATCACATCAAATCACAGATTATCACAGTGAACAAAACATTATCTCATCGAACCACTGATCATCACAGTTAATAAAAGATTATCACATCAAACCACAGATTATCACATCAAACCACAGATTATCACATCAAACCACAGATTATCACAGTGAACAAATAATTATCACATCAAAACACAGATCATCACTGTTAATAAAAGATCACATAAAATCACAGTGAACAAAAGGGAACTGTACAAGATCTAGGGCCTACCTCGCACTTCCTGTTTACAGTTTTTAAGAAATCTGCGATTGTAATTTTTTAGTGTTTTGTGACGTCAACATGCCATTTAATTCTTTGTTACAAAATGTCTATTGATCGATAAAATGCAATGTGCATGTTATAGATCTACGCTATGCCCCTCCCCCCACCCCCTGTGGATGACCCTGAGCAGATAATTGCATCCAGGAGCAGACCTAGCAACTTTTTAATATCTGTTTACATTAACCATTGTGTTAAGTGAAGCTATGAAAAATTTAATGAAACTGCGCGTAATATTAAAAAGTTGGAATAATGGTTTGTATCATATTTCACTCATACAAGTAGGCCCTAGATCTTGTACAGTAATAACAAAAGATTATCACATCAAACCACAGATCAAACAGCATAAAATTATTAACTAGATATTGTCACAGTCTGACTAATGGTAATATTTATCTGTGCATTGTTTCTCATCATAATTTATTTCCATTTTTTCAGGTATTGCATTCCAAAGTCGCAGCACTCTAAATTCCGATCTGCCATGGCAGAGTTAACGCCCTCATTGATCTCACACAAACCAAGATGGCTGAGAGAAGATTGTGTTATGGTAAAATTTTATCTTTTCTTGTCAATGTTCATATGATTCCTTCTTGTGTCAACTTTGGTAAGAGAGATATAAATAACCAAACTGTCAGAGAATGTCTGAAAAAATGGAGGGTGCCGCCGTAGCAAATCAGAAATGGGATAAATCCTATGATGAAGTCTATCTATCTATCTATACGCTGTGGCCCTTTTTTGCCTTCCGGCGTCAGGGGTGGAAATGTTTTCTGGAGATGGCCTTCTTGTGAACTGTTTGTAAGCTTGTTCCTGTGGCTTCTTTAATTTCTGTGATCCATCTTTTATGTGGTCTGCCTCTGGCTTTATAACCGTTATGTCTATGTGTCATGGCCATTTGTGGCATGCTATCTGTCGGTAGTCTGGAAGCGTGTAAAAACCACTTGATCTGTTGTCTTTTGATGTGTTCCAATACTGGTATTGTTTTGGTTATCTATCTGATGATATCGTTTCTAATTCTATCTCTTAATGACACTCCGAGTATTCTTCGTAGACGTCATTTCTGTTGTCACTATTTTTCTTTTGTCTTGTGATGTCATTGTCCAGGTTTGACTAGCAAATATTAAAAAATAAATAAATAAAAATATAACACCAACTTTTTCTACGCTACAGTCCAACTGGGACCTTTTTTCAAGAAACACATAAACATGAAACGCACAAAAATATCAAATTATTTAACTGTGTTCACTTGAAGATGTTTTCTCACTACAAAATTCTCCTAGTAACGGTATGGGCATGCATGTTTAGTAGATGAATTAGGAATTAGATGAATTCAAAATGTTTGCACATTTTGATAAATAGTAATAGCAATAGAGTCTTCTTCTGCTTTCATTCTCAAACTCCTGCAGATTAGCAGGATGTAGTTGGGAGAACGGAATGTGTTGTTTCATGGTTTACAGCATTGCTGCGATATCTGCACCTTTTGGCCTGACACATCAGACTTCAGCGTGGCTTTGGGTCACTGACCCTATATGGGATGGGACAGCCAACTCCATCCCATAACCTCCTTAGTCGCCTCCTATGACATACGTGGAAAGTAAACAGTGTTGCTATTCTTTGCTCCCCTTTCGTGCCCTGGCAACACACGGGCGATAGCAATAGAGTGAAAGCTCACTACATGTGAAATGAGATGCCCAAGAGAAAACAGAACAAAAAAAGATGGCTTCACATGAGAAATGAGACCACAAGAACGGCTTGAACAACACCAGTGGTCAAATACATTGAAAAAACAGAAACTGAAATGGTTCGGCCACCCAATGAGAATGAACCCTTACTGGCCAGCATCAAGAGCACACAACATGAAAATGAAAATAGCAAGGCACAGAGGAAGACCAATTCGAAGGCGGACCAAATGTAAGGAAGCCTGTGTGTCTCCATAGGAGCTATCCCATCAGCAACTTATTTATCGTCAGGGTCTTTTAAGTAAGAAATATTAAAGGAAATGAACTGCACAATCGAGAAAAAAAAACTAAGTACTGCTTTGCAGGCAGACTTGGGACATCAAAAGACTGAAAGACAGAATAAATTGTTATCATATCCTATTCGGGATTTAGCCATCAACCCGACATTTTTTAGCTGTATTCTTCTTCTGCGTTCCCCTGTCAGCAACTGTCAAACTGCTCAAGTTCCTCCTTCAACAGCTGTCAAACTTTTTCAGACTACCCCTACTCTTCACAATTTTTGACATAATTTAAGCACAGCCTCCTAAGAAAATGAATGAAGACAGTGGCCCTATTATTTGTATCCTTAACCAGGATTCCCCCAGTTGCCAGATGGGGCGAGATTTGCTTGCTACCTTTACATGTGTTTTATTCTATCATTTGACCAGATAAAATCAATCATTATTGTGACCTGAGACACTTATCTGGTAAAGAGAGATAAAGACACAAGAGAGAAGATGAAATAATTTGTCTTCATTTGTAATGAACAAACAATATTATTCAGTATTCATATTGTTTATTGATATAGTAAACTGATTTACGTTCTACTTGTGTTTTATTGTTTTTTTTAAACAGGTAAACCCACAATTGTTGCGGGCGAAAGGTGTCAAGGTTGAGAGGTGTGTTCAAAGCCCTTGCCAATTTGTGGTTGTTTTCCCAGGGACACATACAGCAACAATCTCCTGTGGGTACAGTGTGGCTGAGAGTGTACATTTTGCTACAAGTAAATGGCTGCCAGTGGGAATGGAGGCTGCTTTGGTGAGATTTTAAAATAATAGTGAGGTCAGATGGTTAGAGCACGATCAACATAGAAGTTTGGGAGGGGTTCACTTTCTAACTGCAGACTTAAAGAAAATAATCCAGGCATTTGAACACAAATTCTATAGACGTGTGTTAGGTATCTATTCATCATCATCATCAGTTGCCATGCCGGATGGCGTAGGCGGTCATGGCTCTCCACAGTATTATGTATCAAGATCGCTGTTTCTTTGCCGTGCCAGGTTGTCAAACTGTCTAATATTTTCTCACGTTGTTGCCCTCTGTCTCTGGTGCCTTCAATTTTGCCTGTTGTGACTATGTTCTCTAAACCTGCCTGTCTCATGAAGTGGCCAAAAAAAGAAGATTGCCTTTTTCTTATATTGTTGATTAACGTCCGTTTCACATTTAACTCTTTCAACACCTCTACATTAGTTTTTCTGGCAGTCCCTGGTATTCTCAGCATTCTTCTGTAGAACCACATCTCTGTTGAGGTATCTATTACCGAGAACATAAGACCAATGTGTTTGTACATGCTAGAATTAATGTATTAGCGTGTCAACATGAACCAGTTAACAATCGTGAAACTTCATATACTCCGGTGGTACGGGCACGCGATGGGACATTCCTCTAAGACGAGCTATTCTTCACGGTACGGTGGAGGATGGAAGACAACAAGGTGGACAGAAGAAGATATGGCTGGATAATATCAAGGACTGAACAGGGTAGGAAGTTTCCAAACTCATCAGGAGTGTAGGGGATAGAGATGTGTGGAGATCATTCCGCACCGAATGTCTCAATGGGATACCCCTGCAACCATGATGGGATACCCCTACAACCATGATGGGATACCCCTGCAACCATGATGGGATACCCCTGCAACCATGATGGGATACCCCTACAACCATGATGGGATACCCCTACAACCATGATGGGATACCCCTACAACCATGATGGGATACCCCTGCAACCATGATGGGATACCCCTGCAACCATGATGGGATACCCCTACAACCATGATGGGATACCCCTACAACCATGATGGGTTATGGGTTTTATTATTATTATTTCAAAATCGTGCACATATTAGTTAAACCAGCCGATTTGTCTGTTTCAAATCAAGTAAATACTAAAGATTTATACAAGGTTTTCGGGGGAGCTGTGATAGTGTTATGTTAAGTCATCCGCCCGTTGATCAGCAAACATTTTACCTCTGAAATTGCCAATCTCCAGTATGTGTCAACCCTCCCATCCGTGTGGCATATAAACTCCAGTATGTGTCAACCCTCCCATCCGTGTGGCATATAAACTCCAGTATGTGTCAACCCTCCCATCCGTGTGGCATATAAACTCCAGTATGTGTCAACCCTCCCATCCGTGTGGCATATAAACTCCAGTATGTGTCAACCCTCCCATCCGTGTGGCATATAAACTCCAGTATGTGTCAACCCTCCCATCCGTGTGGCATATAAACTCCAGTATGTGTCAACCCTCCCATCCGTGTGGCATATATTGTCTCGTGACAATACATATAAAGATTTATGCAAATATCCTGGAAGTTTTTATAATTGTGTAGACTGAAGAAAAGAAATCTGCACAGGGGGGAAAGAATTAACACATCAGGGATCAGTTACTGAGAAAGTTCTTGCCCAGTAAACGAGTCTACCTTTTTTCCATTAAGTGAAACGAAATAAAGGAGATTGGGTAAACATGTGTTTCTTTTTTTTTAAAGGAGTATTTCCATTGGCTATAATTATCCATTGGTAGATGGATGTTTATGTTTGTTTAGTCAATTTTTCCTCTAGTCTAGTAGGATAAGGTCATAGGATAGCCCTAAACGCATGTTTTTGCATCCAGGAGATACTGCATCTTTATCGGTCGAAGGCAAGCTAAAAAAAAACTTGCAGTAGCCATTTTGTATCTAGGACTGAGTCTGTGACATCAAAAATTTCAAATCAGCACAAATTTTATAAAAAGTATGAATATAGACACCTTTACTGGGAACAAACCAGTGAGAATAATGTAGCCAGTTAAACAGGTTAGTGAAGGATTAAACAAATACTGGTACTATAAAAAATGTAATTAATTTTTGGTCTTTCTTGTTCAGGTCTTGAGCAAGAGTGGAGAGAAGGAGTTGTTCTCAATGAGGGCGCTTCTGTGTGGTCTGGCACAAGATGAAAATGTTGACAAGGCTACCCTATTTGAAGCTTTGCCCCTGATTTCTGCTGTTATGTAAGTTGAATAATTGAGTTACTAGAGTTTGCCATTAGGTCAGAGATGGGCATCTTTCTTGAGTCTGTGTTAACTCAGGTTAGTGGGGGGGGGGGGGATAGAGGATAGTGCAGCATCTATCTGGTGATTGCAATATTTGAAGAGCTTAAATTTTGCAGTAATAGCCAAATACTAAAAATTAAAGTATTAGTAATAATGATACATTTTTTTACATTTTTTAAGTTGGAAATTAATTTTGAAGAGGTAGAAACAGAATTTTAAGTATTTTTTTAGCATTCATTCTCAAACCTCCACTGTGTCTCCTTTGTAACAGAACAATGACTTTACTCGATTTCCAGATAGTAAAGGAAGATGATTATGGTTTAGGATCAGAAAGATATATAATAAGTGGACAATGGGAACTATCAGCATACCCTTTTGCAAACTGGTTAAAGAAATAGAACCTCTATGATTTTTCCACACTCGTCCGCATCACTTAGGATAGAAATTTGTGGAGGACTCTAGTTGATACATCCAATGTGGTACCCCTATAACCCTTACTCTGTATGTTGATACATCCAATGTGGTACCCTGATGGATTATGAGTTTATGGATGAATTGTAAAACTGATTTCTACAGGTTCTTCGTTAATATCTGTTGATAACAAGTTTTATGCCAGTAGCTCATGTCTAGAATGTTCTAGAACCCGTGTGTTGGCTAAACTCAGAAGGGAAGCAAAGAATAGTGACACTGCAATCTTCCATGCATGTCACAAGGCTTGAGGAGGTTTGTAGGGGTTGATTATAGAGATTAAAATGACCCAGAACCCATGTTGAGCTCAGAACCCATGTTGAACTCAGAACCCATGTTGAGCTTGAATGTCTGAGACCAAAAGATACAAATATCATAACCTAGCTGTAAACTGTAACACAATGCATTCCATTGTATGGACTTCTAATCTGCTGGACTGTGAAAATGAATGCAGAAGAAGAAGATTCAGTTTTACTGCAGTCTTTCTCTTATTCCAATTGTTTATTTTTGTGTAGATCTCGAGAATTAGAACTGCGAGCCCAGCTTCAAGCCGCAGGTCTTCGTGGTGAAAAAAGAGCTGTCTTTACCGAGTCTCCAGTTCCTGGGACCTTAGGTCTTAAGAAACGGTCCAAGGCTGTTGATGATGAGAAAGTCTGTGATGTCTGTGGCAGGATCTGTCACCTGTCCATGGTAAGTAACACTTGTACATTTTAATCAGAATTTGCAAATAAAACATTTATTTAGTTATATTATAAATATATTTCTTTAACACTTGTTGACAGTTGAATTTCATTTATATACCATTTATATACCATTTATATACCCTACAGCAGTCTGAGCCACATGAGTGTGCATGAGTCCTGGATCGCCAGGACTAAAAAGATTAAAGTTATGTACAAATGAGATGATAATTTTGTTAAAATTTCTGGACTTTTGCAGGTTCTTAATGAATATGATGAGCAGGTTTTGTGCCTTATACATGGAATTAGACATGTACAGAAAAAGAAGAATTTGAAATCCACCCGACTGTTCCTGCGCTACAACCAGGTTAGTGAATAGTTTGATAATCTCTTCTGTGTTCATTCTCAAACTCCTGTTGATTAGCACATGTAGTCCGCAGAACCCAATCTGTGTTTACAACTTGTCTTGAATATGTGTGCCTTTCAGTCAGACTCATCTGACTTAGCATGACTTCTGGGTCACTTTGGTATATTGGATGGGGCAGTCAGCGGTACCCCAAAATCTCCTCAGCCTGTATATTGGATGGGGCAGTCAGCGGTACCCCAAAATCTCCTCAGCCTGGTATATTGGATGGGGCAGTCAGCTCTACCCCAAAATCTCCTCAGCCTCTTTGTATTCTTCTTCTTCTTCAGCGTTCATTCTCAAACTCCCACTGGATATCTCTTGTAGCAGGACAATGGTCCAACTAGATTTTCAGCAGGATATAGTCCAGAAAATGGAAATGCGTTGTCACCGTTTCATTTGCGCCAATGGCCCAACACATCCATCTTCGGTGGAACCTCTTTGTGTGACATTCAACATCTCAGTATTTCTATTCTTGTCTCCCCCTTTTGAGCCACCAGTAACAGATGGATGGCTTTACAGTCAAATTTATCAGTAACAGATGGATGGCTTTATAGTCAAATTTATATCATGTATCTTCAGAAAGCCATTAACTCACTCAACCACAGCACACTGGGTTTCAAAGTTGGTTCTTTCCGGGGAATACAGCTTTGAGATCTTCATGAAAAGTAGATAAATCAGAGAAGAAATACATTAATGTATTCAGGTTACTCCCTTGTGTACTCCATCGTTCTCAACAAAATGGCTTGCCACATACCCAGAGCACCACTCATAGCATATAACTGCATGGCTTCAAGGTATAATCCATCTCTGAAAAATTTTCACTTTGTAAACAAAATATCTCGAGCAGTATTAAAACCTGTGACTTCCTGAGCACAAAGTGAATGGCTTAACCCTTTACCCACTCAGTAATCCCCCACTCCAGTATATGTGCACAAAGTAAATGGCTTAACCCTTTACCCACTCAGTGATTCCCCACTCAGTGATTCCCCACTCCAGTATATGCCATACACAGGCAGAATATGTATGCCCATATAATATAATTATTTTTGTATTATGTTTTATTTTGCTGGCAGTTACAGATGTCCAGTATGTCTTCTTTCCTTGTTTGTTCTTGGCGTTGTCTTGTGAGCATCCAACAGCCATATTTGATCAAATCTGGACTTGAGAATTATCTGTAAAACTTTCCCCGTCAAAAAGAATACCCAGAGAAACACCAATATGGAGCTTAAAGTAGAACTCCACAACCTGGCAGAGGGAACAAGAGTGGAAAATGTGTACTACCTTGGAGTTTTTAATCAATCAATTTCATTACAATTTATCTGTCAATTATCTAACTTGTCAAATATATAACAAATGTTATATAACATATATCGCAATATATATATAACGGGTTATAGTACTATCATTATTATTATTATCATTGTTATTATTATTATTACAGTGAAATCTCTCTGTAGTAGGATCCTTTTATAACAAATTTCCTTATATAGTTAGTTAGTTAGTTTGTTCTTTTCGTGCCGCAAGCGACACATAGGGCAGAGGTTTTGGTTCTCCATATGATGCGGTCCGCTGCCTGTAGCTTTAGTTCCTGGATGGTCTTACGGCCTATTAATTCCCCTTCTTCCCTATATAACAACACTTTTAACAATCCCCAGTTATATTTATTCTTTTTTGTTTGTAACTGTATATAGTGAATTTCTGTTATTACATACATACTTTGTCAGTCTGGACCAAGTTGTTATAATGGGGTTCTTCTTCTTCAGCATTCATTCTCAAACTCCTGCTGAATTCTCTTGTAGTGGACCATGGTCCTACTAGATTTCCAGCAGGATGTAGTCCAGAGAATGGAAATGCGTTGTGTCGCCGTTTTATTTGCGCCTATGGCCCGACACATCCGTCTTCGGCAGATAATGGGGTTGAATTGTATTGTTATTTCACACTGGTATCACAAGTTCATATTTTTCATATTATATTACAATATCTTTCAGAATGAACTGGAGACAATGGTCAAAGAAGCTAAGGAAAGATTGGCAGCACTAAATGCCAAGGTTGACCAGTCAGTTTCATCTCAGGACAGCAGAACTAGAACTAGCTTGAAATAATGTTTAGCATTTTAGTATGACTTGGCATGAAGAAATATTTATCATGAATTAGTTTGTTATCAACATGTATTGTAATTTAGGTAACTGAGTCCAAGATTGTATTGTTATTTGAATAACTAAGTCCAAGATTGTGTTGTTATTTGGGTAACGGAGTCCAAGATTGTGTTGTTATTTGAATAACTAAGTCCAAGATTGTCTTGTTATTTGAATAAATAAGTCCAAGATTGTATTGTTATTTGGGTAACCAAGTCCAAGATTGTATTGTTATTTGGGTAACCAAGTCCAAGATTGTATTGTTATTTGAATAACTAAGTCCAAGATTGTATTGTTATTTGAATAACTAAGTCCAAGATTGTATTGTTATTTGGGTAACGGAGTCCAAGATTGTATTGTTATTTGAATAACTAAGTCCAAGATTGTATTGTTATTTGGGTAACCGAGTCCAAGATTGTGTTGTTATTTGAATAACTAAGTCCAAGATTGTATTGTTATTTGAATAACTAAGTCCAAGATTGTATTGTTATTTGAATAACTAAGTCCAAGATTGTATTGTTATTTGGGTAACCAAGTCCAAGATTGTGTTGTTATTTGAATAACTAAGTCCAAGATTGTATTGTTATTTGAATAACTAAGTCCAAGATTGTATTGTTATTTGGGTAACCAAGTCCAAGATTGTGTTGTTATTTGAATAACTAAGTCCAAGATTGTGTTGTAATTTAGGTAACTGAGTCAAAGATTGTGTTGTTATTTGGATAACCGAGTCCAAGATTGTGTTGTTATTTGAATAACTAAGTCCAAGATTGTGTTGTTATTTGAATAACTAAGTCCAAGATTGTATTGTTATTTGGGTAACCGAGTCCAAGATTGTGTTGTTATTTGAATAACTAAGTCCAAGATTGTGTTGTTATTTGGGTAACCGAGTCCAAGATTGTGTTGTTATTTTAATAACTAAGTCCAAGATTGTGTTGTAATTTAGGTAACTGAGTCAAAGATTGTGTTGTTATTTGGATAACCGAGTCCAAGATTGTGTTGTTATTTTAATAACTAAGTCCAAGATTGTGTTGTAATTTAGGTAACTGAGTCAAAGATTGTGTGTGTTTTGTAATTTAGGTAACTGAGTCAAAGATTGTGTTGTTATTTGGGTAACTGAATCAAAGATTCTGTGTGTTATAATTTAGGTAACTGAGTCCAAGATTGTGTTGTAATTTATGTAGCCTAGTCAAAGATTGTGTTATAATTTAGGTAACTGAGTCCAAGATTGTGTTGTAATTTATGTAGCTTGAGTCCAAGATTGTGTTATAATTTAGGTAACTGAGTCAAAGATTGTGTTATAATTTAGGTAACTGAGTCAAAGATTGTGCGTGTATTGAAGTCATTCACTGCCAACATTAATACATGTTGATCATCCCTATGCCAGACAAGCACCTTCCAAAGAGATTCAAGGGGGAGCTGTACGATGGTAAATGTTCAATATGAGGGCAGATAAAGCCTTTTAAGAACCACTTAAAGAACTCTCTCAAGCACTGCAGCATCGATCCTAGCTCCTGGGAGACTACTGCCTTTGATTGATCAGCTTGGCACACTCAGATCACTACTGGCATCAATAAATTTGAAAAAGAAAGAACACTGCGGGCAATTTACAAGAGACTGAAGCCGAAAAACATCTGAAAACTTTCTTACTCAGGACCCTATGCATACACTGCAATAGATCCTTTCTGGCATGAATCGGACTCCTCTGCCATCTGTGAACTCACAAATCAAAACCAAATTAGACAACCACAAATGATCTTTTTTTGATATTTTCATCACGTTTTATTGGGGGTTTTTTCATGCCATGATCATCTTCGCTTGTGAAGGAGAAACATCATCACATGTGTTGAAGTCATTGACTCCCAATATTGTTCATGTATTGAAGTCACTGATATTGTACATGTTTTGTGCTCTTCTAGGTCAGTAGTTCACAAATTCTTTTGGCAGATGGCTCCCATCTGAAATGATGATTTTTTCCGTGGCCCATCCTGACGCTTTAAAATAAATGTCTTCACTTTCTCCATTGGTTGCTGCTATGTATCTCATTAAATATTGTTCAAATAGTCACCTTTCTGTCACATCCCAAGAAGTGTCTGTCACATCCCAAGAAGTGTCCGTCACATCCCAAGAAGGGTCCGTCACACCCCTAGATGGGTCTGCGGCCCCCAAATTTCATTTTTTTTTATTCCCCTGATCTGTCTTTAAATTATGAAATTGATTCTGAGGGACATGTGGCCCACATGGAGAACCACTGATCTAAATCACATATTTTCTATTTCTTTTGTTTTCCAAATCACATGTTTTCTATTTCTTTTGTTTTCCAAATCACATATTGATTATTCATTGTGTTTGAGTTCATTGACTCAACAATTTTTCTCAAATATTGTTTTGTACATATTTTCATGAAATAAGAAGGAAATGTAGACTGCTACATACTTGGTTGGAACCCACAAGGAAAGTAAAATGAGAATACTGTTGAAATATATTGCTAAAAAAATATATTTGTAGACGATATACTGCCAAAGATTTTATAAATGATTGTTTATGTATAAATTATGAATGGCTTAATCACGGGAGTAGACACAACTTTGCTAAAAAGGAGGATTTCTAAAAAAAACTATTTGTGATTTTCGGGACTGAGGTCAGTACACTATGTGGATCTCCCATTGAAGTTCCGTCTCTGTATACAGATGATGAATGTATGCTGATAGTTCCCATAGCCTGTTGATTGTTTATCTTTCTCATTCTACCTATTAATCATCTTCCTATACATGAGAAAACACCTGTTTTCCTAAGATGGTGAAGGACGTTTTGCTGCATATACAAATGCTGAATAACTGTATGGAGAAATAACTCAAAAAAATTATTGATGCGTTAATCATTTGTATTTCTGTTGACAATTAGTGAGACTCTAGTGAAACTGTATAACAATAGTGCTTACGAAAAAATACAGTTTTACAGTGAACAACTATCATGCAAGAACAAATTGTGGTAACACATAACAATTCTGGTAATGCAAGACATACTAAATACCATTCCTAGAATGCAGGTGCCACTAATTTAATGAAACTATAACGGACACATGTGATGTTTACGAAATACGTAGAAAAGTATGTCGAGGTAAGGGAAGAGAACTTGTACAGAAAAAATAGTTGTGGCAGACAGTGGACGATTCAGAAAAATAGTTGTGGCAGACAGTGGACAATTCAGAAAAATAGTTGTGACAGACAGTGGACAATTCAGAAAAATAGTTGTGACAGACAGTGGACAATTCAGAAAAATAGTTGTGACAGACAGTGGACAATTCAGAAAAATAGTTGTGACAGACAGTGGATAATTTAGAAAAATAGTTGTGGCAGACAGTGGACAATTTATTGTAGTATATAGATGACAAGCAGCATGACAATGGAGATATTGGCAGCAACCAAAGCTTTGAAATGGGTGTGTTCGCAGACTGCAACACATTGGTTTAAAGTCCATAAAGGAGTTAGACATGGATGCATCCTCTCACCACAGCTGTTCAACATATATGCAGAAAACATGTGAAGTGTACAAGAAGACCCACTTTATAAACAGTTTCAACCCTTTAATATCGGAGGATACGAAATCCCAGAAATTAGGTATGCAGATGACTCCATATTAATATCAAGGAGCAACACAGGTTTAAAACCAGTGATTATGTCAGTTAAACATCATAGCGAGGCACACAATCTTGTCCTCAATGAAAAAAAGACAACAAAATTTCATATAAGCAGAGATGAACTCACATCTACAATAGTCATTGACAAAGAACAACTACAAAATGTCAGCAACATTGAATATCTTTGATCAACCATCAACAACACCTGAGATTGCTCAGGTGAGATCAGAAAGAGATTAACAATGGCCCTACAAAAAACATCACAAATGAAAAATCTGTGGCAAGGGGAAAACAGAAAAACAAAATTACAACTATTTTTTTCCGTGTATATATAAGAATCTATATAGAAGCTATATTTTTCCAGTGACAACATATGGTTGTGAGACATGGGCAATGACATCTACAATGGGAAAAGAAAATATCAACATTTGAAATGAAATGTTACAGAAGGGTCCTAAGAATATGGAGAGAAAGATGTACCGGTACTTACACAGATGTCCACAAAGACTTGCACATAAAAGAAGAATGGTTCCTTAAAACTATCAAAATATGCAATCTAACATATTTCTGGCATATAAAGAAACACAATGTTTTAGAAAGATTAATCCTGCCGAAGACAGATGTGTCGGGCCATTGGCGCAAATAAAACGGCGACACAGCGCATTTCCATTCTCTGGACTACATCCTGCTGGAAATCTAGTAGGACCATGGTCCACTACAAGAGAATTCAGCAGGAGTTTGAGAATGAACGCTGAAGAAGAAGAAGAAAGATTAATCATTGAGGGAAAAGTTCCAGGGAAGAGAAAAAGAGTACGATGGACACATGACACTGGAAGAAGCTGGGCAGCTTGCGCAAAACTGAGAGGCTTACAGAGTAGCAGTGATGACAATGTTGTGCAAAGGACATGTCACATACAGAGAGAGATAGTATTTTTAATATTATTATTTATCGGGTATTAAATATTTGGGATGTTAACATTTGTGAAGGAGCTGCTATTTTTTATGTTTGAGAAGAGTCAATGTTTGTTAATGTTTGAGAGTATTATTCTTGTTAATGATGTAATTGTTGTTATGTTTAAGGGAGCCATTGCTTTTTTCATGTTTGAGAGGGCCACTGTTTTGATGTTTGAGCATTATTGTTGATATATTTTTGATATTTTTTTAATTGTTTGAGGGGGGCCATTGTTTTGATATTTGAGGGGGGCTGTAGTTGTTGATGTTTGAGAGGGTCATTATTGTATATTGTTTGTATTTTTTTTATGTTTGAGATGTAAAGAGAGAAATATAAGTAATTGTACAAGAAAGTGTTGAGAGTAATGAAATAAGATTTGATGGGAGATTTATTTGTGCCAATGGCATGACACATCCGGCTTCGACATTGGTAATCTCGTACCTACACGCTGGTCACCAACCTCAAACTAACCAACGTCATGCATGTTTGACCTTTTTATTGCTGTCTTGCAACGCTATCAAACAGCAACAGACGCACACGCAGGAGATAGTTGACGGTGGAGGAATAAGAAGGAGTTGTTAAAGAAAAGTATGAATTAGTAATATCAAAGATTGTACAAGATTCAGTTTCTGAGAACAGAGAAGTATGACATGATTTTAGACGTTTCTAAAGTGGTACTCTCACGAAACTGAGAGGTTAAGTGTTTGATGATGATAGTTTGTCACGCTGCTGAACCCAACGAGAGAGCGAGGTTGACAATTCTACTACTCTTACTCATAGCATAAGTCACTCGATGCTTCATCTGAAGCACAAGAAGTGAAGCAATAAATCCCAGTTGCATCTGTAGTCTGGATGGATGGAAGGCCAGTTTTGTTATTTCAATTTTTTTGGAATATGATGCCATTTTCTGCAGCAGATTTTATGATAAGTTTGTTGTTAGTTCAATGTTTTTTATACCAAGAATAAATTTGATATATTTGAAGTTGATGTCTGTTTTGTATAGTGCATTTTATTTGAAGTTTATTGTTTGTTGTGTATGGTGATACAAATGGTGTTATTTGAAGTCTGTTTTGTATGGTGTTACAAATGGTGTTATTTGAAGTCTGTTTTGTATGGTGTTACAAATGGTGTTATTTGAAGTCTGTTTTGTATGGTGTTACAAATGGTGTTATTTGAAGTATGTTTTGTATGGTGTTATTTGAAGTCTGTTTTGTATGGTGTTAAAAATGGTGTTATTTGAAGTCTGTTTTGTATGGTGTTAAAAATGGTGTTATTTGAAGTCTGTTTTGTATGGTGTTACAAATGGTGTTATTTGAAGTCTGTTTTGTATGGTGTTAAAAATGGTGTTATTTGAAGTCTGTTTTGTATGGTGTTAAAAATGGTGTTATTTGAAGTATGTTTTGTATGGTGTTACGAATGGTGTTATTTGAAGAGTGTTTTGTATAGTGTTAGAAATGGTGTTATTTGAAGTATGTTTTGTATGGTGTTACAAATGGTGTTATTTGAAGTCTGTTTTGTATGGTGTTAAAAAAGGTGTTATTTGAAGTCTGTTTTGTATGGTGTTAAAAATGGTGTTATTTGACGTCTGTTTTGTATGGTGTTACAAATGGTGTTATTTGAAGTCTGTTTTGTATGGTGTTACAAATGGTGTTATTTGAAGTCTGTTTTGTATAGTGTTAGAAATGGAGTTATTTGAAGTATGTTTTGTATGGTGTTACAAATGGTGTTATTTGAAGTATGTTTTGTATGGTGTTACAAATGGTGTTATTTGAAGTCTGTTTTGTATGGTGTTACAAATGGTGTTATTTGAAGTCTGTTTTGTATAGTGTTAGAAATGGAGTTATTTGAAGTATGTTTTGTATGGTGTTACAAATGGTGTTATTTGAAGTATGTTTTGTATGGTGTTACAAATGGTGTTATTTGAAGTTGATTTTCTATTTTGTATGGTGCTACAAATAGTGTTATTTGAAGTTGATGTCTGTTTTGTATAACACTACAAATGATGCTATTTGAAGCTGATGTTTGTTTTGTATGGTGTTACAAATTTTGCTATTTCAATTTGATGTCTGTTTTAGGTTTAGATCTTCATTTATTCTGATACTCATGGTGAAACGTTCTCTTGTAATAGTTCTACATATAGTTTCTTTTGGTCTTCCTCCATTGGTCTAACACCATTTGTAACACCATACAAAACAGACTTTAAATAACACCATTTGTAACACCATACAAAACATACTTCAAATAACACCATTTCTAACACTATACAAAACACTCTTCAAATAACACCATTCGTAACACCATACAAAACAGACTTCAAATAACACCATTTTTAACACCATACAAAACAGACTTCAAATAACACCATTTGTAACACCATACAAAACAGACTTCAAATAACACCATTTTTAACACCATACAAAACAGACTTCAAATAACACCATTTTTAACACCATACAAAACAGACTTCAAATAACACCATTTGTAACACCATACAAAACAGACTTCAAATAACACCATTTGTAACACCATACAAAACAGACTTCAAATAACACCATTTTTAACACCATACAAAACAGACTTCAAATAACACCATTTTTAACACCATACAAAACAGACTTCAAATAACACCATTTGTAACACCATACAAAACAGACTTCAAATAACACCATTTGTAACACCATACAAAACAGACTTCAAATAACACCATTTTTAACACCATACAAAACAGACTTCAAATAACTCCATACAAAACATACTTCAAATAACACCATTTGTAACACCATACAAAACAGACTTCAAATAACACCATTTGTAACACCATACAAAACAGACTTCAAATAACACCATTTGCCCTTTTGTGACCACATCACAGCTTGACAGGGAGGTCTTTCATTATCCATTCGTAGCGTGTGTCAGATGTAATTTCAGCGTCGCTTTCTAATATAGGTGGATATATATTCTTGTTTTGAATCTTGTCTGACAACTGTGTTTGATTTGAAGTCTGACCAACGTATGTTCAGTAGCCTTCTAAGACATTTATTTTCCTCTGTGTGTAGTCTTCGAGAAATGCGGTATGCCAAATGTTTTATTAACCGAAATAATTACTTTGTTGTATAAGTGTTTGTACCATATCTGGGACACATTGTGATGGGTTTAAAAGTGTAAATAAATATGAGTTATCGGAATAGTTGAAAAAATGATAGTGAAACGAGACACCTTACTGATAAGTAATCAAGTGGGATGGTACATTTATCAGGCCATTGTAAGATTACACAAGTAGTTATGTTTACCTCGGAGATTGCTGTGACAAGTTAACCTTTATTTCAACCTACCACTTTTTTAGTGGTTATAAGCTCAGGTACATCGTAGGGGTGTCAAATGTACCTAGAACAGGGTTTTTTTCCATCATGTCCCGGAAAATGTTCACTTGTATGCCCAAATATCCATGCTAATGTTCCAACTAATTTTCCCTGGGCTGACTAAATATCCCAGCTTGGGATACGCTAATGTTTCCTAAGATTTCCAAATGTCCTAGCTAATGTTCCCTGTGATACACAAATGTCTTAGCTAATGTTCCCTGTGATGCACAAATGTCCTAGCTAATGTTCCCTGTGGTGCCCAAATGTCCTAGCTAATGTTCCCTGTGATGCACAAATGTCTTAGCTAATGTTCCCTGTGATGCACAAATGTCCTAGCTAATGTTCCCTGTGATGCACAAATGTCCTGGCTAATGTTCCCTGAGGTGCCAAAATGGCCTGGCTTATTTTACCTGGAAATGCCCAAATGCCCCAGCTAATATTCATTGTCTATTATCAATCCCCGGGTGGAAGCTGACTGATAGCATCCACACTTGGCGTTAAGCGTAAGAGTGGGAGTTGTAAGTTTTTGTACAAGGCCAGATGTGATGCCTGAGTCAGTGTTTGTGGAGGATTGTCGTGATGTTATCTATCCATCACCCTTGGTTATCTATCCATAACTCTTCTCAATGGTATTTGGCTTGAGTCCATTCCCACAAGGTGACCAAATCACTTTATCTGCGGACATTCTATATATTCGATACAAGGAATTATTCCTACTTTTCTTGTGATATCGTCATTTCTTATTTTGTCTAGTTTGGTGACCATAGCAGCTTTCCTCAAACACTTCATCTCACATGTGTTGACTTTTCATAGGATGCCCAAATATCCTGTTTTCTCTGTTAACTAACAGCATTACGCCAAAGAAATTAGAAAGTGCCATTTTTTTTTTATTTTAGCAAAAAAAATCCCACCATGTTTCTCAATGATAAACTCTTATACTGGTACAACTTGACGAGATATTTGGGAGTTACTGTGGTGTAGTGCCAAAGCCACTCGTCCGCCAATGAGATGTCTTAAGTTTCAATTTCACCCATCACTCGTAGTTTTCAGAAAAAAGTAACTTCCAAGTCTGCCCCTCGTCACAAGGAAATGTGAGCCAGGACTCATTCTCTAGGACGGCCACAGAAAGCCATCTTTACTAGGCAGTGTGACACTGGTTGGACGAATTCTGGAAGAGAATGAACAATGCCTTTAGTCTGGCTGTCTACCTGGTTGCTTGTTCTCTCAACAGGGTCAGAAGAACAATGCTTATTGTCTTGCCAGTCCATCTATTTATATTCACGCATCGCATACATCATAGTGACCTGAGGTTGTGGTGCAACAATATTTTCACATGAGCCATTACGGGCTGGTCACGGAACATATCGTGGTATTTCACACTGTCAATCTCTCGCTGTCTGTGAAGGTTTCTCGCTATCTACTGAGATGCCCTTATCTCCCACTGTCTGTGAAGGTTTCTCACTATCTACTGAGATGCCCTTATTTCCCACTGTCTGTGAAGGTTTCTCGCTATCTACTGAGATGCCCTTATCTCCCACTGTCTGTGAAGGTTTCTCGCTATCTACTGAGATGCCCTTATCTCCCACTGTCTGTGAAGGTTTCTCGCTATCTACTGAGATGCCATTATCCTGCTACGGGTTCTCTTTTCTTGCGGAGATGTGCCTACACAACTCTAGCAACCCGCAATTCAGAGGGTCCCGAGTAGGAGAGTTTTCGGATTTGTCCTTCCCCTTACGTCGTTTGTAAATTGCCCAGTGTTACTCTCTCCGCGAGCATTATTCCGATATAGGAAAAACGCGACAGTAGAGTTGGAATCACCGGTAACTAGAATCTTGTCTCGAGCTAACAAGACTTTAGTTCCGATTTCCTTTAAATATTTTTACTGTTCTCTTTGCACATGGTGCTGCCCTCTAGCGCTGTGCTTCCTTCTCAGTGTACTCACTCTGTTATTCTTATGGTGACTGACGCATGAATTCTTTATATTTCTTGTAACATCTGCATTGGCTGCCCCTCCATTGCTTCTGCCGAACTGACTAGTTTCACTGTGTGTCAACAGTGCTGCTGCATGTGTTAGCGTAGAGGTGTCGGAGAAATTGCCTGCCTTATTGCAGTCAAATCTCTTTCCATCTGCTACCTCCACATTCACGGACACGATCCCCAAAAGTTTTAGCCTGAATGAGCACGAGCAGCTGTATTTCTGTTTCCAGGATGCACCACAAGGAGGTACTTTTGGGATCTTGGTTATCTGCTAAACCTGTGTCCGCCGAGAGCAATGCAATATCCTTTGCACCCCTATCTCTTAATGACACTCAAGTATTTTTCGTATGTCATTCGTGCTGTCACAATTTTTCTTTTGTCTTGTGCTGTCATTGCCCAGGTTTGGCACTGGTAGCACAGTGATGGGATAATAATAGTCTTGTATAATGCAACTTTACCAAATGCTACATCTATTCTATATTAATGTATGGCTCAGAAACATGGACACTAAACAAACAATTAGATGACAGAATTGATACCTTTGAGATGTGGGTATATAGAAGAATAGGGAGAACATCATGGAAAGAAGAAAACAAATAAAGAGGTGCTAAAGACACTTAATATGAAGAAAGAACTACTAAGAGAAATAAAGATCAGGCAACTAAAATATTTTGGACACATTAAAAGACATGACACCTTATTGAAGACCTTACTTGAGGGTAAAGTCAAAGGGAAGCGAGCAAGAGGTAGGCAGAGATACAAGTTGGAGAGGAAAATCACAAGACATAAAGATTATAGTTTAGCAGAGTGCACCACCAAAACAAGACGGGGATGTTGGAGGTCTGTTGCAGCTAACATTCGTTGTATTTGATCTTGAACACCGTGTATAATCAACAAATATATATATATTTACTTTAAAAGATACTTATTTGTATCTTTGACAAAAAATCTCGCGATTTTATACGAACTTATGACTAAAACGTCTAATCCTAAACTATGTTAAGGTTTTTCAAACTTAACACATCTTTAGACCTAAGATGCTTAACCTTATGTAACTACTTCAAAAGAAAATTAATTTATAAACAATTTTAATCAAATAATTGTCACTTTTTATATATGGACATTGATGAAAATATAATGCAAATATATTAGTTATGCAGAATTCTCTATAAATATAATAACTTTTGTGAAAATAAAGATAAAATTATATTTTGTATCTTGTATAGATTATTTCCCTTTGAGTAAAACGTCTTTATTATGTCCACTTGTGCTCGTAATTTCGAGTTTAGATATATACTAGATACGTTGATTATCCTCTTTACACACCGGACATATCCATATGTGCTCAGATCTCCGCTTAAGTTAATCTATCGGGATATAAGGGCAGATGGTATTGTGTTGGCTCACTGCTCTTTTAGAAATCTTTGTTAATTTTTCTATGCGTTATATAGTTGTCCTGTATTTGTTCATGATAAACTCGTGTCTCTTCAAGATCTTTTAGTTTAAAAACAGAAATTGGTAGCATATCATGTACAGAACATAGCCATCAACCCTGATGTGGTTTTTTTTTGGCTGTTGTCTTCTTTTTTATCTTCTGCGTTCGTTCTCAAACTCCTGCAGATTAGCAGGATGTAGTCCGGAGAACGGAATGCGCTGTGTCATGGTTTACAGCATTGCTGCGATATCTGCGCCTTTCGGTCCGACACGTCAGCGTGGCTTTGTGTCACTGACCCTATATGGGATGAGATAGCCAACTCCACCCCGTAACCTCCCAGTCGCCTTTTACGACATGCATGGAAGGTAAACAGTGTTGCTATTCTTTGCTCCCCTTTCGGGCCCCGGCAACACACGGGCGTTTGGCTGTAGTGATTTTCAACATTGTATTAATTTTAGACTGTCACTTTGCAACTGAAAATTAACCTCATTAAATTTAGTAAACAATTCTGTTAAATAAGTAATGGCTGGTTTCCATTTCATTAAATTTTCTTTCAAAATGGGATATTTAGCATCCAAACACTTTAAAATGGTCCCAAAAAGTGAAAATAATCTACATAAGCTTTTCGAGAGTAAGAACACATCAGTGTGAATGAGTAATTTATAAAAATCATCGTCATTTTCTTCACAAAACTGCGCAAATAATCCAGAGCGCTGCTACGAATATTTATTTTATTGCGTTTATGGCGAATTGAAGAGAATGGTGCAATCTGGCACTCAGTTTATGACAAATTGAAGAGAATGGTGCAATCTGGCACTCATACTTTTAGCTACTAAATGTCGTTGATGAATGACGCAGTTAATTGCAAACACTCCGGATACATTTTTTTAATGGCTAGTAAAATCATTCACGTGAAACACCATTTACATCACGTACACCCCCAATTTTTTATCACTGACATGGGCCCACTTCATAATCGAAATATACACTTGGGGATCCATATAGACCACTTTGGAAACAACTGATCTTCTGTCTCCACGTTCATCGACACGAGCCGAAAAATGTTAGCCAGGAACACAACAAGAGCAGCTGTATTTCTGTTTCCATGGTACACCACGAGGAGGTACTTTTAGGATCTTGGTTATATGCTAACCCTTGGTTCAATTCGACAACATTTGCACCCCTGTGGAGGGGAGGGGGAGTTTGAGTTGTCTGTCTGGGCATTTGATCGCAATGGCCATAATCTGCCTGTGTTTCTTTGTGTCTTTTAGTTTAAAATTAAGAAGATAATTCTGTGGAACCCCTCTATAGCGCATCCTTTTATTTTAAAGTTTCCTATATAGCAACAATTTTCAAAACACCCAATAATATTTATTCTATATTGTTTGCATTGTATACAGCGATTTTTAATTATTACATATATATTTTGTTCGTCCAGAAAAAGTTGTTATAAAGGGATACCACTGTAGGCATATCAACAGTGTTACCATAAGTTCGGTTGTAGCTGAGAGTATTCCTTTATAGCTGTGCTCTTTCGATGCCCAATTTACACCCAAAAAAAACACGTTAACTTGCAAATTTCTTAATATTTACTGGACCAAATTAAAAATAATACGTAATTTCCTGTCCTCCCATCTCCTCCTCGTGTCTCTCCCTCTATTCTTCCTATCACCGTATGTGTGTCTCTGTAAATTGTGTTGTTTGTTTTCTTTTTGTTTGCCATGATGAAGGCTTTTTAGTAACAGCGTCATCGTTGTTACATATTGATTGCACGTGCACCTATTTCCTTCATTTTTACATTTGCCTAGTGTTACCCCAGCCCTCGCATTTATGTATCGGGCTACTTCTCCGAGACATAGTTTTATCTCATAAAAGTAAGCCATTCTCATAATCCCAACTATAAATAAATATATAACTTCACAATAGGGACTTCAGCGAAATTGCGTCAACAATTTGGGAGGGGGGATGAGGTCTGAAAAATGTGGCTGTTTGTGACAAGAGAAGATGTCGGATTTTACAAAAGTGGAAGTCAATAATACTATTGAAATGAAATGGAAAAAAGTGACAGGCCACACACTCACTATATAAGTGGAGCACTATAAGACTATTGGTCAAAGAAGAAAAGTACAAGAAAATGCCTGTACACTCAATGAAGACCAGAGTCGGTGATATAGCTAGTGGTAGGCACAACAGAAACAGTTTTAGTGATTGATAAAAAAAAAAGGAACAGAAAATAGGAGCATCTACCAGACATAACAAAAGAAATAACATCAATACTTCTCCCAGCTTCGTGGCAGCAATATCAAAATCTTGCTATCAGAATCACCATAAGCAACACTTAAATCATGAACAATTTAAAATACAGCAACATTTATCAAGAAAACGTGACTGTGTTACACTGCCAACAACAAGAAGATTAACTTAGACAATGACATATCTATATATTATAGCTATCTTTCTATACGCTGTGGCCCTTGTTTGCCTTGCGGCGTCAGGGGTAGAAAAGTTCACTGGAAACAATCAACATATTGAGAAAAATCACGATAAAGTGAGGGCAGTTTTTCAGTAAGTAGAGTTTCACAACTTTACCCGCTTGATAGACAAACATTGATGACCTAGTGAACTGACATTGATCTATTTCACATCAACTGATATCGTTTGATCTCTGTTTTGATAAAGTATGAATTGTGACAGTCTCCGACACACTCCAACACCGGAACGTCAAGATAATGGAGCAGTTACGGTAGTTAGCGTTCTTCTGAATGAATATCTTCTTTGCCTGTGTTCGTTCATATCTAGTGCAGAGTTTCACGAAGTTGACGATATCACCCAGGGCATTTGGACATTTCAATGATTGGCGCTGAAGGGGCGATAGAGGTCGATAAGTTTTTGTAAACACTGAATAAATAAATGAGAAAATATGCAGGGAAAATATTGAAGATTAGTGTTACTTTGTAGGTAAGTAAGCAAGACCGTTGATAGGCCTGCGTCTTCAGTCGAGGAATGTGGTTTCCATAAAAAAAACCCAGTAATTTAGGTCTAACCTTTTCTAGTGGAATTTTTGGCTACCTCTTTGAGAAAACTGGTAATACTCGTAGTTACCTATTTTTGTTTGTGTCTTACGTCTGGACTTCTAGCTCAGTGTACAAAGAATAGGGCAATGTCTTCTTTCCATGCATGTCGTAGGAGGTAACTAAGGGAAGTTGGGAGATATGCTGACAACCTGTCACATTTGAAAATAATTATGATTGTCATATCTATTTTCAATTTCTTACTTTTTATCTCCCATAAAACCATCTCCATGGATGGATGAAGAGACGAGGTCAGCAGGCATTTCACCTTCATGTGCTCCCGGCAGGATGTGGCAATCCTGAGATACTGATGCACTGGAATGCCTCCTTTTGGGGGACTAAACAACATAGGGGCCTATGCCTACATCCATTTTACACATCCACATGGGGGAAGGGGGAGGTAATTAATTTCTTGTTTGTTTTTGTCCTGATGGAGACTTTTCAGTCGAAACTTCGTTCGTTTCTGTCGTTAATTTGTTTTGTATTTTGCTGATACAAAAGGGATACTCCTTACGTATCTGTTTTCCCCACCTCATTGCTCTGTGTTGCACCAGCCCTCACTCATATCTGTAGTACATTAGGTTGTACCCTAACACTGATCCTTGTACACATCCACGTCTTTGAGACCTTATACCAGTCCTGGTTTTGCATACGTTACACAAATGAGAAACAACAGTGCTTATGTTGCTTTCGCCCAAGTTCGATTCTTACACCACGAGTTTGGGAGCAAGACGTTCTCGAGCTGAGCAATCTTGTCCCATGTGCGCCTGAGCCCATCGGGTACTGAACCCTTTCTCTCCACGAGTTTGTTTCCGATTATACCTATAGATTTAAACTAGAGTTGCGTTCTGTGAATGAAATTTTCTGCAGATGACATACCGCTTCATTGAAAAGAACGGATTAGTGTTTACATATAGGGTAATCTGATAATAATGAAGTCAATTCTCTACGCATTTTTTTTTCTAAACACTTAATCTAAAAAACAAAAAATTCTTTGTCATTATTGACCCTGTTTGATAACTATAAATCGGTATTGCTAATTGCTAGTGTTATCAGATATGAACAGGGTCACAGATACACTGCAAAGTTTACCATATAATTCCTATAATGTTTACATTTATTCATTGGTCAATTTTAATCTTTGTAACAACTGTCAGTTAACTCTATGTTTATAATTCAAACTGGACTATTAGCTCCTTGTGGGCAAATATTAAATATGATGATACATAGTTGGGAAGTATAAAGTTTCCATCTTGAAAGAAAAGTGTAGGGAACAAACATTTGTTATTGTATTATTTCTTTATGAAGACAGCTTATGTGATTGTTCGTAATTTAAATTAACTCCAGTGGATTTTTCTTGAGTTTTATACAAGGATAGATTTGTGTCGTTTACTTTTTAAAGGATATGATTTGCAAGTTTTACGGTAACACAAAAAATTGCTGGAGGAATATATAGGTAATTAATTGATTAATTTTAGCTAGAAATTAATGTATATAACATTTTTCTATAGAGAATGAAATTATATAGTATTTAATCTCTTGAATGGATACCTACAGGCAAAAAAGCAAGGGGTAGACCAAAAGAAACACTCAGAAGAACAATAGTTAGAGAAAGTAAAACAAACAATATTCATACTATGCAAGAACTGCACAGAATAGCTTTGAACAGACAGAATTGGAGAGATCTGACCTCTGCCCTATGCGCTAACTTCAACGCAAAAGGAAAATGAATGAATGAATGAATAGGTTATGTTAGCATTATTACAAATCTAATAAATTAGAATACATTTTTTTCGCACATAGGCTATATTGGCAGGGACAGAAAGAGCAGAAAATAATAGTAACACTGTGTTATCTGCCATAGGACTATGATACATGTCGTACAAGGCAACTAAAGAGGTTTGGGTGTGCAGTTTGGGGGTTGTACATAAATTACGTCAACAAATTTTTGCCATTTGTGATCCCCTCCCTCTACCCCCTCCCTCCACTTTGTTAGCAACTGTCCAGATTTCAGGGCCATCTTGCTTCGCCAAGAACATTTAACTCCCCCACCACCCCCTTCCCAAGTAACCCATATCTCTAACTTTTACCCCTTCCCCCCCCCTTTTAAAAAAATAAAATAATTTGCAGGGAACATGCGAACAATTTTTTTTCGCCAAAATTCACACATTTTAATTGTATAAAAAAATCACTCCTGTCAACCTCTCCCCCTTGTCATTACCTGTCAAACTTTTTCAGATTCCCCCATTCCTTTTCAATTGCTGCCGTAAGTTATTTGCATCCTCTTTGCAGTTCCATCCCATAGAGGGTCAATGCGATCCAGAATCAATGCAGAAGTCGGATGTGTCAGGTCAAAGGTCTAGACATCGTTTCACAGATGTAACCCATGATAGAACACATTCCGTTTCTTGGACTACCTCTTGCTAATTTGCATGATGGATACAATGCCAGGGGCAGACTATGCAAAAGATGGATTACAGAAATAAAAGTTTCGACGAAAACAAACATATATGAAGCACACAAAAAGGCAGTCTCCAGAGAACTTCTATACCCCTGCAAGGCATAAAGGGGTATAACGTGAAAAGAAGAAAGAATATGGCTTGAGTTTGTGAACGAAAGAAAGGAAAACTAATGTTTCAAACTCCAATATATAAGCATAAGCTTAAACTATTACGCGTATCATTGACGTTATTGTTCATTGTCAGATTGATTGACTGAACAAGATGTGCAATCTTCACCATCGAACTGTGCCTCAAGTCCCCACTCAGAAGTTTGGATATCTTGACATTAAACAATCCTCGAATGTCAGGCCAAGAAAGCTAAAGGTAATTAAAACCTGGTTGTTTTATTTCATTCTCATTCCTCGTGTTTTAATATGCATCTCTATGTTTCTCTATATTTTAGTACCAGTAGGAGCTATCGTGCATGGTCGTATCGGAAATCACCCGTGTGTTGCCGGGACCCAAAAGGGGAGCAAAGAATAGCAACACTGTTTACCTTCCATGCATGTCGTAAGAGGCAACTAAGGAGGTTGTGGGATGGAGTTGGCTGTCCCATTCCATTTAGGGTCAGTGACCCAAAGTCATGCTGTAGTCGGATGTGTCAGGCCAAAAGGCACAGATATTACAGTAATACTGTAAACCATGACACAACACATTCCGTTCTCGGACTACATCTTGCTGATCTGCAGGAGTTTGAGAATGACGCAGACGAAGAAGATGTATCGGAAATTATTGATAAACTCGGAGCTCCCTTGTTTTAGTTACGCATCGCATTTAAAAGAGGCATGTGCAGTTCATAAATCATTAAAGAAATCAACAGCGTCAATACTAAGGGGGAGGGGGGTGTTAGGGCCAGAGTTGTGCCCTGATGTCAACGTCTGTTTCGGCAGCATTAGACTCGAAACACCATCAAGTCGAATGGCTGCTAGAACACTTATGGGAATGCCCCACGTGCTGTGAGGTCAATTTCTAATCAAGAATCAAGGGGGGGGGGGTGTTAGAGATCTGTGCATACTTGCCCCACCAAACTTAAATTCGGTTGTAGAGAACCTGGATATTGTATTTTGGCGCACTCACCCTAGCCATCTGTAATCAATGTTTAAAAATTGTAACAGAAAAGTCGCTATTGTTAACAATTATGTCCCTCTTTTTAAAATGAAAATGATCTTGATATGTCTCAAGTATAATCAGCTTTTGTGTTTGTAAAACGATAAATGATTGAGTTGTCATTACAGACTATTAAAATATGTCGAAACGTGAACTGGGTTGATGAAGATCTTGAGATTAAGGAAAGCGGTACACCTATGATTTATATCTTGTCTGTTTCGAATTCGCCTGCATTGTTCTATTTTTACTGAGAGCAATAACTGGTCATTAAAACAGATTCTTGCATATTTCTATCTATACAAGGCCCTTGTTTGCCTAGTGGCACCAGGGGTGGAAGAGTTCTCTGGAGCTGGCCTTCTTGTGTGCTGTTTGTAAGCTTCTTCCTGTGACTTCTTTGATTTCTGTGATCCATCTTTTATGTGGTCTGCCTCTGGCTTTATAACCGTTATGTCTATGTGTCATGGCCATTTGTGGTATGCTATCTGTCTGTAGTCTGGAAGCATGTGAAAACCACTTGATCTGTTGTCTTTTGATGTGTTCCAATACTGGTATTGTTTTGGTTATCTGTCTGATGTTATCGTTTCTAATTCTATCTCTTAATGACACTCCGAGTATTCTTCGTAAACATATCATTTCTGTTGTCACTATTTTTCTTTTGTCTTGTGCTGTCATTGTCCAGGTTTGGCACTGGTAGCATAGTGATGGAATAATAAGTCTTGTATAATGCAACTTTAGTGTCTATGTTTACATTTTTGTTCTTGAAAATATGTCATCTGTCCTAGGATCTGGTATTATTTGTTGCATCTATTTTGTATCTCTTTACTAGTTTTCCCTTCTTCTTGCATATTGTACTGCCAATATCTTTCGATTAAACCACTATTAAACAACAATGTAAATATCTGATTTGTTACAATGTTTTAATTTGTATTATATTGTCTATCTCACCACCCCCACATCATCCACCCGGTCTACAGTCATGGCGACGACGATGGGCAGTGTTAACAAAAATGAGTAACTTGACCAGCGACGAGTATGTTGCAAAACTGGACTTGTACGTCAGTGAATCAAAATGGCGAAACAACTCGTTTGATAAATTGACATTTGTCCTTGAAAACGTGAGTCGCATTCAGAATACTACATCACGGACGCACGAGCATGCCTTTGAGGTTGTGGAGAGTCAACCAGTACTGGTCATGAGTGGAGCTACGGAGCTGGAGTCGTATAGTTGGATCTTAGCTCTCAGACAAATATTCACACCAGAGGATATCGAAACTACGAAAGGTAATAAGAGAGAGAGAGAGAGAGAGAGAGAGACTGGGATAGAGAAGCATGAGGGAGAGATTGTGTCAATGAAGATACCATTTTGTAAATTATTAATTTTTGTCCCATCTTATCGCCAATCTCATCATCACTATCTCCGCCATTTCTTCTCGTCATGCTATGTCTGACTTCTCCTACTTTGCTGGACCTTACTACAGCTTTGATCTTTATCTTCCCTATGACATGCTTTTTACTACGTTTTAATCTCGTCGTCCTACCAACTCATATGCCTATGTGCTTTATTATTTTAAGTAGGCTATATTATATTGTTTATTTTGTTAATTGTCATTCATCCTGATGAAGGCTTTTAGTCGAAACGTCGCTTGTTGTTGTGTCTCGTTTTAAGTTTCTTTTATTGACTAATATTAGCAAAACATGTACCTATTTCATTAAATGGGCAAAATATTTAGACATAGACAGAGGGATAGTGAGACACTGAAGGAGTGATCAAGATATATATATAGAGTGACACGCATGCATAGACAATGTAACTGATAAACAGGGAACATAGACAGGGACAGGAAAACATAGAGTGACAGGGAAACATAGAGTGACATGAAAACATAGAGTGACAGGACAACATAGAGTGACATGAAAACATAGAGTGACAGGGAAACATAGAGTGACAGGGAAACATAGAGTGACAGGGAAAAATAGTGACAGGGAAACAGAGTGACAGGGACACATAGAGTGACAGGGAAACATAGAGTGACAGGGAAACATAGAGTGACAGGGAAACATAGAGTGACAGGGAAACATAGAGTGACAGGGAAACATAGAGTGACAGGGACACATAGAGTGACAGGGAAACATAGATTGACATGAAAACATAGAGTGACAGGGAAACATAGAGTGACAGGGACACATAGAGTGACAGGGAAACATAGAGTGACAGGGACACATAGAGTGACAGGGAAACATAGAGTGACAGGGAAACATAGAGTGACAGGGACACATAGAGTGACAGGGAAACATAGAGTGACAGGGAAACATAGAGTGACAGGAAAACATAGAGTGACAGGGACACATAGAGTGACAGGGAAACATAGAGTGACATGAAAACATAGAGTGACATGAAAACATAGAGTGACAGGGAAACATAGAGTGACAGGGAAACAAAGACAAAGTTATGAAAATAAACAGAGAAATAAGAAGACAGACATTGACAGGAAGACAAAGATAGAATAACAGAAAACTATAGACATAGATACACATAGGGATCTACAGAATTTCTCAAGTAGACGGGCCTGGAAGAACTGAAGTAGACAGGTCTGGAAGAACTAAAGTAGACGGGCCTGGAAGAACTGAAGTAGACGGGCCTGGAAGAAAGGAACAAACAATCATTTTTAGATTGAGAACAGGCCACATAAGGCTCAAACAATACATGTACAGGAAGTTATGAATTGGTGACACAGATGTGTGCCACTGTAGACAATCTCCAGAAAATGCAGACTGTGTTTTACACAAATTTACGACCCCACAGGAAAAAAAGCTATGGTCATATAAAACAGCGCTGATGGACAAGCTCTACATTTCTGTCTCAATGCTGGTGACCACAGTCCAGTTCATTAAATTAAATCCAGATCTGACTTCAGCTGGAGAACTAGGAAGGAGAAAAAGCTCAAGTAGACAAGTAGACGGACAGATAGAGACAGGGAGATAAACTATTTTATGTGTGTGTATATCATCATTATCAGATGCCATGCCGGCTGGCATAGGCGGTCATGGCTCTCCACATCTCTCTGTCCATAGTATTATGTATCAAAGTTGTTGTTGATTCCTTGCCGTGCCAGTGTGTGTGTGTATATATATATATATATATATATATATATTTATTTATCCTCAGACTGTTACATGGTCACAGTATTGCCAAATGAGCATGCCAGTATATGGAACTTGTCTGGTCAGTTTACAATGTCTGTGACTTCCACCTGTATCAGCCTTGCAGATCCAGATGGATCTTGTGTACTCAGTTGGGCACTGAGTACACTCATAAGATTCAGCGTTGAAAAGGATCCTGTCACTGGAGAAATGACAGTACTGGTCATTGAAAGTGGACCGTAAGTGTTTCAGTTGTCATAACTTCTAGTGTAGTGGTTAACTGCTCGCCTTGTGTTCAAGAGGTCATAGGTTCGAATCCGACTCATGTTGTCTTGTGTACAAGGTGGACTTTTTCGGAGATCCCTGTGGATTATCACTTGAATCTATGGAGTTACGTGCTGTGAGTGGTACTCTCTGCCTGCAGCGTGCTGCTTTGTTGAGAGTGACCGAGTATATATGGGAAACTTGAGTACAGTGAAGTCAATCCTCTGTGTCTATGTGACTTGTGAGCAGTTAGCAGGAATCAGTGGCCACATTTTAACGAAACAAACTATATATTATTTAACAAATCAAAATTTTGATAAAGACACATAAACCACCGCGTCCAACGATCTACACACAACGCGCTGAGAGGTTGGGGGCTCTAGTTCATTGTGCACAGGGCCATTCATCGGCAGCAGAAGTTGCGACTTTTTAATCTCTGAGTAACAAAAACTGTAACTTTATTGTTTTTATTGTTGTGTACTTATGTGTGAAATGTTTAACTGCAACTTTATTGTTGTGTACTTCTGTGTGAAATGTTTAACTGCAACTTTATTGTTGTGTACTTCTGTGTGAAATGTTTAACTGCAACTTTATTGTTGTGTACTTCTGTGTGAAATGTGTAACTGCAACTTTATTGTTGTGTACTATTGTCTTTCCCCAGGTAGTTTGTGATCCACTCTTGCCCTTAAATGTAGGGGTGATTGGAGCTCGAGCTTGCGTTCTAAAGCCAGATGTGTGGCCTTGGCTGTGCTATGACCATGTCTGTTCAGGATGTCCCTGACGTTTTCTATCCATCTTTTCCGTGATTTTCCTCTGGCTTTGTACCCTGATCTCATTTGTTATGTACATCTGTGTGAAATGTTTAACTGCAACTTTATTGTTGTCAAAATAACAACATTATTATAACATTTTGTGAAACTCTCATACTTTCTGTTTTGTTTATCTTTTGGTTCACCAATAAATAATCACATTGCTTTACTGTTCACAGGAATTCACCAACAGGACAGAGCTCTTTCCATTTCCTATCAACAGATGCTCAAGATATCATGTGTGCAATCAGACAATCAATATGTCTGGCTCAATCACAGAAGCAGCAATCTTTTGGTGTTATTTCACCTTTACAACGAAAGTTAACCTCTTCAGTCAGTGAGAACAGCATTCCAAATTTGCCAGACAACCATTCTGTGTTCCCTTCCTTCGTACGAAACAGAACAGATTCAGGAAACAATAGTTCATCAATTAACTACAGGTTGGCAAATTCTACCAAGGGTTTCTCTAATTCACCAGTGCCATCCTTAAAAAGAAATCCTTTAAGTGCAGGACTTGGTTTACTGATTGAATCTGCAGAAGACACGCAAGACTGTAATAGTCAGTTGAATTCTAAAGACATGAAAACAAAGGATATTGCGACAGAAAATGATATAGAAGGATTTAATCATATAAGAAGCAGTTTATGTTTAGACAAATCCCTAGAAAACAAAAGTGGTTACAGCGAAATAAAAGATGTGGAAACAGACACCTCTAGAACAAATTCATGTCCATGTGAACTTCCTGAACTTAACTTTAAAAGATTGCGTTCCATTTCTGCTGTAGTTGCATCAATTGAAGCATGCAAAGTTCCTAAACATGAAAGATCTATTTCATTTAAAGATGATACAGATACCTCGGACATTGATTCTGCTATATCATCCATGAAGATGTCTGCAGCCAATGATGAACTTCCTTGGAGAGACAGTCTAGACAGTAATGATTATACCAATGGAAATTTTCTCATTCATCAAGATCGCAAAAAGTCAAGAAGCACGCCTAATCTACATGCTTCCTGGAAAAGAGACAAAGATGGT
This sequence comes from Meghimatium bilineatum, assembly GCA_034231615.1. Classification (NCBI taxonomy): domain Eukaryota; kingdom Metazoa; phylum Mollusca; class Gastropoda; order Stylommatophora; family Philomycidae; genus Meghimatium; species Meghimatium bilineatum. Next base: position 4,205,234 of record CM067310.1, on the reverse strand, counting down.
CAGAGATTTGAGAATGTGTATGAAGAACTGGATGAACTGGGAACGTCTATGAAAAGATTCAGTCAGAAACAAGGTGCAGATACCCCACCAGAACTTCCAGAACGACCTCTCTCAATGAGTTTCACATCTCCAACTAATTGTAACCTTAAAACAAGTTTGAGAAAGGAGGGAACTATTTTAAGCAGGCATGAAAAATATAATGAAACGAAAGCACGAAGACTGTTTATATGTAATAATCCAAACAATGGAACATATCGTTCTGTTTCTGCTCCTTCTACTGTATTTAATAGACATTCATTCATACACCGAACAAAATCTCGTGCAACATCAACGGCCAACAAAGAAGATTTGTTCGATAGTTCGTATTTGTGGGTAAATGAAATAAACAACATAGCCATTCCAGAACTACAGCTTGCCATGTTTCAGGAGTCTTCAAATAACACACATGCAACAACTTCTAGTAGGGAATACACAACTGACAGTTGTAGTGGATATTCAACAGACTTGGTGACCATTACTAAATCTAGTAGTCTTACATCATATGAAAAAGACTCCAAAGGGTTGGTCGATCACAAATCACTTACGGGGAAAAGTTTGATAACTGACACAAAAATCAAAAACAATGTGAAATCTCCAACACTTTTATCTGACCCTAGGTCAGCCACATGCAGCTCTTCAAATCCATTAATAAGCTTTTTCATAGACGATGTCAACTTTCAATCAAACCCTATGGTCACAGGGAAACTTCCTGCATTTCCATCATCCTTGTCTTCTGCCCGTGACCTTTTGATGGATGATAGTGATATGTCCATTGGCTGCATTCCTTTATTACCTTTTACAGTATCTTCATGTGCAGATCTAGCATCGAACTCACACCCAATCAACACAGCTTACTATACTAATACCAAAACCAGCTCATCTACTAAATCTGGCAACCCATTTGACATATGGAGTGTTGATAGTGAGAACTGTCAAGTCGTCAACGAAAATATCTTAGTACCTTCATTTATATCACATCCTTTCCATGGTGACCCTTTTGCATGGAGTCAGGGCAGGCCAGATTGCATATCTCAAACCAGAACAATTCAAGGAATTGAGAGCAGTTACATGACAATGTTGATTAAACCTGGCAGCTCATATAATGAACTGAATAAACTAGATGGTAACATGACAGACAAATTCAATTTTGTAGTTGATGAAATAAAATATTCAGAGAAGCAAACAGATGGCATTTACATTCAACCCACTAACATTTCTTAAGTGACTATAAAACTGCAATAATTTGGACTGATTTAGTTGGTGCATCTATCTTTTTACACATTTGACTCCGTAAAGCAACACAAGTAGGCTTACTACGTAAAGCAACACAAGTAGGCTTACTCCGTAAAGCAACACAAGTAGGCTTACTCCGTAAAGCAACACAAGTAGGCTTACTCCGTAAAGCAACACAAGTAGGCTTACTCCGTAAAGCAACACAAGTAGGCTTACTCCGTAAAGCAACACAAGTAGGCTTACTCCGTAAAGCAACACAAGTAGGCTTACTCCATTTGACTCCGTAAAGCAACACAAGTAGGCTTACTCCGTAAAGCAACACAAGTAGGCTTACTCCGTAAAGCAACACAAGTAGGCTTACTCCGTAAAGCAACACAAGTAGGCTTACTCCGTAAAGCAACACAAGTAGGCTTACTCCGTAAAGCAACACAAGTAGGCTTACTCCATTTCTCTTTGGCATTCTCTTTACTATGTTCCAGTATAGGCTTATTACCCCCCCCCCCCCCCCTGTACTTATACAATTACTGTTAAGTCATTCACCCACTGACCAGCAGATTCATGTTTCAAGTCCACTCAATATACGTGGTTTAGAAATTTTAAAAACAGCCAGAGACAGATCTTTTGGGCCATTGATGCAAATACAACAATGACACAACGTATATATTCGATCCTGCATAGCAAGACAGTTAAAGTGTGTGAATCTATTTAAAGTATGTGAATCAAAAGTGTGTGAATTTATTTGAAGTATGTGAATCAAGTGTGTGAATCTATTTAAAGTATGTGAATCAAAAGTGTGTGAATCTATTTAAAGTGCATGAATCTATTTAAAGTGTGAATAAAAAATATGTGAATCTATTTAAATGTGAATCAAAAGTGTGTGAATCTATTTAAAGTGTGTGAATCCATTTAAGGTTCATGAATCTACTAAACGTGTGTGAATCTACTTAAAGTGTGTGAATCTATTTAAAATTGATTGCATGCCCTATTCAGATCAGGACATAGTGACCAACCCAACATGTATTGGCTGTATGTATTGATAGACAAGCTTATATTTGGTTGGCTGTCATTGCTTTGTGAACAATCTGCCTGTCCAACTATCTGCAACTGATTTCCAATACCGTCTCATGATTGTGAGACACCGTTTCTCAGCAATAGCACTGGAAGTGTATATAATGTTAATAAATCTATCAGGTGTATATAAGTCCTATGGGTATGTTTCTTACAGGTGTATATACAGGTGTGTGATTATAACATGAGTATACAGTATATAGGTGTATGTTTATTACAGGTGTACATGGAATCAAAATCTAATAGGTCTGTGTGTGTGTGTGTATATATATATATAATATTTGTGTTAATTTAACAGGTGTATGCCTATAGACTATGAATCTTCTTCTAGTCCATGCCATGTGGTGTTGGTTGTCATGCCATGTGGTGTTTGTTGTCTTTCCATGGCCTTCTATTTCATGTGCTGTCAATCATTACTTCTTATGGTCCACACCGCATGCTTATCATATATTTCCACCGTCTTCTGTTTTGTGTATTGATATGGGGAGCTGTGCGAAGGTAAATGTTCAAGTGGAGGGTAGAAAAAGCGCTTCAAGGATCACCTATAAAGCTCTCTCAAGAACTGCAGCATCGATCCTAGCTCCTGGGAAACTACAGCACTTGATCGCTCAGCCTGGCACACTCAGATCACTGCTGGCATCACGAAATTTGAAAAAAAATGAACACTGCGGGCAACCCACAAGCGCAAGAAGCAGAAGGACAAATCCGAAAATTCTCCTACCCCGAACCTTCAGCACTCCTGCATGCACTGCAATAGAACTTTCCGTGCACGAATTGGACTCATCGGGCATCTACAAACACACAAACTAAATTAGTTAATTACCAATTTTAATTATTATATATATATATATATTTATTTTTTTTCATCGTATTTAATGTTTTTTTCATGCATTGCTCATCTTCGCTTGCGAAAGAGGAACATCATCATCATTGATATCAATGTTCTCTCATGCCACAATGCAAGGTCAATCATCTTCTCTTTTGGATTTGCCTTTTGTCAGGATGTGTTCCATTTTTCCTCTTCTTTTGTGTCCAAAACATGAACTGTTGTATAAATCTAATGTGCACAATAAAGAGATATAATATATATATATTTTCTTGTTATTTTGTATCAATTTCAGTAATTAATTCATTTTAGTTGCAATAAATTTGTTTTTATTGTGTCCAGATTGTTGTTGAATATTATTCATGTAACTTTCAAAATAATCTGTGTTGAAGTTTGTGGCCTCTTGGCAAGGAAGGGTTAATTGTTTGAACAAATCTACAATGACATTAAAATCTGGGTTGTGATTTCTCGCTTGACACAACCACTCCTCCAGTCGACTCAACTGTAAATGAGTACCTGACACATGAGTTAGGGGAGGTAAAGACAGCAAGGAAGGAAACTGGACACCCCACCTAATAGTTGCTACGGCTTAGTACATGAAGAGTTATCTTCATCCCCGACGGCAGGTTGCTGCCATGGGACATACCTTTACCTTTTTACAATGACATCTCACATCAGGAAACTAGGGCTATGATCAAAAATGAAATTTAATAAAGCAGATGCATCCAATTGTAAATGCTAAAGACATCCACCATCAAGTATCACGCAGAGAACAAATCTCAACTTCAAATCCCCACCATCAAGTATCACGCAGAGAACAAATCTCAACTTCAAATCCCCACCATCAAGTATCACGCAGAGAACAAATCTCAACTTCAAATCCCCACCATCAAGTATCACGCAGAGAACAAATCTCAACTTCAAATCCCCACCATCAAGTATCACGCAGAGAACAAATCCCAACTTCAAATCCCCACCATCAAGTATCACGCAGAGAACAAATCTCAACTTCAAATCCCCACCATCATGTATCACGCAGAGAACAAATCTCAACTACAAATCCCCACCATCAAGTATCACGCAGAGAACAAATCTCAACTTCAAATCCCCACCATCAAGTATCACGCAGAGAACAAATCTCAACTTCAAATCCCCACCATCAAGTATCACGCAGAGAACAAATCTCAACTTCAAATTCCCAAGAACATTTCTCATCTCTCTCATCTTCAGACTACAAACGTTCATACATTGTTAAAAATTGTTGACATCTGTAAACAAATGGGCTATGGGAAACACTGGAAGGAAAATCTATAAATATATTACCAGCCCAGAGACAACATCATCCTTCTGGGAAGGAAAGACGAGAGTATCATCAACAAAATACAACCACACCTCACTCAAGGGTGGCTGCTGTGCACTCACCCGTACGAAACTGTGGACCACCACCTTTTTCGAATGTCCAATGCTAGATTTTGTCAGGAAATGCTTTTCTCTCTGAGGTCAAATAAATGGAACACCTTATATGGAACAAAAGTTCACAGAAACATGCATATATCACACAATGGCATTGGTCAAAGGGCATGAGCCCATAAACCGTTGGATCAGCAACAAAACTTCAGACAGACATAATTTAATAAATGTAGCAGACGCACTCAACTGTAGATGTTTAAGACACCTACCACCAAATACTACGTAGAGAACAAAACCTCATCTTCAGACTCCCAAGAGAACACAACAGGCTGCCAATGTCAAGTGCATCTACTTTAATTTTGCATCCCATTTGTCAGGGTAGGAAGAGTTTGCTTGATTTGTACTGTTCTTGTTGTCTCTATTAGCACACTTAACCAACATTTTCTGGTTTTTTTCCTGATATACCAATGACACTTTTTGTGTGTGTTAGACTGAAGAATATCTTGTTACATGTCCAAACCATTTAACCCTCTTCATGATAAATTCATATCTGCTAGAGCAGGGGTCGGCTACCTTTTGCTAACTGTGTGCTAACTTAAGGTTTCAAATTATTCAGAGTGCAAACATCACATATCATTTAGCGTCCTTGTCAAGGCTAACTGTGATTTGGAAAAGCAACATCAGTGTTGGAGTGAAAATCAAACTGTATAGTTCGCTGGTGCTTTCCGTTGTGTTGTATGGTTGTGAGAGTTGGACACTCACTGCGGACATGGAGAGAAGATTACAGGCTTTCGAGTATAAATGCTACAGAAGAATTCTACGAATTTCCTATAGGGAACATAAGACCAATGTGTACGTAAGAAATAAAGTAGAGATGTGTGCAGGTGTCCAGGAGCCATTGCTTTCAATAGTGAAATGACGAAAACTAGCATGGTTCGGACATGTATGCAGGCACGATTCCTTGTCAAAAACAATACTGCAGGGAACTGTCGAGGGTGGAAGAAGCAGAGGAGGACAAATAAAGACATGGACAGACAACATCAAGGAATGGACAGGGCTAGATATTTCCACACTCATCCGCATCGCTGAGGATAGAATTCGCTGGAGGACTCTGTGTGCTGAAGCTTCCAATGTGGTACCCCTACGAACCTGAAGGGTTATGGGTTTTATTGATATTGATTGATATCATTTTATACAAGTCGAGGCCAATATTCTTATTTTACCTTATATTTTATTTTTATATTTTAATTAATTAATATATAGCGATATTCAATGATATGTATAATTTGTAACAAGTCTGGATAAGTCTGTGGCTGGTACCCTGTACACCCAAGTGCTGAAATGAGCGAGGAAACCCCGCTAATCAATTTATAATCAACTTTATACAGGAAACATGAAGAGTGCATGCCATTTGAAATTGCTTGGCATGCCAAGTGTGGCACGAGTGCCATAGGTTGTCGACCCCTGTGCTAGAGTGCAAACTTACCTAATAATATAATGGAAATATGTTGGTTAATTATATTTGTACAAATGTCCTAACACTTCCGGCTTCAGTGGTGGTAACTAATATGCTCAGGATTGAATGACAGTTTCTAGACTATGACACGTTTAGTCGCCAGATATTCAGCAACATTGTGATATCTCAGAACGTTGGTAACTTCTTTAATTCATCATCTTATTTCTCTTGCTGTTTCCATTCTTATTGTACGACATTGTTTTTACGTAATACAATATTGGTAGAATGTTTTCGTGTTAAACAATGCTTGCTGCGTACCTGCTTATTATGTCTGACCTTTATATACAAGAACACCTACTACAATAACAAGAACATCTATTACAATAACAAGAACATCTACTACAATAACAAGAACATCTATTACAATAACAAGAACATTTACTACAATAACAAGAACATCTACTACAATAACAAGAACATTTACTACAATAACAAGAACATCTACTACACGAACAAGAACATCTATTACAATAACTCAGCAGCCACATCCACATCTCTGCAACATCAACTCAGCCTCATCCACATCTCTGCAGTAAAAATGACATAACAAATGAAAAAATAAATGAGGAAATAAATATTTATTTCAATCTTATATTGCCAGCAGATTAACATAACAAACAAGAAAACACACACATTGCAGACAAAAAGACTTCAACAGAATCAATGTCACTAAAATATTCACTGTGTGCACGCTGAAATCAAATCAACAGACATGCAATAAGTCATAATAAAAAAGGCCAGAAATAAGCTTCCCATTTTTTTTACACTAAATATTCTCTCAAAAAACTTAAGCCATCACACATAATCAGGCGCACTCTCGCTCAACAAATTTTTTTATAGTTATCACACATAATCAGGCGCACTCTCGCTCAACAAATTTTTTTATAGTTATCACACATAATCAGGCGCACTCTCGCTCAAAGACGTAAATCATATTTGAATCGTCACATCCACTTAATGTAAAGCCCCTGTAACAGTTGCCTCACTGCATCCCCTGTAAGTTGCCTCACTGCATTGTAGGAGGAAGTTGAACGTGACAATGTACATATTCAGAGAACGGTAGAAATAGGAATGACTACATGAACAAGATTTTTTTTTAAAGAAAGAAAGCAAGCTGACACACACACACACACACACACACACACATACATAGCATCACAAATTGATGTTTGTGCCAAAAGGTGCAGATATTTGCAGTCTGACCGCAAATATAATTTTTTCCCCAGAGTAAAAGTAAGTTAAGAAGAAAACAAAATCTGCTCCCCTTCCCGCTAAAAAAATACCCAAAAAAACCAATAAGATAAAAGCGTGCTTACACACAATATATACAACAAATGTCGAACTGGCATACAATTCATAAACGGTAGAAGAATGATGAATCCGATGATATGGGCCAAGAGTTTAGGCAGTGTCATCAGATTCATCTCTTCACAGTTCGCCACATTTAAGTAGTTACATCGTATCTGTATTCCTGTTTTACTCACTAACTCTTTAAAAAAATAGATATGCATGAAATAACTGACATTTATCAGAAAAACTTCAGATATTAATGATTAATAAGCTAAAATAATGTGTCATTTGCTAGTAAATGCTATTATTCAGATGCATATGTGTCTCTGCTATAAAGAAAATTTGATGCCATGTTTGTATTTTGTAAGTCCTGCAATTCACAGTGCCTGGGCAAAGCTACTTACCAAATCAGTGAGGGATGCCAGCAAAAAATTGCAGCAATAGATAAACATAAATGTCTGACACAGAATATGGTTAAATTATTTTAAATGACAGCAACTAATTTTAGAATACATTTAGTAAATTTAGTTGCTGTAATAGTTTTCAGTTTTATATTTTTATTTAAAATAAAATAGACTATTAATACTTTTTTTTAAATGTATTACGTCCGCATAGTTTTTCCCTGCCTGTGCAAAACAATTACGTCCGCATAGTTTTTCCCTGCCTGTGCAAGACAATTACGTCCGCATAGTTTTTCCCTGCCTGTGCAAGACAATTGAATAATTATTTTTTTTAAAACAAGCTTACCAGAAGTGCGAATTTCACATAAATTATAAAAGACCAAACCAAAAAAAAATTAAATCTGATTCACAATACAAAATCTGATAAATGCATCAGCTGGGAACACATTTAAGCCTCCCACCTGTTCTCGTTTTATTCAAATCAAAATTAATATTCAAGAGAACTAAAGATTCTTATTCTTGCCTTCACTAAGAACTAGATAAATGTGCTCATGTACCAATGCTATCCCTCGCATGATGCAAGATGATGCACCATACATGGAAGAAATAAACACCTCACAAACACATGCATTTATCACACAATGGTATGAGACCATGGATCGCTGTATCAGCAACCAACCAATCATAGATAATCGTTGAAAATGCAGTAAAACTGTTTACCAATAGGTATTTACACAAAAAAACACCAAAAAAAACCAAAGTAATAATTTTGACAATTTACAAACAGATAGTCACACAAAATACACCCCAGTAGTTAGTTAACAGCATACAAAACAGACAGAATAAGCGTTTCAACTATACGGTTTTTATAGGGAAATAATCCGCATGTGTTAGGCCATTGGCGCAAATAAAATGGCGACACAACACATTTCTATTCTCTGGACATCCTGCTGGAAATCTAGTAGGACCATGGTCCTGCCACAAGAGAGATACAGCGGGAGTTTGAGAATGAACGCTGAAGAAGAAGAAGATAGGAAAATATATATAGAATATAAACAAATACTAAAAAAAATAATATTACAAATGCACTTTAGATATTTAATAATAGAAAAATTCAAAGCCTCAGATTTTTTTTCTTATTACAAGTGATGAAGCTTGTTTCCTGTGTACTTCTGGAGAGGGTGGGGTGCCCCTATATATTAACTTTTTTTCCCCCGAACTTTTTACCTTCCACAATTTGCTACACAATAACACAGTGGAATCCTTATACAGCAAATTCTTCCCCCGTATAACAACACATTTCAAAATCCCCAATTATATTTATTCAATATTGTTTGTACTGTTTTACAGCAAATTTCTGTTACCACATACATATATTTATATATATTCATTCATTTTCCTTTTGCGCTGAAGTTAGCGCATAGGGCAGATCTCTCCAATTCTGTCTGTTCGTTTGAATGAAAAAGAATTGGAATGAACTGACTTCTGTTACACAAATCGGTCTGGACTTTACGATGTTAGTTGATTAAACCACCAACGATCGACGGAATGACACAGATTTGATTAGAGAAACACCCTCCATCAACGTACTGGAAGTTATATATATATATATATATATATATATTTTGTTGGTCTGGACCAAATTGTAATAATGAGATACCGCTGTATAATAATAAAACATGTCTGAGTCATGGGGCGGAGCTGTGGAAACAACAGTACACAAATGATATGTGTTTTCCATTCGTCGCAAATGAGCCAGCCATATTGATCTAAAAAATTATGTCACAAGTCATGAATAATGAACAAAAACTGCAAAACAGATTGTGCACTGGAAACATAATATGGGCTACAAACACAATGAAATTATTTGAGCATCTGAGGCATTTTTTGGTTTAAAAAATCGAGGCATAGCAGACGCCAATAAATAAATCTGAAAAATTTTAGAGAAAAGAATGAAGACTTAAGGCACTTTGCTATTATAAATACTGGTAATTTTCTTAAAACAAGACAAAAATAGGCCACAGAAATAGACTGAGCTATGACTCAAGTACCTGCTATATCTATTTAACAAAACAAAAAAAATTCTGCATTTTAAATACAGACTGAATTTGGCAAAATTAAATTTTGCAAACATACCTGTAAACAGAATTTGTACAAAATAGTTACATTTATTACATATTTTTGTATAATTGCGTCCATTACATATAAATTACTTACATTTCCTTAGTCAAGCAATCAAACCCTTGTGCCCTATAGGTGTGTACATGTTATTTAGTTCATTGGCCTCGGACAAGAATTTTACATTTCTGTAGTGGAAATCTCAAATATCATTTAGTCATTTGTGCAGAGGATTATAATCACAAGTATGGGAAACCAAAGTCAGGAATCTATAAAACAGTCTAATAGTAATAATAATAACAATGTCCATAACATAATAGGATCATAGTCGCCCGTGTGTTGCCGGGGCCCGAAAGGGGAGCAAAGAATAGCAACACTGTTTACATTCCACGCATGTCGTAAACGGTGACTAAGGAGGTTATGGGATGGAGTTGGCTGTCCCATCCCATATAGGGTCAGTGACCCAAAGCCATGCTGAAGTCAGATGTGTCAGGCCGAAAGGCGCAGATATCGCAGCAATGCTGTAAATCATGACACAAAGCATTCCATTCTATGGACTACATCCTGCTAATCTGCAGGAGTTTGAGAACGTACGCAGAACAAGATATGATCATAGTGGTGCCATATTGGAAATAGCATAAAAAGACAATAATAATTTTTCTGATAGTCCAATGGAAACGTTTCTGTGGACATAATTTTATCCGGTGGTGTCGTCCATCCACTCTCTGAAACTTCTCTTATCGGCACGTAGAAATAAGATTACTATCATCTTGCCATTTTATTGGAAGGAACAAAAGCAGACTACGGTGTAATGTATACACGGTGGCTGACAAATAAATGTCAATGTTGAACTGAAATACAGAATCCTGAACACACTTCAAGACTGTCCAGATTTTAATGAAGCAATACATTACGGTACAACTCTGGACTGCGGCAAAAGCTTTTGAGCTGCCGATCTGACCTGGAGAAAACTAGGAGCTTCATCCTAGTAACTGACCTGAAGATCAGTATTTAGCAAGACCAAAAGAATCCTGAACACAGAAGTATATTTCTTAGAGTAAGTAAATTACTGAACACAGAAGTATATTTCTTAGAGTAAGTAAATTACTGAACACAGAAGTATATTTCTTAGAGTACAATCAAAGAATATCAGCCAGTCTCTTGACTGTATGTTGAAGGATATCAGTCAGTCTCTTGACTATGTTGAAGGATATCAGCCAGTCTCTTGACTGTATGTTGAAGGATATCAGCCAGTCTCTTGACTGTATGTTGAAGGATATCAGTCAGTCTCTTGACTGTATGTTGAAGGATATCAGTCAGTCTCTTGACTGTATGTTGAAGGTGCCTGAAAGAGGAGCATAGAATAGCAACACTCCCCTGCCATGCATGTTGGATTCAACTAAGGACTTTTGTAAGTGGAGTTGACTGTTCCATCAAGGGTTTAAGTGACCCATAAGACATGCTGAAGTTGGATGTGTCAGACTGGAAGGTGCAGATATTGCAGCCAAGTTTCAAACCATGCCACAGCACATTCTATTCCGCATCTTGATAATCTGCAGGAGTTTGAGAAATAACACAAGACAGAAGTCTCTGCAGAAAAGGTTTGAACTGAAGCCATCCCTGAAGAGAAACAAAATATGAACCCAAGTGTTATTCGCTCTAGATAACCTGCACGTTCCTGGATTTGGGGGAGAGCAGGAGAGAGAGAGGAGAGATATATATTAAGTTTAACATATATTGTGCATTTAGCAGTAAAAATTATTTTGTGTCTTAGTAAGCAACAAATGTAAGACATGTCAGCTAAATTGGGAATCATCCAAAGTGACAATTGATGTTCCAGTGATTTTCATTGGCTGACAACACAAAGTATACCCAAAATGACCAGTGAAAATCACGGGAAAAGTCAAATATCACTTTATAAGGATGATCCGGGGATTAGCCTGCAGAACTGTATAATTGAAGGAAGACACTTAGTAATGCCTTTATTTGATAAACATAATATTATAACAATACAACCCAACCAAAAAAAAGCTTATTTGAATGCAAAACATCACACCACAAACCAAACTGGCAATACAAATAATGCTCAATCACCTGTAAAAACCAATGGTCATATGTTATTTAACAAAAGCTGCATTTGAAGGGACTAAAAAATATAACCGAGGCTAGATAAAAAAAATATACACTGTATGGGTCAATCAATGATCGACAGAGCTTTATACAACACATAATTTGGGAGCAAATTTTGTCTTTGAGTGTATTTCTGCTGTTTCTTGGGGAACCTCCCTGATGTGGTTAATCTGTCGCTATGTACTCAAGAGGTTGCAGGTTCAAATCATGCTCAAGATGCCTTGTTTACAAAGTGGAATTTTTCTGATATTTCTGGAGGTTAGCACCTGAAGCTATGGAGTTGCATGAATGGTACTCTCGACCCGCAGTGTGGCTCTTTGTTGAGAGGGACAGATTACATATGGGCTAACCAGAATACAATAAAGTTAATTCTTTATGTTTTTAAAACTCAGAATTGTGTAAAAGATACATAAATATGATCAGGCTGCAAATTATTTATGTTTTCATTCTGTGTTGTAGAAAATCAACACTAGATTCTCTTTATATCGCACACATTTATAACTTTCTGCAGATTTTTCAACAACTGGTTTTATAAGTGATAAATTATGTTTTCATGCTGTGTTGTAGAAAATCAACACTAGATTCCCTTTATATCGCACACATTTATAACTTTCTGCAGATTTTTCAACAACTGGTTTTATAAGTGATAAATTATGTTTTCATGCTGTGTTGTAGAAAATCAACACTAGATTCCCTTTATATCGCACACATTTATAACTTTCTGCAGATTTTTCAACAACTGGTTTTATAAGTGATAAATTATGTTTTCATGCTGTGTTGTAGAAAATCAACACTAGATTCCCTTTATATCGCACACATTTATAACTTTCTGCAGATTTTTCAACAACTGGTTTTATAAGTGATAAATTATGTTTTCATGCTGTGTTGTAGAAAATCAACACTAGATTCCCTTTATATCGCACACATTTATAACTTTCTGCAGATTTTTCAACAACTGGTTTTATAAGTGATAAATTATGTTTTCATGCTGTGTTGTAGAAAATCAACACTAGATTCCCTTTATATCGCACACATTTATAACTTTCTGCAGATTTTTCAACAACTGGTTTTATGTGATAAATTATGTTTTCATGCTGTGTTGTAGAAAATCAACACTAGATTCCCTTTATATCGCACACATTTATAACTTTCTGCAGATTTTTCAACAACTGGTTTTATGTGATAAATTATGTTTTCATGCTGTGTTGTAGAAAATCAACACTAGATTCCCTTTATATCGCACACATTTATAACTTTCTGCAGATTTTTCAACAACTGGTTTTATAAGTGATAAATTATAACCTAGGACTTCTCACACTCTACTGCAAATGTCAACAATTGGAACGCATTCAGAACGAGGTATGCCAATAGACCCATGGTGTATAAGTGATACCACTATTATTATGATGAAACAACTGTGGATTTGTTTCTATTACATCAAGACATGCACCGGTGCAAGTGAAATACTAGTGATGGCCAGGACGAGGAAAATTTTACAATCAACTGACATGGGAACTATCAGCAATACATAACCTTCGTCATCTGCTGATAGAGATGAAACTCACATGGGGATGCCCAGTGAGTCTTATGGTCGGTTTAGATAATCACATTTATAACAAAATGCCCTATATAACATTTCTTCAAAATTCCCTATATAACATTACTTCAAAATCCCCAATTAGTTTACTTTATAATATATACAACTGGGATTTGACTACTTTATTTGACTACATATAATTGTAGTGAAATCCCAGTATAAAAACTTGCTTCGGACCTACGAGATTCATATATAATAACAGAAACTCGTCATATACACAATAAAAAATATATATATTTGGGGGACTTTAGAGATAAAAAAGGTAAAGGTAGGTCCCATGGCATATGCCATCGGGGATGAAGATAACTCTTCATGTACTAAGCCGCAGCAACTATTAGGTGGGGTGGCCAGCTCCCTTCCTTGCTGTTTTTTTACCTTCCCTAACTCATTCGTCAGGTACTCATTTACAGCTGAGTCGACCGTGTCAAGTGAGAAATCACAACCCGAATTTTTTTTTTTAATGTCCGGACGTGGTTTCGAACCTGGCACGCTGTAACCAGATGATAGCAAGCAAGCTCACTATCCACTAGGCTACCACGCTCCTCACTTTAGAGATACATAAGAAATTGTCCCGAGCTGACAAAATATGTACCAGTAAGTAATAACCAAAGTTTGTTATATACACACAAAAAATCAACTCACTGAGGATTTTAAATTGTTTTTAAGTGTTAAATGGGGAATTTATTTATAAATGTATACGCTATAAAGGGATTTGATTGTATTTATTTTAAAATGACATCTGCTGATGAATAATGTTTCAATTATTTCGCAATGTAAAATGTTTCTTTAAAAAAAATATTCCTATTTGACGACTTGATGATATTTATTGGCATGGCTGTAAATAGGTTAGTGCCTATTTGACAAGCACAATTCGGCAGAACGTATTTGAAGTCCAATCGTCCACATGTACTGGTGGATGTATTAGTTGTGGCTAAAAATTAACCAATAGTTGAACAGCAATGTCCTATACAGGATATGCTTCAATACACAAATATTTGTTTTATTTTTGTGCATATTATACACAGTTTGATTTTTTTTTAATTCCTCTCTATTTGATGAATTAATATGAATGATTATTCAGTCAATAAATCAAGTAAAGAATATAAACATTCAAAAAACAAAAACCATGATAATCAGCAAAGACACAGAAGAACAGGAAGTAAACATAAACATGCATGGAGAGAAACTACAACAGGTAAAACATTATCAATATCTTGGACACATAGTCACAAATGATGGCAGATGTGAAACAGAAGTTAAAAGGAGAATAGGAATGGCTAAAAGTACCTTCAATGACATGAGGAAATTATTAATATCTAAACAAATTACAAACAAGTTAAAAAATGAGAATTATAAAATGCTACATCTATTCCATATTAATGTATGGCTCAGAAACATGGACACTAAATAAACAATTAGAAGACAAAATTGATGCCTTTGAGATGTGGGTATATAGAAGAATAGGGAGAACATCATGGAAAGAGAAGAAAACAAATAAAGGGGTGCTAAAGACACTTAATATGAAGAAAGAACTACTAAGAGAAATAAAGATCAGGCAAATAAAATATTTTGGGCACATTAGAAGGGATGACACCTTATTGAAGACCTTACTTGAGGGTAAAGTCAAACTTAAGCGAGCAAGAGGTAGGCAGAGATACAAGTGGGAGAGTAACATCACACGATGGACAGGTTACAGTCTAGCAGAGTGTACCACCAAGACAAGAGACAGGAGATGTTGGAGATACGTTGCAGCCAACCTTCGTTGCGGAGACGGCACTTGATGATGATGAATGATTATTCAGTACCTTGTATAATATAAAACTAACTTTTAACATATTTTTCCAGTTTAAGAATGAGATGTTTGATTTATTATGTCATATCTTTCATGAAGATATATTCATATGCAATACTGATATATATATTTTAATGTTATGAATTGATGTTACGAGAAAATAATGTTACATTTTTGTAAATTTAAAAAAAATAAAATAATGTCCAGTTTATGGTTGTTTCCATATTATGACAAAAGGATGAAATGGTCCTATGCACTTAATCTGTTTAGGATTGTGACAGGATTCAATTTCAATGTGATCACAACATGAAAACATGATCACGTTTTCTATTGTTAAATTATCTGCAGTCTAGTCTCTGTGACTTTACTGTTATCTAAATCGTGGTTTCTCGTCTGATACAACTGTCCCTCCAGTCATGAATGAGTTAGAGAAGGTAAACATAATATTTTCTGTGACTTAGTTCATGGAGAGTTATCTTCATCCCCGACAGTAGGTTGTTGCCATTGGACCTACCTTTACCTTACAATACAAATTATTCAGCCAATAGGAGAACATTTACCAATATATCATAGCAAGTAATCAACCACACCCTTGATCACCCTTAAAAATTATTCAGCTAAACCCTTGGGCTACATAGGAAGTACACAACGAAACCCTTCAGTCCCATAGAAAGTACACAACCAAACTCTTGGGCACTATAGGAAGTACTTGACCAAACCCTTGGGTCCCATAGGAAGTACTCAACCAAACCTTTGCACCACATAGAAAGTACTCAACCAAATATATGCACCCCATAGAAAGTACTCAACCAAATCTATGCACCCCATAGAAAGTACTCAACCAAATCTATGCACCATATAGAAAGTACTCAACCAAACCTTTGCACCATATAGAAAGTACTCAACCAAACTCTTGGACCACATAGAAAGTACTCAACCAAACCTTTGTACCATATAGAAAGTACTCAACCAAACTCTTGGACCACATAGAAAGTACTCAACCAAACTCTTGGACCACATAGGGAATATTCAACCAAATCCTTGGATGTATATGTCACAAACAAGTATTTTTCATTTATCTCTATCCATGGGCAATATTGGAGAGAGGTGTTTAGACATATAACCAACCTAACCTTAATGCTAGTACCAACTATCTTACAAGTACAGATCACAATAGAATATTTGCACTCGGAACCTACCACATACCACTTAAAAAATACATGAACCTACCACATACCACTTAAAAAATGCATGAACCTACCACATACCACTTAAAAAATACATGAACCTACCACATACCACTTAAAAAATACATGAACCTAACACATACCACATAAAAAATACATGAACCTACCACATACCACTTAAAAAATACATGAACCTACCACTTTTTTTTTTATATAGATGTTACTGGATATTTTTCACCTGCTGATTCTAAAAATGGCATCAGTTTTTTCCCCCATGATCTCTAGTTTTTTTAAGGTGCGTGAGTTTGAGAGCATAAAGATGTGAAGTGTTTGAATCCTAACTCTAACCGCTAGGTTCCATTTAGAGTGGTTGCCACTTCTCTTTCACACTATTTCCACCCTTATTGTGCATGAAGCCTGGGAAGTGATATCAATCTATTTGATTATGAAAGCAGTGCTCTATTCATTCAACACAAATAAGACAGTCCAATAAACATGAAACTCATTAAGACACATAATCAGAATTAATCATATATTGAACCCTTAATGTTTTGGTCCTCACACATTTTATCTTAGAATTAATCATATATTGGTCCCTTAATGTTTTGGTCCTCACACAATTTACATCAGAAAAATATACAAAATAGATGATGACCCGTGTTCTCTGTACTACATCCTGCTGGAAATCTAGCAGGACTAATAAGGGATCTCTGGAGCATGGTGGTTACGCTATTTGTCTTATCTTCAAGGGGTCACAGGTTCGGTACTGGCTCATATCGTATTTTACAAGTGCGTTATTTTTTAAGTTTCCTGTGGACTATCGCTTGATGATATGTGTAGCACTCTGGACAGGCGGTTGGTTCTTTGTTGAGACCGACAAATTATTTATGGGGAAACCCGAGTACAATAGCATCAATCTTCTTATAAATTATAATTCCTTTCGTAGGACAGATGTCCTGCTCAAGAGAAATCCAGACGGGAGTTTGAGAACGTTTTTTAAAGCTGCATGAGTCAACAATAAACAATACAGACACATATGTTATTGTCCTTGCAGAAAAATCACACATATGCGATCCTAAAATAAATCACAACTATGAAAATGTGTGTGCACTGGTTTCCGTAATGTGAAGTGTTCAACTTAGTGGCATGATATACATATAAAAAGAGGTGGGCATTCTTAATATGCATACCCCATTGTTTTCCGTCTCACTTCTGCTATTAGTTGTAACCAATTTTATCATTTGTCACTTTCTATCCAGTGTTATATAGGTTGGTTTTGTTTGGTGACTCAACTTATTAAATGTATTTTTTTAACCTTCTTTCTATTAACAGTGTTATTTATGAGTATAAGTTTTGTTTAGTGCTACAATTTATTAAATGCAATTCTTTATATTTTCTTGAATATCTTGCATTGTATTTTTGCGCTCTAAGCACACACACACACACAAAAAATCTCTTCTGCACCAACTTATTCTACGGAAAGCTGTGTAGACACATTTTTAAAGTCCGGTTCTATTTTAAGATCACATACATAATCATGTGCTTTGATTTCATGATAATGAAAGATCAGTATCAGCAAAAAAATTATTCAGCATTACAAAAACAATGTTGACAATTAAATTTTAATCGAAAGTTGTAACATAAAAATATTGACGTTTAATTTATGCAGAATTATAAAATGATGAGTTTATTCAAATGTGATTTACATTTTTATGCTTAAACTTAACTGGCATGTCCCATTGCACACAAAATATATTAAACCGAAGCTTGCCATTGGACTATAAGAAGTGAACAGGAGTAGTAAAACATCTGCAACATCCTGCCTAATTGCAATATTTGTCATTTACGGACCAAGAACATGTACAATTATATTATTTCACTGTATTGATTTCCCGCACCTAACCACAAAAAGGTAATATGTATAAGTAAATTGGTAGCATATCCTATCCAGGACGTAGCTATCAACCCAGCATTTGTTGGCTGTGGTGATTTTCTAGGCAATATAAATACGTTCAGTAGGTTGCCATTACTTTCTGAACGGTCCGGATGCACAATTGCCTGTGGTGAGGATCGAACTCGGTAGCTTTGCCGCCACAGACGCGCTCTGTACCACTTCGCCACAGAGCCGGACAAAATTGGTAGCATATCCTATAATACATAAGTAAAATGTTTCTAAATACAAATTTTTTACCAGTTCGTCAAGACTAAAAAAATCTCACAATGGACCCCCACATTTTTTTAAAGCCAGTTTTTTAAAAAAAACAGTCCATACATCATTCTTGAAACATACATCTATCCCAAAGAAAACTAAAAGGCATATCACAAATTCAATCTTTATGCCAACATTGTGTTATCAATGTTAGATGTGTAAACTTCTTCAGCGTTCATTCTCAAACTCCTGATGGGGGATCTCTCTTGTTGGACAATGGTCCAACTAAATTTCCAGCAGGTTGTAGTCCACAGAATGGAAATTTGTCCGTTTTATTTGTGTCAATGGCCCAACACGTCATATTCAGCAGGAGACGTGGATACTAAAATAACATGAGAGAAAGATTACTACGTGCGAAAAGATGTCTAAGAAAAGCAGCAAATGGAAATAGAGACTGTGTCAGGAATGAATAGATTACAAGAACTGGTGGAACAACATCAGTGCGTCAAATATATTGGAAAAACAGACTGAAATGATTCTAGCACTTAATGAGGATGAAACCTTATTGGCCAGCAGCAAGAGCATACAATATGAAAATGGAAACAACAAGAGGCAAAGGAAAACCATGAAGAAGGTGGACTGAAGGAGGTTTCAATATTCTGAGATGTCACAATATTACTGCATATCGAACGACACGAAGTGGCATAGCATAGCTTGAAAATTGATCGTCATTCAAACCTGTATCGCCTAACAGCAAGCAGACAAAAGACAATGGATAGAAAAAACAGTATCGGTATTTCGTCACTATAAACATATATCTATATAGTATTGGCATAGTCTCCCCTTACTTGAGGGAGCTCTTTGTTGGTGTGCATTATCTCTCAATTCACTAGAATGAGTTTTTGTGTTTATTCTTCTTCTTCTGCGTTCGTTCTCAAACTCCTGCAAATTAGCAGGATGTAGTTCAGAGAACGGAATGCGTTGTGTCATGGTTTACAGCATTGCTGCAATATCTGTGCCTTTCGGCCTGACACATCCGACTTCAGCATGGCTTTGGGTCACTGACCCTATATGGGATAGCCAACTCCATCCCATAACCTCCTTAGTCGCCTTTTACGACATGCATGGAAGGTAAACAGTGATGCTATTCTTTGCTCCCCTTTCGGGCACTGGCAACACACTGACGTTTGTGTGTTTAGATCGTGAATATATTGTGCACTATGTGACTGTGAGAGTTGGACACTCACTGCAGACACGGAGAGACAATTACAGGCTTTCGAATACAAATGTTAAAGAATTCTGTGTATTTCTTATAGACAACGTATAGACAGGGTTTCAATCTATTGTTATATTCTGATTGAAAAAATATATCCAAGTCAATTTATAGGTAACATAGTGATGATGTATCTGATTGGTTGATTATCTTGTTACTGGTCCAGTAGCATGTGGACTTGACTGCTGTGCCAACTCATGTTCAATTTGAGACAACCATATTTTATTCGACACTAAAGTTGCATTATACAAGACTAATTATTCCATCACTATGCTACCAGTGCCAAACCTATAAATAATTAATCATTCTTGTTAACTAACCCTAGAAATTGTATATCAACCATTATGTTGCTGGTTTTCAAAAGAGAAGTTACTGCAGAAGACAGATGTGTCGGGCCATTGGTGCAAATAAAACCGTGATACAACGCACTTCAATTCTCTAGACTCTAGCAGGTCCATTGTCCTGTTACAAGAGATATTTAGTGGGAGTTTGAGAATGAACGCAGAAGAGAAGCAAAGAATAGTAAAGCTGTGATCTACCATACATGACACAAGAGGAGACAAAGTAGGGTTGGACATGGGTCTCACATGATGACTGCCTATCCACAGGTCAGTGACCCAAAATTGCCATGCTGAAGTCTGACGATAGATACAGATATCACATCCAAGTTTTCAACCATAACACAATGCTATGCTCTAAACCAGTGTTTCTCAACCTGTGTGAGCCTTTGACATAGCACAACTTTTCTTTAACTTTGAGGGCTCTAGATTAAAATTATGAAAGTTTTCCCTTGTGCCTGGATTCTTAGTGGGAAAATTATTGTTTTATTTATGGTGAGTGTTCGGTAAACAAAATAACTTTTTTGTTTGTAAAGATATAAAAATAATTTTTGCACCTATAAATATCATCATCAGGTGACATTCTGTCCAGAATGTAGTCTTCCCTGTGGATCTCTTGAATTCTCCGCAGTCTTGAGCAAGTTGCCCTGCCTCTTCTAGTGGCATGCACAAGCATTCACAAATGTCTTTTGTCCAACAGGGCGTACTTTGCACCTGTTGCCTTCTATCATCCCCTCCAGTAAAACTCTCTCCATGCTGTCGTTTCTTTTAATGTCTATCTATCTATCTATACACTGTCCCTTGTTTGCCTTGCGACGTCAGGGGTGGAAGAATTCTCTGGGGATGGCCTTCTTGTGTGCTGTTTTTGTAAGCTTGTTCCTGTAACTTCTTTGATTTCTGTGATCCATCTTTTACATGGTTTGCCTCTGGCTTTATAGCCTTTATGTCTATGTGTCATGGCCAATTGTGGCATGCTATCTTGGTAATCTGATAGTTGTATCCTTTCACCCCCATTTCTATGCACTGATTCATCAGTATGAAATCGCACGAAGTGAAGCTCATATGACGTAAAATTCCCACCATGCACAGCTAGGAATACATCACAGTCTAGACGTCAAATTCCTTTACACATTCCAATTTGTAAGAAGGAGAAAGTCGGCTGATTTTGTCAACGAATTTCTGGAACGACTGGATTTCCGCCATATTTTACGATCAAATGTAGTATTGCGTGACATGGTTCATGATCATCATGGTAAGTAATATCTACATGTTTTAGTTCTTATATTATAAGAATCATTTAGAATGTTTGTTTATACATTGAAAAACAATATGTATAAGTGGTTCTATGTGTGGGCATTTAAAATAAAAAACGGTGTATGTCCGGTTAAGCCTAGTCTTGAACGAACGAACGTTGTATGCGATTTCTTCCCATTTTATTAGTTTGTTCAGTTCATATTATATTAGTTTGGATATGAAAGAACATATATACAACAGGAATAGGTATTTAGGAGGACTTTATCAATGTTGCCACACATTGCTCAAGTATTAGGGTCATCAAGAAATTATATTTGCGATTTTTTAAATGGTGCTTTGAGATTTTTTTTCCCCAACTGTTATATCACACATACAATAACAACAAAATTATATTCATTATTCACTCATTTATTATTTTGTTATCTTTACAAATAAAATTTTTATCATGTTTACCAAACACTCACCAAAAAATTATGCACATTGTCAAATAAGAAGCCAGACCAAGGGTGAAATTACATAATTTTAATTCAGGGTCCTAAAGGTTAAAACTACATTATACTGACAAGAGTTTGAAGGTAAATAAATTTGTTACTGTTGAAATACTAATAATAGCAATATTATTATAGGAAAAAATGAGTTAACATCAAACCCATAATCCTTCAAGGTCATAGTGATGTCGCCCTGGAAACATGAACACAAAAATATTGCAATGTTTTCTTTGTTATCAGTTCTTTGTTTGTGGAGAATCGTAATCATGGCCAGCTTTTAACCTTTAGCACGCTGCATTTACATTTTGGGCTATGCATTTCGCCAAAATTGTGTCATATCTTGATTGTGGAATGCGAAATATGCTGCACAGTGCGCTAAACCCGAAACCACACGAAAAAATCCAGATTGGTAATTTTTTTAAATAATGTTTTGGCAGTATAAAGTAAAGTAGACTATTAATCTAACTTCCTGTTTCTATTGTTAAAATGGCAATAGACGATGTGTGATTATGAAATTGAAATCTGAGCAATCTGTAGGCATCGGCTTTGCGGCGAAGCGACATGAGAGTGAATTGAGTTTATTATACTTTTCGTTCATCGTATATTCAGTGAAATCATTATTTATTCGGATGGAAAAGTGGAAAACTTCAGAGGTAAGTTCTTCAAATACATTACTTAAAATATAATCATGAGGTTTCCATTATGTAAAATATATAATATTCAACAGATGTCACAGATATCGATCAATCAAAAATACAGTAGGCCTAGATCTAGACAGGTCTAAATCTGTCTTCATCACTTTTTCACTACGTCTCATATCACACACACACACAAACAAAACTTACACCAATATATGCAGAATTCAATTTCTTATTTATATGTGCAAATATTATTTAAATATCTCTAACAACAAAAAATTTATCACAATTTCAAAACAGCCACCAACGATTGCGTAACATTTCCAAAAACTAATTCCGCTGCGGGAGAGAAATTACGTAATCATAAACACAGCGTGCTAAAGGTTAATATTGTCAATCCATCCTCCTTACTTTCCTCTGACCTTTTCATTAATATCATTCATAAATTCTAGAAATTTCCCCCTTAAAAATGCTCAGTTTAACTTGTGTATGTTACAAGGCAATCCTCCTATACTATGACAAAACACTGTGAGATTCAATCCCATCAACTTCTAAATATCTCCTAATTACCAAAAACTTCCCCTTCGTGTAACGTATGTTTTCCTTTCATTCCAAACTAACTTTCAAACAGACAGACAATGACTAGTTTTAACAAATTTACTGCTAACTACTGCAGTCTTTATCAACAACGGTATCTGTAGACACTCTTTTTTTACAATTAGGGGGCGTTAACAGTCCAACAAGCTGGGCCGAGAGATCAAGTGAAGATGGCGATTCTCTGTCTTTTTCCCGAAAATCAGCCTGATGTGACATAGCTAGATCCTGCAGAAGTACATAATAGAATTCTACAATTAGAAGATCAATGAAATAGGATATATTTCAGAGAAACAAAAAGTGAGATATACCAGCTAAACACAAAACATTGGCTGCTTAACCAAGACTAACTACTTTATACCAGCTAAACACAAAACACTGGCTGCTTAACCAAGACTAACTACTTTATACCAGCTAAACACAAAACACTGGCTGCTTAACCAAGACTAACTACTTTATACCAGCTAAACACAAAACATTGGCTGCTTAACCAAGACTAACTACTTTATACCAGCTAAACACAAAACATTGGCTGCTTAACCAAGACTAACTACTTTATACCAGCTAAACACAAAACATTGGCTGCTTAACCAAGACTAACTACTTTATACCAGCTAAACACAAAACACTGGCTGCTGAACCAATACTACTTTATACCAGCTAAACACAAAACACTGGCTGCTGAACCAATACTACTTTATACCAGCTAAACACAAAACACTGGCTGCTGAACCAATACTACTTTATACCAGCTAAACACAAAACACTGGCTGCTGAACCAAGACTAACTACTTTATACCAGCTAATCTAAACACAATACACTGCCTTCTTAACCACTTTATACCAGCTAAACATGAGAAACTAGTGCATTAACTAAGCCTAAGTATGTTGAGAAACTAGTGCATTAACTAAGCCTAAGTATGTTGAGAAACTAGTGCATTAACTAAGCCTAAGTATGTTGAGAAACTAGTGCATTAACTAAGCCTAAGTATGTGTGCATTGAAATCTCTCGCAATGATAGTTCTCATGGCATCTGTGGTGCTAATGTCTATTTGTTTATTGGAGTTGGGTGGACAGTATGCATTGAACAGTGTATGCCGCAGACTATGGTACCAAATTTGTATGTCTTGCACATCGTTTCCATTGTTTTTCATGTTTATGACTTCTTGCATGTCATCTCTTAGGAGTGTTGCAATGCCTCTGCACTTCTGACATATTACATTTGTATATGGTGTAGCCTCGTACTGAGTGTTCTTTCCTTGTTAATAGTGTTTCCTGCAGTAGTGCAATGTGGGTATCATATTTGTGTAGTATTCTACTCAGCTCCAGGGTCTTATTTCTGAGTCCAGATATGTTAAGTTATATGTTTAGTATGGCTATCATGGCTGATTTTTCGCTCAACGCAGCCAGGGGACGGACTTCCAGGCATGGATCATTTATGAGGTGACGTCTGAGCTTGTATGATAATTTGCGTTTAGGCACTTGGTTTGTGTTTTGTGTTGGGGTCATTTTTCTGGAGCTTGCTTTCAAACCCAAAGAGCTGCTCCAGAAAAAGTATAACTTGACCATGAACACCATTTTCCAATTGGTGCGATGCTGCTTTGACTTGGTTCTTCGCAGACTTCCATCTATGGGTAGTGGATCTGAGACGTGCTTCATTACTCTCTCTTCCTGCCACCTAATCTGTTGGAACATAAGATGCGTGGCATGCCTGCCAAATGGAAAAGATATGTAAGATCATCACATCCTGAATTGGGCATTTTCACCTCAGGTTTCCCCTTCCTCCAGTTGGTGTTGGCATACAGCATCAAACCAATGAGATCTTGCCGGGTCACATGACCAAGGTTCTATGACAGAGTGCATACGACATAAAAATATATAACTGGTGGGGTTTTCATACAGAAAAAAGAAAACATTATACAGTCATACCATCTTCTATATATATATATATAATGTTGCATGGTGGTTGGTCTGGTGGGTGCTACCCGAGCTTCCGTATGCTCGTAGGAGGGTCTAGCCAGTCTTAGTTTCCAGCCTCTGGTGGCTAGACTACGTCATATCTCCACGGCAAAAAGCTGGCCTTGGTGGGATGCTCGCCAATGAATCTGCTATTTTGTTGCCTTTGACCCCTGCATGACATCGCAATATATTCATATCTTCTTCTTCAGCATTCATTCTCAAACTCCTGCTGGATCTTTCTTGTAGCAGGACAATTTTCCTACTAGATTTCCAGCAGGACATAGTCCAGATAATGGAAATACGTTGTGTCGCCGTTTTATTTGCAGTTATGGCCAGACACATCAGTCTTCAGCGGGATATATTCATATAGTCCTTTAGACAACAGAGTTGTTCAGTAGCTTTGTCAATTCTTTTCTTAATATGAACTTTTTTTTAACGACATGCCTCAGGAGCCTGAGAGTACCACTGAGTTGATATTTCCGTCACCAACTGAGTGCAACCGTCATCTCTTTTATTTCCATTTTCATGCTCGATATAGTCTTAAAACTTCCTAATCCAAATGAGGATAAACAAAGAACTATCCAGTTATTCGGTGGATCAGACTATTTCTTACCACTAATGCCATATCCATATTATGTGTCTGTATATTATGGCAATCCTCTGCTGGAACGTGCGGGAAAAATTTTACTGCAGACTGACCAACCTCCAGGATAGCCTTGGCAAAGGGAGCCATCCATTTTACGCATGGATACAAATCCGCCCAGTTTAAGCCTGTATTCAATGAGACAAAAATGGATGTGATTGAATCTTTTTTAATAGACAAATACGAAATAAATACAAGTTTCAGACAATGTTTTCTTCTTTTTATGCTTATCCAAGAATAAAATCTGTCAAGTAGCATAACTATTTGACAAAATTATTGGTTAAATGTGTTGAGTCAATAGGTGCAGATATTGCTGCCAAGCTGCAAACTATAATACAAAGTATTGTGTCACGATAGTCAGCTAGTCAGTATCTGTACAATCAAAGAGATTACATCCTGCTAGACCAGCATGAATTTGAGAACACTCGCAGAAGATATAAAATAACTCACGTCGCCCACTGCAAGAGCAAGAGAGGTAGGGGAAGACCAAGAGAGAAGATTCTTGACAAACTAGCATTGTGACACCCAGAGCCTGGCCTTCTAGTTCAGAGTTAAAATAGGATCAACTCATATTTCTTCTTTCCTGATATGCTGACATGTCTTCTTCTTCTTATGGTTCATGCTGTGTGGCATTGGTTATCATGTCTTTCCACAGCTTTCTATTTCGCAAGCTGTCAATCATTTCTGATACCGATGTTCTCCTATGCCACAATGCTAGGTTATCAAAGCATCTTCTCTAGTAGTCTTCCTATACCCCTCTTGCTCTTCAATTTGCCTGTTGTCACAATGTGTTCCATCTTTCCTCTTCTCATGATGTGTCCAGAAAATATCGACTGTCTCTTTCTGATGCGAGTAAGCAGTTCTCTTTTTGAATTAACTTCTTTCACAATATCTTCCTTACGTTTTTTATCTGTCCATGGTATTCTCAACATTCTTCTATAAAACCACATCTCTGCTGCCTCAATATAATCTTTCACTATCCTGCTGAGTGTCCAAGATTCACTTCCATACATCAGAATTGGTTCTACATCACTTCTAAGAGTAACGCAAAATGAGTTAAACAGGTTACTAAAACACTTACCTAGCCTATTAATAATAATATATTAAAAAAATATATATAAAAAAACATACAATAAAACTAAACAGGACAATTCTCCACGTATCGGCTCAAATTGAACCTTTTTCAAAAGACAAACAACAGAAAACGACAAAATAAAAACAAAATAGATGTCTATATTTCATCAAGCCCCGTCTCCATAGCGCAGGGATGGCAACGCATCTAGTAAAAGAGAAAATGAATGCATGCAATTGTCCTGTTTAGTTTTATTGTATGTTTTTTTATATATACTTTTTTAATATATTTTTATTAATAGGCTAGGTAAGTGTTTTAGTAACCTGTTTAACTCATTTTGCGTTACTATTTGTTCATTAAGTTACTGCGGCACCATCCACTTTGTCGGACACCCTCTGACCATTTGGTTATTTATATTTCACTTCTAAGAACTCTCTCACCTCAACATGTCTCCTGTTAAAAAATCATCGTCACTGCACATCATGTCTTGATTTCTTACTTTTTGTCTTCTATCAAATTATCCTTATGGGTGACGAAAAGATGCACGGCAGCAGATATTGTACGGCAGCAGATATTGTACTTTTGTGGCAGACTGGTAGGTGATGGTGGAGAATATTAGATGTCGCATCACTGCAGATGGGTCAACACATCAGACAGAAAAATAATGAACTAGTTGGCCCAGAGGTATATGCTGTGCTCCTTGCAGGATGTTATGGTCCTGACACACTGGTAGGATGTCATGGTCCTGACACACTGGTAGGATGTCATGGTCCTGACACACTGGCAGGATGTTATGGTCCTGACACACTGGCAGGATGTTATAATCCTGACACACTGGCAGGATGTTATGATCCTGACATGCTGGCAGGATGTTATGATCCTGACACACTGGAATGAATCCCTTCAGGGACTAAATATGCATCCATAAAACCCCCTAACACAACACAATCATGCCATTGTGAGACACCTTATACAAGTCTGGGAGTCATGTCAGTCACTCAACTGACAGGTGGACCTGTGCTTTTGCCAGGAAGGCTATTGGCTGTCAAGAGCAACACTGTCAGGAAAGCTATTGGCTGTCAAAACCTGCCCACTAAGGAAAGCTATTGGCTGACAAAAAGGTACCAGCTCAGGAAGGGCCATTGGCTGTCAAGAGCTGCCCACTCACAATCACATGGATTTCATCATGAATAACTTGCATATTTTGCCAGGACCCGAAAGGAGAGCAAAGGTTAGTAATACTGCTGCCTTTCATATATGATGTAAGAAGAGACTAAATTAGGGGATGGGGGTTGATTACTCCCAATAATCTCCACTGATGAAAATCCATGGTTGGGCTGCTGGGAGGGAGAAATAAGCCCAGCAAGTCTCGATATTGCAAGAAAGTCACGACAAAGTCCTCAATTGAGTAGAAGATTACCTAGCTCATGTCTTTGCACCCTACAGCTTCATTTGAGTCAATCATTTGGGACTTCCAACAGGTCTGAGTGGCACTTCTAACAGGTCTGAGTGGCACTTCTAACAGGTCTGAATGGCAGAAACATGATTGTGGAACAGGAAGTAGAACTGAACTTCCTGCCACAGGAATCCAGATTGACAAACTTGTACTCCCTCTGTGTTCTATCGATAACATCATCTTATAAGACATATTACCAGCAAGTAACAGAATACAGTACCTGATACATCCATCACCAACTGTTCACTGGTATGATAATAGATGGCGGCGGCTGCTATCACACTGTACCGAAAATTTAATGATGCAGCATCCATAAGACTGAGGTCACATAACTGGAGATAAATCATTTACACTCACATTAATAAACTGAAATCATATTTACCGATAACGGATCATAACTTGAGTAAAACTAATCCAAACGGCAAAACATGCAAATAGGGTAATTAAATTTATATTTACCGCAGCGGAAATACTATTATCAATGACATGAGGAAAATAATAACTAAAAATAAAAAATATTAGCACCAAATTACAAACATGCTAAAAATGAGAATTATAAAATGTACATCTGTTCTATATAATGTATGGTTCAGAAACATGGACAATAAACAAACAATTAGAAAACATAATTGATGCTTTTGAGATGTGGATATATAGAATAATAGGGAGAATATCATGGAAAAAAGAAAACAAAGAGGTTCTAACAACATTTAATATGATGAAAGAATTATTAAAGGAAATAAAGATTAAGCAAATAAAATATATTGCACACATTAAAAGACATGACACCTTGTTGAAGACCATCCTTGAAGGTAAAGTCGAAGGGAGACGAACAAGAGGTAGGCAGAAATACAAGTGAGAGAGTAACATCACAAGATGGACAAGTTACAGTCTAGCAGAGTGCACCACCAAAACAAGAGACAGGGGATGTTGGAGGTCTGTTGCAACCAACCTTTGTTACGGAGACAGCACTTGATGATGATGACTAGATACATAGTAATTATTCACAACTGGAAAATTGTCACCAACCACAAAACATAAATTAGTCGGAAGTACTCACTCTAGATATTTGTATGAAAGCATGTGTAGAAAACTGAGGGAATACAAAGCCAAGCTCTTGGTCCATGATGTTGTCTATATTAGCAACCTGAAGGTACACTCCTAACCAAGCATTGGTTGTCATTGGAGACAAGTTCCATTTCAGTGCCTAAAAATACAAAAAGTCAATAACAATTGAGAAACACCACTAAACTTATCTTCTTCTTCTTCCTGCGTTCATTCTCAAACTCCCGTTTAACAGGATGTAGTACGGAGAACAGAATATGTTGTGTTATGGTTTAGTTTAGTTGTGATATCCACGACCTTGAGACATGCATCGGACTTCATCACATCTCGTGTCACATAAGGCTTCTATGGGGTGGAACAGCCAACTCAATCTAATTCCTCCTTAATCACCTCTTACAACATGCATGACAGCTCAGTGTTGCTATTCCTTGCTACCCATTCTGGACCTGCAACTCACTGGCTTATAATTTATTCTTATGTTGCATACTATTTTCTTACACATCCCATGTTGTCATGTTCTGTAGTCTGTGTCCATGTCTAGTATTAGTAGTAGAACATTGGTAAAATGATATTTTATAAACTTGCATTTCATTCAAATAATATACATGAAGACATTCCTCTATGGTGATATTCAAAAGGGAATGTGCTCTCAAGGTGGTTAAGACTCGTAAACTTATAACAGGTGAAGAGTTTCAAATATTTAGGAACATTAATAACTTACAGATGGTAAATGCAAGACCAAAATTATAAGCAGAATAGGACAAGCAAAAGCAGCATTCCATAAAATGAAAAATATCCTATGCAACAAGTACATATTGATGAATACTAGAAAACATGTCCTCAAAAGCTACATTGAAATAGTGCTACTCTATGGAAGTGAAGCATGGACAATAAATAAGACATGACAAAAATCATTGGAGGCAACAGAATGTTTATTTATTCAAAGAATGTTACACATTCCTTGGACAGCAAACATTAACTAATGAAGAATGTCTTAGAAGGATGGATGTGAAAAGATGCATTATTGATAATATAAGAAAAAGACAGTCAACATTTATTGGGCACATAATGAGAAGAGGAGGCATTGAGAATATAGTGACAACACGAAAGATAGAAGGGAAAAGATCAAGGGGAAGACCAAGAGAAAAGCAGTTTGACTAAATGGTTTCGACTGACGACACCAACAGAGATGATGACACATATGGGAGATTGACGACACCAACAGAGATGATGACACATATGGGAGATTGACGACACCAACAGAGATGATGACACATATGGGAGATTGACGACACCAACAGAGATGATGACACATATGGGAGACCGATGTACATGGAGAGATATGATCGCTAGAGATATAAATGAACATTACTTTAGAACTGGTTTCGTTTTTCTCGCTTATTTTTTGCTACCTTCACATGTATTTAATAGATGTGCTTTATTTCCCAGAATTGCTCACTGGTTTCAATGTCGTGAGTTTTGGACATGACAATGTGGCAGTCTGGTCTAACCTTGTCTTGCACTGCAATGGTGTATTGGCTGTTGAGGCAGAGATGCTCTATTTATA
Source organism: Meghimatium bilineatum (assembly GCA_034231615.1). Classification (NCBI taxonomy): domain Eukaryota; kingdom Metazoa; phylum Mollusca; class Gastropoda; order Stylommatophora; family Philomycidae; genus Meghimatium; species Meghimatium bilineatum. The sequence goes on along the minus strand of CM067310.1, from coordinate 4,174,131 downwards.
GATGCTTTTTGTCTTGTGCAATCAATACATCTCAGTCTGCACTGTCCGGACACGGCTCATGAAGTGCTGGCCAAATTGCTTTGCACAAGCTTCAAAGAAATGTTTCCCGGATGCACCATGAGGTGCATTTAGGATCTTGGTTACATGCTAACTCTGAAATGTCTTTGATAGAGCTGGTATCCCCAGCATTGACACAATCCTGATGCAGACACAAATTCGTTGGTCAGGTCATTTGGTGTGTATGTTAGACCATTGTCTGCCAAAGATACTTCTCTATGGTGAGCTGGAGAAGGGTACATGATCTCAAGGTGGCCAAAAGAAGTGCTATAAGGACTCGTTAAAGAACTCACTAAAAGCCTTTGAAATAGACATCGATACAGGGGAAAAACTTGCACAAAATAGATCTACATGACGTTCTACAATCAAAAAAGAACGCATCATCTTGTGAAAAGAGGAGAAATGTAGCAGCTCAACAGCGGAGAGCAGCTATAAAGTCACGGATAGACCAAGATCCATCTACAGTGGTCATTCCATGTCCAAACTGTCCAAGGACATTTACAGCTCGAATAAGGCTCATTAGTCATCTACAAACCCATAATCAAGGACATAACTAATTGAATTTTCAAAAGTGGATGTAACAAATAGTTATCATCACTTGTGATGGACGAACAACAACTCTGAAATGGCACAAGAAGCAATACATATTTTTTTGTAACCCAAGCAAAGAAAATATTAGCCACCAATAAACTCAGTAGTAGAAAAGGACATAACTTTAACTTAATTTCAAAAAGTGAATGATCACTAATATCATGTAATGAACGAAAAAACACACATTAACATACCTTTACAATAATCATTTCCTGTTTAATGATGTCTTTTTCTGTACATGCTGAGTCTGTGACATAAGCAAACTCAGATAATTTTGGAGGATAAATTTCCTGTCGAATAAATAATTACAAGCTGATGTGATTTTGGAGGATAAATTTCCTGTCGAATAAATAATTACAAGCTGATGTGATTTCACTATCCATCAATAAACTAAAGATCTTTACTCTGCTGGAAAAAAAGAAACAAAAGTTTTGACAATATACCGGTACGTTATTTTTAATAATGCAGCGGCTATATTGAAATCTATATTTTCTTTAAAATTTATAATCTTCACAGGTAATAATTTTTAATCCGCAGATGGTTGATCTCACCAATGGCCCATCAAATCAACCTCAGTGCAAAAGAAAACTCCAGTAGATAATATGCATATATACATAGTGTGACATCCCGCATGAAAATAACCCTGACATTTCAACCACACAATTATGTTTTACCTCCCTCATAGTATGAGACTTCTTCTCAAATTATCGCACTACTGAAAGTTGTAACCTGTGTGTATGAAATAAAGCTCTCAAAAAATCTCCTAGTGTACAATAGGATACAAGAGTTCTATTGTATGTAAGTCCTGGGGATAGAAACAAGCAACTCCCTAGTCCAACTGAAGTTAAAATTAGTCTTGATTTAAGACTTGCAATTGTAGCACTCGAAGATTCTTTTATATTACACACAAATGTACTCACTTATCCGATTCTCGGGGTAGCGGGCTTTCACTCTATCTTCCCTGTGCCAGGTGGTGGTAGGTGCATGTCTTCCTCAGCTGTGTTGTCTGTATAAAGGGTGTTAATGATGGAGGGGTTTGGTGGTAATAGTGTATGGACTGCTGTAATTCTTTGTAGGTGTTGTACATGTATTGTTCGCACCCCATCGAGGCCAGCTCCTTGACGTGAAGATGGGGCTTAGTCCAGCCAGCAGAGGCTGGAAACTAAGACTGGCCGGGCGCTCCCACATTCGGGCAGGACCACAGTCTTGCCTAGCAAGTAAAGGTGCTGAAGTCAGCGACATATGGCCAGAAGGCGCACCGCAACAATCAGAATGTCATGCATTATCGCACATGAATGTCTATATCTGCATTACCCCGTTATGGTGCTAACCCTGTGATGACTCACCAGGCAGGAGTAGCACCGGGCCCTATACCTCGAAAGGGCCCACCCCATACAACACTGCAGATATAGACATTATTAGTGAACGAAAGAAGAAGAAGTATTGTTCGCAACCTAAATATTGTTTTTTAGTCTTTGCAGTGTAGCCTATTTATACTGTCACGAATATTTGGTTGGGACATGTCTGGGACATTGTAGTCCGTCAAAGAACCTAGGTCATGTGACCAGGACCAGCAATATCTCATTGGTTCCGATGCTGTATTTTGAGCTGAGACCCAAAAACCAACTGGAGAAAGGGGAAACCATCCACTTCAGGATGTAAATATCCTACATGTCTTTCGAACTTTGGCAGACATGTCCAATGTCTTGTGTACCAGCAGACTGCAGGTGTCTGCGAATGGAGAGTGATGAAGCACACCTCAGATCCACTTTCCATAGATGGAAGTCTGGGAGGAGCCAAATGAAAGCAGCATCATACCAGTTGGAAAATGATGTTCCTGGTCCCAGGCCCTACTTTGTTGCAGCAGTCCTCTGGGTTTGAAAGCAAGCTCCAGCAAAATAACCCCAACATAAAAGTGCCCAAAAACAAACCAATTCACTAGCATTGCTAGTATTTTCTGGTATTGTTATTTCATGTCCCAGTTATGAGTATTATCTCTTATTTCCTACATGCAATAAGGTGGTTTCTCCAGAGCTTTATTCCACACAGAGAAAACTAGGGTAACTCCCATCAGTTAATCTTCTAGCTATGAGTAGTCTCCCACTCAGAATGGGTACAAATACATGCAATAAATGTTTTGTGGTCGTTCGTTCTCAGACTCCCATCGCAACTCTCTTATAGCAGATCAATGGTCCTGCATGATTTTCAGTAGGATGCAGTCCAGAGAACGAAAATGTGTTGTGTTGCTGTTTTATTTGCCACCAATGGCCTGACATAACCAACTTTGGTGTTATGCAATAAATAAACAAATACACCAGCACACATACGGTCATAACAAAAAAATTACTCTAAAAAAATCTTACCTCCAACTTGGCAGCCACAAACAAAGCTGAAATGCCCAATAGTTGTAATTGTGTTTTTGGTACATCTTTAGTGATGCTGAGATATCGGTCAATAAAATCTAGGGCCAAGGTAAAGGTTTCCTTGTGCAACCGGTAAACCTCACAAACCTGGAAACACACAAGATGTGGGAAATTCTTAAAACATAAAACATGAATGAAATATTGGAAGAAATATTTTACATTTATAACTGTCAACACTACATTTTTCCTGTTAAGGAGTTACAGGGAGGTTTCAAGTGGCCTGTGTGATAAATGCACCATGCCCTTGTTGTCGCCATAACATGTACAGGGTGGGTTTTTTAATTTACGCTCTGACAGAAAATACCCTGTCCTTACAGGGGATCAAACCATGGACCTCATGGATGTGAAACCAAAGCTCTAACCTCTCAGCCACACATTCAACTTATACTGATATAAATAAATAAAGCTAATCATTTTAGAAATTTCTATTTTTATTAAATTTAGTTTTAGAAAATTATATTTGATTAAATTTAGTTTTAGAAATTTCTATTTTATTTCTATTTAATTTAATTTTAGTAATTTAGAAGTTTTAGAAAAAATCGATTAGAAATTATAAGCTGTACATTTTTTTTTCTATGGCAAAGAAATAGAAGCAGACATATAATATTTGTCAAATACTAGTCTTATATTGAACACATACACAGAATCAATGTTTAAAACAAAACAAGGTCTTTATCAGAATATGAACAAAACAAGGTCTTTTATCAGAATATGAACAAAACAAGGTCTTTTATCAGAATATGAACAAAACAGTCACAGAAGAGAAGAATAAAATAGCAGGAAGACTAGCAATATGTATAATGGAACATTAATTATATTCACAACATTTTAAAAAAAAGGAATTCCTCTTTTTCAGGGTTAATTCTCAAACTCCGACTGGATCAGCAGGACAGTGGTCCTACTAGATTTCCAGCAAGATGTAGTCCAGAGAATAGAAATGCGTTGTCGTCATTTTGCCAATGGCCCAACACATCAGTCTTAGGTGGATGTAAAAGGGATAAAATATTACCTCTGATAACCAATCTAACAAAATCGATCTCATCCTAGGCTGCAATTCTGGGTGGTTCCGGAATAAACCAGGATCTCTCTGAAATGTGAGCTCTTTTTTTATCATGTTCTTCCAGACGTCTCCGGAGTTTGCCCAGCTGTGGGGAAAGAACATTTCAATACAGATCAATTTCAAGGATGTAAAACTGATTGGACATTCACTAAGAAAACAAGATAGCAATGTAAACAAACATGTCTTTCGTGTGAACAGACATTTGGAATGTGGTAATTGAGGTGAAGTATAATACAAATTTTTTTTACAGAAATTACAGGCTTTTTGAGGATTCTAAGAGATGGTCAAAACTAAAAGAAAAATTTGAGCCAAAGGTAGACCAAGAAAACAGTGGATAGAAAACTTCAAGATAACTTTGAACAAATAAGTGGATATGATCAAACATTCATCTAGGGAAAGACAAAAGACAATAAATGGTAGCACGTCCAATTCAGAATATAGTCATCAACTTGGCATCTTTTGGCTCTGACAATTTTCTGGACACTTCAGATGCATAAGTGCCAGCAGCAGAAATTTGAAACTGATATCTTTCAGCTCTGTACTTAGCTGCAACCAAACCAGGCAAGTAGAAGTATAATGGCAGGATGAAAAGTAGCTCTTCTGTGGGGAAAACAATACAAAGGAGAAGAAGAGGTAATATGAAAAATATTGCAAGGAATACTATTTCTGATAAAGTGTACTTGGATGTTAAAAAGTAGTATTGGGAGATATATTTGCAGACTAAAAAGTAGGATGAGGGAAAAGCAATGTTAGAAAGTTGAAAAATAGTTGTGAAATGCCGCAAAAGAATTGCTGACTGCTGCAAGTGTTGAAACCATTAAATAATATGGATTGTGTGGTTAAAATTGTATTAAAACCATTCAGTCATATGGATTTGTGTGGTTAAAATTGTATTAAAACCATGCAATGATATAGATTGTGTGGTTAAAATTGTATTAAAACCATTCAGTCATATAGATTGTGTGGTTAAAATTGTATTAAAACCATTCAGTCATATGGATTTGTGTGGTTAAAATTGTATTAAAACCATTCAGTCATATGGATTTGTGTGGTTAAAATTGTATTAAAACCATTCAGTCATATGGATTTGTGTGGTTAAAATTGTATTAAAACCATTCAGTCATATAGATTGTGTGGTTAAAATTGTATTAAAACCATTCAGTCATATGGATTTGTGTGGTTAAAATTGTATTAAAACCATTCAGTCATATGGATTTGTGTGGTTAAAATTTATTAAAACCATTCAGTCATATAGATTGTGTGGTTAAAATTGTATTAAAACCATTCAGTCATGGATTTGTGTGGTTAAAATTGTATTAAAACCATTCAGTCATATGGATTTGTGTGGTTAAAATTGTATTAAAACCATTCAGTCATATAGATTGTGTGGTTAAAATTGTATTAAAACCATTCAGTCATATAGATTGTGTGGTTAAAATTGTATTAAAACCATTCAGTCATGGATTTGTGTGGTTAAAATTGTATTAAAACCATTCAGTCATATAGATTGTGTGGTTAAAATTGGCAAATAGTGTCACTGTCAACTGCTGCATGTTTCCCATCAGAGATTTGCAGGAAGGGATTTTGTAGCTGTGTGATAAAGACTGCCTACTCTTGCTGTCGCCACGTCATGTACAGGGGGAGTTTTTTAATTACCCTCTGACACAAAAAACTCAGTCCTTACCGGGGAACGGACCCTGGACTTCACGGATGCGAGACCAACATACTAACCTCTCGGCCATGCGACACACAGATACCACCAAATGACTATTATTATTTCGTTGCATGTCAGCATACAAAATAGTGGAAAATGATGTCTGCTCAAAGAATTTCACATCACTGAGAGTTAGTCTTGCAGGTTTGAAAGAAATCTCTTGAGAACACAAACACCCCCCCCCCCCAATCAAATTGCACATAGGAAACTGGAGTTTCTATGCTTGAAATTCCAAGGAAATGGAAACAAACATGACAATAAATTATTTTTTCGTGAGTTCTTAAAACTTCCACTGGATTTTTCTTGTAACAGGATGGTCACATTAGGATTTCAAACATGACGTAATCTTGTAGAGAACTGAAATGTACTGTCACAATTTTATTTTGCACAAGACATTTGATTTTGTCAATGAATATTGTCCGTGTTTTTACCACTTGCACTGCACAGTGGATGTCTGAGTCATATCGATAAAAGGCCAGCCAGACGTTGCAATCTGTTGACCGTATGGCAAGCTGGTCACCAACATATGCAGTCAAATTTGCTTGACATACATTTGCTGCATTTGTGTTGTTATCGACATAGCCACTGACACCCACATAAAGTAACAGGAATCAAGATTCCTTAAAACACCTACTTGAAATGAGGTAGAGGTGACTTGACTGAAGCAGGTGGAGTTGTGAAGACATTTTGAAACCGCAGCTGAAAGTCCAGTGATCTGAAGTGAGTGAAGGAATCTCCTTGAGCATGTCCTGATGTAACAATGTTGCCATCAACTTCATCATCTAGTACAGCATTCGAATTGTGCCCAGGGAGTGGTGAGGCACATTGGTTCTGCCATGGGAAAAACATAAACAAGTTAATAGACACATGACTGGTTAATGCGCACTGCTAAAATAAAACAATTTACAATTTAAAAGGATTGTAGCCCAAAAAGAAATGTGTAGTGTTGAATTTAGTCAGACGGCTAGATAAAAGCATAGACTAACGTGAATCTTGATTAGAAACCAGTGTCATGACACACAGGACATTCCCATAAGTGCTCCGCTTTCTGTTCCAGCAGCCATCCCAGAGTATGAGGACTCAAAATCCTAGATGTTGATCATGTGATCTTCGTAACTTTCCAGATAGGGCACATTCTCCCCTCACCCCTGGTTATCCCCATATCTTGCCACTCTTTGTATGTGCACATTATCACCTCCAGCCTCGCCTTCTACACTCTGTAATAAATCAATGGCCACTCTTATACCTTTCAATACTGTGCCATCAACCACAGCATAGACTAACTATTATGTCACAATAGCGACATATTGTCACTAAACATCGATTAATCTCTCCTAACATGGATATGTCACAATAGCGACATATTGTCACTAAACATTGATTAATCTCTCCTAACATGGATATGTCACAATAGCGACATATTGTCACTAAACATCGATTAATCTCTCCTAACATGGATATGTCACAATAGCGACATATTGTCACTAAACATCGATTAATCTCTCCTAACATGGATATGTCACAATAGCGACATATTGTCACTAAACATCGATTAATCTCTCCTAACATGGATATGTCACAATAGCGACATATTGTCACTAAACATCGATTAATCTCTCCTAACATGGATATGTCACAATAGCGACATAATTGTCACTAAACATCGATTAATCTCTCCTAACATGGATATGTCACAATAGCGACATATTGTCACTAAACATCGATTAATCTCTCCTAACATGGATATGTCACAATAGCGACATATTGTCACTAAACATCGATTAATCTCTCCTAACATGGATATGTCACAATAGCGACATAATTGTCACTAAACATCGATTAATCTCTCCTAACATGGATATGTCACAATAGCGACATATTTTCACTAAACATTGATTAATCTCTCCTAACATGGATATGTCACAATAGCGACATATTGTCACTAAACATGGATTAATCTCTCCTAACATGGATATGTCACAATAGCGACATATTGTCACTAAACATCGATTAATCTCTCCTAACATGGATATGTCACAATAGCGACATATTGTCACTAAACATGGATTAATCTCTCCTAACATGGATATGGATATACACGCCTTGCATATACTGTCATCTCTCGCGATCTCAGTACATCGTGGAAGGTGTCCTCTTCATGGACTGTGCAGGACATGCAACCAGTCTCCATAATGACGGGGTCCAAGTGGAGTTCCTGCCCCCCAACACCACTTCCCTTATACAAGAAAAGTTGTTATAAGAATAAAAGCTCTAAAAAAATATTTACAGTATGTGCACTTTAGTTACATCTACGTATGTTACACACACACACGTATCATATTTATATTATTTATACATTATTTTATTTGTTATTTATACTATTAATATTTTATTTACATGTTTAAAACTATTCTTTAATGTTCTAGTGATAACATATGCACTTGTATGGTTTCATATATACTTATTGATATTATGCATACAGAAAAAATGTACGTGTGTTAAAAATTAGAGGATGACACTACTTCGCGATTTCTCACTTATCGCGGCCGTTTCTGGTCCCTATTAACCGCGATAACTGAGGGATAACTGTATACACATCCTTCTCCAGATTAGTCCTGTGTAATGATCTCATGAAGCACCACTTTATCTTGGCTTATTGACTTTCTGTGTTTCTCACTGTACGGTGACACAATGTATACCTCACAAATCAGCCAACAGGAGTAATGCTGTGAAACCAGATTGCAGAACAACTCTTGATTATGTGGTATATACCATAAGGGAAATGCTGGCAGTGTTTGTTGACAGCCCCCACCCCTCTCAATCATTTGAAGATATCAGTTCAGATCTCACCACTCCTGTCAAATGCAATTCATAGGCTATAGTTGTAACAGATCCATTGTAATCATAAACAAGAATCACTCCCTATTTCATTAACAAAAAATCTACCATTACACAAACTGTTGCACACACATGTTACCATATTTCTGACATGTTTATTTGCCCCGTTTTACCGTGTGGCCAACGAACACGAACTGAGACAGACAACATTATGACTTCATGTGTACTCAATACAACCATAAACTCACCCTTCTCCCCCTATTGACTCTGTACCTCAGAACAATTCTAACACTCAGGTTGTTTGCATCACTCCTGACTTGAAAATTTCTGACGGTGAGATTTATATCTTCAGCAAGGGGCTTCAGTTTATACCTCTCCACCCCTCATATGACCACTACACTGTTATGCAGGACATTCATCCGTTCCATCACCGCTTGCATCTACAGTTTCATTTCAAGGACAGTGAACAGTTGGAATAGTCCAATGACTTATTCTCCCAGTATGCTTCTCACAAGCATGACTGGACACCTAAGTCTGGCGCATCCAGGATCCTGGACCACATCGTGTCACCAAACGAAACAATGAACATCTTCACTTCGAATCAAGTGTACCAACATCTCTCCGGTCGAGTCCCGTGCTCTTAAACAACTTCGTAGCAGTGACAACATTGTCATCAAGCTGTTAAGCATTAAAAAAACAATTTGGATTATCCTGTAGATGTCCACTTCAATGGCACTGATCATCGGGGTGCCTAGGACATTCAGGTTACTGCCGTTAAGTTGTGCTTCTCTGACAACCAGACCCGCCTTCTGCTTGAGAACCGCTTCATTTACCAATAAGGCACGCTTAATCCTGACAGGATCTATAAGCGCCTGCCTCATGTATGATTCTAGTTGTTCCACAGGTTTCTGTTAGTTTTGTGTCACATGTACATAGTCATTTTTGTATATTCCTTGACCTGTGTCGTTTCACCTATATTATCAATCTATATTACACATGTCAATGTGAACATCCATATCCTTACTGTTCGTTTTCTATTGTATGTTTTAATTTTTTTTATTGATAAAGGCATTTTGGTCAAAACGTTGATTTGTGTGTGTTATTATGTGTGTCGGTTATAGACATAATGGTTATAAAGCCAGAGGCAGACCATGTAAAAGATGGATCACAGAAATCAAAGAAGCCTCAGGAACAAGCTTACAAATAGCACACAAGAAGGCCATCTCCAGAGAACTCTTCCACCCCTGACGCCGCAAGGCAAACAAGGGACACAGCGAATAGATAGATAGATAATGTCTGTCTTTAGTGATTACTAAAACTTCATTACTCTATTCCTGGATTTAGCTGTTAGATTTCAGTTTTGCGCAGTAAGTACATATTACAACAATTAAAACAGCAGGTATTTCCTCTGACGTTGACATGACCACAGGGAAACTGAAATACTGGTCTTGTAGTTCATCAGTCTGCAGCAGAGTTCCCTCAACTGATAAAGTTGTATGGGGCAGAAAAATAACATAAGAGCATAGGAAACATTTAGTACTACTAGGGAGCAAGCCACACAAAAAAAATCGTCCCCCCCCCCCCCAAACATCTCATGGAAACTAGATTATAAATCACATGAAAGAAATAATTCAAAAATTTGGTGGTATTAATTAATTAAATTTGACATGAGCCCTACATCTCTGCATGGATTTTAAACGGGGAAGGAGGAGATAGGGTATGAGCCTTAAAAGGTTGAGAAGCATTGGGGTCCCCAAGGTTAGGACCCCACACAATTTGCAAAAATAATAGGCCGGGTATCCTAAACGTCTTAAGATAAGCAGACGATTACGAATGAAGACTCCGATTTTGGTTATTGCTGTTAGGGAATTTAGAGATTAACTTCTTGTGGAGGGCTGATTTTATATTTGTATTTGTAAGTTTCAAATTTACATAAGGAATATTTTTACGGAACTATGCGATGTACATCGTTTCAGTTCGATGAATTATTTTATGGCGATTCTTTTATCAGGAGTTTTAAAATAAGGCAGACAAAAAAAAACCCGTGTGTTGAGGAAAGACAGGAGGTGACATATTAGCAACTGTCACCTGCCACGCATCAAGAGACGACTAGGAGAGTTAGGTGTGAACGAAATATTGCTTGTAGAGAATTTCAGCTAGCCAGGCTGATTTCTTCTTCTTCTTCAGCGTTCATTCTCAAACTCCCGCTGGATCTCCCTTACAGCAAGACCATGGTCCTACTAGATTTCCATCAGGATGTAGTCCAGAGAATGAAAATGCGTTGTGTTGCCGTTTTATTTGTGCCAATGGTCCGAGACATCCGTCATCGGCAGTAATGCTGATTTAAATGTTAAAGTATTATATAGTTTCTCACGGGATTGTGGGGGGGGGGGGACAGAACTTATGGTGTCATTTTTTTTTTACATCCCCATAACCCACGCACACAAAGAAAAACCTCAACTAAATCGGACCCGCAAACGAAAACAAAAATTTTAAGCAGACACGCCCAAAAAACTAAATCCGGCACGCAAAAGAAAAAAACTAAACCGGCTCGCACATCTTTGCTGTAGATCCTAGTGACCAAAAATGACATGCTGAAGTCGGGTGTGTCCGATCAGAAATGCGCAGAAATATCTCAACCACGGACTACATCTGATAACTAAAAGAAAGTTTCAGAACGAACTCGGGAGAAATATTTTAAATTACATGATTAACTACCATACAGAATTGACGATAACTTAACTTGTTTAATCAAAAACAAAACAGAAGTCTGGTTTTTTTTTAAATCCCACCTAATACTGATCGCACGATTGATATAATTGCCAACAGAAGCGAACAAACAATATTCCCTTCATCCCTGCCCAAAGCTCATATTTTACATCTAAAAAGAGCAGAATGGCTCATTTTAGAGCTCTCAATACGACACAGAAATCGGTCATAATCGATTTAACCCGTCTGACTTCCCTTCCCCGCCAATATTTTCCAGTTCTGCATTAATCGTCTAGACCAGCGGATCTTAACCTGTAGTTAGCTCTGCCCCCTCAATAAGCACCGAGAAGTCTAAAATCATTTTTTGCAAATCTTAAGATTTAGCATAAAAAGACAGACATGAAATTTAAAAAGCGGGAAAAAAGGAAAATACTTTACCTCATTTTAGACATAGTCCACATAATTGAGATAAATGTCTGCCACATTTATAACACATCGTGGGTATTCTTGTTGATTTTCTTTATTTTTACTTTAAATTTCGCCATCAGCAGTTCGTGGTCCGTGTCGCAGTCTGCTCCTGGTAATGTTTTACTTAAGGGAATGATGCTTGTTTTCCATCTTTGTTGGACCGGTATGTAATCTATTTATAACGGATTACTCAACGGTTTCGTATCTTGAATGTTTTAGTTCATAAAACAAAAGATATGCCTATTTATAGGGAGTCGGCCGACATAGGTATGAACACTGGTTAACATTTAGAAAGTATAGAATTCTTAGTGATCTTGATTTTGTAGCGTTATTAAGCCCTACTCATGATAAATCAAAAGTATGGAATCAACTTTGTAATCTTTCAGAACAAATATGCCTTCAAGTTAACCCTTTCAAGACTCATCATCATCATCAAGTTCCGTGCCGAATGGCGTTGGCGTTCATACTTCTCCATGTACATCGATCTCCTATATTCTCTCATTCTCTCATTTGGTGTCGTCAATCGAAGCCGTTTAGTCAAACTGTCCAATATCTGCTATCTAGGTCTTCCCCTTCTATCTTTCCTGTTGTCACTATATTCTCAATGCCTCCTCTTCTCATTATGTTCCAATAAATGTTGACTGTCTTTTTCTTATATCAACAATAATGCATCTGTTCACATCCATCCTTCTAAGACATTCTTCATTAGTAATCTTTGCCGTCCAAGGAATGCACAACATTCTTCGAATAAACAACATTTCCGCTGCCTCCAATAATTGTTTAATATCACTTTCAATATCACTTTCAATGGAGCAACATTTCAGAAAGTTGATAACGTTTCGTATTCGGGCAGAAAAATAACACAAAATGGGAGATAACGGTAAAATAGATTCATACTCGCATCGTTTTGGAATCCATTACATTCAATCACATAAAAAACGTTTGGAAATCAAAAACAATAAATTAATTTGCTGAACTCCAATTTAATATATGTATTAATATATTGTTGCACAAGCTGGAAAATAATAAAAGCACCGGAGAAGAAATTAAATTAATTGGAAAGTAAATGTCTAAGAAAACTCTTAAATAATGGTTGGGAACGGTGCAGGATTTAAATATAAGTTACACAAGATATAGCTTAGGGCGCCCACTTTCCTCGGCAATTGTCATATATACTTAAAAATGTTAGCAGCATTATTTGCCATAGTGCAGCACGTCCGGAAAGCGTAAGGCCTTATCAAGTATAAATAGGGCACTGGTTGGGATGAATTCAAGTCAAATAAGTAAGAGATGACACCAAACATGTTTCTACGACAAGAAGAACACCGTGGTCTTATATAGGGCATGTGCTTTGAATAAAAACACTGCAACTACAATCATTAAAATGGGCACCATATGATAATAGAAAGAGGAATGGCAAGAGAAACGGGAAAAGCACTGGTTTCTGAATTATGCACCGTATTTATTGCGCGATGAAGGAGCGAACACACACTTGGCGGAGAAAATGTCTTAATCGTTAGCTTTCTCCAGATCGTTAGAGATAATTTATCCCAATAAAAGGGGGGTCGCGGGTAAACAAAATGTAGAGAACCTTTTCTGGCAAACACGTTCTTCCGTGTAATCCAAAGTGGCTTTACAAAAACAATTAGGCCTTGACTTTCTCCACTTAAATGTGTTTTAAGCTTTGCGGCTATAATTAGTAGGCCCTCTGAGTAGAAGGTTCCTTCAATAGGCATTGCACTAAGCCGAATCCTTCTGGATATGAAAGAAAGCTCGGAGAAACCTCCCCACTGCACATAAAAAGTAAGAGCTAATCTATCGCAATTCCTGGGGTTCTCAAAGAAGAAAAGCTATAATTAATGTTGATTATCATTCAAGTTCCTAGACGAGCCAGTCCCAATCTCCGTGGTCTCTAGGCCTCAAATTAAGAACCATTGCTCTAGATACCGAAATAACCTACTTAAAAGTCTGTGCCCAAAAGAAATTCACAGTTGTTGGGCGGGCAAACAACGAGAAACTTATTCAGATAAGGAACATGTGAACAATTTGTACCAAACATTGCAACCTAGCGCCTACCTTGGTTGCACTATTTAATTATTCACAGCGGGCCTGTATACTAGACGTACTTTGTGTGTTTAGCGATAGTAACTGCCCACTGGGACGAGAGCAAGACACAAGACTATTGCATCAAACGAAGAATGACATTTTGTGGTCCATTCTTGCGTGACAAATGTTTTCTTCCGCGTTATTTACCTTTGATAGTCGCCGATTTGATTTTCATGGTTGACTGCAGACGTAAATTATGATAATAGAACCAGTTCTGTGGCTGTGAGGTAGTGATCAGAAGTCTTGATAACCTAACTGATCAGAAAGCAATGACAACCTACTGAATGTGTTTTGCAGACACGAAAGTAGGAAAAAAAGGGCAGCAATACTGTAACCTCTATAGCACTGTAAGAGGCGATTAAAAACGCTCTATTTCACAATTTAAGGTGTTCAATTATAAAAACAGAAATCAATGGATCACAGAAATCAAAGAAGCCACAGGAACAAGCTTACAAACAGCGCACAAGAAAGCCATCTCCAGAGAACTCTTCCACCCCTGATGCCGCAAAGCAAACAAAGGACACAGCGCATAGATAGAATATTATAAAAATGTTTATTGAATATTTCTAATCTATTAATAAACTAACTATAACAGACATACTCGTTGCTCTTCGTGAGTCCGCACGATCAGAGGATTTTGAAATGAATAAGCAAACATAAGTAAATGTCGAAAATGTGCGAATTGTGAGTAAGGACGGGCGTGGCCCGTAGAGAACACATGGCAAATATTTCAAAAAGAGCAGTGAACCAACATAGAACCGGAACCATCAGCCGTTATACCCTGAGAGATTTACTAAAGCGGAGATCTGAACACCTATGGGCGTGTCCGGAGTGCGAATAAGCATACCTAATAATGGTTTTTTAAAGGGGGAGAGAGGGGAGTTGTATAATAAAGCAAATCTACGCGCTCTGTACCACTCAGCCACAGAGCCTGACTTCAGTCCAAAGTGCTAACCATTACACATATAAATATATAAACTATAGAATTGTATATATATATACTGATGCAGAGTAACAACATGTTGGTACTCTACAAGAATCAGTAACCAGGTTTCTAAGGAATAAAATGCTAACATAATTAAATGAAACAAAATTCCGATAAAGACGCATATACCGACACAACCAACGTTCTACACGATGAGAGCCCCCGATCACTAAATATGCCTGCTACATATTGAGTTTGGGGGGGGGGGGTGGATGGCCAATGCATAGCATGCAAATCGCTATCTTTAGTTACAACTTTTTAAATCTCCGAGTCACGGAATCTGAGTGCAATAACATATGAAATTAAAAAGTTGGAGTACTGTCGCGTGATTTGCTCACTAATCCCTGTATTGAACCACAAAGGGTAGGTATTAATTTATCCTAGTATTTGTCGCGACGTAGATAAAGAAGAATGCTGCTGGAATAGAAATGGCATGATTCAACACATGGGGTTTTTTTGTGTGCTGACTACATGAAAATATAATTCTTCTTCGGTGTTCATTCTCAAACTCCCGCTGGATCTCCCTTTGTAGCAAGTCCATGGTCCTACTAGATTTCCAGCAGGATGTAGTCAAGTGAATGGAAATGCGTTGTGTCGCGTTTATTTGCGCCAATGGTCCGACACATTCCGTCTTCGGCGGGATGGGGGATTCAATTTTTACAGCCGCTTGCCTTTTCACGTCTTTCGTTGAAAGGTTAATTGCTGTAACTTATCGAGATGATGTCCTGTATGCATTTATTGTTCCCACAAATTAGCCAGATTTCTCCTGCGGGATAACACACGTGACACAGTTCATGCAGCAATATCTACAGCAGATTATCGTGGCTATTGACCATCCTTATCACAAAACATTTCCCCAATAGAACATCGATAGGACGAGCTTGGGAAGAAAGTCTACATGTAAAGTTTTCCAGTAATCTGCAACATCTAGGTGTTGCTCTTGCACATGAACGTGACTTGATTCATCTCAATGTTCTTCCGAGATACATCTTTTCCATGCGAAACGGATGTCACGCTAATTTGCAAACATATGGTGCACATTAATTTTTCCATGCTACTGTCTCTATCAGTGAATTCAAATCGAATGATAAAATCAGAGAAGAGACACATCACAGATGTTATCAAACAACGCCGTTGGTCCTACATCGGGCATGTCCTACGCGCAGACACCAACAGAATAGACCACCAATCTCTTGAATGGATACCTACAGGCAAAAGAGCAAGGGGTAGACCAAAATAAACACTCAGAAGAACAATACTTAGAGAAAGTAAAACAACCAATATTCATACTATTCATGAACTGCACAGAATAGCTTTGAACAGACAGAATTGGAGAGATCTGACCTCTGCCCTATACGCTAACTTCAGCGCAAAAGGAAAATGAACGAATGAACGGTCTCTATCGTGAACATATAAAGATATAAAACAGTATCACAAATATTAAGAAACATCTCAGATTGTTTAAACACTGGCCGCGACAGGTCAATTTTGCTCAGAATCGTGTGAATTCTCAATGTAAATAACGACTACGTTCTGGAAAGAATATATCACCTGATAAACATATAGTGCGCATACTGAGGTAAGTGTGAATTATTATGTTTTTCTTCGCATTTTTATTTTCTGTGAAGATTGCAATGGATTTAATTGTTTAAACAAATGTGCACATTAATTACCAGCATGAATTCGCAGGAACATGAATAACCATTCCAAATATATAACCGTGTAAGCACTTATATTTACATTTTACACCATGTTCCTGGATTATACAAGCGGTGCGATTTTAATGTGCTTCAGTATATAAAGGATCCATTTGTTATAACCACCCCTCCATATGTAAATAAATCGTGCCCCTTGTCAATTATACAGCAGTGTGGACTTTTCCTTTAAATGTGACATTTTTTGGCGTTTTCCGTGCTTTTCATTGGGCGATTTATGTATATGTTGCTATAACAAATGAAAATCAAGGGAAGAGTCTAATAGCCTTACTTTTAAAGAATATATCGAAAGTCCACAGGGCTATAATTATTGACGAGGAACTAGATGTATGTATACACACACATCGACTTATCCGTCCTTGAACTTCCACACACTTCCGTCCCCGGTACTGGTAACCTTTCCGCACTTTACAAATGCTTATCGACTTCTATGCATATGTGTTATTTATCTGGATTAATTTTTCTTATTTGATAATTATGATGCTAGGTGGACAATAATATTGCATACGTTCACAATTGACAAAGAACTAAATGTATATAAAATATGTACATCGACTTATCCGTCCTTGAACTTCCACACATTTCCGTCCTCGCACTGGTAACCTTTCTGCACTATAAAAAATGCTAAACTTTCTCTATCCATGTGTGTTCTTTATCTGGATTTAGTATTTTATTTTGATGAGTATGATGCACAGCAGAGAATAGCATTGTATACTTTCGTTGTTGCGTGTTTTTCTGTAAGGAGTGCAGGCGGAGACATTGTATAGACAGTGGATGGATCGGTAACAGCTAATCTGACTTAAATCTATACTCTGTTCACTCTAAGAATGAAGTTGGTCAATACTTCTGATTGGTTGTTGGACGCAGAACGCATTAATAGCTTGTTAAGTGCGTAATAATATTGTTTTTAAATATATTTTTAAACGTTTAAATATTGTTTTTTAAATAATATTGTTTTTACATATCAGCTATTTAAAAATTACCTGTCCGCGCGGAGTAATGTGGAGGTGTGTTTTGACCCACTTCATTTTTAAAGTGAACAGAGTTTATCTGCGAAGTAACAACACAGACAACAGAAGTGTCCCAATTTCGTAGTTTAATTCACAGAATGACAATCTGGCCCACAGGAGCTTCTCTGCAAAATAAGTTGTGGGGAACCCAAGATGACCAAAAATATATTGCTCTATACATGACCAATATTGGACTAGATGTTTAATTAACAGTTGATCGTAGAAGAGCTCTTGAGATTGCAAGAACTGTTGGACATCAGTGGACAAATATATAAAAAAACAGATTGAAATGGTTCGGCCACCTAATGAAAATGAACCCTTATTGGCTAGCGGCAAGAGAAATGGAAACATGAAAATGGAAACAGCGACGCACAGAGGAGAAGAAGGTGGATTGAAGGAGTTACCAACATTCTGATACGGCACATTATTAATGTATATCTAGCGACCAAACGTGCAATAGCCCGAAAACCTATTGTCATTTAATCCTGCGACACCTGACAGCATAAGCAGAGAAAAGACAATAGATAGAAAGACAAGTGAATTATGTGACACTTTAAGAAATCCATGATAAAAGCACAACGAAAGCCTAACTTACCTTCACGGGACGACTACCATCTACTTAACAGACAACAACAGGTCATCATATTTCAACTCAGAACTGAACACAAAGACTAAACCCGTATGTATACAAAATTTAAAATTGGCACAACAGCAAAGTGTACATGTGGGCACGCCAACCAAATTTCAGAGCATATCCTTCAAGAATGTGCAAACTATGACACATTAAGATGCACATGCTGGCCTTCTGATACACCTATGAATGTTAAACTCTATGGTACAAAACAAGTAATGGAAAACGATGTCCAATGCATACACGAAACAACACTGCAGATATAGACATTATTAGCCAACTATGTATGATGATGATCCTCCTTCACAAAAAAAAAGATGAGCATGGCATGAAAAAACATTAAATGTGATGAACAAGTAGAAAAACAACAAAACATTTGTGATTGTCTAATTTGGTTTGTGAGTTCGTGATTGTCTAATTTGGTTTGTGAGTTCGTGATTGTCTAATTTGGTTTGTGAGTTCGTGATTGTCTAATTTGGTTTATGAGTTCGTAGATGTCCGATGAGTCCGATTCGTGCCAGGAACGTTCTATTGCAGTGTATGCAGGAGTGTAGAAGGTTTGGGGTAGGAGAGTTTTCGGATTTATCCTTCCGCTTTCGTCGCTTGTAATTTCCCGCAGCGTTTTTTTTCTTTTCAAATTTAGTGATGCCAGCGGTGATCTGGGTGTGCCAAACTGAACGATCAACAACAATGTATACAAGAAACAACACTGCAGATATAGACATTAGCGAACGAAAGAAGAAGAAGTCCCATGAACTGTGAGATAGATCTAGACCTGTGTTTCCCAACGTGGGGAAATTCGAGAAAAAAAACCCCACATTAAACAATATGTATATGTTACAGGGGGGGGGGGGCCTCAGAATTTTAGACAGACTTAGATGATTGATCTGACAATTAATGACAGTCCATAGCTTTTCAGACAAAAGCACAGGTTCTCCCTGAAATAAGTAACCGGGACGATAACGGATTCATAAGGTTTGTTGTCTCGAAATCATGGTTGTGTTCTGAGGTTTATGGGTGCATGCCTGGTCCCAAAAAGTAGTCATTCTGTGACGAAATATCAGAGGATCATCACACCCTTCCTAGCATACACTTCGTTGCCAACTAGTTAAACACTCTTCTGTCACATCTGCTAAATCTACATTCTAACTTCATTTGCTTGCTTTTTTATTAGTGTTCTGACTTTTCATTTTTCAGTATTTATATACTTGTAGTGGCATGCAAAAAACTGTCATGGCCGACTAACGAAATTCAAAGGAAATAATCAAAATGAGTATTCAGGTTATGCTTCTTACAATTTCTGTGCACATATCTATATTGAGACATCCATGTAACGGTCATCTGGATATACGCAAGGTTACGATACGGCGTCACAAAAAAAAGAGTCAGATGTTATCACAAATATCTGGAAATTCCCTTACAGTAAATACCAAGCCTTTCCACAGAACGCTGATCTCGCACAGCGTAACCATGACCGTCTCCGATAAAGACCTTCCAACATAATTAATTAGGTTGGAAGGTTACGTTTAGGTTTTTATTATTGTCAGGTTTCCGTTGGTCCCTATTTACATACTTGGAACCACATGCCAAAAATAGCCAAGCGACTCCATGTAAATAGTGACCAACAGAAATTCAAACAATAATCAAAAACGTAACGAATGGGGTATTATTTATGTTGGACGGTCTTTATTATAGACGGTTATGTCTTAGCTGATGCATGACCGTCTACAATAAAATACCGAATTATCTAATTAAAAGACATAGAGCATTAATTAGACCGTCATTCGTTGCTTTATTTTAATTGTCGTATTTCCGTTGGTCAATATTTATACTTAGAATCGGATGCCACAAATAGCAATGGCGACTCATAGCATATAAATAGTGACCAACGGAAAACACGACAATAATCACAAACTAAGGCTTAATTATGTGCATGTCTCTTATTCGGTCGAAGGTCACGACTGCTACGACTGATTAAATTATTATAGTAGCTTTGCAATGGAAATACAGTAGTAGATACAGTCAGATAAATTTAAAGTCATATACTCAGGAGGACAAAAACACGAGAGGGGGGTAGGAGTATTATTAGACACAGAAACCGGGAAAACGGTGAAGGGTTTTATGGCAATATCAGATCGGGTAATATTAGTTAAACTAACAGGAAAACCGTTGGATATCAACATTGTGCAGGTATATGCACCTACATCAAGCAGTTCAGAGGAGGACATCGAAATTTTCTATGAAGATCTAGAAATCGCAATGAAACTGTAAAAATCAGGAAGTAACTATAGTAATGGGGGACTTTAACGCAAAAGTAGGTGAAACAGAAATAAAAGATGTGACAGGAAGATTTGGTTTAGGAACTAAGAATGAAAGAGGTGATTTATTGATAGAGTGGGCACAGGCACATAATTTAATAATAGGGAATACATGGTTCAAGCAACATCCAAGAAGGCTGTGTACATGGATTAGCCCAGGTGATAATACTCGGAACCAAATTGATTACATTTTAGTCTCTAAAAGACATAGAAACAGCATTAGATCTATGAAAACAAGGCCAGGTGCTGACTGCAACAGTGATCATATACTACTGGTAGCGAAATTGTGTATAAGATTAAAGAAGATCAAGAGAGCACCAAGGAATATGAAATTATATTTAGATTTATTGAAATCAGATGCTGACATTAAAGAAAGATACAACATAATTGTACAAAATAGATACATTTTCCAGCTATACTCAGTGAATTATTACAGGTGAGACATTTTCCAGCTATATTCAGTGAATGGTTACAGATCAGACATCCTCCTATATTTTTCAACAACCACCTCTTTGTATAGAGCCAAGGCATGGCCTTATACAGTGGAACCCCTCTATAGCGCATCCTGTTATAACAAATTTCCATATGCATGTGGTCATCTTTAGACAGCAAATCATATACTTTAAGAGTGTCTCAAATATGAAATGATGAGACAAAACACCAGCCCAGAGCAAAACTCTACAGACATCTAGATACGTTACAAACACAATAGGTTTATAGAAGAGAATGTAAGCCAGATATACAGACATTTAGATGCGTTACAAACACAATAGGTTTATAGAAGAGAATGTAAGCCAAAGATGACTACTGTGCGTTTGATCTGGAACCCATAATGGACTATCTGTGTCAACGTAAATAGTTGGTCTTCTATACAACTGCCTTTTCTTGAGCATGCCAGTTTATGAGAGGGTGTTTTCGTGAATAAAGAGACTAAGCTGAACACTGTCTATGGGAAAAAAAACTCTTGAGAGAAATCTACAAATATATGACCAGCCCAAATCCCAAGACAATATCAACAATCTGGGAAGGAAAGACCAGAGTAGTATCTTCAGACTTCACACACAACATGTACAGCTTCACATCCAGCACACACTGCAGGGTGCCAAATGTACACTCATCCTTATGAAACTGTTGACTATCATTTTTTAACTGTCCAGATCTAGATGACACTAGGAAAATGCTCCTTCCCCCAAAGTCAGATAAATGGAACATACTACATGGAGCAAACAGCCCACAGCATTGGGCAAAAGAGCATGAATCTATGAACCACTGAATCAGTCAAACATACGCCCATGTGTTGTCGGGCCCGAAAGGGGAGCAAAGAATAGCAACACTGTTTACCTTCCACGCATGTCGTAAAAGGCGACTACGGAGGTTATGGGATGAAGTTGGCTGTCCCATCCCATATAGGGTCAGTGACCCAAAGCCATGCTGAAGTCGGATGTGTCAGGCCAAAAGGCGCAGCAATGTTGTAAACCATGACAACGCATTCCGTTCTCTGGACTACATCCTGCTAATCTGCAGGAGTTTGAGAACGAATGCAGAAGAAGAAGAACCAACCCTAGAATAAAACTGCAGAAACATGCACATTTCAGACGCACAAAAGTAGTAGTATAACTAGATATAGTACATATATAAACAAGTACTAAAAACTTACAGCAACAATGTGTACAACTTTCATACTAATCCTTCTTGTACATTTCCAAGCATATAAAAACAACAAAACACAGCAACAAGACAATATATAACAGCACAATTGTCCAAGATATAGATCACACTGTATTCTTATATTGCTATGATGATGATGATGATTGCTATAGGAAATGGAACGTAACCATAACATAAAACAGT
This sequence comes from Meghimatium bilineatum, assembly GCA_034231615.1. NCBI lineage: Eukaryota > Metazoa > Mollusca > Gastropoda > Stylommatophora > Philomycidae > Meghimatium > Meghimatium bilineatum. Next base: position 4,151,655 of record CM067310.1, on the reverse strand, counting down.
ATTTATTCATTCAATTTAATCCAAAAAATATATGGTGAATCTGGATTTTGTCAGCACAACTACTTAAGTTCTGGAACTAAAAGAAAGTTAAAGTTTTAAAACGAAATATAAGACTTGTACATCGAGGTATCACAGATGGTAGTGTACTCAAGACATATTCTTGTTTGCTGTGCAACTTCCTCTGTGCACATTTTGTATCCACCGATTTGTCCACCTCAGACTTAGACTTAGAGTTGCCATACTTGCCATTTAATAGATACATTTTTGGTCATTTTAAAAACTATTTATTCTGTCAAGGATGGATATGTCGGGTCATGGGCACACAAAAAAAAAAAAAGCAATATAATCATAATCCTACTACAAGAGAGATCCAGCAGGAGTTTGAGAATGAATGATGAAGAATAAATTTATCTTTACATATTTCTTTGTTTAAACTGGAATAAAACTTGTATTGCAAGCAAATTATGTTTTTTTTTAAAACAAAGAAACAGAAAGCAACTTCTTCATTCTCAAATTCCTGCTGCTGTCGTCCTAGTACGTATTCTTTCCATGTGACTTATTCTTTCCAGAACATAGTCTTCCTTATGAATCTCCAGAAATTCTCCCAGTCTCTGGCAAGTTGTCCCCCCTCCTCTAGCAACATGCGCATCCATTCCTAAATATTTCTTGTCCAACGATGTCTTGGCCAGCCTCTGCTTCTACTGCTTTCTATCGTCCTGCAAATTATCAAAATGTAGTCCAGACGATTATGTTGTGTTATGGTTTACAGCTTTGTTGCGATATCATCACCTTTTGGCCTGACACATCCAACTTTAGCATTATCTATTCGGTCATGTTGATCATCTATGGGATTTGACAGCCAACTTCACCCCCAAAATCTTATTTTGCAGTGCTTAACCATATATTACAGTGTAGTTTTTTTGTTTTTTTATTACAACAAATAATTTCCACTCATATATCATCATTTTTGTGTTCACAATTTAAAACCAGAAATATTTTAATGGGTCCTGAAATTTTTAATAGATTTCTATATGTTGCATGCATTGTCTATTTCATTACCCGGATAGTTTGTTATCCACTCTCACCGTTAAGCATAGGGGTGATTGAAGATAGAAGTAGTGTTCCAAGGCCAGATGTGTGGTCTCGGTTATGCTATGACTGTGTTAGTTCAAGATGTTCCTGATATTTTCTATCTATCTTTTTCATGTCTTCCTCTGGCTTTGTACCCTAAACTCATTTGGTTATATGCCTGTACAGGCAACTAATATTTATTTCTTTTGCATTTAAATGTGTAAAAGCTTTTTTTTTCCCAAAAGAAAATTGTAAAAGATTTTGTGTGCATATTTTACACTGTATATGTAGTTTATTTAGTTTGACTAGTCAGTATTCTCAAATTAAATATTCAGTATTGATATCCCTTTAGTCTACTTCTGCATTGTTTTTGTAAAAATATACTCTTTTCCCTCCAAAAATCACAAAGTAAAACACCAATAGAAACATTGATATATTTTTTTCAATTATCCTGCATACCTAAATATAATACACATAAAATATCCAGTAATCATATTTTTATTTTTGAAAACCATAATTCAATTGTATAATAGAGGGTTAAAGAGTTTGGCATGTTTTCTTAAAATAACATCAGAATGTGAAATGTGTGCTGCATGGGTATCCATTGTATAAGTTACTGGCAATGTACAGATGGCGTACTATTATTTCATGTTTTTGTTTTATCTGTGTAAAACGCAGATTATTTAAAGAACACCATGAACATATTAACATGATGGAATGCATTTAATTTTATAGAATACAAATAATAATGTAATACTAGCATTTCTCTTTTTTTTCAACAGTTCTTCATAATTCATGATGGGTTGTGATTAGAATTACCGGACGTGTTTACAATTTGTAACAGAACAGACACAGAAAATAATGATGTGTACATGCGAGTACTCACGAGAACCATAACTTATTTTACATAAACCTCAGTAGATACAGTTTCAAATTAAAGTTTTATTTTAGAAACATTTCTCAGATCTTTTAATTATATTTCACTGAAATCAAGCTCAATTCCCACAGAAGATGGATGTGTCATCTGAGCAAATAACGACACAGCGCAATTCTCTGGACTACATCCTGCCGGGAATCTAGGACCATTGTCCTACTACAAGAGAGATCCAGTGGGAGTTTGAGAATGAACACTAAAGAGGTGCTAAGGCCCATAAGTGAAACAAAGAATAAGCTACTATGACCTGTCATGCATGTTGTAAGAAGCGACTTAGGAGGTTTAAAGGCGGAGTTGGATGTTCAATTCCAATGTTGTTTAACTTGGGGTCTCCGTTACCTCTCATATTTTATTATAGTGTGTCCTGATATAACCTAATTGGACTTTGTTATCCGCTGGTTGAAAGAGAACGCCTCTCCAAAAGAGAGGTAAACTCATTTCGAATAAGCCATGTTTTTTTTTGTCATGCAGACATTTCAACTAGTCGGGTTGCATGATACCATGGTTGCTGGTACACCTTCCGGCCTGGTATTTCTGACTTCAGCACCTGTGCTTGCTTGGGCAGGACTGTGGTGCTGTTCAATATTGGATTGATCGAACCAATCTTAGTTTCTAACCTCTGTTGGCTGGATTAAGCCCCAATTCTACTTCAAGGAGTTTGCCTCGATGGGGATAGGCCATGTGAAATTTGTGACAGGCTGAAAGATAATTTCAGCCAAGCTGTAAACCACAGGACATCAGGCTCCTTTCTCTGGACTACATCCTGCTATGAAAACAAATGCAGAAGAAAAGAAATACCGGTATCTTCTGGGCCATAGAAAAATAACATCAGAATATATTTTTGAATACCCGGGTACTAATAAAATAAAACATCACAACAGTTCTATAACATGACAAACAACTTTCTCATTAAAAAAAAGTATGTTGGGTCAGAAGGGGGAGTCAACAATTTTGATGCTGAGAAGGAGCATGAACACACAAAAAATATATCAAACACTGCAATACAGTAAACACATTTCCTACAAAGCTCATTTCTTCTTCAGCGTTCATTCTCAAACTCCCACTGGATATCTCTTGTAGCAGGACACATTCTCAAACTCCCACTGGATATCTCTTGTAGCAGGACACATTCTCAAACTCCCACTGGATATCTCTTGTAGCAGGACACATTCTCAAACTCCCACTGGATATCTCTTGTAGCAGGACACATTCTCAAACTCCCACTGGATATCTCTTGTAGCAGGACACATTCTCAAACTCCCACTGGATATCTCTTGTAGCAGGACCATGGTCCTATTAGATTTCCAGGAGGATGTAGTCCAGAGAATGGAAATACGTTGTGTCACCATTTTATTTGCGCCAATGGCCCGACACATCCGTCTTCGGCGGTAAAGCTCATTTCAACACTGCATATCCTTTTCACTGGCAGTGACCCTAAACATATCAGGACTTCTGTAGATTGGATCTTAACCTGTTCATTTCTCTCGCATTTGTCTGATCTGTATGTGTTTCGAATTTTCACCTGACAGTTCATCACAATCTGCCCTTATTCACCCTTTATGACATGCATGGAAGGTCACAGTTGTTATTCCTTGCTCTACTTTTGGGCCAAGACAGGAGGAAATATAAATATTTATTGCAATTTTATCACTGAAATCAAAATTTAATAAAATTCAAATTCACATTTAATAAATTACTGTTATTCAATTCACTAGTGTGGAACTGGACCTACTACAAGAAAATAAAAACAACGCAAAAGTCATCTTACCTGTATCCTAAGATTCTGTTGCAAGTTTGTTTCTGTTGTTTCCAAGTATTCATTCTGCAGAAACAAGGCAAAAATGGATGTGGTTAGCCGAAAACACAAATATCTCAGCCATGTTGTAAGCTACTGGCACAAAGTACTGTGAATAGGTTAACAAAACTTACTGAAGAATAATATGGTTGTTCCAGAAGTGTGTGCTGCTGCACTCTAGGCAGGATGTGGTAATTCTACCACACTGGAATGCCTCCCTTCGGTGACTAAATATGCATCCATGATCCCCTACCCTCCCTACGCAATCATGTCTTTGAGATATGTGTTCGGATGTCACTGTAATTAAACTGAGAAGAACATGTTCTTTTCATAGAAAAGCTATGGGCTGTCAAGAGCTGCCTAGAAGAACCTGTTCTTTTCATAGAAAAGCTATGGGCTGTCAAGAGCTGCCTAGAAGAACCTGTTCTTTTCATAGAAAAGCTATGGGCTGTCAAGAGCTGCCTAGAAGAACCTGTTCTTTTCATAGAAAAGCTATGGGCTGTCAAGAGCTGCCTAGAAGAACCTGTTCTTTTCATAGAAAAGCTATGGGCTGTCAAGAGCTGCCTAGAAGAACATGTTCTTTTCATAGAAAAGCTATGGGCTGTCAAGAGCTGCCTAGAAGAACCTGTTCTTTTCATAGAAAAGCTATGGGCTGTCAAGAGCTGCCTAGAAGAACCTGTTCTTTTCATAGAAAAGCTATGGGCTGTCAAGAGCTGCCTAGAAGAACCTGTTCTTTTCATAGAAAAGCTATGGGCTGTCAAGAGCTGCCTAGAAGAACCTGTTCTTTTCATAGAAAAGCTATGGGCTGTCAAGAGCTGCCTAGAAGAACCTTTTCTTTTCATAGAAAAGCTATGGGCTGTCAAGAGCTGCCTAGAAGAACCTGTTCTTTTCATAGAAAAGCTATGGGCTGTCAAGAGCTGCCTAGAAGAACATGTTCTTTTCATAGAAAAGCTATGGGCTGTCAAGAGCTGCCTAGAAGAACCTGTTCTTTTCATAGAAAAGCTATGGGCTGTCAAGAGCTGCCTAGAAGAACCTGTTCTTTTCATAGAAAAGCTATGGGCTGTCAAGAGCTGCCTAGAAGAACCTGTTCTTTTCATAGAAAAGCTATGGGCTGTCAAGAGCTGCCTAGAAGAACCTGTTCTTTTCATAGAAAAGCTATGGGCTGTCAAGAGCTGCCTAGAAGAACCTGTTCTTTTCATAGAAAAGCTATGGGCTGTCAAGAGCTGCCTAGAAGAACCTTTTCTTTTCATAGAAAAGCTATGGGCTGTCAAGAGCTGCCTAGAAGAACCTGTTCTTTTCATAGAAAAGCTATGGGCTGTCAAGAGCTGCCTAGAAGAACCTGTTCTTTTCATAGAAAAGCTATGGGCTGTCAAGAGCTGCCTAGAAGAACCTGTTCTTTTCATAGAAAAGCTATGGGCTGTCAAGAGCTGCCTAGAAGAACCTTTTCTTTTCATAGAAAAGCTATGGGCTGTCAAGAGCTGCCTAGAAGAACCTGTTCTTTTCATAGAAAAGCTATGGGCTGTCAAGAGCTGCCTAGAAGAACCTTTTCTTTTCATAGAAAAGCTATGGGCTGTCAAGAGCTGCCTAGAAGAACCTGTTCTTTTCATAGAAAAGCTATGGGCTGTCAAGAGCTGCCTAGAAGAACCTGTTCTTTTCATAGAAAAGCTATGGGCTGTCAAGAGCTGCCTAGAAGAACCTGTTCTTTTCATAGAAAAGCTATGGGCTGTCAAGAGCTGCCTGCTCACAGCTAAAGGGGTTATTTCATCATAATCTACACAGATATATACTATGTTCGGTAATTCAAAATAAATTGTGATTCGTGCAACTAATTACCGGGGTAGGTGGAAGTCTTTTCAAATTCCAGCATACGGTAACTGGAAATATTTTAAAATCACCAATGATGTAGTAAAATGGTACCAGATCTTCTAGGAGCAGTGAATCAACATAGAACCGGAACCATAAGCCGTTATACCCTGAGAGATTTACTGAAGCGGAGATCTGAGCACCTGTAGACATGTTCAGTGTGTGAACAAGATAATCAACATACCTAATACCCAAAGGCAGCAGCTTTATGCTGACCACTTCATCCCCGGGTAAGCCGGGTCAATAAAAATATGTGCCTAACAGCATAGCCCCCCAATACGCCTCAATGTCGTGAACAAGGAAAACTTGACTTTTCCTGTTGGTTAGTAGTTGTTCCAGGAAAAAGCAAAGTGGGCTCCAAAATTTCATGGTTACACATTCTATCTACAATTTGTAGTAGATATATAATTAGCAGATATTGTTATGCCTATCTACTGCTAACATTTCAATGTGTACAGACGTGAGAACTATTGAAATATGATACTGGAAGAAGCAGGCCAGGATGCACAGAACAAAGAGGAATACAGAATGGCAGTGAAGATATTCTGCTACGGACACATCAAATTGAGACAGTAGACATTAAATTTATAGCAGACCCAAGGCGGCCTCATCCTGACGACCCACCTACTTTTATACTGCTGAACATAAAAAGCTTATCACAAAAGAAGTCTCTCAACAATATCTTATCTAAATAAATAAACCATTTCTATAACAGTCTTTCACAAATAAATACAAACATAATACATACCTCACTCTCATCTTGATCTGCATTGTCCATGGGTCTCCTTCGCTTTGAAACTGTGGATTGTGATTCTACAGCGGACTCATTTTCTAGTCCCCCTCTGGATCTTAGAGCCGACCGCCTAAAAATTTAAAAAATTGGTACTATACAAGAATCAGTGGACAGGTTTCTACGGAACAAAAAGCTAACATAATTAAATGGAACAAAATTCTGATAAAGACACATATTCCGACAGCCAACGTTCTACAGGTTTAGTAATGAGAGCCCCTATCACTTGATATGCGCTCTACACACTGAGTGGGGGGGTGGGTGGTTGTCCAGTGTGTTGCACGCAAATCACTAGATCAGTATCGTTAGTCACATTTTTTATAAATCTCCAAGAAATGGAAGCTCAGTGCAATAACATATGAAATTAAAAAGTCGGACTGTTGTCGCATGATTTTTTTTAACTAATTCTTGTATTGAACCAAAAAATGTGTAGCATGGTATAGACTTCATTCCACACTTTTGCTTTGCAATTTCAAGAAGTGTAAACGCTATTGGTTGTTGTTGTTCGATCAACACATGATGATCATATGTTGCATCAACTTTTGAAGTTAAAAGTTATGTCCTTGACTATGAGTTCGTTGAAGGCCACTAAGCCCTATTCTAGCTGCAAATGGCCTTGGACAGGTCAGGCATGGGATGACCACTGTAGATTTTCCTTTTTCTTATTTCGTTCACTTGAAACATTTAATTCTGCCTCCGGAATTTTGTTTTGCATTCGCTCCATTGTAACCATCACGGATATCCGTGCGATTTCCGCCGGGAGCGTGGTTACGTTGTGCCACCGTTATGCACCTTGTAGGCCTAGCACATCCGATTTTGGCATGTGCCTCCAGAATAAAACTCACGGTCTTTTGTAGTTCCCACATAATTGTACTTACGTAAAACCCAGGTTAATATAATCACTTCACTAAGACACAACAGACTATAACTAAAACTAGTAGGTAATGATGTGCACACAAGAAAACATACAAGTTAGAATACAAAAAATATTCTAGTTTTTTAAATAAAATATTTACATAATATGTGTACATATAAATAAAGAATTTAATATTCTGCATATATTGGTGTACGTTTTGTTTGTGTGTGTGGTACGAGACGTGTGAGAAAGTCGTAAAGACCTTTTCACACACACACACACAAAAAACAAATAACAAAAAAAATTTTTACAAGTTTTACTTTTTTTGGAAATTTCCTGGAGTGGCAACTGTGATACAGACCTAATTCAACAGTATTTATGGTCAAACTCATAATTTCACTGGGAAACGGTCACACAGGGGATCTTTGTGGTGTTTGTACAATCAACCACTGCTATCTTATAGAGTGTAAACTGTTGTCGAACACACTCCACAGGAGCGTGCTAAAGGTTAAATTATTAGCAATATGTAGTTCAACTAAAGGACTTCAAAACATAGAATGAAAGTTCAATATCTGTAAATTGAAATGAGATATAACATGTATGTATGATCTTGCATAGGAGTCTATTCAAATGCCAACAGCATCAATGTTGAGAATATGCTTCCATTCTTGTGTATAACACCCAGTAGCACTTAACAATTTACAGTAAATGCATTATCATAGTTGCCAAATCATTTTTTCATAAATCCATATTTTTAACAAATTATTTCCTTATTTAAATAAAAATGTCAGTATTTAGCACCCAAAAAAAAAAAAAACCTCAATATGAGCATAGAGATAAAAATGACAGCATTAGTAATTATTACTAGGAAATGTAACACCAAGTTACCTTTTTTATTTTATTTTAATAACAGAAACAGGGAGGAGGGGATTCCGGGTTTTTTTGGGCCTGAAATCCATGAATACGGAAAATCCATACTAGTTGATACTTTTACATTAACCTCTGCCTCATCATTCATTCTTATCCCTTGTCTTATGCACAATGTCAACACCCATAACTTAGATTCTTCTTCTTCAGCGTTCATTCTCAAACTCCCACCAGATCTCTCTTGTAGCAGGACAATTGTCCTACTAGATTTCCAGCAGGATTTAGTCCAGAGAATGGAAATGCGTTGTGTCGCCGTTTTATTTGCACCAATGGCCCGACACATCCGTCTGCAGTGGATAGCTTAGATTAATTGGTCCTATCAAATTTAGAAACACCAAATTTCTGGAATTATAAAATAAACGATTCAAGAATATTTACACAAGCCTACTAAAATTGTTTCCAATAGGCATATAGTCTGTTTCAATCTCCAGTGTGACGGGAAAATATGATCAACTACCCTATTTTTACTTGCCAGGCAGGTCAATTTAAAATGAGTATGCATTGGCCCCAAGATTGAGGAAATACCTCTTGGAGCTACAAGGATAAACAGTTTTCTGTCCAGTGAGAAACAATCTGACCTGCTGACCAAATATATTTCACACCTCTGGTATAGTCTGCATAAACTACTGCTGCACAGCAAACAGATAAAGTGTCCCCAATAACTGACAATCTAAAATGTAATTTGTTATTTATGGCAGTGTGTCTAAAATGTAATTTGTCATTTCTGGCCTTGTGTTGCTGTGGCCCAGAAGGAAAACAAAGAATAGCAACACTGTTACCTGTCAACCATATATGAGGCAACATGAGGGGTTTTTTTTTAAATAGTAGAGTTGGCTGACCAATCCTACATTGGATCAAAGTGAGTCATCACAGTGACCCTGAAGTCATGCTGAAGTTGAACGTGTACGGCAAAATGTAAAGATATTGCAGCTAAGCTGTAATGATACACAATGAAATCATTTCTCCAGGATACATCCTGTTGATCTGCAGGAATTTGTGAAAGAAAACATGAGTTTGAAATTTCCAAAATATCCATAGGGGATTGCAGGCATCCATTGAAAAACAGTCGTTCATATCCTACATTGTCTCTATTAGTATTTCAACTATCAGCAAAATGGCACCAAACTTGAAAGTAGGCAGAAAGCAACAGTCTACATACTTAGTCTAAACAACAAAATTTGGCATATAAATTCAAATATTTAATAATCTGACCAATTTAATTAATAACTAGGAAGCATCAAGGAATGTTGGGAAAAAAAACAGGTCAGAATTAGCAGACAGGATTTGAATCGGTTGACACTGATTCGCTACTTGAGTCGACACATTTCCTGAATTCTATCAATTTTTCATCCTGCTATTCTAAGCATGAAATATGACTCAAGTTGTGAGGTAAATCAATGTCGGCTAAACACATATTCACATAGTTCAAATCACATCTGCTTCCTTCTGACTAGTTTAATACGCTTGACTATTAATTATTAATAATAGTAATAGTCAGTCACTATCACAAGACTAATACTATTATGCCTATTAGTAGCCTACTCTAGACTTAGGGGTCTAGTGATCACTAATTTCAGAATTAGTGAATTAGGTAAAGGATAGCATATCTGAATCATTTATTAAACCTAAATGCTATCTTATTCTATAGAATATTTTATTAATATATCTATTAACTACTAAGGGCCCGGCCCTAGTCTTGATATAAAAGTAAGTAGAATAGGACTGGTTATAATAGTGATACAGATAAGTCAGTTAAGTGATAGTAAACTGCTAATAATATAAACTGTTATTAGAGTTAGCCTAGGCAGGGGCCCCTTATTTCAGTTTTCTATTTATTATGCCTATATAATAAGACTGCCATTAATAATTATTAGACCTAGATCCAACCTATGTATTCAAGACTAATACTAACAGTAACTACTACTAAAGTAATAGTAAGAATAAGAATCAAGAAAGAGCAACCAAGAAGTCTATCTATTAAATTCAAAGTTGACATTAAATAATAGATTAAACATAAAGCGTTTACAGGCAAGGCCTAAAGCTTATGCTGTAGGCCCTAGTAAAATAATAAAATTTGACTTGATCTTTAACTAATTTCGATTATAGTGATCAAATCAAAGCATTATTATCATTCATTATGTGTTCGCTGAAAGTCAGCATGCACATTTCCCGACATAAATTCCATTCATTCATTCTCGATAGGCCCTGTGGCATCTAAGCCTAATCATGATGCAGTCAGAAGACATATAATTGAGATAATAATCATGCATTAACTATAATATACGATTTATGACTTTGTATATGATATATATTTATGTCTTACCCTCTTCGTGACATCTTTGTAACGTGGAAAAGAAGCAACTAGTGTCAGTCTCTTGCTCCACTGAAACAATATCGATGGATTTATCAGCTACTTTAATTAGACCTGGGCTTCAACAATTACTTATTCTTTGCATGTGTGCCTCTATTATCGTAATCTACTCAACTGTCGACAATATTCATAGCTGTGCTAATATTTTTAATAAATACTTTAGTTAGGGTCATTTACGTATTTTCGTTTGACTTGAATCGAAACTGCGAGGTGGATCTAAATTAGAACGTTCGTGCCCACGAACTCGGCATCTGTCTAGACTGATGATGTGTCGACCACTCGATGATGCACAAGTACTCCCGATTGCACGAAAGTCGACTGAAAAGGAGGCATTTAGCATAACATACAGCAAAATATATGCTGCTTTAATTGCATATACCCTTATTATAATGATGAAAAATTAAACTTTCTCGCGTTAAAAACGATTTAATAAAGCCGTCCTTGTGTAGAATACCATACACTGGCATACATAGACTTCCCCGCCGAATCGTACTTCACAAAGCTTTCATCCCGCCAAATTGAGGTCACAACGCAACGCAACCTACCGCAAATTTTTATCAAATTATTCAAATATTGTTCTTAAATCTGCAACAGTATTCACCCAGAAAACATAATCTGAATGAAAATGAAACATTTATTCAAATACATTTTGATAAATTAATAAATTCTTTAACGTCCCTTTTCGCATTGCTCAGCATAAAAGATTGATCGCATGAACAACAGTTGGAATGACATTTTCCGAATTCTGCCGATGTACAAGGCGCGAATACATAAAAAGTACAAAAGCAAAATAAGTCAGCATCTTAAATCAAATTAAACCAGTATTAAATCATCAGTACAATACAGTTTCTGACAAGTATTGTACGTGTTTTTATCTTGTATGGTCTGTGGCATTGCACGTGGAAGGCAGGAAAAATGTAAACATTCGGACGTCCCGATTGTGTTTGACTGAAGAAAATAAAAAATATGTAGAACAATTCATAAAAGTTATATACCATTCGAAAGCTAATTGGTAGTGGATTCATCGTATGTCTTAAAATACGTTAAGCGGTATGTACTGAAATGAATATTATTGAAAAAACTACATGAGTATATCCGACATCAACAAAGAAAAGCCTGCCATTTTACACTGAAGTGCGCATGCTGAAAAGAATATCTAAATTTGATTGGCCGTTACAGACACACCTCCCACATGGATGTCAACAACAATGGCTGCGTCAATATTAGAACGATTTTGGGGTCTCTTTAGACATAAAAGTGGAAATGTAATTGGGATGATCCATGTGAGAGCCATTCCAGGTTGTAACTATATGTAATAGTCCAAAAACGGATAATATTTTGTTTGTGCAACTACATTTACTTGTCCAGTTCCAAAACTATTTACAGTTCCAAACATCTGGCCTATGCTGTACTGATGTACTATTCTGGCCAGTATTGCCTATTGGTTTGGTTGTTTTTTATGACTAGTATTTTTAGCTATCGTTTACTATAGTTTAAGTAAAAGGCAGTAAAAGCTTAGTACAAGACGATGCATGATATTTTGGGATATCAGGTGTTGGTAAGGAAAACATCCCTTCTTCTCCGTTCAGCATCTGTGGTCATGTTATAATATCGTCAGGGCGAAGTCCAGTCTTCTCCAGGTCAGAGCGGCTGCTCCATAGTCCATACTCCATAGCTTTGCATCAAGTATGTATCCTCTGGCCAGGTTTGCTGTCAGAAAAACATCTGATGAATGAGCTGTCACGAATTTTTTAATGCCAATATTCCACTGCTATTTTTTTTAATTTGGTACCCAAAGTCTTACTAGTTACATGTGACTGCTACTAACAGTTTGCATTCTATTGTTCTACATATTCAGCTACAAGTAGAATTGGATATGCCGTCTTTGTTTAAACTAAGTGAATTTCTGATAGAGTGGATTCAATGTAATTCTTAAGTTAATGTCATCACAAAACAGCATTGCTGGAGCCCATTTGTTAGTTCAATGGGAAGAGCAAAGATTACCAGCAATGCACCATTAATCTTATAGGGCACAGAGGGAAGAAAACAAGAAACTAAAAGATATGTCCATAACAATAAAATACAATTTACGTTCATATTTTCGACACTGACTAATCTGGATCAGGCACTTAGGTCATCAAGAGACATATGGCAAAGATGAATTTGTCAGTTGATGATAATGATAAAAAAAATCCTATAGTTAGCTGTGAACAGATAGCACTTGACAGCCTACAGTCTTTCAGATAGGAGAAAGAAAATATCAGACTGTTTTCCCTCATCTCAAGACCTACTACATTCCTGCTCACATTGCAACAGATCTTTCAGAGCCCTGATTGGACAACAGCCATCTGAGGACTCAAATGACCAAACTTGATCTTTTTAATGCAGTGCTCATCTTTGATTGTGAAGGAGGAACACCATCAGTCTTTCAGACTTCTTCTTCTGCGTTCGTTCTCAAACTCCTGCAGATTAGCAGGATGTAGTCCGGAGAACGGAATGCGTTGTGTCATGATTTACAGCATTGCTGCGATATCTGCGCCTTTCAGTCTCACAATCCGACTTCAGCATGGCTTTGGGTCACTGACCCTATATGGGATGGGACAGCCAACTCCATCCCATAACCTCCGTAGTCGCCTTTTACGACATGCGTGGAAGGTAAACAGTGTTGCTATTCTTTGCTCCCCTTTCGGGCCCTGGCAACATTCAGGCGACAGAGAGTTAAATGCAGACATATACACCTGTTTCATTGACTACTAAAAGACATTTGACTAAGTAACATGCCATAATTTATGGAACATAATGGAAAGCATGGGCTTCCCACACCATCTTATATCACTCAAAATGCTTTATCAGGAACAACGGGATTCTGTCCCCCTTGAGGAATAAACATTTGACTGGTTTGAGTCCAAGAAGGAGTCAGACAGGGATGTATTTTCTCACCACACCTGTTCAACATATATGCAGAAAACATCATGTGAAATGTACAAATGTACAAGAAGACCCATGTTATGAACAGTTTCAATCCTTAATATCGGAGGATATGAAATCCCAGAAATTAGGTATGCAAATTACACCACACTAATATTAAGGAGCACCACAGATTTAGAACACATCATGATGTCAGTCAAACATCATAAGGAGGCACATCTTTTTCCTTATGCAAAAAAGACAAAAATAATGCGTATCAGCAGAGATGAACTCACACCTACAATAGTCATTGACAAAGAACAATTACAAAATGTCAGCAACTTTGAATATCTCAGGTCAACCATCAACAACACCTGAGATTGCTCTGCAGAGATCATAAAGAGATTAGCAATGGGCCTACAAAAAACATCACAGATGAAAAATCTATGGCAAGGGGTAAACAGAAAAACAAAGACCGTTTGTGCCCATCGGGTACTGAACCTTTTTTCATTCACAAGCCTCGTTCCGGTTTAGGAAGAACTCGACAGAAGAGCTGAGCAATAGCTCGTTCATCTTCTTAGCCGAGGTGTCATTATTGATGCCATGTTACAACTATTAATAAGCTATATCTTTCCAGTGGCAACATGTGGTTGAGAGATGTGGGTAACGACATCTGCAATGGAAAAGAAAATATTGGCATGAAATGTTATTGAAAGGTCCAAAGAATATCATTATACAAGTAAATTTAAGTAGGAAGCCAGAGGACAATTTTTTTTAAAGTCTTGAGACTAACGGGAATTGAACCAGTCCGTTCTACGGCACCAAATCGCCTAGCAACAATTGCACACGCGTTTTTCAGTACTTGACTAACCGCATCTCCAAAAAAAGATGCGATTTCATCAAGCCATTCAAATCGTGCACACAAAGTCACCCGAACGGACCAATCGAGACAAGGACTATTACAACAACAACAAACATCCCCTACAGGTATTGAAATATCCTATTGTCTATATATATTGTCTATATATGTTATCCATGTTTACAAGAAGACCTATCGGCCCTTGTATAACTAATATGGATATTATGTTATGTGTTTGTTGTTACTGAGGATATTTCAATACCTGTATGGGATGTTTGTTGTTGTTGTAATAGTCCTTGTCTCGATTGGTCCGTTCGGGTGACTTTGTGTGCACGATTTGAATGGCTTGATGAAATCGCATCTTTTTTTGGAGATGCGGTTAGTCAAGTACTGAAAAACGCGTCTGCAATTGTTGCTAGGCGATTTGGTGCCGTAGAACGGACTGGTTCAATTCCCGTTAGTCTCAAGAATTTTTAAGAATATCATGGACAGAAAGACGAACCAATTCAGATATCTGAAAAGATCTGAACAAAGAAGACTGGCTCCTCAACACTATAAAAAAACTCACAATAACATATTTCAGACATATAAAGAGACAATAGTTTAGAAAGATTAATCATGAATGGAAAAGTTTCAGGAAAGAGAACAAGAGGCAGACAAAGATGGACATATGACATCGAAAACCTTCTGAATATGACACTGGAATAAGCTTGGCAGCTTGCGCAGAACCGAGAGGCTTACAGAGAAGCAGTGAGGACAACTTTCTGTAAAGGACACATTACATAGAAAGAAAGAGACATTATATAAATATTTCATCAGCCCAGACCAAATTGTTTTAATGGGATTTCCTATATTATATTAAAATTCATTCATACCAAATGTATCATAGATATATTGATTATGATGTCTAGATCTATCAATTTTATCATATCACTGACATGAAGTCTTCGAACAACGTTGTTGCTCCATTTTGTGAATGTTTTTTCCTCTTGTGATAAAGACCTTTTGGTTGAAACATTGATTCTGTGTATACTTTCAATGCAAAACTGATCTTTGTCCCCTTTTATGTGTTCGGGTATTTATTTGCCCTGTTTAATCAAATAGGTACACCTAGAAGCAGCCAATCAGTGCAAGAGATTGTGGATATTGCTTGCAGAGAAACAGTTCTGTACAAGGATGCAGGCCTGGTGAGACACTTAACTGTAAATGAGGGAAATCAAACATATTTGACTCAATACAGGAGGTACAAATGACCCTAACCACACAAAAATGACAATACAGGAGGTAAAAATGACCCTAATCACACAAAAAATGACAATACATGAGGTACAAATGACCCTAACCACACACAAAATGAGAAAAATAGTTTAAAGAATTTTAGTGCACACCAAATAGCATAACTTTTCTATTTAGACTTTGCTCCATTTTTGTCCAGCTCTGTGTCTGAGTGGTACAGAGCACATTTCAGGTGACCAAAGATCAAGGTTTAATTCCCATCACAGACATTTGTGTATATGGACAGTTCTTCTTTTTCTTCAGCGTTCATTCTCAAACTCCTGCTGGATCTCCCTTGTAGCATGACCATGGTCCTACTAGATTTCCAGCAGGATGTAGTCCACAGAAAAGAAATGCGCTGTGTCGCCGTTTTATTTGCGCCAATGTCCCGACACATCCATCTTCTGTGGGATATGGACAGTTCAGAAAACAATGACAACTTACCAAACATAATTATAGGTAAATGCAGATAAAGTAAATAGGTTACTAGAAAACTATCAATATAAAATAATAAAATATAGAAAATAACAATAAAAAAAAGAACAAATACAATTGTCAACGTGTCGGTCCATTTGGGACCTTTAAAGACAACAAAAACAGTTAAGAACAAAAAACCATAACGAATATAAACAAAATGAATTTCTCCCACCAGGAAATCAACAAACAGCTACAACAGATCCAGTGCAATACAATTTCAACAAGTGCATATCGATGCGTTCAATATGTCTAAATTATGAAATACCCAAAGATGAAAGATGCAGAACTAAAGAAAGGGGGACACCAAATAGCACTGCCAAGAACGGGAGGGGGGCAAGTGGGCAACGGGAGACAAAAGGGGAAAGGACAGAGAAAGACAATGCACGCGGGGGGGGGGGGCCACAAATAAACACAGGGAACACAGAAATGTGCAAAGAAGAATAGCATTTGACAGCACAGGATAGACAACAAAAATATACACACATCCAAACACAATCACGAACCAAACATGCACACATTCTACCCGACAAACACAGATAACTATAAATATAAGCACATATACATACAAACATCCAGACATATACAAAAGTATATACTGATTTCACAGTACACATTGAAACATAGACACATACATGTACATAGGTACCTGCACACACAACAACATATTTATATATATATATATATATATATATATATATATATATATATATATATATATATATATATACATACACACACAGCTTGTTTTACTGCAGCCTCAGCTTGTTTTACTGCAGTCTCTTATTCCTTCTCATGTAGGATGCTGTTATGCTAGAAAACATGCATGATGTCCCTTATCTGCATACATCACAAGTAGGTCCTGAAGTCAGCTCTGTCATGTCTGTTGTTTGTTATGAGGTGAAACGCATATTCTCCCATGCTCCAGTGGGAGTACAGGTTCTTGCTGGTGCTAACAAGGAAGCCCTTGCAGTAGCCAAAGCTGCTGGTAAGTAGATTTAAACCCTTCTTTTCCATGTGTTTCCTGGGTATAAAAGGGAAGCAAAGAATAGCAACTCTGGCCAGTCATGTATATCATAAGAGTTCTTGAGACTAACTGGAACTGAACCAGTCCTCCATCAAAGATGGATGGCTGGTTGGTTGGTTGCTGATCCAGCGGTCCATGGGCGCATTCCCTTTGACCTAATGCCATTAAATGGCATTATATTGCTGGGAAGTCTGGATTTTCCTCCCACCCTGGGACAGAGCCAGAGAATAATTATCACACCTCCAGGAAGGTAGGTTTCAACCTATACACTGCAGCCAAAATAGGATTTACTGTGCTCATTCCCTGCCACCGATTGACTACTGGTTATGCCGAACTTCTCTATTGCTCCAGGCATACAACCAAATGTTCAAGTCAAAAGGATTGTCATGTCCTGAGTCACTGTGCCTCTATGATGGGTTTCAGCCATAGGAAAAAACAGTCCTGTCAGTTTCCTCCTCCCCAGTGCTGCACAGTACATCTCTGGCTCCCTCCCAATGACATATATATTCAGGTAATCATGAAACACATTTCAACAACAAAATAAAAGCATAATTGTATAGATGACGTGCCATGAAGCTTCTCTAAGAAGATAACCTCAATATAACGGCATGTCATCCACTAAGGTTTTCTGTTGCATGGGTGGTATGTCTAGTGGGCCATTGGTGAGACCCACAGACGCAACCACATGCGTTACCAACCAAAGATGGATGTGTCTGGCCATTGGCGCATATAAAACGGCGACACAACGCATTTCCATTCTCAGGACTACATCCTGCTGGAAATCTAGTAGGATAATTGTCTTGCTATAAGAGAGATCCAGCGGGAGTTTGAGAATGAACGCTAAAGAAGAAGAACCAGTCCGTTCTAACGGCACCAAATCACCTGGCAACCAGAGTAAATAGTTTTTCCCATACTTGACTAACCACATCTCCATAAAAAGATGTCAAGACATTCTAATTGTGTACTCAAGTCACTGAGAAGGGACCAATCGAGACAAGGACTATTACAATAACAGCGAACATCCTGTACAGGTATTGAAGTATTGTCAGTAACACAAACATATAACATCCGTATTCATACTACAAGGGTCAAGGTAAAAATAAATAACATAGAGACAGTACAATGTTGCTTCAAATAATCACTCCGTTCACAGTCCTGTATTTTCAGTGACTTGAGTACACAGTTTGAATGTCTTGAGAAAATCACATCTTTTTATGGAGATGTGGTTAGTCAAGTATGGAAAAACCCATTTAATCTCATTGCCAGGCTTTATCATCAGAAAAGTCTTCCGCATGATGTCTACCGATATCTGTTCTTCTTTGGCCCCATAAGTCTATGAATGCAAGGATGAGCTATCGGACCCGTATGTCTTTCTCAGTTATTCATACTGGGAAGAGTTCTGCATGATATGCTCTGAGATCTGGTCCGCAGGTGCACAGTAGGGTAGACAAGATAGTCGCATCCTGTAGATGTGTATATTCAGTCTGTTGTAGTCTGTCCTCAGGTGTAGTATATTGATCTGTTCCTGCTGGTTTAGATACTGGTAGGCATCTTCAGTCGAGTTTGTTTTCTTCTTCTTCTGCGTTCATTCTCAAACTCCCACTGGATCTAGCAGGATCATGGTCCTGCTAGATTTCAAGCAGGATGTAGTCCAGAAAATGGAAATGCGTTGTGTCGCCGTTTTATTTGCGCCAATGGCCCGACACATCCGTCTTCTGTGGGGAGTTTGTTTTATTTCTAATAGTTTGTATAGCTCTTTTCTTTTCCTGATATGAGTCTTCATTGTTTTCCTGTATACGTTTCCTCCCTTTTGACCAGCTTATCAGCCTTTTAATTTCTAGGCATACCATAGTAATTGTACCCACTGCAGTACAATTCACCTCTTTTTGCTGGCTGTGATGTTTAGTTTGTTTCTCAGGTGAGGGAATTTACCACCCTTGAGAGCTTGTAGAATAGATAGTACATATGTGAAGATGACCACTTACTGAGAGTCAGAGACAAGAGTCAAAGATCATCGGTATAGCTTGAACCTCAGCAGAGTGGATGAAACATAGTTTTTTCATATGGATAAATTATACTACCCGTATGTAAATAATTGATCAATAATTTTCTGATGTTATTGCTATTTGAATAAATTAGTAGCTTGGTTTGACTGTTGACTTCGTTTTTTTCTCAATATAATTTTTTTTTTACATATTAATTTATCTGTGATGTTAAAATGTGTTTGTTTCACCAGGCCTGCAGTTTATTCGAGCTGAAGGTTTTGTATTCTCCCATGTAGCAGATGAGGGGCTAATGAATGCCTGTTCTGGGGAGCTCATGAGGTACAGAAAGTATATTGGTGCTGAGGATATTATGGTTTTTACAGATATTAAGAAAAAACACAGGTAGGTAAAATATGAGGGTATAATCATGTACTATAAGTGCAAGTGTAAAAAAAAATGTAATGGCCAAGCATGATTCTGATGATGATGAAGTAATCTCTTTAGCTGTGTAGGGAGCTATCAACACTTTCCTGACTAGCAATCCAGAGTGTACTTATTTCCTGTTACCGAGGGTGTACGCAAATTGTTTAGACATCAACTTCACAGTCTTTAAATATCTGTATAAAATCAAACTCGCACAAGAGACGTTTGAAACTTTCTATGTGTCGTAATGAATGGTTGCACATTCTGAATGAATTTGAAAGCCTCAAAGTTATTTCAAGTGCAAAATCCTACTTATTATAATTCTAGACCTAGATTTATGTTACTTTCTATATATCATACAATATCACCTTCAAAAACTCCTATTTTTTAATGATAAATACTCGTGGGCGATGTCTATACACTATATTTCACAGGTGCCACCATTTTGGAACATCATGTTTTCCCAGGCGAGTTATTGATAAACTATCAATTTTATCAATTATTTTTGAAGTACCAAAGTATATCATTTGTTTTCTTATGCAATTCCCTCGTTTTGATTACTTATTGTGAAAAATCATAAAGGAATGGGCTTTACCCACCTTTTGGCTAAATTCCTAGTACTAAAGTCATGTTTTGATTTGCGTGTGAGGGAGGGGGTTTAAAACCCTTAACCATCCCCACCCCATCCTCCCAATCTGCGGGCTTGAGCTAAGGGCATGTTTAGCGATCCGCTGAGATATCTCTTATTCCTCGTTGTCTTTAATATCCCATACCCCTGTTACTAGCAACCATGCTTTTCGTTATTATTTTTTGCATGCTGTTATGTGTATATGACCAGACAGTTCAGAAATCATTTAATACAAAAAACTAAAATATTTCCTACATGTATTACCTTGTAGTTCTCATGCAATTACTGATGATGTGGACATTGTAAGCACAGCCCAGGCTTCAGAGTTCTTCCTTAGTGATGGTGTTATAGTCACAGGGGGCGCAACTGGTTATGCAGCTAATATTTCAGAAGTGAAAGGTAAATTTATTAAGTAGTCCCACCTCGCACAAACTAGTTCAAGGTTTTGGCTCTTGGCATAGGTTGAGCGGTTTCACTTACATCTGGCCCAACTTACACAAACTTGGTCTGGGTTTTATTCTTCTTCTGCGTTTGTTCTCAAACTCCTGCAGATTGGCAGGTTGTAGTCCAGAGATCGGAATGCGTTGTGTCATAGTTTCCAGCATTGCTGCAATATCTGCACCTTTCGGCCTGACTAATCCAACTTCATGGTCTGGATTTTGGCTCTTGGCATAGGTTGAGCAGTTTCACTTAGATCTGACAAGGCTCATGAAATGTATAAGTGATGCCTAGAAATTAAAAAATGTCTGGTGTCAGAGACAACAAAAGAGAAGACTCATGAAATGTACGAAATGTGACATCAGACTCATGAAATGTACAAAATGTGACATCAGTCTCAGACTCATGAAATGTACAAAATGTGACATCAGTCTCAGACTCATGAAATGTGCGAAATGTTTCATCAGTCTCAGACTCATGAAATGTACAAAACATGACATCAGACTCATGAAATGTACGAAATGTTTCATCAGTCTCAGACTCATGAAATGTACGAAACATGACATCAGACTCATGAAATGTGACAGATCAGGCTCATGAAGTGTATGAATCTTGACAGATCAGTCTCAGATTCATGAAATGTATGAAGGATGACAGATCAGATTTATGAGTGTATTAAGTGTGACAGATCATTCTCAGAAAGTGTGACAGATCATTCTCAGAAAGTGTGACAGATCATTCTCAGAAAGTGTGACAGATCATCCTCAGAAAGTGTGACAGATCATTCTCAGAAAGTGTGACAGATCATTCTCAGAAAGTGTGACAGATCATTCTCAGAAAGTGTGACAGATCATTCTCAGAAAGTGTGACAGATCAGTCTCAGAAATTGTGACAGATCATTCTCAGAAAGTGTGACAGATCAGTCTCAGAAAGTGTGACAGATCATTCTCAGAAAGTGTGACAGATCAGTCTCAGAAAGTGTGACAGATCAGTCTCAGAAATTGTGACAGATCATTCTCAGAAAGTGTGACAGATCAGTCTCAGAAAGTGTGACAGATCATTCTCAGAAAGTGTGACAGATCAGTCTCAGAAAGTGTGACAGATCAGTCTCAGAAAGTGTGACAGATCAGTCTCAGAAAGTGTGACAGATCAGTCTCAGAAAGTGTGACAGATCAGTCTCAGAAAGTGTGACAGATCAGTCTCAGAAAGTGTGACAGATCAGTCTCAGAAAGTGTGACAGATCAGTCTCAGAAAGTGTGACAGATCAGTCTCAGAAAGTGTGACAGATCATTCTCAGAAAGTGTGACAGATCAGTCTCAGAAAGTGTGACAGATCAGTCTCAGAAAGTGTGACAGATCATTCTCAGAAAGTGTGACAGATCATTCTCAGAAAGTGTGACAGATCATTCTCAGAAAGTGTGACAGATCATTCTCAGAAAGTGTGACAGATCATCCTCAGAAAGTGTGACAGATCATTCTCAGAAAGTGTGACAGATCATTCTCAGAAAGTGTGACAGATCAGTCTCAGAAAGTGTGACAGATCAGTCTCAGAAAGTGTGACAGATCAGTCTCAGAAAGTGTGACAGATCAGTCTCAGAAAGTGTGACAGATCAGTCTCAGAAAGTGTGACAGATCAGTCTCAGAAAGTGTGACAGATCAGTCTCAGAAAGTGTGACAGATCAGTCTCAGACATATCAGTGATCTGATCTCATCATGGATATACCCATGGAACACCAATAGGGATAAATCCACCCTAGGATTCCCATGCCTAGTGCTCAAGGTGTGGTCAGTTGATCTTTCAGAACTGTTGGTCCGGTTCTGTGTCAGCGTGGTACACTGTGCATCTATGATGGCCAAGATACCGGGTTCGAAGCCCGCAGCAGGCAATTGTGCATCCGGACCATTCAAAAAGCAATGATAAACTAATGAACATATTTATATTACCTATAAAGTCACTACAGCAAAAAAAATTCTGGGTTGAGGGCTACATCCTGAATAGGATATGCTACCAATTTTTTTTTAATACTGTTGCTTTATTTCCCCCTACCAGCTTGTTCTTGCCAATTTCCTCAGGATGGCAAGCTGTATTCTTGCTTTGGTCTCTATTTTCTCAATGTGAGGCCTCCATGTCAATCTCTTATCTATTGCTGTATCTTGGTACACCAGCTCCTTTTCCGTTTGGATAAGTATATTGATGTTGTATAATACCATAATTATTTAAAATTTAAATCATATTTTAAATGTTTTCAAGTATTTTTAAATATTTTGGAATATTGTAAACAAATTCATTTTACCAGCAGTGGTTTATTTCAGCTGTCCTTGGTGGTGTAAATATACCAGTGCTTGTTGGCTCAGGAGTCACGCAGGACAATTATCATCACTACCGTCAGGCTCATGGGCTCATTTTTGGATCATACTTCAAGCGCAGTGGACGCTGGGATGAGGAAATAGATCCAACAAGAGTTCAAGCTTTTATGGAAAATGTTTATAAGTTTCGCAACATTCCAGTTGAATCAACTATGATCATGTAACATAATGTGTACTTAAATAAATTGTAACAGTATACACTTGATTAACTATGTTCATATAACAATAGTACTTAGTCAAATACAAGTTCGATCAGTTGTAAAGCTGTATAACAATAGTACTTAGTAAAACAAGTTTGATCAGTTGTAAAGCTGTATAACAATAGAACTTAGTCAAATACAAGTTCGATCAGCAGGAGTTTGAGAATGTACGCTGAAGAAGAAGAAGATACAGTTTTACATCAGTCTCACTGGTTATCAATTGTTCTTATAACACAGTGGTACTGGTTCATAGAAAAATCCAGAAATTTAAAAAATAGTCCAACCTGCTTTTCATAGAAAATGTAAGGTCAAGTGATGAAATCCACGCAGCTGATGATGTGATGTTCAAGTGTTGTGAATTTCTTGTGAGACAAATAATACTACAATGTCGAATGTTACTGATTATGCCGCTGGTCAATAATATTGAAATATTTCTGACGACGTGTGTGATTGTCTGCATATAGTGTGCTGGAACCACAAAAATTCACAGATGTGTGATTGCAAACATGTATCGGTATATGATTGCAAACATGTGTCGGTATATGATTGCAAACATGTGTCGGTATATGATTGCAAACATGTGTCGGTATATGATTGCAAACATGTGTTGGTATATGATTGCAAACATGTGTCGGTGTATGATTGCAAACATGTTGGTATATAATCGTAAACATGTGTCAGTGTATGATTGCAAATATGTCGGTGTATGATTGCAAATGCGTTGGTATATGATTGCAAACATGTGTAGTGTATAATTGCAAATATATATCTGTGTATGATAGCAAATATGTATCTGTGTATAATTGCAAACATGTGTAGGTGTATGATTGCAAACATGTGTCGGTGTATGATTGACATAGTGAACACAAGTGTGGCACATACACAAATGAGAAATACGTTATAATGTCTATATGAGTGCAAGTTTCCCGCGGAACTTTACAAGTTGGTCTTAAACTTGTATGGAAACTAGTCTTGTCCGTTTCGTGTCTTAGACTCCACCTTGGGGTCAAGGTTCAGCCAGTGTTGAGTCGGCTTGCTCGTCTCAGTACAGTTTGGGATCAAGGCTGGTTCCTCTCCATATGACACGTGAAGGGCAAGGTCACCGAGGCGAAGTTTTCGGTCGTACGGAATGTGAACAGCATAAACGTGCTTAGCTGGGAGATGGCAATCCAGGAATTCATTCGCTCATTATGTGTCATTTTTTTTACTCTTGTAATTACATAAGTATCACTTAAACGTATGTGTTATTTCATTTGGTTTTATTGGAAAGAATACATTTTTTTGATAAAAATTTTAAAAAATAAGAAAATAATAAGTGTTATGTGCCATGATAAAGTATACATGGTATAATGTATAGCTTTTAATATACAAGAAAGCGGTTTTTTTAATTTCTGAGGAAACAATTGGATTTACAGTTTATGAATTACAATTGGAGTCAACACAATGGTTGAGAGAACATTTACTTTCAACAATAATGCAAATTCACAATATAAAAACATATATTGAGTTGTTGTTTTTTTAAATGTAAACTCAAATTATATTGATTTAATATTTTGACACTATTTTGATAATATATTTCTCATTAAAATAATGGAAAAATGCATTTGTTTATGTTTGTTGTGTATTTGTGATGTGTCACGTATTCAAATCAACACACTTGGTATAAGTTCATGAAAACAAGTAAAGTGTGATCATGTTTACGAGTTTGGCACGCTTTTTGACATGGGTGCATGGTAACACTAAGCGCCGGCGAATGTAAAGGCTTAAATCTATTTATACATAGATCAGTGGTCATAACGTATTTTCTGTAGACGTATTAAATTAATTCGGAATATTATGTGATTGTCATGGGTCTTCTGTCGGGGAATCATCAAATGAATTAATTAGATTTCCAACACAGCTAACTTGTGTATTTTGATACAATTAAAAAGAAAGAATGTCTTTAATAATTTGTTTCTAGTGAACCATCTGAAAGCAGTGGTAGTTAAACTTAATTTCCAATAGAAACTGCCCTTCTGTTGCCGGGCCTGGGTGGGAGCAAAGTATAGAAACTGCCCTTGTGTTACCGGGCCTGGATGGGAGCAAAGGATAGAAACAGCCCTTTTTTTGGAGGGACTGGATGGGGAGCAAAGGATAGCTACACTGTTAGCTGTCACACATTTCGTAAGCAGCAACTAAGAGGATTTTGAAGTGGAGTTGAACGTTGTATTATCCAGCGGGTAAAAGACGCCAATTATTTTGCCATAATATTTGATAGCACACTCGAAGTGTCTCACATGGATTAAACTTCGCAAGTGTTAGTTATGTTGTGATGGAAGGCCATCGTGTGTCTGTTGAAGAGTCTTTTATTGACACAGAAAACAAATGTCGTCGGGATTGCAAGAATGATTTTGAAGTAGCTAGAGGCGGACGACCTCGACATTATGGACTGCCGAGGTCAAGGGTACGATAACGTTGTTGTGATAAAAAAAAAGGGAACATTCGGGAGTTCAGAAACCGATATAAATACAAAATCCGAGTATATTACCTGTTCGAACCATAGTTTAAACCTAGCTGGGATCCTCCATGCGGCATGAGAAGAAATAAACGATGTGACCTTCTTCGGCACGCTTAATCGTCTGCACACCTTCTCCAATTCCACTCATCGTTGTGAAGTGCTGAATGGAATGAACTACTGAAATGAGTCTCAAACAGAAACACGTTGTAGCGAGAGGCGAAGCGGTCAAAATGGTTACAAGCCACTTTCTGAAGATTCTGGAAACACTTGAAATTTTAACTGAGAGAACCGAAAATTCGGAAACGAGATCGCGGCTGACAGCTTGCTGGTGTCGATGCAGTCATTCACGTTCTTGGCGTATCTAGGGATCATGGCTCTAGTTTTAACGGAAATAAATCACGCGCAGGCATATATGAAGAAGAAGGGCATGAGCGTTCTGGATTGGGCAACAAAAATGAAATCTTTAAGT
Source organism: Meghimatium bilineatum (assembly GCA_034231615.1). Lineage (NCBI taxonomy): Eukaryota > Metazoa > Mollusca > Gastropoda > Stylommatophora > Philomycidae > Meghimatium > Meghimatium bilineatum. Next base: position 4,125,500 of record CM067310.1, on the reverse strand, counting down.
GAATTCCTCACGTCTTCGAGGCAAACAGTAGACGATGCGAGTTTGAGCTATGCGCAGTTGGTGTGTTCTGAACTTCGAACTCCTACGGAGCCACAGCGGCGAATATGTCGTAAAAAGAAGATGCCTGGAGAAGAAGCCGCCGATGCCGGGTTAAGCTACAGAAATGAACTTCGGTGGACAGAGTGAATCAGGAGATTTCAACAAGATTTGAACAACTACATTGGATAGGCCTTAAATAAACACACATAAAACGAAAATCATGAACTTTACCGGCCTAACAGAATCAATTAAACTAGATGATAATATACTAGACAACTATTCAAATTTCGTATATTTGGGAAGTAAGATAACAGCAGACTGGGATACCAATTCAGAAATCAAGACTTGAATCGTTCTCGCCTCCAACGCCCTTAACAAACTCTCAAACATCTGGAGTACGAAGATCGCAAGTAAACACATCAAACTGCGACTATTCAATGCAAGTGTGATTCCATCATTGACATATGGATATGAAAGTTGGAAATCTACCGCAATAATGGATAAGAAGTTAGTTGCATTCGAAAATAGATGCATCAGAAAAATCACATATACTAATTGGAAAGACTTCAAATCAAACGAAATACTAAGAGGGGAGACAAAACAAGAATATGTGACGAACATCGTCAGAAAACGCCGCTGGACATACATCGGTCACGTACATAGAATGAAGGAAGACAGAATCCAACAACAAGCCTTGTGGACACCAGACGGGAAAAGAAAACACGGAAGACTAAAAACAACGCTCAGAAGAACATTTATGAAGGAATTAAAATCAACATTCATAAATGCACACGACCTGCAATCTTTGGCAACTGATTGACAGGCATGGAGAACTATGACATCCTCCCTATGTGCCAAACTTGGCAAAAGAGGAACTGACTGAGAAGAGTTTGCTGACAGGTTTGGCTTTCTTTCTTTCTCCAAAGCAACTGTTTGACGATCGAATCGACAGTGTTCTTCACAACTTTCCTGATGATGACATCGACAAGGATGAATTTTTACTCAAGGGAGAAAACTACTAATGAAATTTGTCGCAGCATCTTCGGCCTTTAACTTGAAGGACCAAGGGCCTTTGAAATTACTTATCTTCATTCAGAAACATCAGCTTTCTGATTCAGTACACAACATTATCATTTTACTGCGTGTGTTCCTAACTCTAGGAGTTAGTATAGCTACATGTGAAAGGAGTTTCTCCAAACTATTAATCAAAAACTATATCAGGTCAACTATGAGCAACTTGAGATTAAACAACCTCGCAATTAGGTATTAGGTATGTTCAATGCCGCCTTAATGCATAGGCCCATTGGGCATTTGCCCGGGGGCCCACGGACATAGGGGCCCCATGCGAATATGTTGTAGGGTTTCGGAAAACACGTATAAAATTTAGTATTATTTTATAAAAATCTCATAATTTTGTGTTTATATGCGAACGGGCCCTTCAAGTTTATCAATCACTTCCAATCTTGAACCATGTCTATAAAACACGTAAATAAGATCTCTTTTCTCTGTTTTTCATGTTTACTGTTGATTATAGTTGCAGCATGATTAACAACAATTTTGTTGAAATTAGTATAGTGACAATAAAATAAATAATACATTATTTTTAATATTATCAACCATTTATGTTTTATTCCTACGGGGGGGGGGCACTCTTTCTTTGCCCAGGGGCCCAACACTATTTCTTTGTCCAGGGGCCCAAAATGGTGCAAAGACGGCTCTGGGTATGTTGATTATCCTCTTCGCACACCGGATACGCCCATAGGTGCTCAGATCTCCGCTTCAGTAAATCTCTCAGGGTATAACGGCTGATGGTTCCGGTTCTATGTTGGTTTACTGCTCTTTTTGAAATCTTTGTCAAAGGGTTCTCTACGGGCCACGCCCATCCTCACTCCCAATTCATGCATTCTCGACATTGACTCATGCTCTATGAATGAATGATGTCAATCGAACAGGTACTGGTCAATGATCTGAGCTTCGACGCAGTCATTAATGACTTCGCTAGACAAAAAGCTCGTCAAGTGAATTTGTAATTTGAAATTTAAAAATTTGTTTTTATCTTTGTTAAATGTGGATAAAATTGATAATGATGGTACAATTTTGTACAATTTTACATTGGATTTTCTGGGGTTTTTTCAATTGGGGGGGGGCATCAAATCTTAATCGCACCGGGCAGCACTTACCCTAGTTACGCCCCTGGTTGTGGTTCAGATAATGTTTCTACCACGACCTTCTAAATATTCTCTACGTTAATTGAATTGACTGACATGATGACAAAATCTGGCAATATTTATACTGCTAAAAACTACTATACAGTTCAAGTTTCGATTTAAATCGTCAAGCATGTTGATGTTATGATATATCAAGAACACTACACGAACATCATAGGCCTATTCGTTGTGAAACTACCGCTTTTATCAGAAATATGTCGAAAGAAAAACGTGGTGGCTTTCCAAAGAAAAGGGATTTTTCCAATTCGGATGAGAAGAAGCCAAAACTTGGAATTCTTTCAGAGAATGTCATGGCTTATTATCGGAACGTCTCAACATCACTTGAAAGTGGATTTGACGACGATGATGACCCGTCTATGAAAGGTAGATTGGTTCTAAAGATTAAAGTTAAAGTGTTGTTTAGGATGTGAAATTGGTTGTTATGTGCATACTGGCTGCATAGCATATAGCACATATGATTAGTTTATTTTTCAGCTATTTTAGAAAATAATATATGAAATATTATTGCTCAACTCGGCAGTGAGTAGACTGTAAGTAAAAACTTGTAGCTGTAGACAACTCTTTTACTGAAGTAGGCCTAATGAAAATGAATTATTGAAAGAGGAGTAAACTTTTCGTTCAAGTAACCGTTGCGCTATAAAAAGCACAATGTTTACATTTCGAATTATCCAAAGTCATGGATTTCCGCGCACTGCCAATGAAATTTAATGGATGCAGTGACATCACACTGCAAAGCAAAAAGGAGGCTTTTTGCACTCGACATGGCTTTGTGAGTGACAGGTCCATCCATTTCATTTGCTTTGCACAGTATACGCCTACGGTGAAATCCATAGTCGACTAGTTCAAAATGTAAACATTGTTAATTAGATTAAATTTAATTACTTACCTCATTCATCTTAGCTTAGCGGATAAACATGCTTTATTCTACACAAGAACTCCTGGAAAATATCTTCTGACTTCGAGTTTGTCTACCAATCCGTCAATTCTGCTATCAATTGCATATATTTGCTACACAACGGGCACACATAATAGTTACATATCAAACCTTCACGAATACACCAATCCAAATACACTTATTTCCACTACTACATAAATTTAAGAAATAGCTCAAATTGTATCGCGCAGAGATGGTAATTTTGACTGTCCTATGTCCACTACAGTATTTCAAGAATGAGCTAAAGTGTGGGCTATAGTTCCCCTTTTTTTCCAGAAGGAGCCCCTGTTTTTTTTGGTTGAAAATATAATTATAATTTATTAAATTAATATTGCTAAAATATATTTACCCCCCCCTTTCTTTTTTCCCCCTACACCATCCTCCATCTTCACCTCCGACATTTACCAGCTCACATTTCACTTCACCTCGGGATCACATTCCTATAACAGACTTCCACCGAAGGTTAGGAAACAGCAAATCCAGGCCAAAGGTCACATCAGGTCCAGGATCTGTCACAGCAGTTACTTGAACGACGAAGATGCTGAAAAAGGATTAGCCCAATGACAATAATGAAATGTATCGTTACAACTCAAGTGCACCAACACTGGTATGCTACATCGAACTATAGAGAAAGTGAGACAATTAACTTGTAAACATTCACTCATCGGAGCTCTCAACTTAACATGCCTTAGCCGTAAACTTTGCTCGTCACTACGAGAGACTACTTAATACTACCATATGTTATTATTTTCATCAATTGGTGACACGTGAGTCACAAAGTGACGCACAATAAGGTGAGTCACAAAGTGACGCACAATTAGGTTTTGAGGCGTGTATCTGCTGATATGTCAAAATTAGTAAAAAGAAAAAAAGAATAAAAGAACAGGTGAGTGGATGTTTAAATTTAGTTGTACCGCCTTCTATACAGTTCATTTTCCTTTTGCGCTGAAGTGAAGTTAGTGCAGAGGTCAGATCTCTCCAATTCTGTCTGTTCAAAACTATTCTGTGCAGTTCTTGGATAGTATGGATATTGATTGTTTTACTTTCTCTAAGTATTGTTCTTCTGAGTGTTTCTTTTTGTCTACCTCTGGCTCTTTTGCCTGTAGATATCTATTCAAGAGATTGGTGGTGTATTCTGTTGATGTCTGCGCGTAGAACATGCCCGTTGTAGGACCAACAGCGTTTCCTGATAACCTTATCATTTGATTTTAATTCACTCCAATGTGTGTTAGTTATCCTACAAAGACATTTGTTCTCGAAACTCAGTAATTTCTTTTCTGAAGATGAAGAGCTTTCTATAAGTTACTTGAAAATCATAAATCTTAATGAGTTTTGGGATATCGGATATAGGCCTACAACTGATAGAGCTTAATTTGTGATTCGTGATTGTGTTACTCATCCGATTGCCACAGTGATTGATCACTACTGCTGAGATCTAAGAAAGAAATCAAGGTGGAATCAAATGGAAAGCTCTTCACTGAAATTACAATAATCGTGATTCTAACTACACAGGAAAACTTGAGAAGAGAGACGATGTAAGGTCTCAGTGATATTGGCATTACATGGAAAAACAGAAGAATGCTGAGAATACCATGGACAGCCAGAAAAACTAATGTGGTGGTGTTGAAAGAGTCAAATACGAAACGGACCTTAATCAACAATATAAGAAAAAGGCAATCTTCTTTTTTTGGCCACTTCATGAGACAGGCAGGTTTGGAGAACATAGTCACAACAGGCAAAATTGAAGGCAACAGAGACAGAGGGCAACAATGTGAGAAAATACTAGACAGTTTGACAACCTGGCGCGGCAAGGAAACAACAACGACTTTGATACATAATACTGTGGACAGAGAGCTGTGGAGAGCCATGACCGCCTATGCCAGCCAGCATGGCACCAGATGGTGATGGAAAGACTTGGAGAGGAAACCTAAAGACAGGGTTTGTTTCTTACATTTTGATCACCAGGAATTGTGAGTAATATTACCCACGTGTTGTGTGGCACCGAAAGAGGAGCAAAGAATAGAACACTGTGACCAACTATGCATGTTGTAAAAGGTGCCTAAGGAGGTTTGGTGGTTGTGGTTGACTGTCCCATCGTATAGAGTTAAAAAGATACAGAAGCCATGCTGAAGTCACATGTGTCAGGCCAAATTGCACAGATATTGTCTGTAGGCTGTAAATGAAAACACATTGGAAAATGTTCTCTGGAATCAATGAATCAATCAATCAAGTACCATGTCAAGTCATGTAGACAATCCAGACCAAGTGGTGTAGGCAATCCAGACCAAGTGGTGTAGGCAATCCAGACCAAGTGGTGTAGGCAATCCAGACCAAGTGGTGTAGGCAATCCAGACCAAGTGGTGTAGACAATCCAGACCAAGTGGTGTAGACAATCCAGACCAAGTGGTGTAGACAATCCAGACCAAGTGGTGTAGACAATCCAGACCAAGTGGTGTAGGCAATCCAGACCAAGTGGTGTAGACAATCCAGATTGCACCATGCTAATCAGCAGGAGTTTGAGAATGAACGTTGAAGAATGAACAATATAGCTCTTATATCATTCGTGCAGTGGGGAGTTTTCTTCAGAGCTTTATTGTTTTACACACAGAAGACTTCAATTCTCACATGCAAAACTTTCAGAGGGGGGGGGGGGTAATAACATAATTGTACAGATGAAGTATGGAGTTCCCACAAGCAGAAAGTCTCACTATCTTCATGTCCTGCATGATTGAATGTCATGTCATTGAACCTGCATGTCATTATGGGCATTTGGTGATACCTGCATGAACAAGTCAGTGCAGTCTGACAAGAATTGAACAATAACCTATGATAGATAGGGGCTTGATTGAATTATTAATTGATAATATGCATACTGTGGCCACTGAAGTCGCATGTATCAGACCATTTGCATCAATAAAAAGGTAATACAATGTACCTTCATTCTGTGGACTACATGCTGGAAATCTAGTAGAACCATTGTCCTGCTACAGGAGAGATCCGGCGGATGCTTGAACGAGTATTTGTAAAAAAAAAAAATGTACTATGTGGTCACTTACATTTCCATCAAAACATCAAGTGCTGTCTCCGCAATGAAGGTTGGCTGCAACAAATCTCCAACATCCCCTGTCTCTTGACTTGGTGGTACACTCTGCTACACTAACCTCTCCATCTTGTGATGCTACTCTTTCACTTGTATCTCTGCCTACCTCTTGCTCTCCTCCCCTCGACTTTACCCTCAAGTAAGGTCTAACTAACATTTTACTGACCTGTAAACTTTTCAGATAATTTTCTTACCAATGTCTACAACACACTGAAAGATGAAGGGGTTGAGGTGTCACAGAATCAAACAGTGAGCCGTATCCTAGAGATGTTATTTTCACATAGCAAACCTTATCACATGCGAGAGCTCTTCTGCAACTTCTGTTCAAACCTGACTATTGTTATGTTTGATCGGTTTGCGAGTCACGTCTTCCAGTCCCTGATCCAACATCTGCCGGCAGTTTATGCAGACGTGAATGATACAGATGGTACTCAAGGTCGTCAAACAAGCAATGTACATGTAAGTCATTGTACCATATATATTGCCTGAAGTCTGTGTATATGAACATAAATATATATATATTAAAAATATAAATATTTTATGTGTAGCCAGGGTCCAAAAGGGGAGCAAAGAATAGTGGCACTATTACCTGCCATGCATATAGTAAAAGGTGACTGATGAGGTTTTGGGGGGTGAATTTGGCAGTCTCATCCCATAGTTGGTCATATGACTAGAAGCTATGCTGAAGTCAGATGTGTCTGGCTAAAAGGTGAAGATATTGCAGCCAAGCTGTAAACCATGACACAACACATTCTGTTCCCCCATACTACATCCTGCTAATCTGCAGGAGTTTGAGAATAAATGTAGAAGACGAAGAATTATATGGATAAGAGTTTAAAGAAAACTAAGTCTGAGTCTTGCAGACATCTGAGAGAATAACACTGTGATGTGTTGCACAACATGCAAGCTCGTACGTATTGGAAAAGGGTATGTAAGGTACTGCTCAACTCTCCTCCTTCCCCCATCTGCAAAAACATCCCCAAATTCTCAATACCACCCTCCTCCCAATTCTAAAAATTACCCCCCACAATCATCGAAAACAAAATTCTCCTCCCCCCATCCAATTCTTTCATTCAGGAAAGAGAACATGACCGTAAGTACTTAAGAACAAGTTGGTTGGTTGGTTAGTCGTCACATCATCATCATGGCACTCCAGGCAAGTCCATAGATGCTCCGATCTCCCGCCCGTGTGTTGCCAGGGCCCGAAATGGGAGCAAAGAATAGCAACACTGTTTACCTTCCAAGTCGTAAAAGGCGACTAAGGAGGTTATGGGATGGAGCTGGCTGTCCCATCCCATATATGGTCAGTGACCCAAATCCATGCTGAAGTTGGATGTGTCCAGCCGAAAGGCGCAGATATCGCAGCAATGCTGTAAAACAATGACACAACGCATTCCATTCTCCGGACTACACCCTGGTAATCTGCTGGAGTTTTAGAACGAACGCAGAAAAAGAAGAAGCTCCGATCTCCCATTCAGTATGTACTTCAGCATGCAGTAACTGAATGTTCCAGTTCTGTGTTGGTTGATAACTCTTCTTTTGATTCATATATGTCATGCGTTTCTTGCAACACCCACGCTTCACTTCCAGGTCCGACATTCTAGCCTTAGATATAGAAGAAGAAATATAATCCCATATCTTCAAATTGGTCCAACTTCATGATTCCATTCAAAGTATTAGCACGGTCCATTGAACTTTCACTGTGGTGTAGGTAGTCACCGACGTCGGTTTGGGCAGTGACTGCTTATTCATCCAGATAAATTCTAGCATATTGCAGTTGACCTCTATGACTATAGAGATATATCTGGTAGACTCCTCTCCAGAGACTACATCCTGTTAATATACAAGAGTTGGAGAACAAAGAAATTTCAAGTAGGAAAGATTAGGATAAATGAGTTTTACAGTGTGAGTTGCAAGGCGATTCAGTGTCACTAGAATAGACCAGGTTCAATCCCGTCAGCTTTAATAATGAGAAGAAAACAAACATGGAAGAAGAATTCAAGTATGGTTCTTCAACATTCTTCACAGCAGAGATCTTGCTGACCTTAACTCTGTTGACGAGACAAGTCTCCACAGACGCTACTTCCTTGGGGAGGAGGTGGGGCTTAAGTAGATCAACAGTGACTGGAAACTAAGTCTGACCTGGTCTTCCTACATGTGGGCAAGACAACAGACACACCACAACAGTCAAATCAAGATGCACCACAAACAACGAATAGGAGTAAGACCAAAAATCTATTAATAGATGTCCTGATAAATCATGAAGCAATGTCTGATGCAGCATAAGTCCCAGTTTTCTACTGTCTTAGAAAAAGACTGTAGGCCCATCTACCACAAGTTTAAAGCATGCTAAAACTGGGTCTCCATGTGGAGAAGACAAGCTGGCAGTAGAATATGTGCTGCAAGACTCCATCTTGTATTCTAACTATCAAATAGTACAACTCCCGCCGAAGACGGATGTGTCGAGCTATTGGCACAAATAAAACAGCGACACAATAAACTCCCATTCTATGGACTACATCCTGCTGGAAATCTAATAGGACCATGGTCCTGCTATAAGAAAGATCCAGCGGGAGTTTGAGACTGAATGCTGAAGAAGAAGAATAAATAGTAAAACTAATGTAAAAAATAAATAATAATAAACAAAGACACAAGAACGTTGTCTATGCTGTGGTTGAATGGGGAGCTTTTTCGAGATATGAATACAAATGGAAAATAGAAATAATTTTAACTATTAAATAAATGTTCAGAGATATCTCAGCAACCATCTTTGAACATCAGAAATGACAATACTGAAAGAAGCGTTATCATGTGAGTTTAGCACTGGTGCGCGCAGAAAACCTACGTGCTAATGATAGACAGAAAAAGAAATAGGTAGAGGTAAGCAGAATGCATTTTTTATAATTAAATAAGTTTCTGTTTCCCATTTGTATTCTTCTTCAGCGTTCATTCTCAAACTCCCACTGGATTTCTCTTGTAACAGGACAATGATCCTACAAGATTTCCAGTTGAATGTAGTCCAGAGAATGGAAATGCGTTGTGTTGCCGTTTTATTTGCGCCAATGGCCCAACACATCCGTCTTCGGCGGTCATTTGTATTGATATCTTGAAAAAAGTCCCTATCGGATCGTAACATAGAAAAAGTCCATGTTCTTTTGTTTATTCTTATTTATTTTTTACATTAGTTTTACTATTTGACAGTTAGAATATCCAGTAACTTTTTTATATTAATATAGTATTTATCACTTCTTTGTTCTGTTACTGTAGTATGCTCCATCTTGTCAGATATCCCCTGACTGTTTATTTATTTATTTTAGACTCCATTTTCATGAAAGGAGAGTAGAGCAGACGTGTAGCCTCTGATCTACCTGAATAAAAACTGTATGCTAATGTGACAATCTTAGGTTTCAACATTTATAAAAGAAATCAATGTGGTTGTAAGAATGAACAATTAAAACAGAATTTTTGATATTGATGCTTGAAGTGTTAACATCTCTCGTCTGTGTACCATCATCACAATCTTAAACTGGCTTGTATCTTTCTCATGCATTGACTTGTCTCTTATTTAAACCTATTGTGCCAATAGCTATGATATATTTTTAATGGGAGTGCCTTATGCTAAGGGAGTAAACCCCCACAAAAAAACCGGAGATGAGACCCTAATACAGTTGAATGGTATATTAAACAATCTTCTGGAATCTCATGCAGTTCTGCTTGTTTCAAAGCATATTGGCATTGCTTTTCCCATGGAACTAATCAATAGAGAGTGAAAATAGGCAAGGCACTTTCCCCATAATACCAGCAAGAGCAAGCAGTCATGTGTGAAATGTAGTGACTGCAATTTACATTGATCTGCTTTCTGACCGTCTGTTTAGATGAAAAGGGCCATCATATGATATTCAATCATCATTTATCTTTGTATCTTGATTTGTTTTCAGGGCTCCATTGTTCAACTGTGCAAATTCACTGAGTCTCACATGAGAGACATTATGGTGGACACATACGCAAGTCATGTTCTACGATCTCTTTTGGAAGCTCTGGGAGGGGTTAAAGTGAAAGAGGAAGTTATACGCAGTCGTGTGTCCAGAGTCCAGTCCAAAGGTAAACGTTGAATAATTATGAATATATCATTCTGCTGACGACAGATCTGTCGAGCCATTGGCACAAATAAAACAGCGACACAATGCATTTCCATATTCTAGACTACACCCGGCTGGAAATTTAGTAGGCTATTTTCCTACTACAGGAGAGATCCAGCGGGAGTTTGAGAATGAATGCTGAAGAAGAAGATGATGAATATGTCATTAGTCCACAGTTTTTTCACTTGCATGTTGCCGGGGCTCAAAAGGAAAGCAAAGAATAGCAATACTGTTATTTGCCAGGCATGTTTTAAAAGGCATTTAAGGAAGTTTTGGGGTGGAGTTGGCTGTACCATTCCATAGAGGGTGATCCATTCAAGGTGACCCATAGACCATGCTGAGAGGCGTGATTATTACAAAGGCCGAAAAGCGCAGCTAAGCTGTAAACTAAGGCGCAATGTAATCCATTCCTGGACTACATTCTGCTAATCTGCAGGAGTTTGAGAGTGAACAAATAAGAACAGATCACAGTTTTATTTGTATCATGTAATAAATGATACTACATGATGTGAAACGCTAGGCCGTGTGGTTAGAACACCATTCTCAGGCCCTTGAATACCCGGGTTCAATCCACGGTTGGGACACATTTTTTTTTCTTTCGGAGGTAAAATCAGAATCCTTCCTATACATGTCGAGGCATCCTCTATGGCACAGCTGCCTTTATTTCCACAGCCCATAGAAAGCCTCCCGGCACTCCTTCACAGGAAAACATGCAGTAACAAAAGTTTTTTTTTCCATGTAGTAAATTCTAATATTCAACCTTCTGGGGGGGTGAGTCATGGATTTACTGCCCTGGACATGCTGGTGTTTGCGAAAATGAGAGATATGATAGGCTTGCGTCAACTAGTCGGTGAATTGAGAATGGATAAGAGAGACATTTTAGGCGAATATGAATCTCAGATAAGGAGCTTCGCGTGGGCCCTTGGGTACTGACCCCAATTCTCTATGTATGAACTGTGTTGGGAAAAGACCGACAGTTGAGTTTGGCTTGGTTTGTTGTGTAATTAGAGACTTACTCTCTCCTCTACATTGCATGCAGTGTTCAGAGTTCGAGTCTCAACACTGCTTTGGTCAGACGATTGAACAGTGCAGTCCCCTGTCCTTGTCCTGTGTACAATGGGGAGCTGTATTCTTCTTCAGCATTCATTCTCAAACTCCCGGTGGATCACTCTTGTAGCAGGACCATAGTCCTATTGAATTTCTAGCAGGATGTAGTCCAGATAATGGAAATGCATAGTGTTGCTATTTTATTTGTGCCAATGGCCTGACACATCCGTCTTCAGCGGGCAGCTGTATTCAAAGCTTACTGCATGTTCAAGTTGATGTATCCAATACTTGAGGCATGACTCCTACTTTTAATGGCGTCAATTGTAATGGGACATGTGGGCTTCTGTGTGTTCTGTGTGATGACTTTCGGTCTCGTGCTGGACTATTGTAGCTTCGTTACCACTGAATTAATTCACACACTACGCTGCCCTCTAGCATGTGTTATCTTTTCCAGATTCAGTGTGTGCTTGTAAGATCACGATGTGTTAGGGACATTGACATTGTTCACCCCCTCCAATGTTTCTGCTTTTTAAACCGGCTAAGTTGGAATGCGCATATACCTTGCATCACTGTGTACCTGTTGAATGCGTAGAGATTTTTTCCTGTCTCTCTGCAGGCAATTCTGATTCCATCTACAGCATCCACGGGCATAAAGCTAAAAGTGTTGGCCAGGAATACAGTAAGAGCAGCTGTATTTCTATTTCCAGGGTGCACCACGAGAAGGTACTTTTGGGATCTTGGTTATCTGCTAACCTGGGTCCACACGAGAGCAATGCAAGACCCTTTGCACCCCTTTTCTGCTTTCAGATGGGATGATCCCAGCAGCAAAAGAGTTGCTTCTTTGATTGCTTGACCAATATGTTACTCTTGTCTTTGAGTAACTTTGTTACTCTCGTCTCTTGAGTAATTTGTTACTCTTGTCTTTGATAATGCCTGAACCCCACCACCTAAAACCTCCTTATAACATGCAAAGCGGGCATGTTAATATCTTTAAGTTATTGAAAAATACCTTTCAGGCATTATCAACACTGGTGTTCCTGGTCAAATTTTTGGATTCTTTGAGTAATTTGTTGCTCTCATCGTTGAGTAAAGTATGCTAGTCAAATCCTATTATAACAACTTACTCTGGACCAACAAAATATTTATGTAATAGCAGAAATTTGCTGTATCTATGAAGTAATAGCAGACATTTGCTGTATCTATGAAGTAATAGCAGACATTTGCTGTATCTGTGAAGTAATAGCAGACATTTGCTGTATCTGTGAAGTAGTAGCAGACATTTGCTGTATCTATGAAGTATAAAGAATAAAAATAAATGAGGATTTTCAAAAGTGTTGTAAAATAGAGACATTTCTTATAAACATAGGCTCTATAGAGTGATCCCACTGCAGTATCTTTGAGTAATTTGTTTATATATTTCAGTAATTTGTTTATATATTTCAGTAATTTGTTACTATTATCTTAGAGTAATGTGTTATTCTTGTTTTTGCACACAGATAAAAGTGATGTCCCCATGGCAACAACATATAAATACCTGCCCCAAGACTTTGAACAGTCTTTCAAAACTCTGACAGGCAAGATTGTACATCTCTGCAACTTTGAAGGTTTGTGTTGATTTATTCCGCTCTTTGTCTACATCCTGTTAATGTAATTTGTAGGATGCAGTCAGAACGGAATGAGTTGTGTCATGGTTTATAACTTGGCTGTGATATCTGCACCTTTCTGCCACAAAATTCCAGCTTCAGCGGGTATGATGGGACAGAAACCCCACCACCTAAAACCTCCTTATAACATGCCAAACAGGCATAACCTTATAACATGCCAAACAGGCATAACTCTTATAACGTGCCAAACAGGCATAACTCTTTTGAGTTATTGAAAAATACCTTTCAGACATTATCCACACAGGTGTTCCTGGTCAAATTCTATGATTCACAAGTTATGTTGATCCATTTACATTCTTGGGAAAATCTTAAGGCAGGAAATAATTTTTAAAATAGATGATTGAAATTTTATCAATCCATGTTTCTATGAAATTATGTATTTTATGTTTCTATTTTATGCATTATTGTTTTGTTTTATAGTTATTTGTCTCTTGGAAAAGGTCCCATTTGGACCAACACGTTTGTCCTGTGTAGTTTTATTGTATGTTTTTTTATATACTTTTTTTATGTATTTTTATTCATAGATAAGGTAAGTGTTTTTAGTAACCAGTTTACTTCATTTTGCTTTAACCATTTGTTCGTTCGGTTACTGCGGCACCCTCCACTTTGTCGGACACTCTCTGGCCATTTGGTTATTTATATATAATTACTACTCAGTTACTATATAAATACTGCTCTGTTATCATAGAATTACTACTCAGTTACTATAGAATCACTACTCAGTTACTATAGAATTACTACTTAGTTATTATAGAACTTTCTCTTGTCTTCCAGATCACTTAAGTGACCAAAGTTACTGTCCAGTACTGCAGACAGTACTATTGATTCTTCACAAAATATCCCCACAAGAATACAGCAACTTGGTGAAAACTATCTTCACGAAAGCTTGTTCCCCGTCCAATAATGATCCAGCAAACGCAGATGATGTCTCCAAAAGGTCAGACAGAATTCCTTTCTTTCTTAGTAAAAGATCATTTTATAGTAATGTTTGTTTCAGCAATAAATTTTTTCATGTTTTTTCCCCAAATATCAATATATAAGTTTCCGCTGAGGACGGATGCGCTGTGCCATTGGCACAAATAAAATGACGACACCGCACATTTCTGTTCTATGGACTACATCCTGTTAGAAATCTATTAGGACCATTGTTCTGTTACAAGAGGATCCAGCGGGAGTTTATGAATGAACACAGAAGAAGAAGAAGAATATCTGTTCAGAGTTTTTTAATACATATTTGATTATGATGAACTAATCCCTCTATCTGTGAGCAAGAAGTAATCCCTCTATCTGTGAGCAAGAACTAATCCCTCTATCTGTGAGCAAGAACTAATCCCTCTATCTGTGAGCGGATAAATCTTGATAGACCAAAGCTTTTCTGACAAAAGAACAGGTCCTCCTCAGTTGAGCAACTATCATGATGCCAGGACTCGTATACGGTTTGTTGTTTCATGCTTGTGTTGGGGGGGGGTGTAATTGATGCATGTTTAGTCCTGAAGGGAAGCATTCCAGTGCTGTCCAGTATCCCAGGATCGTCAATTCCTGCCAGGAGTGTAGTATACACGGTATAAGCCTCTCATCATTCATATGTCAGATCTATTAGCCCATCCGCAACAATGGCACATTTAGCATTTCTTGCCACCTAGTAGTTTTCCACAAAAGTGCAATGTCCACTGACCTACATATCTTTGTCAACATGGGGACCACTTGAGAAGAAAAAATTAATAAAATACAGTAGCTATGGCCTTTTCACAAGTGACAGGTTATCAGACCATCCCCCAACTTTCCTTAGTTGTCTACTCCCCAACTTTCCTTAGTTGTCTACTACCCCAACTTTCCTTAGTTGTCTACTACCCCAACTTTCCTTAGTTGTCTACTACCCCAACTTTCCTTAGTTGTCTACTACCCCAACTTTCCTTAGTTGTCTACTACCCCAACTTTCCTTAGTTGTCTACTACCCCAACTTTCCTTAGTTGTCTACTACCCCAACTTTCCTTAGTTGTCTACTACCCCAACTTTCCTTAGTTGTCTACTACCCCAACTTTCCTTAGTTGTCTACTACCCCAACTTTCCTTAGTTGTCTACTACCCCAACTTTCCTTAGTTGTCTACTCCCCAACTTTCCTTAGTTGTCTACTCCCCCAACTATCCTTAGTTGTCTACTCCCCAACTTTCCTTAGTCGCTTGAAAAGAAGACAGTGGCCCTATTTTCTGCAACCTGAACCGGCCCCGGTTGCCACACAAACGATATATATATATACATATATACACACACATATAAAATGGAATAAAAACCATCAGTCATTTTTACAGACTTTATGTCAGTTTTGAAGCACTTAGTTAGCATATGTAAATCAAGATATTTCCCACATAGCAAGAGTAGCACACAGACAATTACTACATCCAAAAATGCTGTTTTAATAATGGCTACATCCTGAATAGGATGTTACCAATTAAAATTATTTTTAAAAAAATATATATTTACAGTAATTGTTTCATTAAAAACAGATTGCCAGACATTGTACAGAATGAGGTTGGCTCCTACTTGGTAGAACTAATCATTTCTTTGGCATCTGAAGATCAGCTCAATCAGTTATATAGCCAGATTTTCAAAGGGAACTTAATATACTTTGCCGTGCACCCGATAGCCAACTATGTCCTTCAGAAATTGCTTTCAGTTTTAGTGGACTCTGTTATGGTAAGTTTAGTGGACTCTGTTATGGTAAGTTTAGTGGACTCTGTTATGGTAAGAGTATGTAATGGTAACATTATTGTATTTACAAAAAGTTAGCATCACCTTTTAGCGATGTATTGTGGATTATCTTATAGTAAATTGTTATGTAATATCAATGCATATGTTATGTTATGGATGTGAAGCATGGATTGTAAACAAATAAAATTCAAAGTGAATTAGAGCCTACAGAAATGTGGTTTCTGAGAAAAATGATGAAAAATCATGGACAGCCAAGAAAACTAATGTAGAAGTCCTCAGAGATGCTGGAATAAAACAACAAATTCTAGCAAAAATTAGAAGCTGACAGTCAAGTTGTTTAGGACATGTGATGAGAAAGTCAAAACTTGTACAGTTAGTGACCACCGGAAAGATCAACATCAATGGTAGAAGAGACATGAGCACTACTATCTGCATGCTACTTTATTGTGAGGGAAGGCGTGCACAACCAGGCACAATGAAGTCATTCCTCTATACCAGTGTTTCTAAGACTTTTTTCACTATCACACCTTTTCAACATACACACACTTGTCAGTGCACAGCAAGTCTATATTTATTGTTGCATTTCTTAATGATTGGTCTACATATACCAAACCATTACAGCATAAACTCTGGGGAAGAGTGAAGATAAACATTGAGAAATATAATACTTTTTAAAAATTATGAATACTTGTATTTTTAAATTATGAATACTTGTATTTTTAAATTGTGAATACTTGTATTTTTAAATTGTGAATACTTGTATTTTTAAATTGTGAATACTTGTATTTTTAAATTGTGAATACTTGTATTTTTAAATTGTGAATACTTGTATTTTTAAATTGTGAATACTTGTATTTTTAAATTGTGAATACTTGTATTTTTAAATTGTGAATACTTGTATTTTTAAATTGTGAATACTTGTATTTTTAAATTGTGAATACTTGTATTTTTAAATTGTGAATACTTGTATTTTTAAATTGTGAATGCTTATATTTTCTAAACATCTTATTTTTGACAAACCACCAGCTGAAGGAAATTCTTAGTGACATTACCCAGTACTTTGAGGACATTCTGGCTGTCAGGCACGTTGGAATTGTCACCAAACTGGCTCAGGCGTGTAGAAACACACAAAGTGGACAGGGAGATTTTCTGAAGGTTTGTTGTTATGCTCTTTCTTCTTCATAATAATGTTTGCACCAATAAAAAAAACGCCCTATATCTTCTTCTTCTTCAGCGTTAATTCTCAAACTTCCGCTGGATCTGTCTTTTAGCAGGACCATTGTCTTAGATTTCCAACAGGATGTAATCCTAAGAATGGAAATGTGTTGTGTTGCTGTTTTATTTGCGCCAATGGCCCGACGCATCCATCTTCGGCAAAAGCCCCACATCTAAGAAATGGCTAGAACTGATGACATTACACACTTAGATCTGCAAATAAAATATACATTCTATTATTTAATAATCAAGATGGCAGGAAATATCCATCAAAATCTTTGCACACATCATCATTTTTTTTACAGTTGAATCCATGTATATAAATTGTTTTTTTACAGGCACTTTTGACAGCATTTCATTGCCAGGATCCAGTGGAGAGACAGATACAAATTGTGCCTCTTGTTGCATCATTGCAGACATTTGAGGTTTTCTTTAGTGATGAAGACCAAGACAAAGAAACAGGGCAGGAGGTGACCTATGTTTTTGTGAAGTTTCATGTATTTGAATCTCCTTATCCTCATGGAAATAGCTTTCATATTCTACCTTCTATCTTTCATTTTGGGTTTATATCTTTATACATTTGTATCACTCAGAAGACCAAATTGGGGATTAGCCAGAAGACTAAAGAGGGGGTTATCAAGAAGACCAAAGAGAGACCTAGCCAGAAGACGCAAGAGAGGTCTAGCCAGAAGACTCAAGAGAGGCCTAGTCAGAAGACCAAAGAGTGGCCTAGCCAGGGGAGTAAAGATGGATCTACCCAGAAGATCAAAGAAAGGATTACCGGTAGTCAGAAGACTAAAGTGGAACCTCCCAGAAGACCAAAGTGTGGATTACCTAGAAAACCAAAGAGAGATTTGTTTAACATATCAGGTGATAAACTGTTGAGCTATTCGCTATAATGACTGAAATGTCAATTATAATTGTCATATTTATTTTGCTATGATTTTTTTTTGCAGAGTAATAGTAGCGTGTTGAAGTCAGTCAACATACATGGATCACTTTTGCTACAGCAGCTGTTACAATTTACCAAGCCTAAACTAGTTGTATCCAGCATCTTGAACTTGTCTCCCGCCGAGCTAATGGGGCTGTGCTGTGACAAATGTGGCAGCCATGTTGTTGATGCATTTTTTCAAAGTTCAACAGTTTTGGATGCAAATAAATTTGCATTTCTTAAAAAATTGGAAGTAAGTACACTATTGAAAAATAAAGTGTATTATTTGATAATTGTTTTGTTTTTCCGTCTCTGTGCTGGAAAGGAAGTGATCTCATCTTGCCCGTGTGTGGCAATGGAAAGGGGAGAAAATAATAGTGATATGTTACCTGCTATGCATGCCGAAAAAGAGTTGATTAAGAGTGTTTTCGGAGTGAATTTGGATGCCACATCCCATGGAGTGTCAAAGTGACTCAGAAGTCATGCTGAAGTTGGATGTGTCTGCAGAAGATACAGATGTTTGTTTGTCAAATTCTATGTTTTGCTTGAGAAGTCAGCCTAAGGGGGACTAACATTGCTTAATAAAGCATATGGTGACACCGCAGTGAAGAAATCACACAAGTATTTATGTGGCACAAGCATTTCTGTGAAAGTTGTGTTTAATTTTGATGATGATACACATGATGTACGACTGTCAACTTCAAGCAACATTGAACGTGTGTGGAATGTTCGTGCTGACAGAAGACTTGGTGTCAAGAAAATAGCCTCAGAAGTTGGAATATCCAGTTTTGAAGTTGCCACAGTATTCTCTACAATGGCTTGTGCTTGTTCCCAAAATCTTATTTCTTGAATAGAAAGAAACGAGATTGACCTTGGCAGGAAACCTAATCACTATGGCTGATCAAGATAATTCTCACAGATGTCGGGAATTGAACCAGGTCTGCTCTAGCAGCACCAAATCGCTTTGCAACACAAGTAAACATGTTTTCTTTACTTGACCAACCACATCCCCCCAAAAAAATATGTGATCTCATCAAGACATTCAACCTGTGTACTCAAGTCACTGAGAACGGACCAATCGAAACAAGGACTATTACAACATCACCGAACGTCCCGTACAAGTATTTAAGCATCCTCAGGAACACAAACATAGAATATTCACATTCGTTTACAAGGACCTAAATTCCTTCTGCTGGTCTGTTCACTGAAGAGGGTCCAATTGCCTTTTTTTTCAAGTTCCAGCTTGGGGACATGTTATGTTGTCCTGTGCTTCCTGTATTTAAGATTTGCAGGATGACTGATACATGGTCACTTCCTCCCAGTTGACTTTCTACTGTTCTTGTAATGTGTCTATCTATGTCATCTGTTGCCATAGCAAGATCTGGTGAGCTAGTTTTTTTTTCCAGGCTCTGGAGTAGAATGTTGGTGTAGGTATATTGCCTGGCTTATTAGAATTCATTTATTTTCTATCATCCAGTCTTCTGTCTCTTTACCTCCTTGATCCATATCCTCGTAGCCCCAGCTTGGTGAGTGGCCATTAAAATCACCCACTATTATTGCTTTCCCCTGACCTCTTGGTTGGCAGAGGCATAGGTCGCTAGGGTGGGATCGACTCCGCTCCTCCTCAGTTTTAGACGGGGGTTGATTGTTGCATGATCACATTTCTGTAATAGCTTGTGTGCCCTAAATTATCCCATTATCTGTGTCATTGCTAGCTAACACACTCCGTCTTCGGCAGGCTGGGTTGTGTTTTTCTGACTGGGATGTCTCCCATAGCCTTTCCATCTCCTGATGGCACCTACAAGGCAGTAGTTGTTTGTATTCAGAGTATTCTCTCTTAGGAAGGCTGTCTTACCGAACTTATGAGCCTTTCCTGCCCAAGTTTTACCCTCTGCCCCAAATCTATATTTCCCCCTCCCCCATTGGTGCACTCGATCAACCTGAGCTTATAGCAGCTAATACTTGTGTGATGCTGGCAGTCACTGGACACATGGAGTATTTCAGTAGAGATATCAGCGCCGCCTGATAACCCGCCCAGTCCTCTTAGTCAGCAACACCGGTTTGGTCAGCGGCTGCTTATTTGCCAAGAGGCTTATTCGCAGCTGGCCTCTATAGAGGCTTTTCCACTATCTGTCTCCTGTGGACGCATCTAGAAGGGGTCGGTAGCGCCCCCCCATCCCAGGATGAACTCACTTGACAGAAAGATCAAAGTATAATGAAAGATCAAAGTATAACATGAACTCACTTGAAAGAAAAAAATACCATTTAAATTATATTCTGCGACCAACATTATAGGACTTTAGCAAAAATGTCACATTTGGAAAGACCAAGTCATCATGGAATGGGAATCACACTGACAATAAATTAAAATTTGAGGTTCGTTAGATTCAAATCTTTCATTTTAGTAATATTTTATTTCTATTTTTTCAGGGATTATATGTAAACATTGCATGTAATAGAAATGGATCTCGCTGTTTAGAGAGTATATGGAAAGGGAGTGCAGTCAAATCACGAATCGTGATTGCTGAGCAGCTATCAAAGGTTAGCTCCTCTACTTTAATTAATTGACTGTGATTGTTTACTATATTATACATCACGATATGTAAGTGACACCAAGTAAGAGATCAAATGAATATCCAGTTAAACAAAGTCACAATCTTGAAGACATTACCACTTTCATATATCTCGGGCCACACATATCTGATTATGGCAACTCAGGAAATGAAGTTAACCCACGCAATCCCTTAGCGGACAAAATTGTCTACTACATGTTCATTACTGCAATGGCCGCTCTCATCCGATGGACACAAGGTAATTTAGATTGATGTACGTTACCGGCTCCATGCGAATAGACATGCTAAATTTCACCCCTTTGTACTTACTTACCTGTATTGATGTCATCCAGTGTTGTTTTCTGAGAATTTCTAACAGTTGTCATTTCCGATCTGCAAAAAGTTTATTATGACCTGTTGGTGTGCAAAGGGAACGCAATGCTCTTGGCGGTCCCATGATTAGCAGATAACCAAGATCCCAAATGTACCTCCTAGCAGTGCACCCTGGAAACAGAAATACAGCGGCTCATGCTGATTCTGGCTAAATCATTTGGGGATCGTGTCCATGAATGTGGAGGTAGCAGATGGAAAGAGATTTGACTGCATAAACTGTAAACCATGGCACAAAGCAATCCGTTCTCCAGACTAAATTTTGCTAATCTGCAAGAGTTTGAGAACGAGTTCAGAAGAAAATCCGAAATTTGTTTTATTATTTAATTGTATACAGATATCATTGGTATGGACCAGCTTGTTATAAAGTTTCTACTATATTAGATTTCTTCTTCTTCAGCGTTCATTCTCAAACTCCCGTTGGTTCTCTCTTCTAGCAGGACCAATGTCCTACTAGATTTCCAGCAGGATGTAGCCCAGAGAATGGAAATGCGTTGTGTCGCCTTTTTATTTGCGCCAATGGCCCAATCTTCTGCGGGTGTATTAATTTTATTGTTTGTCTTGTGTTTTTTATAAAGGCCTTCTTGTTTAAACGTCTAATCAGTCTGTTTTGTGAAATGTAAAATTTAAAACTGCTTGCTCTGTTCTTACCTAGCAGTAGATTATTAAAATAAGTCCTGGATTTTATTTTTTAAATCCAGAATCAAGACAGAATAGAAGGAGACCAGTGGGGTCGTTTCCTGTACCGCAATTTTGCTTTGTTCAAGTTTTCTCAGCGCCGAAAAGAGTGGATGGAGATACAAGGAGTCAGTACTAAAAAACAGCAGCTATTGAATGATATTATTCAAGGTTTGTATTGAACTTACATGGTTGCCTGTAGTGTTATGTCAAGTCACATGGTTGCCTGTAGTGTTATGTCAAGTCACACGGTTGCCTGTAGTGTTATGTCAAGTCACACGGTTGCCTGTAGTGTCATGTCACCTGCTAATCCTTGTGAGAAGGCGTTGTTTAGGCATCTATTACTTTCATTGTGGTGTTTTAGTGAAATCCTTTACACTTTTTCTTCAGCGTTAGTGATAGTGATGGGAAGAGATTTAGTGATAGTGATGGGAAGACATAGGTATGTATCGTTTTGTTACCAGAGCACAAAGAATAGCAACACTATTTACCTTCCATGCATGTTGTAAGATGCGACTAGGGAGATTATGGGATGGAGTTGGCTGTCCCATCCCCTATATGGGATGGGATGATGCACAGTGGTCTAGAAGTCATGCTGAAGTCTGATATATCAGGCCAACAGAAACTTTTCATCATCTCTGGCTGAGACTACTGTGTATTGTTCACAACTGAGACAACTTGTCCCACAGCATAACTGAGACAACTTGTCCCACAGCATAACTGAGACAACTTGTCCCACAGCACAACTGAGACAACTTGTCCCACAGCACATCTGAAACAACTTGTCCCACAGCACACCTGAGACAACTTGTCCCACAGCACAACTGAGACTTGTCCCACAGCACACCTGAGACAACTTGTCCCACAGCACAACTGAGACAACTTGACCCACAGCACAACTGAGACTTGTACAAGTGAATAGCTTGTTATTTATTCCAGTATGTTTATTCATCAGATATACTTATTGTGACAATGTAGTAAAAATGTGACACTTATTCTAAATAATGTGGTCAAAATGTGACACTTATTAATAATGTAATAAAAATGTAACGCTTGTCTTAAATAACGTAGTGAAAATGTGACGTTTATCCTAAATAATGTGAAAAATGTGACGTTTATCCTAAATAATGTGAAAAATGTGACGTTTATCCTAAATAATGTGAAAAATGTGACGTTTATCCTAAATAATGTAGTGAAAATGTGACGTTTTTCCTAAATAATGTGAAAAATGTGACGTTTATCCTAAATAATGTGAAAAATGTGACACTTATCCTCACAGGGAATGCAAAAAAGAAGAAGCGAGGAAAAGAGTCTGAATTAGCAACTCTGAATAATGAGGTTTGTATTTTTATCAAATAGAACTTTAGATGCTTCCATGTTGAAACTTATACTATGTGGACATGACCCCTAAAGAGGGGTGGTTAAATGTTTACAAAATATTTTTTTAAATGAGCATCACTGATTCGGTGGAAGCGCACTAATTTATGCACATATCAGTCACTAATGTGCGCATTCATGTCACATTTAAACAAATTTTTGCTTTTACACCCCTGTAAAAGGTCGCGTCCATGCTGTACAAGTGTTAACGTGAAAAGCACCAAAAATTATAAAAATGATTATAGATGCTATTTAATAGATATTCAGAATGATGTCTAACGTATAGACTTGTACCAGATGGTGTAGTCTCAACATATAAACATATTGTATAGAGTTTTACTTTCAACTCCAGATTAGCTGGCATTGTATGGAAAAGTTTTCCAGTGTATATACAACTCTCAGATGACTATTTGGCCACAGTAAGGATCAAAGCAACAAGTTGGTTAATGCTGTGTTTCAGAGGACAGTGCATTGCCATGAAGTTCTGGAAGCACGGTCGTCAAATCATCATTATGGCACACAGGACACGTCCAATCTTTCCTTGGGTGTATCTGAAATTATATGATGACCGAAGGTTGCAGACTTCTCTTGGTTGACGAACATTCTTCCCAAGTTCTCAATGATGTTCATTTTTAGAGACACTACATTTCAAGACCCCAGCTCCTGTATTCTGAACATGGAATAGGAATCATCTCTCTCATTCTTTTTCAGTGTTCATTCTCAAACTCCCACTGGATCTCTCTTTTAGCAGGACAATGATCCTATGCTGTGTCTGCATTTTATTTGCACCAGTGGTTTGACACATCCGTCTGCGGCAGAATCACTCTTATTAATTTTGTACATTCATGTTGTTTCTCTCGTAAGGAGTTCAGTGGTCAGCCAGGTCTATTTTTCTACCAATCAATACAGTGACAGAACTTATACCTCTTATTGCCCTAAGCACCCAAATGACCAGGCACACAATTGATTGTGACACCTTCCAGCTGAATGTGACCTTGCCACAGACTCACGCCACTGTTCATGAATAGACTTCCCACAGACTCAAGCCACTGTTGATGAATAGAACCCCTTTGTATTTTTCTGTTCATGCTCATAATCGCTGAGAATGCAGTTCTTCTCTGGCTGTCAGAACGGCAAGCAGAGCATATATAGAAAATTCCCCAGTGCTGTCAGATATGTTCCTAATCAAGAAACAGTTGTTTTCTGTATCCCCGTCCTGTTCAAGATTGTGGCCACTGCCTAATCTTCAGTCATGCTACTTATAGTCACAGTGAAAACTAGCTCTCCTCTCTATTCAAATTTGTCTCTCTAGACAAATTCTACAATATACATAACACACAAGATACACGTCTCTAGAAAACTCTTCTACTCCTGGCACTTGAAAGGCAACAAAGGGTTTAGCAGATAGACACAGTATATATCTTACAGAACTGCACCACATCATAAGAATAAAACTACCTCAAACACTAAAACAGCTCTGATCGACAAATTCTGCAACCCTGTAACAGGACTGAGAACCACATTAAAGAAATGCATATCAGAGGCTGATTTTCACCAGAAATATCTATATCCGAGTCTGATTTTCACCAGAGATATTTATATCCGAGTCTGATTTTCACCAGAGATATCTATATCCGAGTCTGATTTTCACCAGAGATATCTATATCCGAGTCTGATTTTCACCAGAGATATCTATATCCGAGGCTGATTTTCACCAGAGATATCTATATCCGAGTCTGATTTTCACCAGAGATATCTATATCCGAGTCTGATTTTCACCAGAGATATCTATATCCGAGTCTGATTTTCACCAGAGATATCTATACCCGAGTCTGATTTTCACCAGAGATATCTATATCCGAGTCTGATTTTCACCAGAGATATCTATATCCGAGGCTGATTTTCACCAGAGATATCTATATCCGAGTCTGATTTTCACCAGAGATATCTATATCCGAGGCTGATTTTCACCAGAGATATCTATATCCGAGTCTGATTTTCACCAGAGATATCTATA
Organism: Meghimatium bilineatum; assembly: GCA_034231615.1. Classification (NCBI taxonomy): domain Eukaryota; kingdom Metazoa; phylum Mollusca; class Gastropoda; order Stylommatophora; family Philomycidae; genus Meghimatium; species Meghimatium bilineatum. Next base: position 4,100,480 of record CM067310.1, on the reverse strand, counting down.
TCCGAGGCTGATTTTCACCAGAGATATCTATATCCGAGTCTGATTTTCACCAGAGATATCTATATCCGAGGCTGATTTTCACCAGAGATATCTATATCCGAGTCTGATTTTCACCAGAGATATCTATACCCGAGTCTGATTTTCACCAGAGATATCTATATCCGAGTCTGATTTTCACCAGAGATATCTATATCCGAGTCTGATTTTCACCAGAGATATCTATATCCGAGGCTGATTTTCACCAGAGATATCTATATCCGAGTCTGATTTTCACCAGAGATATCTATACCCGAGTCTGATTTTCACCAGAGATATCTATATCCGAGTCTGATTTTCACCAGAGATATCTATATCCGAGTCTGATTTTCACCAGAGATATCTATATCCGAGTCTGATTTTCACCAGATATATCTATATCCGAGTCTGATTTTCACCAGAGATATCTATATCCGAGTCTGATTTTCACCAGAGATATCTATATCCGAGTCTGATTTTCACCAGAGATATCTATATCCGAGTCTGATTTCAACTGGAGAATGAGGAAGAAGTCTCTAATTAGAAAAACAAATTTATTCATTGCAAAAAATAATGTTTTTTTCTTTCTTCTCCATATAGATGGGCATATCTGAAAGTTTCACAGGCAGTACTAAACTGAACAGAACAAAACACCATGATGATTTAGTAGTTAGTTCAGATGTCAACGAACAGAGATTCGAGGGAGAACCACAGGAAAAAAAGGTTAAACTGAAGGTTGAAACAGAGTCTAAACTGCAAGACGAAGACATCCATGATGACGCTGACAAGAGCGTTTTAAAGAGGAAAAGGAAAAGAAACAGAGAGAAGAAACGAATTGCACGTGGTGTACAATCAGAGAACTCACAAGATACAGATATTAGTGCTGAAGATGGAACAGAGAAAAGAAAAGAGAAAATCAAGAACAAAGAAAAGAAAAAGGAAGAAAGGAAGAAAAAAAACAGAGAAAAGTAAAATGTAATCTTTGGATATATTATTTAATGTCAGAACTACATGTAGTTGAGTGGCATAGGGAAAGGAGTGCAAACTCGTACAGTCTCAAGCATTGAACCAGTCACCAAATACAGTCAAATCCAATTATAACAACTTGACCCTGACTGATTTATATGTTTGTAATAACAGAAATTTGCTATGTACAATATAAAGAATAAATATAATTGGGGATTTTGAAAAGTGTTGTTATAGAGGAAAATTTGTTATAAAAGGATGTGTTATAGGGGGATTCCATTGTATTATTCAAACATGTTTAATATAAATGTGAAGTTTGTATTGTTTTATGTGTCCCAGAAAATGTGAAGTTTGTATTGTTTTATGTACCCCAGAAAATGTGAAGTTTGTATTGTTTTATGTGCCCCAGAAAATAGCATTAAAAACTGCAGATATTTATCAATAATAAGTGAGATTACAGAACTTGTGATCTGTGTGCTTTATTAGATATTTATTGATAGATGTCTGTTATCTGCGTTGTTTATTTAAATTTAAGTGAGAAAGAGTTATGCAAAGCCTCGACCTCACTCTCTTGGTCCCTAGCTTGATTTGAAATCAGTGGCAAGAAACATCGAGACAACTGGAAATAAAGTTTGATTCAGTGGATGACAATAGTTTTCTACACGTCTACACCATGCTCTATTTTGCATTTGATGATCAACGTCATGAGTTGTTGAAGAGAACATACCAGCTTGGTAGAGATAAAAATTAGAAAATGGAGAATGATAGGCAACCCATGTTCCATATAATTTCCTCCTCGCAAGAGCAAAAATGAAGATGCCTGAGTTGTGAATATTTCCATGTGATGTTTTTTACTACCTTATTTTTCCATTCAAGTGAAACATGTCTATATCTGCAATTCTGTCTCCTGGATAAAACTGTCTTTTGTAGCTCAGTGGCCCAAAGAGCCCCAATTCCAGTGCCATCTCCTCTGAACAACACGTCTGCCCCAGCGTTTCACACCCATAACACTCCTGAAGCTTATGTTTGAAACTGTGCTGCCTGTCCACATGGCCAATCTTGAATTTTGTGTACATGTGACTGCAGAGTCAGTTTTTACTACCTAAACATAAGTCATTTGCCTGTTCGTTTTATGTGCACAGGTGGTAAATTTCATTAGCAGTACATTTGTTATATCTGACCACTCACTGTGCACATTTGAGGGAATATTTCTGAACACATAACCAGACAGGCTATCCCATAAACATAACTAGACGAAACCCACATGGAAAGAGGCAGTTGAGGAAGAGATAAAATAGAACATGACCTCATAACACAGAAATGTTTAAACAGTTGTAGCCCTATGTTCCATGGGGAACTGAAAGGAAAAAGAATTAAAATGTCACAGGCAAGTTCGGATAATTCTTTGATTATGACACCTGTAATGTCCCTATACTGTATATTATCAGCCTGACAAAGATTTAAAAAAGAGTAGTGAACCAACAAAGAACCGGAACCATCAGCCGTTATACCCTGAGAGATTTACTGAAGAGGCAATCGGAGCAGCTATGGACGTGTCCGGTGTACGAAGATGATAATCAACATACCTAATATTATGAGCCGTCTATGAGTATAAACGCTGTTAACAATTTACTGGCCGACCACGTTTGACGACCATCAAATTTCTGGTTAATTCCGTTGGTGACCAACTTCAATCGTGGAAACTGTTATAATACTTCAGTAATATGACAACAGTAGTGATAGGTTTACAGGGACTGAAAATAGCTCATCTGGGATAGAATGTCATTCCAACAAGGTCACACTACAAAGTATTTTATTATCGACAAAATGTGCCGGTGAATTCTTCAATAATGTTTTACAGGTGTGTTCATTACTTGGAGATTAAAACTTCTACAGATAATCTCATTATGACACAATAAAAATTGCAAGGCTCTATGTTGTGATTTCAATTTTCTACATATTTTTTCGAGACACACATTTTTCCAAAAGATGTGCAAACAGCCCTGGTAGCAGGAGATAATTACGCTCTGGGTTGCTGGTTAAATACTTTAATGACCAAAATAGTTGTTGAATTTCCATGATATTCAGTTGATATTTCCATGATATTCAGTTGATATTTCCATGATATTCAGTTGGTTTTCCCATGATCCCTATTTATTCCATGAATAAAACGGTGACGCAGCACATTTCTATTCTCTGGACTACATCCCGCAGGAAATCTAGTAGGATCATGGTCCTGCTACAAGATCCAGCGGGAGTTTGAGAATGAATGCTGAGTGGCAGTTAACAGTGCTGCTATTCTTTGCTCCCCCTCTAATTCCCGGCAACACACAGGCATAATAAGTAGGATTTCTCTTTGAAATAACTAGGGTTTTCAAATTCATTCAGAAAATGCAAAGTTATTATGTCACATAGAAAATATCTAAGATCACTGGCATGAGTTTGATTTTATACTGATATTTAAAAACAATGCGGTCACACTTGGTAATGGATAATTAAGATCTGGATTGCTTGTCAGTAGAAAGTTAAATACAATTACACATTACAAACGAGTCAATTAATATACAAAGAACTTGCAGAAATATAAGATATCTTTTGTGACAGTTTATTACAAGATTAATGAAGACATCTACCATTCTTTTTAAAAATCTCCTGCACTTGATAATGGTATTACAGGTACGATCAAATATTGATTGGCTCATATAATGCTGACATCGCACCCAAGTTGTAAACCATGACACACTGCATGATGTTCTCTGGACTACATCCTGCTAATCTGCAGGAGTTTGAGAATGAAAGAAATAAGAATATGGAGTCATGTATTTGAAAAATGTATATCTGATCGTGTCTTGTTATTTGTAAGACTGCCTTATTGTGTGTTGTATTCGGTCACTTCGAGTATACAATTTTAGCAGTCGGCCTCAATAATTGTTTTCTCTCTGACATCTGTATACACTGCAGCACTTGTATAAACATGGAACTCTCTCGGAAGCGTCAGGAAGTTGCTAAGATAACGGCTCTGAATGAAGAGCAGAATATAAAATGATCCACGCTACCTGCAATAGAAGAACATGGAAATATTAAATGATCTAAGCAAGACAAAGAATTGGCGGCTGAACTTACATAACACTATAGAATGACCTATTGGTACCAAGTCTCTGCAAGTACATATGTAAATGAATATAGAAGCATCGAGGATTTATTCTTCTTCTTCTGCATTCGTTCTCAAACTCCTGCAGATTTTCAGGATGTAGTCTGAAGAACAGAATGTGTTGTGTCATGGTTTAAAGCATTGCTGCGTATCTGCGCCTTTCGGCCTGACACATCCGACTTCAGCATGGCTTAGGGTCACTGACACATATGGAATGGGACAGCCAACTCCATCCCATAAACTCCTTTTACGACATTCCTGGAAGGTAAATAGTGTTGCTATTCTTTGTTCCCCTTTCGGGCCCCGGTAACACACAGGCGGAGGATTTATTAACCTTCGGCTCGCGTCTCATAAAAAAGTGCAAATTTAGTGGTTTTGTTGGCAATGGTTTGCACACAATTGCGCTTCATGGTGTCTCTCTATTAACAAATTTGTAATCATAATTCCCATGGCCCATCTGTTCATCCAATTTTCTTTGTTCACAGAGTTCAACATAATTTTAACTGTGTGCATGGTTGTTTGTGTATATGGCTGTTCTTGTTTTGCTTCCTTCTTTGCTAGTCTGTCTGCCTTGTCATTACCAGGTGTGTTTAAGTGGCGAGGAATCCACTGCATAACAATGCTGACTTAATAAGATGTAAGCAGCTGGTTAGCATGGTGATATATTTCAACCAGCTCAGGCTTACAATGTCCATCACATTCTAGTGCTTGAAAAGCAGACATAGAGTCTGTAAAAATCACAATGTTTTGGACTTTTGATAGAAAAGCATCAAATATGGTTTTCAGGTGGTACAAGGCAACTTCTAGTGCTGTTATTTCATCTTCATACTGCTCCACTAATAAGGCATAGGGCATTGTTTCGCACTCTGTCTAGAGATTCTACGTTTGTCTTGGAATATGTTTTGGGAGTGCACTGTTGTATTCTAAAGCAGAGCGTATGTAACCAAGGTATAATCCTCTACAGGTTTCCTTGTCTACAATGAAAGTCAAAGATTACCAAACAATAACTTCTCCTTCCCACAAGGAACTGATACACCATTTCTGATCCTTGAAACCCGGTGATTAGTGTGAAACATTGTACAAGGGACATAAAATGCTAATAATTGCATGGGACATCATCAAGTGCCGTCTCCGCAACGAGGGTTGGTTGCAACAGATCTCCAACATCTCTTGTCTTGATGGTGCACTGTGCTACACTGTAACCTGTTCATCTTGTCATGTTATTCTCCCACTTGTATCTCTGCCTATCTTTTGCTCACCTCCACTCGACTTTACTCTCAAGTAAAGTCTTCAACAAGGTGTCAGTTATGTCCGTTATTATGTCCAAAATATTTTGTTTAATCTTTATTTCCTTCATATTAAGTGTTGTTAGAACCTCTTTATTTGTTTCTTCTCTTTCCATGATGTTCTCCTTATTCTTCTGTATATTCACATCTCAAAGTGATCAATTCTGTCTTTAATTGTTTGCTTATTGTCGATGTTTCTGAGCCATACATTAATATAGAATAGATGTACCCTTCATAATTCCTTATGTTTAGCTTGTTTGTAATTTGTTTTGATGTTAACTTTTTTCCTCACGTCATTGAAGGTACTTTTAGCCATTCCTATTCTCTTTTTAACTTGTTTCACGTCTGCCGTCATTTGTTATTATTATTGCACAATAATACTTAAGGGATGGGACATAGCTTACGGTAATAACTGTCCATAGCTATATATAACAAAATTCCAGTATTACATACTGTCAGTCCGGACTAATTCGTTATATTAGGATTCCACTGTACAAACATTTCTGTTTGGGAGTTTTTAAAAAGTTAAATTACCATAAAAGATGAAAATGATGTCATCAGTCCTTCTTTAAGTATCTCTGTAGCTCCTCCATACTCCTCCTCTTCAACTTTCTGGAAACTATTGTAATAAATATACACTATGGCAACATTCACCAGGAGAAATCTGTAACAAAAAAATATGAATTAATAAAACATAGCAGAAATCAGCAATAGATAAGAATTGTTTAAAGAATGTGTGGAAGAAATCAAACTCATGGATATAGTTAACCCTCTATTACACTATTTAAGGTTTTCCCATGATAAAAAATTTGGTGACTGAATATTTCAAATGTATAGATTCAGATAGATATGGTATGGAAACCTTTTTTTTTTTAAAGAAAAGTATAGTATTGATACTATGGACATGGTACCCTTTTATAATGTTATTTTTGGAAAGAACTATATTTTTTACCAAAACTGAATGCAGAAATAAACTAAAGTGATAACAATACTGTATATTTCATTTTACAAAACTAACTAAAGTGAAGATACATCAGAAAAATAAATATGTAAAAATGCACACCAAAAAAAGTTGCATTACACAATTTTTGGGGAACACATGCAGAGTATCATAAAAATCATGTAACAACTTGAAAATTTCAAGGATACATTAAAAAATATCTGACTTTAAAGGGATATAACTGAACACAAAAATGGCAGATATATTGAGTAGAAATAATATGTTGTAAACTAACTGCAACTGTGTAATATTGGTTCTAACTGCAACTGTGTAATATTGGTTCTAACTGCAACTGTGTAATATTGGTTCTAACTGCACTGTGTAATATTGGTTTAAATCAGTGTAGAGGAAACAACAATAGATAGGAATTGTTGAAGGGTTTGTGTAAAAACTACTAACTAATTTTAGTAATGTGTAAAATTTCATGTTAGTAAAACAGTGTCACAATTTGCATGATGATGAAGTAACCCATCTAGCTGTGAGCAAGTAGTTTTTGATGGTTGGTTGGCTGCTGATTCAGCAGTCCATGGGCTCATGCCCTTTGACCTAATGCCATTATATTGCTGAGAAGTGGTAGTTCTTGATAGTCCATAGTCTTTCTGACAGAAGCATATGTCCTCCTCAGTTCTTGATAGCCCATAGTCTTTCTGATAGAAGCATATGTCCTCCTCAGTTCTTGATAGCCCATAGTCTTTCTGATAGAAGCATATGTCCTCCTCAGTTCTTGATAGAAGCATATGCCCTCCTCAGTTCTTGATAGAAGCATATGCCCTCCTCAGTTCTTGATAGAAGCATATGTCCTCCTCAGTTCTTGATAGAAGCATATGTCCTCCTCAGTTCTTGATAGCCCATAGTCTTTCTGATAGAAGCATATGTCCTCCTCAGTTCTTGATAGAAGCATATGTCCTCCTCAGTTCTTGATAGAAGCATATGCCCTCCTCATTTCTTGATAGAAGCATATGTCCTCCTCAGTTCTTGATAGAAGCATATGTCCTCTTCAGTTCTTGATAGAAGCATATGTCCTCCTCAGTTCTTGATAGAAGCATATGTCCTCCTCAGTTCTTGATAGAAGCATATGTCCTCTTCAGTTCTTGATAGAAGCATATGTCCTCCTCAGTTCTTGATAGCCCATAGTCTTTCTGATAGAAGCATATGTCCTCCTCAGTTTGAGTAACAGAGGTGTCATCCGAGCTCATATCATTATTGTCTCAAAGGCATTGTTATATTTGTGGGATTATGAATGCATGTTATATTAATGCTTTGTCTCTACAAAGTTCTGAAAGCAACACTGATAAAGCAGATTCTTATCAACTTCCGGATTGGCAGTTCATCACTGATGTCATCAACAGGGTTCTATGACACTGAATTGTATTTCAACACAGTACAGCAAAAGAAAAATTTGTTCAGACACAATTTTTCATCAAAGAAACAAAATACTGACAGTTAAAAATGGTGAAAAAAAAGTACAAAACATTGCATTACAGTGGAATCCCGTTATAACAACTTGGTCTGGACTCAACAAAATATGTAGGTATGTAATAACAGATTTTCTATATACAGTACAGATGATATAGAATACAAATAATTGGGGATTTTGAAAAGTGCTGTTATAAAACAATATGTTATAAAAGAAAATGCGCTATAGAGGGATTCCACCGTAGAATAAAATAACAAGACATACAAGGCAAGCCCAAGAAGTCCTTTCAATGGGAAAATTCCCCAAATTAATCCAAGTATAATGCCCATGATTTGTCGCATCCAATAAATGACATCTAGGAACTCATCCTGAAAAATAAAATTACCGGTATTACTTTAAGTTACAAGCCATTACGATTGTGTATGACAATCAATACAAGGTAACTGTGTGAAATGTAACAAAACGTAACACCTATTAGTTTTAGTTATAGTCTGTTGTGTCTCATTGAAGCGATATATAAACCTGTGTTTTACGTAAGTACGATTGTGTAGAAGACTTGCAATAGTTACAACTCCTTATGATTGTATAGAAGACAAACTAGTTATAAGCCCTTATGATTGTGTAAATGACAAACAGTAGTAATAAGCCCTTATGATTGTGTAAATGACAAACAGTAGTTATAAGCCCTTATGATTGTATAGAAGACAGTAGTTTTGCTGTAATTAAATTAGAATGTGCAAATAAAGAAACATGGGTCTGCAGTAATCTGATATTTTTTTCTTCTGTGTTCAGAGCTGCTGTCATGCTAGATAGTCAATCTTGTTGCAAGGATGAAGTGCAGCCTTCTCCAGGTCAAAGTAGCTTCCCCATGGCTTTTCTTAACCTCTGTCCAGATATGCTGTTTTTGCTGGATGTATTTATGCATTTTGGGCAGTCCTGAAGTGTTCTCAGAGGTTTGAGTGGTCTGCTAATGTCTTTGGAGTTGAAACAGTGTTTGTCTTCCATTTTCAAGTTAGACTTATACAGTTGAATCTCATTATAACAACTTGGTTCGAACTGACGAAATATGTATGTAATAACAGAAAATCACTAGAGTACAAACAATAAAGGATACCAATAATTGGGGATTCTGAAAAGTGCTATAAAGGGACGCACTGTAGGGGGATTACACTGTACTGTTACATGCATTAGATATAGTTTCACACAACGCATTTCCAATCTCTGGAGTATATCCTGCTGGAAATCTAGTAGGGCCATTGTTTTGGTGAAAGAGAGATCCAATTGGAGATTAAGAATGAACGATGAAGAATATATAGTTTCGCCTGCTGACTAAATTGTTAGTTTTAAGTTTATTCACCGATGTCTGTTTGATCACTGATGCCAGGTGCAGAATGAAAGATTGGACAAGATACAGAATGAGGTGATGCATAAAATACTTGGGTGTACTAGAGGTACATCAGTACAAGCTGTGCAACTTTTACTAGACTGTTGAACTACAAGTGAAAAGTAGTAAACTAAAAAATTGAAAGTCATGGATGAGGCATGTGGACATCATACAAAGTATGTGTATATTGGAAGATGTGGCACATGGTGCGAAATGGTTAAGTGTGCCTGTGAATTACGGACCTCCTTCAGAGTTATAAGAACCCACAGACAACATAAGGAGAGTGGTGCCCTATTGCTGTGAAGTCTGAGGCGCAGGCATTGATCAGCAAGAATTTCAGGGAAGGGAACATTATTATATACACGGATGGTTCATTGTTAGACATGCATGTTACTTCGGCCGTCACAGTTCAGTCTGCAGATAAGATGATCAAAGAGAAGAGTGGTGCTTTTGCTGAGACTACAAAAAGTACGACTGGAAATTATGGCAGGGACCAAGGCTGTGAACTGGATGAGTCCACAGGGGGCAACTCATGCCTGCATCCTTAGCACTTTCCTGACCAATTTCGATGACCGTCAAATTGCCGTTATAGAACCTCGTGACCAATTTCGCAGAGCGTCGAAAGCGCTATGATAGATCAGAAATATGGTAATACTCAATGCAATAATGTTACTACAATAATTTGCATTAATTTTCTTGTGGTCATATCGGTGTTCAGGGAAACGAGAGAGCAGATTGGCTGGATCGCTCTGCTACTGTGTTTTGGGGTAGAGCAATAGATCATGCTGACATATTGAGTTCCTTACGAGAAACATATGCGCAAACGCCTGAATGAATTATATTTACTCTGACTCTATGTCACATAATTACATCTCACATGTATGCCTACTTTTAGAAGACTCCACTCTTCAACCATCAATTACACTGTGCCATAAAGGGTTTGATCTTTCTGGGTCAGTGGTGCAATACTGAAAGTGAGTCTCTTATCACAATTGAGAATTTCTGAAATCAATCTTCAATTGAGTGATTCCTGCCTTTCTTAATTATGATTCTAATTATTTCTTGTCATTTAGTTTGTTGCGGCAGACAATATTGGTATTTACTTTATCTGATGTGGGTAGATCTGGCGAGGAGGCTTTAAATTTTTGGCCACTGGTGTCACACTTTAAACTCAATTTTCATGACAAGAGACTAATCTTGATGGGGATATCAGTAGTGCTTTTGTAATTTGGTTCATGTAGGCTTAGTCAAATGACCTCTATTATCTAGGCTACTTGGCATAATGAGGGAGTTGGCTCTATTCATTAATCGTCATCATATAAATTATATTGATACATGGTAGTCGAGTAACCACGTTCTCTGATTAATTATATCAGTGACTATGCATGTGAAGTATTTTATGCATTTACTAGACCGGCTATACTGATAGGCCTAGACCGGCTATACTGTTACGCTTTCAATTCATCTACCTACTACCTGCCTTATCAATCCACGGAAACTCCGGCGTCAAAGCTTTTGAAAGCAAAGACTGTGATTGAGCAGCTTCAGATTTTGTTGATTTCTTTTGCGAATGGTTAGCCATTTAAAGCATTGGGTTGTCTGACTACAATAAATGATAATTATGAATAATGCATGTATGAATAAAATGTTTCACTTTGATTTTAAAACACACGTTCCATCGACGTGTTTACATGACACTTCATTAGCAAGATTTCTGCCATTGCCAGATTCTAAACCATTTGTAGATATAATTTTATATATTTAAAAAATACACCTGTATACGGATATATGTACATATAATTTGAACATATATTCCGAAATGATATCCTGTCAAAAACAGATGCAGATGAAAGAAGAAGAGAGGATATAGAAAACAAAATCATAGACTGAACTGAATTTTTCAAGATTATTCAACACTCATAAGTATCGCTAGAGGACCCTGTGTTGTCTATTGCCTATCCCCAGGTGAATGATTGTTGATCGCATTCACACTTGCCGTTAAGCGTAGGGGTTGGAGCTTAAGCTGTCGTTCCAAGGCCAGATGTGTCGCCGAGGTTGCATTTAGTCCATGTTTGTTCAAAGCTATCTTGGTGTTTTTTATCCACCGTTTTCTTGACCCACCTTTGGCCTTACGCCCGGATATTCTTGTGTTATATGCTCTTATTGGTATTTGGTTTGGCTTCATTCTCATAAGGTAACCGAACCATTTTACTTGCTGTCTCTCAATATGTTCGATACATGATATTATACCAACTCTTTTCCTAATTTCTTATTTTATATAGTTTGGTAACCATTGCAGCTTTTCCCAGACGCTTCATTTCAAATGTGACGATTTTCCTCTGCTGCGAAACTGTTTGACATTGAAGACCATGTTTTACATTGGTAGCACAGTGTTGGTATAAAAATTAGATATTATTTGTGTTGACTCATCAAATGTAGTATTCCTAAGGCTCTGGCGCGTTATGGTTATATGTTTATGGATGGGTGGCTTTTAAAATATATGCCTACTCATCTATCGATTAATTCAAGAAAGAGAACTAATGAAATATATTTGGACTTGTAATAAATGTTACATAATTGCCATTTAAAGTTAATATGTTTGCTATCTGACACTAATTGTATATGACCGTTGTAAACGAAACGACTTTTTTCAATACCTATCTGGCATATGAATGCGACAGATGCAGCAGAAGACGCGCTGTATCAATCAATATCAATAAAACCCATAACCCTTCAGGGTCGTAGGGGTACCACATTGGAAGCTTCAGCACACAGAGTCTTCCAGCGAATTCTATCCTCAGCGATGCGGATGAGTGTGGAAATATCTAGCCCTGTCCATTCCTTGATGTTGTCTGTCCATGTCTTTATTTGTACTCCTCTGCTTCTTCCACCCTCGACAGTTCCCTGCAGTATTGTTTTTGACAAGGAATCGTGCCTGCATACATGTCCGAACCATGCTAGTTTTCGTCGTTTCACTATTGAAAGCAATGGCTCCTGGACACCTGCACACATCTCTACTTTATTTCTTACGTATACATTGGTCTTATGTTCCCTATAGGAAATTCGTAGAATTCTTCACGCGCTGTATGCTTGAACATGAACCCAAAAAATCTAGAGCTTTGAAGATTGCTTAATACAACGTATTATGTAATAATATCGTTCGTTGTAAACGAGTCCCGAAGGGAAGAAAGAATAACATCTTTGACTTGCCATGCATATGATAAGAGACGCTTTATCATGAAATAGAGAAGTTGGGAGAGTTGGTGGACATGTTCAATAATATCTATCTAAAGGGCACAGTAAAAGAATCTCGAGGATGCGAACAATAGGATGTCCTTGGATATCTTGATGGACTAACTGTTAAATCTTGCAGTAAATCCTTTTGTCGTGCGGTGGGTTGGTGCGGCCCTGATGCACAGGATAGTAGTTCTTAAGTATGGTAACTGGGTATCTTCACCAACGGTTATTATCCCTGGTCTGCCACAGAGATCGCCTCTATCTCCGGTGCTTTTCAATATATACACAGTACATCACCTGCAATCAAATCACAGGTACTGGCAGAATAATGTACTCCGATGACAACCTGGTGCATAGGCAGGGCAGAAACTGAGAAGAGTGCGTTGTGGAACTACAAAAGGAGCTGGAAAGACTGGCGAATTGGTGTAGAGACACGCGGGCAGTGATAAATCCTTTTAAGGCATTCATGACGTGGTTTTGCTTCAACAATCATATGGTAAAGACACTCATGCCACATGTTTCGTTGTCCGGGAAAAATTTAGAAAGAACCAGCACGATGAGATATCTAGGTGTGTTTTCTGACAGGAGTCTGAGTTTCAGGGAACATTTTGATCACGTTATCATAAGGGCAGGCAAATGCTTAGTAGCAATGAAGGTTATGGCTGCTGCGCAGTGTGAGAAGAGGTTGTTATTTCTTTTGTACCAAGGTTTGGTGGTGGTTGTGGTGGAATATGCACTGGCAATTCTGACTCTTAGCCAAACTCAGATAGAAAGACTCGATAGAATGCAGCAATGCGTATCAAAATTGGTGCACAAGAGACGCATCGACAAGAGCTATGCGGTACATACTTGACTGTCCAACAGCAGATCACAGAATACAGTATTGCCATGCATGGGCGTACCTTCAAATACATGCATATAAGGAACACCTGTTGCATTCCGAAATACAGAAAGTTTAAGACAGCAGACTTAAGAGAGGGATGTCGTGGATGGGACGTCATACAAAGCTTGTGCAGATTGCAAGGTGTGGCAGCAGGTGCGAAATGGATAAGTCTACCCACAGATTTCGAAACAGTAGTAATATCACTTAGCTGGGAATGTAGAGAATGTGTCCCACAGTTGTGGAGAAAGAAGTGCAGGCTTTGGTCAGTGAGAATACCAAAGAGGGATATGTGATTAGGCATGTTCACAGCTCAGTGCGCAGGTGAAACGATCAAGAAGGAGAGTAGTGCTTTTGCGGTTACTACGAGTAGAATGACCATGGAGACTATGGCATTTAAGTGGGAATGCACACAGAAGGTAATGCAGGTCTGCATCTTGAGTGACTTATAACGATTAGGAAGGTGCAAGTGGGTCTCGTTCGCGAACAGTGGATTGAGGCCTTTAGAAAGGTGAGACACTGAAAGTGGTTACATTTATTTTCGTGCCAGGACATGTGAGTGTTCGAGGCAATGAAAGAGCAGATCAACTGACGTTATGCGTGATTGTGGCACAGGGCAATGGATCGAGCTAACGTTCTGAACTCCTTAAGAGATATAGCACGCGAGAGTGAGACTAGTGTGGATAATGATTTCTTTTCAATGGCTAGGTTTAAAATGCTGTGTTGCTTGATATGAACATTTTGGAGGGCACAGAAGAATGATGGTCAACTAGCATAGGACCGGTACTGTCAGTAGAAGTGTAATGGTGGATACACTCAGGGAGAGATCTGAGCAACTATGGACATGTCCAGTTTTAGTGATGATGATCCGACGACTAACTAGAGGTGACTAAGAAAGTATGGGAGTAGTAGAGTTGGCTGCACCACAACCGTGGGCTTCAGTATTGTTAGGTTATGTTCCTCCAGGGCCATAGGGCAGAAACCATAGCTTTCCATTTCTGTCCTTGTGTTGCCACGTCTATCAATTCTTGGGTGTTGTTTAGGTTCATTGACATACCTTCTCTATTAATGGTTCTGCGTAGAGTTTCTCTAGGTCTCCCTCTTCTTCTTACTCCCAGTGGTACCCAATTTAGTGACTGATGTGGAATTCTTAGGCTGTTCATATATATGCTGACCAATGCTGAGACAGCACACATTTTTGGTGTGAACTTCACTGATCAACACAGACATGTTTCCATTGTATTTTGTGCGTGGCATCCTGATTATCTGTGCGCCTTTTGGCTGGATGCCTCCGTCTTCAGCACTCTGCTTACTTGGGCAGGACTATGGTCCTGCTCGAATGGGACTGCCCGACCAGTCTTAGTTTCCAGCCCTGATGGCTGAACTACGCCCCATCACCACTGCACGGTGCTGGCCTTGATGGGGGCCAACCAGATATACCAATCACCTACCATCAGAAAAAACAGATGATCAAGTCAATAAGAAAGCCACAAACACCAACACAAGATGACTATCATATTATGAACAGACCAGAACAAGTTATAATTCTGCGTCTCAGAACAGGACACAACCGACTCCGCAGTCACATGTATACAAAGTTCAAGATTGGCAACATGGCCATGTGGACAGGCAGCACAGAGTGCCAAACATATACTTCAAGAGTGTTCTGAGCATGAAACGCTGAGGCAGACATATTGGCCAGAGGAAACAACACTGGAATCAAAACTCTATGGGACACTGTATGAACTACAAAAGAGAGTGAGTTTTATTAAGGAGACAGAATTACAGATATAGACATGTTTCAAGTGAACGAAAGAAGAAGAACTGATCAACAGAATGCTGAATGCACACATTTTTGTTGTGAACTTCACTGATCAACAGAATGCTGAAAGGCATACATACTGTGATGCCTCTTGAACAATTCCATTATAAAGGCTGACATCTGGTACAAAGATTTGATTGGTCATTCATTTTGAGATTTATCAACGTACGTCAATTCTAAATTAAATTGTTATATCAACAATATGTTGAAAGAGAGAGAGAGCTTCAGTCAATAGTCTCATCAACATTGGCCATTCTCTCTTACAAGAGAAACAGAGTTTCAAGCAGTCAACAGTTTCAGCTATGGGGGCTGCACACTCGTATAAGATGTAAACATTGACACTGAGGTAAACATCACAGCTACAGCAGAAAAGTAACAATAACGACAACCTAACTCATTGTTTACCAAGCAGTAGTAATACCATCACTTCTTTATGCCTGTAAAACATGGACAGTACATGTTAAGCTGAATAAGAGACGACCATTTCCACGTAAGCTGCTGAACTCAACATTCACTGGGTTGGATAAAATACCATATAGTGAGGTGCTGATGAAAGTCAATCTGTATGCCAACACAATACTAATGAAGGCATAGAAAGGCATCCTAGTCCACATGAAAGATCTGCCAAAACATAGTTCTATGGAGAATAAATTGTATAAAAAATGATAAATTCATGGGAGAAATAGACCAGCCCATCTGGCATATCACTATCTTAGCCGAAGCTTAACTTAGTCGATGCCGCTGAATGAGAATATGCAGAATTTAGAAGAATACATCAAGTATCACGCAGTCAAAAGAGAAATGTAAATAAGGACTAACGAATCCACACAGAAAAAGACATCATTATATCCTGATTGGCTGACTACGAGAGAGATGAGAGCATCTATGGAGCCGTCTAGGTGGTATGATGGATGACTGTTCAGTTCCACAACTCTACACATGCAAGACTCTCTAGAAAATCAAGCCTGTTTAATGATATGCACAGGTTTATTCCATGACATGCAGGTTTTGTCAATAATCACATTATGTTAAGTCTTAAACGAAGTGCACATCTATTTGATTACATATGCAAATCTAATTCAAAGACATGCTAATTTATTTCAATACATTACGTAAGTTCAATTTCAATTACATGCAAATTATGTTACTATATACGCTAATCTCGTATTCATTTACCTTCGAGCCTATTTGATTACATATGCAGATTTATTCAATGACATAAAGGAAGTCTATTTGATAACAAGCACAGTTCTAACCAATAGCATGTCAAATAATGAAATATACGGGTCTAAACAATAGCATGTCAAATAATGAAATATACGGGTCTATTCAATAATTACGTACACGTCTATTTCTAAACATGTTAATTTTTAAAACATATAAATGCATATTCCTTCTCTCTGATCATTTCCTTCTCATAGAGGAAACAGAAATACCAACAGCCAAAACAAAAAACAAACATCTGATGTGATCGCAAAATGTAGGACATTATCAAGCTCGATCAAATATCTTCTAGTCATAGGAACATTGGGAGCCTGCCTTCCAAGTCAACCTGCATGCAATCTACATACAGCGCACAAATTGTTACTATATTAGTCTACACTTGAAGACTCAGGTTGTGACAAGTTGGTAGTCTATATGGTTGGGAAAAACTCATCTCTTACATAAATGCACATCGATTAGTATATTGTATGCGTGAGTGAAGTCAAGGCCTGAAAAAGATGCAAAGAATAGCACAACTATTTACATTCCATCAGAGTACAAAGCCAGGCTCTCTGCTTCATTTGTGGTGGCAGGAAATCAATGCAAACATAGAAGCTGTGGAAAGATATAAGCGACTCCCACAAAACCACCCTAACAAAGAAGTTGTCAACAATTGGACAAGCAAAACAAGACTAAAACAAAAATCCCCAGTACAGGTAGCAGAAGAACTCAACAAGAAACATCACCTTCCATGAAGATAGAGAGGAATATGAAAGAGTATCAAATATCCCATGAAATTCATCCGCCATACTGCCCCAAATAAACAATACACTAAGTAACAAGTCCTTAACCAAGGCAACAAACCAACACCTGTTAAGTCCATTGCACTAGAGACTATCGACTCTTACCCCAAGGATACACAAATGGGTCATCCTTCAAAGCCACCATGAATGCTGGATATGGCTCTCTCATCATCCTTCATGGCAAAACATCAATAGAGTTATCTGCTCCTTGTGGAGAGTTCTGCAGCAACTATGATGCAGACGTGAAAGCAATATCAGAAACACTCTCACATATCACCACCAAATACAAAAACGATGCAACCCGTCCAAAAAACATAGTAATAAAGACCTACAAGCCCTTGAAAATGGAATCCAACAGCAGAGAAATAGCTTACCACACTAGATATCAGGCCACACAAGTATCAGCGGAAGTGCTGATAAACTGGCAAAAAAGGGAGCAAGTATAGCACAACCAGAAATTCCCACCAACCTTAGAACAGCTCAATATATTATCTGCAACAACAATAGATGGACTGTTGGACCACTGGCTCAAAATGAAGAGTGCTATATGCAGACATGTCCCAACCAACTCCACACGACAGCATAAATAGACTACACTGCAAAGATCAAACCGCAATATTTAGGCAGTGAACTGCACATATACAACTTAACAAACATCTACAAAGAAATAGAGATCATACACCATACGCCCGTGTGTTGCCGGGGCCCGAAAGGGAAGCAAAGAATAGCAACACTGTTTACCTTCCACGCATGTCATAAAAGGCGACTAAGGAGGTTATGGGATGGAGTTGGCTGTCCCATCCCATATAGGGTCAGTGATCCAAAGCCATGCTGAAGTCGGATGTGTCAGGCCGAAAGGCGCAGATATCGCAGCAATGCTGTAAACCATGACACAACGCATTCCGTTCTCCGGACTACATCCTGATAATCTGCAAGAGTTTGAGAACGGATGCAGAAGAGAAGGAAACGCATTATCAGTTGGAGGAAATATTAGTAGTGTTGTATGATTGTGAGAGTTGGACACTGTACACATGGATACAGGTCTTTGAGATGAAGTGTTCTAGATGAATTTTGTGAGAGTTGGACACTGTGTACACATGGATACAGGTCTTCGAGTAGAAGTGCTCTAGATGAATTTTGTGCATTTGTAAAGAGAGCATAGACAAATGTGCACATATTAAATTTAAAAAATCTCACAGGCTCACAAGAATCCCTACTTGCAATAGTAAAACAATGAAAACTTGCATGGTTTGTCCATATATGTACACATGATTCAGTACCCAAATAAAAAATAGCGGAAAACAGTTGAGGGTGGAAGATGTAGAGGGGTAGAGAAAGTCGTGGGCAGACACAAGGTTTTCCCACACTCATCCGCATCCCTGAAGATAGAAATCACCAGAGGACTGTGTGACCATGACGGGTTCATTATAGAATTCAGATGGGATAAATATGAAAATTATCATGGCCACTTTCAATAACACTAACAGCACCAATACCAATTACTTAACACGTGATTTTTATCCAGCAGTTTAAAAAAAATTACTAATAATATAAAAGCGGTAACAATAATTAACAGAGCTCACGAATAATTCACCATATTAAAATAAATACATTTCAAAGTGAAGCTTGTTAATTTGCATGAATAAAACCACTCAAATGTTACTATGAGCATGATTTTCTTTGTTAGAAATGTGAAGATATGGGGGCGATACTGAAAGGAATTGGCACTGCATGAGACAAACACTATTAAGTTGTATACAGTAATTAAAACATGCTAATATATTATAATATACAAAAATAGAAATTTACATTAAACTTTCATTGTCAAGGAACACTAAAGATATATACATGAATGTGCCAACGCTCGGCAAACTCCAGAATAACAAAGGTTATGTCGACTATGTGCCAAGTATTTTCTCAAGTAACTAATCATAGACATACTTTACAAGTTTGCAACAAGAAAATTTAACACAGAAAAGTCACACATCAAGGGATTTCACTCTAGATTACTGAACTCCATCTTGTCTATTTTTATTCATTAATCATCACTTTCTAATTAGTTTCCATCATTGCATATCAGCAATTGCTCCAGCAATTCAGTTTTAGTCCGTCTTATGTATTTTCCAAGTCTCATTAACAAATCCATACGGTATGGATCTGTAGTTGCATCTCTTGCATCAGGTCCCAAGATGTATGCAATAAAGCAGTATACACATTCATAAGTTATATCAACAATTTATGTACATCTGACAACACAATTCTCAAATGTCTTTTATAAATGAAACTCAATGTAACAGCTTAATTGTAAAGCTAGCTTGCAGGCTAGCTGTATAGCTTGCAGGCTAGCTGTATCTATGTACAATCTAATGGTATGTGTCTTTATCATAAGTTCAATGATTGAAGAAAAAACATGAAGTATAGAGAGTTACCGGTCGATCGACACAACAATACACACACTGCACATGTATGTAAATCCCCCCAGAACCACAAACATTTAACATCAGCATGTGCCAGAAGGCATCATTACTACAAAGATCCATTATGCCTACTTATAAACATAAATAACTTAAACATGGGCGAATGAAATAATATAGAAGCATAGAGGATTTTATTAAAAAAGAAAAATTAAAGAAAAAAATATTTAAAAAAAGAAAAATAATGCAGCAAATGGACGATATGTCTCTATTATAGTAGCTTGAGAATATACAAGTTTGAAGTCTTGAATGAAATCACATCTTTTTATGGATCCAGTTTGGTCAAAAGTGGAAATTGTGTTGACTCAAGTTGCGAGGCGAGTTGGTGCCATCTTAGTGGACATGGTTTAAATCCTGTTTTGTGCATTATCTTCTTCCTCTTCTGCATTCGTTCTGAAACTCCTGCAGATTAGCAGGAAGTAGTCTGGAGAACGGAATGTGTTGTGTCATGGTTTACACCATTGCTGCGATATCTGCACCTTTTGGCCTGACACATCCGACTTCAGCATGACTTTGGGTCACTGGCCCTATATGGGATGAGACAGCGAACTCCATCCCATTGCCTCCTTAGTCGCCCCTTACAATATTCTTGGAAGGTAAACAGTGTTGCTATTGTCTACTCCCCTCTCAGGTCCTGGCAACACACAGGCATGGTGCATTATGATTTTTCCTTAATTCTCTTTCAAGCATTCTAACCACATATTACAAGTCATACGTTTTTTCTGCCATTATTGCTGCGAGTTATCACTGCTTGATACACAGGCTATCATTTCTGGTTACTTTGGTCATCAATCAACGTATCATTTTCTAAAGACCTCTTCAGATGTCATTGACTCTATTAGCCTATGACTCTCAGCAACATTTTATCTATATGATCCATCCACTTTTCTTGTCCCGTGGCGATTCCATGACAGCAATTTCCTCACAATACTTGTCATATCTTATAAACATCCATATCCACATATTTCTTGTTTGAGTGTGTCAGATTTTTTTCCCATGTGTTGATAAATTGTGTTCAACCACTGCAGATATATGATTGAACGCCAGCCATCTGTTGTTAGACACTGTCATTTGCATGGTCTCCAGCTCATGCTGAGGACAATCTTGACATTGTTTATCTACTCGTCTTTTCTCTGCTTTTGCTGTAAGGATTGAATGATGATCGGTTTTCGGGCTATGACATGTTTGGTCACTTGGCAGTAATATTGTGACGTATCAGAATGTTGGTAACTCCTTCAATCCATCTTCTTCTTGGTCTATTTCCGCATTCTGTGATTTTATCATAAATTCAATGACTGAAAAAACATGAAAATATGTAGTTACCTGTTTATCGACATCCACGGCAGACAACATTATGTGTACATTTACATGTTGTGTGTTCTTGCTGCTGGCCAATGCTTTGTTAATTCTCATTAAGTGACCAAACCATTCCAGACTGTTTTTCAATATATTTAACCAGAAACATTGTTCCAGCAGTTCTTATAATCTCTTCATTCCTCACATGTTCTCTTTAAAAAAAAATAATATTTGCTGCGGTTCTTAGACATTTCATTTCACATGTAGTAAGCTTCCTTTCTTGTTCTTTTAGTGTCCATGTCTGACATTGATAACACAAACCTTGACATTGTAATCACAACAACGACTCTGTACAGTATGAAGGGATTAAACCAGAATATTTTTTGGCAGCAGTCTTCTGTGTTCACTTCCTGATAACCAACATGTGTGATTTCTGCGAGGGAGCTTGAAATATGTTGTGCTACCATTCAATTTGCAGGATGTATGCCGTGCACATTTTTGAAGACTGATTTGTTGTTCTGAGGTAAAATTAAGCGTCATGACAACAACTATAACACAGCTGCCTTTATGAGCAATGTCTATGAAATCCTCCACATTATCTACTATGTACTGTATCACATGATGCATGAGTTAGTGAAGGTAAACACAGCAAGGAAGAGAACCAGCCACCCCACCTAATAGTTGCTGCGGTTAATACATGAAGTTATCTTAATCCCAGATGGCAGGTTGATGATGACATGGGGCCTACCTTTATCTTTACAATTATCTATTGCCCTCTAACATGTTACTACATGAACACTTGCAGTAATGAAAACAGTCTTCTTATGAGTTTGTTTAATTAACAGGGTGTAGTCTGAAGAACGGAATTCGTTGTCATGGTTTACAATTTTGCTGTGATATTTGCACCTTTCAGCCTGATACATCCAACTTTAGCATGGCTTCTGGGTTACTTTGACCGTATGTGGGATGGGACAGCAAACTTCACCCCAAAACCTTCTTAGCTGACTCCTATGACATGCATGTAAGGTAAACAGTGTTACTATTATTTGCTCCCCTTTCAAACCTCGGAAACACACGGTCAATAAAATAGTGATATTCTATGCAATGTTAACTTTCAATGTGTTGCCACTGCTTTCAGAACAGTCAGGTTGCACAACAGTCCGCTACTGGTTGTGGACCACTCATGATTGTGATGGTCTCATTAGTTACAAAGTAAAAACACAAATATACTAGACAATTCAAAATGAACCACAAATTACTGAAGCCAATGGTATATCCTCATATTCAAGAGTGCTTAACATAACTGACAAGAAATTTTTCATACATGGTCCTCTTCTTCTTCTTCATCGTTCTTCAGTCAGATATCAGGTTACAGGGCCAATAGCTTCAATGAATTGTGTGATTCGTTTCAGGTCATCCATGGAACCCCTCAAGTCTGGAAGTAGCGCCGTCTCATCAGGCCATATTTTCTCCCTCTCTTCTTGGTAGAGTTGACAAGCATGAAGAATGTGTTCTGCAGTCTCTGGGCACAGTCCACAGTTGCACAAGCATGGTCCTCTTATATGTTCCATCTTTGTTAAAATGATTGTAACAGACAGAACTCTCTTGGAACATGCAAACACGATCAAGTTTCACGAGTGAGAAATCATGTGCTTCTGTATAATTCTACCACACATGTCAGTCTAAATTATAATCGAGCTCATATACATAGCTACTCATTTTTTAAACTCCACCAAAGACCATTTGTTGGACCATTGATACAAATAAAATGTCAACACAATGCATTTCCACTCTGGATTCCGTTGACAAAATAGGATTTTTGTTGCAGTTTACCGTTGTGTTAGTGATGTCCAACAAATCCTGCATGGGCACTGCACTGTATCATTACTTGAACATTCTGTCTCTGGGATATCATGCAGCACAAACAAGTCCTCTATGTCTAATCACAGTTCATGTACAGCAGACCAACTTGACTATTCCGTACTTCCACTATATCCCTGACATGACTATACATCAAAGTACCTAGTTTAGACAAGTGATTTGCAACAGACAAATTATCACTACTATCCATCGAACACTCTTTAAAAAAAAATCTTCTACAACACCATTCTGACTTCTCATTCTCTCTTTGCGTTGCTGTTCATGAATATGGCCAGAATGACATACCAAACCTACCCATGTTTACGTTTCTAGGTCATTTTTCTTTTTCTTTCTGGCTCTCCAGATGGAGTCAGATTGGATTCAATATGGATTTCCTCAATGTACAGAAGTGTAGCCACCAGCTCAGGGCATGGGCAGTTAAGATTGAAAATATGAATAATCTATATTGACTGTATGTTGCCAAAGCCCAAAGGGGGAGCAAAGAATCGTGACACTGATTACCAAGCATGTAGTAAGAGGTGACTAAGGAGGTTTTGGTGTGGTGTTGGCTTTCCCAATCCATGTACAATCAAAAGTGGCCCAGAAGTCATGCCGAAAGGCACAAATATCGCACTGTAAATCATGACAACGCATTCTGTTCTCTGCACTACATCTCGATAATCTGCAGGAGTTTGAGAATGAAAGCAAAAGAAGAAAGATTGACTAGGTTCACACACAAAAGAAAGATCTGGAACTTCTGAAACAAGAGCCTGTATGCAGCAATGTTGTGTTTTGTTTGCTTATATACAAGTCTATTATATTCCTGGATACAGTCAATAAAATATGTTTGAAGAACAGCTTTCTAATATAAAAATAACTCCAGCGCTAACTCTGCTTGGACTTGGTCACAGCAACAATTTATAAATCCATTCTTCTGTAGAGCAATAAGTAAGGCATACGTCTGTCGCTATATTGCAGGACTTGAGACTCGTGAATATGTGTGACATCGCTGTCGTCAAAGCGCAACCATCCGTTGGCAACAGGCAAATAAACATCAGAAGTGTAGTGTCCGTCATTCATTCTCATGCCGTGATGATTCACCACTGTTGTAATATTCAAAAGAGACAAATGTTACCAACTCAGAGTGAAATATGTTACAGTAACAAATCTTGATGATTCATCAGCTAGAATATTTACCGATCAAATGTTACAGTAACAAATCTTGATGATTCATCAGCTAGAATATTTACCGATCAAATGTTACAGTAACAAATCTTGATGATTCATCAGCTAGAATATTTACCGATCAAATGTTACAGTAACAAATCTTAATCTTCAGCATTCATTCTCTCAAACTCCCACTGGATCTCTCTTGTAGCAGGATGTAGTCCAGAGAATGGAAACGCACTGTATCACCATTTTATTTGCGCCAATGGCCCGACACATCCATCTTCGGCTGTACAAATCTTAATGCCACTGTTAGCATATTTAACAGGGAGCAAAATATTATCATCACAAGGCACTACTGTCACTTACGGTTTTTTCTCCTCAAATTTGGGGATCATGCCTTTTCTCCCCCAAGAATCTGGGTTTTTTAAATCTATTTTTTGTATTTCCGGTACACACACAGAGCATGCAAATCAACTACATGGAGTTTCAAGTAATTACCGCCAGCCTAAAATGGCTCTATTAATTAACTGAGGCTGTTATTATGTCAGACTCTCAGTCCATACGTGGAAATGTCTAAAATTGGTAAGAATTATATGGCATGTATATATCTAATTAGAGCTTCATAGATACTGCAAAGATTGTCTGACATGCCATATGTTCCAAGTGAAGCTAGTGAGAAAACAGACTGGCTTGTATCTATAGTTAAGGATTTAAAAATTGATATGGGGGAAGTACTGTAACCTACTTCATTAGTGCCATGGTCTAAAGGCTGATCACTGTCGAATGGTCATGAACCAGCCCCAAAAATGAAATTTTCTTTGAGAATTAGGAATGTACGACCTAGACGTGCATGAATTTTCATAATTAATAAACTTTACATATTTTAATTGAAATTCATATACTGTCAAAGTTGGATGTTTAGTACCATTGGCACAAATAAAACAGTGACAAAACACATTACTGTTCTCTGGACTACATTCTACTACAAGAGACATCTAGCA
Source organism: Meghimatium bilineatum (assembly GCA_034231615.1). Classification (NCBI taxonomy): domain Eukaryota; kingdom Metazoa; phylum Mollusca; class Gastropoda; order Stylommatophora; family Philomycidae; genus Meghimatium; species Meghimatium bilineatum. The sequence continues at coordinate 4,075,515 of CM067310.1, read as the reverse complement.
GGGATTTTTGTAGAACAGACGCTCACAAACAACAAATTAATACAAGTGTGTTGCCTTCATGAATTCAATCAGCGGTATATCCTTACAGGAGGTGTCCCCAGTATAGCTCCAGTTTCCTTCACTCTAAAGTATTAACCCTCTGACCACCAACGACAGAATTTGTTTGCATGACATGGTGTGAAATTTAGAATATCATTTTGGAATACACAGTGATCAGTTAGGGCCACCTTAATTTTGGAATACACATGGATCATTTAGGGCCACTTTAATTGTGTAGTTTTATTGATATGAATACATCACTGAATTAGAAATGCTTGAGGAGATACAGGGGAACTACTGACAGGTATAACTAGGTAAATATACAATCAACGTGCCACAGGGACTATCAGCATGCATACCCTCGCCATCTGCTGAAAGAGATGGGACTCCTGGGAGGATGCCCAGAGTGTACCATGATCAATTCAGATAATCACTTGGTCTTCTATTGTTGGCTGGGAACGTGCTTATATCTGAAGTTTGGTCTCTTCTATAAACTTGGTCTGTGTTTTGTAACTAGTACAGAGGTCCGCAGAGTTTCAGATAATCTCTAACCATCACTGAAATGCATGTCCAATCATTTAATAAAGGATTACTTTTTTTAAAAAAAATCACTGACCTCCAAATAGCTTATATGTTCTAGCCTTGATTGAAGCAAGTTTAGTTTTGCCGATTCGTGATAATGTTTCTGAGGAAATAAATTTAGAACATATTTTTATCTCTTCACATTTCATGTACTGTTACTCGTTGTTCAGTCACACTTGTATATCAGAACAGATAATACACATTCACTTTGTTGCAAACACCTTAGATACTTACCTATATTTACTGACCTACAGGAAACATACAACAGAGGAAGAGACCAATATCCCCTTTCATTTGATTCTCACGTTAGCAAATGTGAACAGCTTCACCAATACCAGATTTTACTCATTTACTATATATATATATAGTAATATATATATATATATATATGTCCAATTTCAATCATGTCTCTTCTCAATTTTACGCTGGAGATGTCCCTGTAGGACATGAACCGTTGTCATATTTACCAAGTTGCAATGGCACAAGTTAGTGCCATCATAAATTTGGTATACAACTGATTAATTTATTAGAAATCCATGCTACTAATTATATAAATAATTACGCCTTTAGTTGTCACAAAATCTCCCTAAAATTCATATTATAAATTATAGTATCTTTAGTTGTCACAAAATCTTAAAATTTCTATTATAAATAATAGAATTTAGTTGTGGCAAAATCCCCATAAAATTTCTATTATAAATAATGACACCTATATGTGTAACAAAATTTACCTAAAATTGATATTATAACTATTTGGTAGCCTAGCTGATAGTGAACTTGCTTGCTATCACTATTGGTTACAACGTGGTTCGAAACCAGGCCTGGACAAATACAAATCCGGGTTTTGGTTTCTCGCTTGGCACGACCACTTCTCCAGTGGACTCAGCTGTATACGAGTCCTGATGCATGAGTTAGGGGGAGGTAAAGACAGCAAGGAAGGGGACTGGCCGCCCTACCTAATAGTTTCTGAAGTTTGGTGCATGAAGAGTTACCCACCTTTACCTTTTTTAGTTCTAACAATATCCCCTAAAACACCAATTATAAATATAATACCTTTAGTTGTAATAATCCTCTAAAAAATCTATTATAAGACACCTTTAGTTGTGACAAAATTCTCCAAAAATTATGACACCTTTAGTTGTGACAAAATTCTCCAAAAATTCCATAAATTATGACACCTTTAGTTGTGACAAAATTCTCCAAAAATTCCATAAATTATGACACCTTTAGTTATAAGAAAATCCTTCTAAAATTCCTATTACAAATGACTCACCTTTAGGAATAATCAAATCAACATCAAAGTCAATCTTCTTTTGAAACTTCTGGCCATTGCCATTTGAATACTGGAACAGCTTCAGATGCATTATCAGAACTGGAGGCAGAACATCAAAGAACATGCGTCTCTGCCCTTGCACCTTGAAAGAAAATCAAGGAAAAATAAATACCAGCAGATGCAGTACCTTAAAGTAAATCTGCAATGTAACTAATAATACACTGAACTAATCTGGTGATGTGGCGCAATGAAAATCACCCCAAATGCTGCATGTGAGAACATAGAACCCTTACACCTAAAAAGAGAATGATCGGCAGTAGAGACCGTTTAACGATACATGAGAATGGACACCACAAAATAAAATGAAAAATTATACAAAAGTGGCCAGAAAAATAGAATACTCAAGACATTGTTCCTCAGTAACGCAAACAAAAAAACACCACCTGTCAACAAACAAGGAACTAAAGGACCCACAACCCATAAATACCCACCAGAAATAATCCATGTATACACAGATGGATTCGCACAAAATGCAACCACAAATGATGGATATGAAGCTGTGATAAAATACCCGAACACAGACCCAGATGACTACCCAAAAATGTTCTGCCCATGCGGAGATTATCTGCTCTAACTACACAGCAGAGATAAAATCACAACCGAGAAAGCCCTGAATCGAATTATTGTGGACTTTGAGGACGGAGCTCAAATGCTACTTCATCTGAAGACAAGTCATATTCTCAGACTCAAAATCAGCACCCCATGCCCCGGAGAACAAAAAAACACCCCCTGGTTGCAATATCAACAGATAAACCAGCTATTTCATACGGCATAGAAGTCATCCTCCAATGGATACTTGGTCATGCCGGAGTCCTGGAAACGAAACGGCTGATAAACTATCTAACAGAGGTGCTGCCAACCCCTCCTACCAACTCTCCCTAAAAACAAATCCTAAGAAACAACTACAGAAAAGAATGGCCACGACAGTGGACCAGCTCAAAGACTGGACGCTCACTATATGAACACCAACAGAAACACAACCTAATGGACCTTCTGAGGCAATTCGAAAGTGAAAACCAGAGTCTTACATTCCAACTAAGAACAGGCCATGCCCCCATTAATAAACACCTGAAAAAAATAAATCTATTACAGGAACCAAATTGCAGACACTGTAACGCACAAGAGGAGACTGTCAAACACCTACTACTGCAGTGCTCAAAACGAAGACATCCGACAAGAACTACTACCACAGCTTCCAACTATTACACAACACACTGTACACAACTGTACCATAGCTGAGGAAAACCTGTGCATTCACCATTAGATCTATGGGCTGTCAAGAGCTGCCTGCTCACAGAGAAAGGGATTGAATCATCATCAACCGCCAAAGACGGATGTGTCAGGCCATTGGCGCAAATAATACGGCATTTTCACAACGCATTTCCATTCTCTGGACTACATTCTGCTGGAAATCTAGTAGGACAATGGTCCTGCTACAAGGGAGATCCAGCAGGAGTTTGAGAATGAACGCTGAAGAAGAAGAATCATCATCACAGAGATTCTACATGGACAACACAGACATATTCAAATAAGCTTTACAGACAGATTCTCTTAAATTTTAAAAGTTGTCATACCTTTCCCCCATCAGCATCATGAACTGTTTCTGTGGTGTTGAGTCGCAGAAGTGCATCATTGACACTGTGCACACCCTCAGCCTGAAGAGAAATAAGTATTCTTGCTATGAATCAAATAAGTATTCTTGCTATGAATCAAATAAGTATTCTTGCTATGAATCAAATAATAAGTATTCATGCTATGAATCAAATATCCCATATAGGGTCAAAAGTGACACAGAAACCAAGCTAAGTTGAATGTGTCAGACCAAAAGCTGCAGCAGCTATCCCAGCAAAGATGATGGAGAAGGATACTTGTATTTAGGTTTCAAATCAAAGTTTTAATCAGCACAACAAATCACACATTTTATTAGCACAACAAATCACACATTTTATTAGCACAACAAATAACATTTTATTAGCACAGCAAATAACATTTTATTAGCACAACAAATCACACATTTTATTAGCACAGCAAATCACACATTTTATTAGCACAGCAAATCACACATTTTATTAGCACAACAAATCACACATTTTATTAGCACAACAAATCACAGTTTTCATTAGGACAACAAATCACACATTTTATTAGCACAACAAAAAACAGTTTTCATTAGCACAAATAATTTACCTGAATATCTAACTTCAATGTAAAAAATGAATCCACAGTGTCACTTGTTTTCCCTGATTCCCTGACAAGACATGATCTGCTCAGACCAGCAAATATACTAGACAAAGGTGTTTGACCGCAATCATTCTGACAAAAATAAGCAAGAATAAATGAGCCACAATACATTTCTGTTTAAAAACAAAATTGTCAGATTCTAGTTGTACAGTCTCATGGCATCTGTCGTCGGGGATGAAGATAACTCATAATGTACTAAGCTGCAGCAACTATTAGGTGGAATATCCAGTTCCTTTCCTTGTTATTTTTTACCTCACCTAGCTCATGTGTCAGGTACTCATTTACAGCTGACTCGCCTGGAGGAGTGGTCGTGTCAAGCGAGAAATTATAACCCAGATTGATTTTTTTCCAGACGTGGTTTCAAAATTGGTAATTACCCAGATTCTATTACTTATGAAGCGCGGTAGCCTAGTGGATAGTGAGCTTGCTCGCTATCAGTGGATTACAGCATGTCAGATTCGATACCATAGCTTAGTATTAAGTTGGTTCCGTAGTGGTGTGTTACATACAGAACTTGTGTTGTTGGTTTTGAGCGTGCATGTATTCTTAAGTGTTCACTCTCAAGGCATTTGGATGAATCTCATGTCGTATTTGTTCATATATTTTTAATTTTGTATTGCTTTATTTTTTGCAGTTTATTGAGTCGAAAACATTCAAACTGTGATAATTTTTGTCTTCAATGTACCTATACTGAATAAATGGTCAAGTGTTTCCGTAAGTTACCTGAGGTGACTTTGGACCAAGATGTCATTAATGTTTTTTTCACGCCTATAGGCAACCAAAGGAAAGTCCTGGAAAGCTGCATGAGTTTCAGAATCAGAATGGAGAAGATAATGCTTGAACAAGATTCGACGGACATTAGAGTTATAGGGATGAAAAGTAAGGACAAATTTAACTCTATCAGAGGAGGATAAGTACCCCGAGTATTGGGCAAGTTATCAAGTCAAGATAACGTACACACATTAAGCTATGCCGATGAAAGGACACTGTCAGGGAACGAACGCCTACGAAAGAAATCAATCATGTCAGAGGATTTATCAAGAAAGACATCATCACTACATAATCAACGAAGGCGAAGAAGCTGGGAGAATGGCAGAGAGTTGCGACGAGCAGGAGGATGAGAAGAAGCGTAGAGCAGAAAACCATGTGCATCAGTAGGTTTATAGTAAACAGATAAAAGATGACAGAAACAGTAGAGATGTTAGATGTGAACTGAATATGTTTTTACTTAAGTATATCTGTGACATTGCCTAATATTTATTGCATGTTAGTGTTGTTTTTACAGTTAACATGTTTTCACTTACATGTATCTGGATGTGAACTGAATATGTTTTTACTTAAGTATATCTGTGACATTGCCTAATATTTATTGCATGTTAGTGTTATTTTTACAGTTAACATGTTTTCACTTACATGTATCTGGATGTGAACTGAATATGTTTTTACTTAAGTATATCTGTGACATTGCCTAATATTTATTGCATGTTAGTGTTGTTTTTACAGTAAACATGTTTTCACTTACATGTATCTGGATGTGAACTGAATATGTTTTTACTTAAGTATATCTGTGACATTGCCTAATATTTATTGCATGTTAGTGTTGTTTTTACAGTAAACACGTTTTCACTTACATGTATCTGGATGTGAACTGAATATGTTTTTACTTAAGTATATCTGTGACATTGCCTAATATTTATTGCATGTTAGTGTTGTTTTTACAGTAAACACGTTTTCACTTACATGTATCTGGATGTGAACTGAATATGTTTTTACTTAAGTATATCTGTGACATTGCCTAATATTTATTGCATGATGTATCTGTCACATCGTCTATTTCCATTATCTAACTATTATCTTTTGTTTTTGTTGTAATGCGACGGAGGATTGTATGACGGGTTAGTTTTTGGGCTATGGCACATTTGGTTGCTTGATATGCAGTAATATTGTGACTTTTCAGGATGTTGGTAGCTTCTTTAATCCACCTTTATCTTGGCCTTTCTCTGTATCTTGCTGTTTCCATTGTCATGTTGTATGCTCTTGCACTGGGCAATAAGGGTTAATTCTCATTAAGTGGCCAAACCATTTCGGACTGTTTTTCAATATATTTCTTCTTATTCTTCTTCGTTTATTCTCAAACTCCTGCAGATAAGCAGGATGTAGTCCGGAAAATTGGAATGTGTTGTGTCATGGTTTACAGCATTGCTGGGATATCTCCGTCTTTCGGCCTGACACATCCGACTTCAGCATGGCTTTGGGTCACTGACCCTATATGGGATGGGACAGCTAACTCCATCCCATAACCTCCTTTGTCGCCTTTTACGACATGCGTGGAAGGTAAACAGTGTTGCTATTCTTTGCTCCCCTTTCGGGCCCCGTCAATACATGGGCGTTTCAATATATTTGATAAAAGACATTGTTCCAACAGTTCTTGTAATCTTTTCATTCCTCACGTCCTTTTGTTTTGTCTGCTGATTTTCTTAGACATCTCATTTTTTTATATGTAGTAAGTTTTCTCTCCTTTAGTTATTTACGATTATTGATTGTCCACTTACTCACATGTAATCTGTATTTTACATTTCCTGGCATGTCTTCATATCAAAATTAGCAGGATGCAGTCTGGAAAATGGAATTTGTTAGCTCCATGGTTTACAGCCTAGCTGTGATATCTGCACCTTTCAGCCTGCTGCATCAGACTTCTGAGACAATTTGATGATTTATGGGAATGGACAACCAACACAACTCCAAAATCTCCTTCTGCGTTCATTCTCAAACTCCCGCTGTATCTCCCTTACAGCAGGATCACAGTCCTACTAGATTTCCAGCAGGATGTATTCCAGAGAATGGAAATGCACTGTGTCGCCATTTTATATGCGCCAATGGCCCAACACATCCGTCTTCGGCGTGTCAAAAATCTCCTTTGTCCACGACATTCGTGAAAGGTAGCTGTGTTGCTATTCTTTAATTAATCCTGGAACGTCACTGAGAATCATAAAATGTTGAAACAGGTTTATAGAAATTGGTTTATAGAAAAAACCACAACACTTCTGTTCTTCGGACTACAATCTATTCACCAGCAGGAGTTTGAGAACAAACATAAGAGAAGAAAACAGAATACGTTATATATTATATAAGTAAAATACTGAGAAAAAACTCACCACATTGGTTTCCACATGATGGTTCTTGGGCCCGACTTTCAACCAGGAATCATCATCTTCATCTCCTTCAGTATCCTCTATCTCACTAATAACAGGTTCTGGAAATCCATTCTTGTGATGTTCCCTCTCATTATTATTCAGACCTGAAAGCATGAGTGCCAGATTTTATCTCCTGAACCATGGACACTCAACCCTAAAACATGGACACTCAACCCTGAACCATTGACACTCAACCAAAAAAAGTACTAAAATTCTGAAATATCAAACATTAACTCCAATACCAATCACACAGAAACAAAACAAAGAGATTTATCACTTCAAATGTTGAAATCCCACTATCACAGAAATATCTGACACATGTGTACATGGAAGAATCAACAACAAAAGCCACAAAACATGGCAGTAGTGGAATACACATCTTCTTTCCAGATGACACCACATACACATAATACCTTGGTACAGGAATGAAATGTACAAATTTCGGGCAGGGTAGAGACGTCTGTCATACTCAGATCTGTTTAAATTTTCAACAATCAAGAGTTCTTTCAATCTTTACTTCAAACATTCTTACATATAGATGTTGAGCAAAAGGCAGGCTGAAATCGGATGTGCTGGACTTACATGGGGTATAACAGTGATACAATCCACCGTAGACGGATGTGTCGGGCCATTGGCGCAAATTAAATGACAACACAACGCATTTCAATTCTCTGGACATCCTGCTGGTAACCTAATAGGACCATGGTCCTACTACAAGAGAGATCCAGTGGGAGTTTGAGAATGAACGCTGAAGAAGCACAACATACATTCACGCTCCACTGCGGAAATCACACGAACATTCATGTTAGTTATCAGAGAACGAACAACAAAAACACACACATACAAACATATATATGCTATCATGTACTCTCTTTTTCCTGTTTCCTTTACTTTATCTCTCTCCTTTCAGTTTTTTTACTACAATTATTCCGCCCGTTTCATATTTTCGTTTTCATTTATTATTGTGCTGCGATGCAATCTTGACAGTCATTGGATCATCATTGTACTCCAGACACGTCCATAGGTGCCACGATTCCCCACTTGGGTGTATTCACCATTGCACGGTGACAGACAGTTCGTCTTTGTTAGTTGACATTCTTGTCACCCATATTAGTGCTCATTTCTTGCAACACTGCATTTTAATTTCCAGCCTTTATTCTGGACATAGAAATATATATAGATATATTGATACGTTGTTGATTGTTGTTAGCCGATAATATAATCTGGCAAACTCGTTTGATACAATATTTTTGAAAATATTTTTTTTAAATTCTGATTTCTGTTTGCGTAGCCGATAATGTTAGTTAGAATTGTTGTTTCGCTTGTTTTCAAAGACAACATTATATGAACAGTTTAGTTCCATTATAAAATACAATCGGAGTAGACTAGACTTAGTTAACTCATTTCATCCTGGATTGAATATATCCGTTTTTACAGTAACACTAGGTCTAAACCATAACGTGATTTAGATGGACTTGTTTCATTTGTTTCACAGAAGTTCATTTGGTGATGACACAACATAAGAAATAGAATAGGCATAATCAGCAACATTTTATCCTGGATTGAATATATTGCACAAGAATAAGTTTTCAACATTTTATCCTGGATTGAATATATTGCACAAGAATAAGTTTTCAACATTTTATCCTGGATTGAATATATTGTACAAGAATAAGTTTTCTTCAACTTTTTTATCTTCACCATATTCTCACATGACATATATCCTACATACACCAAGAAAACTTATATCATTAGATTTAGTAATCATTTCTTTATTTCCATCAAATATATTATCCAAAAACATACAAGTTATTGCATTTTCCAAATACTCTCCATAAATAACGCATGGTTAAAAAAAAATAGTGCTGCGACCGGGGAAAATTATATATTTTTAATGTAGCATGCTTGTGCTAAAGATTAATATAAATGGGCAACGCACATTCTCCATAAAATCTAGACTAGCAGTCGTGTGTGAAACTATTGGTTGTCATGGCATTTTACACTGGTCTCTTTTGGTCTTTGATATATCTTCAGGTCAGTCGCTAGGATGAAGCTTCCAATCTTGTTACATCTTCTCTGCCGTAGACGGATGTGTCGGGCCATTGGCGCAAATAAAACGGCGACAACGCATTTCCATTCTCTGGACTACATCCTGCTGGAAATCTAATAGGACCATGGTCCTGCTACAAGAGATATTCAGCAGGAGTTTGAGAATGAACGCTGAAGAAGAAGTTACATCTTCAGGTCAGTTGCTAGGATGAAGCTCCCAGTCTTCTTCAGGTCAGAGCGGCTGCCAGTCTTTTTCTGACTGACCATAAAGACGCAAAAGGTCATTACACCATCATCATGCGCCACTTCAGCTGGCGATCATGGCTCTCCAAAGCTCTCTAAATCCAGTATTTTGCAACAGCATTATTGTTGTTTCCCTGTCTTGCCAGGTTGTTAAACTAATATTTTCTCACATTGCTGTCCTCTGTCTGTTCCCTTCAATCTTGCCTGTTGCGACTTGTTCTCCAAACCTCCTCGTCTCATAAAGTGGCCAAAAAATGAAGATTGTCTTTTTCTTATATTATTGATTACATCACATCGTGTTAAATGTTGGGCATCATTGACAACACAATTTTGTCCTGACTTGAGACACCATCTACTGCCTCTGGGTGCACAAAACAGAAGAGACAGTTATACGTGTGAATATTATACCCACCATCAGCATGCCGCAGTTTCATAACATTTTCCAACTCTTCATGACAAATCATCAATATCTGACTGAGGAACTCTTCTGCATCGTGCTGTACTCCAATCTGAAATCACAATAAAAATTGTTCATGCTCATTAGTTTATCAAAGGCAAACGTGTTATCTGTGAAAAGGGGGAGCAAAGAATAGCAACACTGTTTACCTTGTAAAAGGTGACTAAAGACATTATATGATGAAGTTAGCTGCACCATCCTATGACATAATGCATACTGTTCTCCGGACTACATCCTGCTAATCTGCAGGAGTTTGAGAGCGAACAAAGAACACTTGCCCACTTTTACTGTCATATATTTGTTCGGGAACTCATTTCCTAAAGATTGTTTGACACCAGACCTGTTTGTGCCCCTTCAAATGGGAATTAGTCCTGAACCACCTGGTGGGGAAACTTCGGTGTTCCGGATTCTTTTGGTCCTGAGAGATCTTGAGGGCAGACACCAGGATCACTTTCCCAGGTCAGATCAGCGACCCCAGTTTTTTTTCCTCAACTCAGTCCACCCATTTACCATATGGTGTCTCGCAGTTGATCAAAGCCCATGCAGTCTTTAAGTATGTGTACAGGAGATTGTGCTTCTCTAGAAAACAGTGCACTTCAACAGCATTGAAGTGGGGGAGCCCTACCTACCCCTACCAGGGACGTCTACAGGTGGCGGATAGTGCAATAGCCACTAGATGTTGAGGTCATCTGCGATATAAGCCAGCATCTCCCTGGACGAATAAGAAGCTGCAAACCAAAACAGTGTTGCTCCCTACCTGGATGGGGCGAGACATTAGGTATCACTTATATCCCCACTGAAACACTCCACGTGTCCAGTGACTGGCAGCATCTCACTTCAACTTTGCTCATCAATACATAATCTTATTTGCAATGTTTCTCCAAAATTTCTTTCTAATCACTGCTAAAACAATTATTTTCACAAAAGCCTTGGAGCACCACAAAATTTAATTCTAGAACCTCTGAAACATATTGAAGGCTTTTGACATATACACCAAAACATACACATCCCATCCCCAATAAGAACAGCAAAATGGTAGCATAAAGTTTAACCACAAGACGTTTGCCAAAACAAAATGAAAACAGAACAAAGACATTTGTTGAGGCTTGTATTTGTCTATAACATAAACATAACTTGTATTTAGTTATAACATAAACATACTTGCATTTAATGGTAACATAAACATAACTTGTATTTAGCTATAACATAATCATAACTTGTATTTAGCTATAACATAAACATACTTGCATTTAATGATAACAAACATAACTTGTATTGAGCTATAACATAAACATACTTGCATTTAGTGATGACATAAACATGAACTTACATGCAGACCCAGTATGCCTTGGGCCACACTAAGAAGGGGTGCTGGACTGAACGGTTGTCCCACATTGATATCCACATAGGCATTTTTTTTACTGCGGGGACCTAAGAATAGAGAATGCCACAATTTCACAAACAATAAACAAAATATTTATCAACCTGATCAAAATTGGCCACTTCCTGATCAAATCTTGCTGATGTTCTTCTTCTGCATTTGTTCTCAAACTCCTGCAGATTAGCAGGATGTAGTCTGGAGAACGGAATGTGTCGTGCCATATATTTGCTGCGATATCTGTGTATTTTGGTTAGATGTATCTGCTTTTCAGCATGACATCTGGATCACTTTGGCCCTATATGGAATGGGACAGTCAACTCCACCTCATAACCTCCTTAGTTGCCTCTAACGACATACATTGAATATAAAGTGTTGCTATTTTTTGCTCTCCTTTCGGGCTCCGTCAACACACAGGCCACATGGTCCTGAGTTTACATTATTAGTTTTAGTTTCCTGTGGAAAATAGAGCTGCCACTCTCTTCAACAATTTCTGCACTGTTATCCAATTGATTTGGTCTTTTCCTCCGCTGTTTCCATTTTCCAACACTTCTCTTAGCTCTCCAGTCCAGAGCCCATCTATGTCTTCAGTCTTCTTTTGGGGGTTGCGTTCAATCCATGTCTATTTTTTTACTTTTATTTAGCACCAGCAGGCACAAAACTTACATAATATTGTTAGATGATTACACTCTCCCCCCCCCCCCCCCTTGTAGGCATAAAACTTACATATTATTGGTTTATGTACAGAGAATGGAAATGCGTTGCGCCACCATTTTATTTGTGCCAATGGCCCGACACATCTGCCTTACATATCTAACAGAACAATAAACTTACTTTTTTTAAATTTCAGATTATTACCATACCATACTCAGGGTGTAGTGATCAGCTAAGCATTTTTTTCGCAGTAGTGATTTTCGACAACTAGAAAATGTCAGCCAACTTTGAATATGTCAGATCAACCATTGACACCACAAGAGGTTGCTCAGCAGAGATCAGAAAGAGATTACCAATGATCCTACAAAAACATCACAAATGAAAAATATATGGCAAAAGGCAAGCATAAAAAAGAAACAACTATTTATCGTTGTCTGTTTGAGATCCGTAGGAATTGCGAGCGACTAGCTCTTACTTCCTATGCACAGTGGAATTGTTTTTATGAGCTTTCTTTCATACCCAGGAGACTTCAGCTTTCATCAATGCCTATTAAAGGAGCCTTCTACTCAGAGGTGCCAACAACTATTTAAGAAGCTATATTTTTTTCAGCGGCAACATATGGTTGTGAGACGTGGGCAATGACATCCACAATGAAAAGACAATATCGACATTTGAAATGAAATGTTATCGAAAAAACCTAAGGATATCATGAACAGAAAGGGGAACCATCGCAGACATAGCAAAGACCTAAATATTTATGGCTTCTAAAAACTATCAAAAAACACAAGCAAACATATTTCAGACATATTCTTCTTCTTCTGCGTTTGTTCTCAAACTCCTGCAGATTAGCAGGACGTAGTCCGGAGAACGGAATGCGTTGTGTCATGGTTTACAGCATTGATGCGATGTCTGTACCTTTCGGCCTGACACATCCGACTTCAGCAAGGCTTTGGGTCACTGACCCTATATGGGATGGGACAGCCAACTCCATCTCATAACCTCCTTTTACGACATGCGTGGAAGATAAACAGTGTTGCTATCTTTGCTCCCCTTTCAGGCCCCGGCAACACACGGGCAATTTCAGACATATAACAAGGTTTAGAAATATTAGTCATGGAGGGAAGTGTTCCAGAAAGAGAACAAGAGACTGACCAAGACTATGATGGACACAGGATACTGAAGAGTTTCTGAACATGACAGAGTGGCAGTGTAGACAATGTTCTGTACATAGATATAGTGATTTTCTAGGCAATATTTATATACACTAAGTTGCCATTGATTTTTGAACAGTTTTGATGCACAATTGTCTATTGTATCTAGTTTTTTGGCCATCCAGGATGAACATTATACCTCTCCGCCACAAAGTAGACAGCTAGTTAAAAGTGACCACAATTAAAAAACTTACCTTGATTTCTAATTCTCTGGCCATTCTGGAATGAGTTGACAAACTGGACCCTAAAGGTAGAAATAACAGATTAATGAGTTCTGAAAAGTGTAGCCAACTCAAGTATTATGCAACAAACACAAGTCACAATTCAACTGAAACAGAATGAAATCACAAAAATCTAAAAATTTCTCTTCGGTATTTCAAATTTCTACACCCTACAATGTTCTCAATCGTAAAACAGGACAGTGAGAAAGTAGAGGTAACGGAGATGTGGTTCTATAGATGAATGCTGAAATATCATTGACTGCCAGGTAAACTAATGTGAAGGTGTTGAAATAGCCAAATGCAAGACAGAGCTTAATCAATAATAAAAAGACAATCTTCATTCTTTGGCCAGGTTATGAGACAAGGAGGTTTGGAGAACATAGTTACAACAGGCAAGATTGAAGACCAATGAGACAAATGGAGACAAACTGAAAAAATATTAGACAGTTTGACAACCTGACACGGCAGGGAAACAACTATGATCCGGATACAAAACACTTCTTCTTCAGCATTCATTCTCAAACTCACATTAGATCTCTCTTGTAGCAGGACCATGGTCCTATTAGTTTTCCAGCAGGATGTAGTCCAGAGAATGGAAATGCATTGTGTCACCGTTTTAGTTGCGCTAATGGCCCGACACATCCGTCTTCGGTAGATACAAAACACTGGTGATAGAGAGCTGTAGAGCCATGATCACCAACGCCAGTTGGCATGGCACTAGATGATGTTATAATTTGCAAATTGGTTTGGTAACAAAAAACTGCCTATATGACTATATATATGTATGCAAGTATAAGTGTGTGTATATATATATATGACTATATTATCAGAGTATATGGAAGGTCTGTATGTTTTACCTGTGGCCTACCAGATAAACCATACTACTGTCTTAGACTTCCAGTGACAATTCATCTTGACAGTCATATGTTTCATGTTGTATGCCATCTTGACAGTCATATGTTTCATGTTGTATGCCCTGTTATCCCTCACTCACGGATTAAATAGTCATATGTTTCATGTTGTATGCCCTGTTATCCCTCACTCACGGATTAAATAGTCATATGTTTCATGTTGTATGCCCTGTTATCCCTCACTCACGGATTAAATGTATGTCTTGTCTTCAACTTCTTACAATTTCTCTCACACAATCAGTATGGGTGACGAAGATATGCATGTCAGAGGATTTTCCACAGACCGTTTGCGCCAGACTCCTAGGTAGGGAATGTCAGGTGTACCATCACTGATTCAACGAATCACCGAGTCAACGAATCACCGAGTCAACGAATCAGAAAAATAATGAAATAGTTGATACAGATGTATATGCTACAATCCCTGCAAAATGTGATAATCTTTGGATACAGCTGCCTGGAATATCTCCTTTCAGGGACTATAACGTGTCCATTAGCTTCCTGACGCAACCACAACTTTGAGACAACAAATATTGTCGAGAACACTATGGGATGCAAGGAGATGATGATAGGACAACATTCTGGACCAGATGATGATAGGAATAGGATGTATTTTATAGCAACACTGTTTACCTTCCATGCATGTCGTAAGAGGTGACTACGGAGGTTATGGGATGACCATCCAAACAGCAGTAAAAGATGTGTTAGGGCATGAACAGAATAATCTGCAGAAAAGGGTAGCTTACCTTCACAGGATGACTACCATCTACTTAACAGACAAGAATAGGCCATCATATTTCGACTCAGAACTGGACACGATAGACTAAACATCCATGTTTACAAAATTTAAAATTGGCACATCAGCAAAGTGTACATGTGGGCAAGCCAACCAAACTTCAAAGCATATCCTTCAAGAATGTACAAACTATGACACATTAAGATGCACATACCGGCCTTCTGATACACCAATGAATGTTAAACTTCATGGTACAAAACAAGAAATGGAAAACACTGTCCAATTTATACAAGAAACAACATTGCAGATATAGGCATCATTAGCCAACAATTTATACAAGAAACAACATTGCAGATATAGGCATTATTAGTAAACGAAAGAAGGAAGACGATCGATGTGTACTCACAGTGAATCAAAAATAGGTGTGGATGAGCAGCCACCTGGTCGTGTGGGCAGGTTTCTAAATGCCCTAAACATGTGAACAAAAGGCGGGCAGCCCATCAATACCTGCAACGTCTGGAATAAATTATTTTAAAAAACCAAAAAGAAATTAATTAAAATACTTATTGCATTAATTGTACAAAAGTATTTATGTGAGGTGATAATAGCAAATAAATAAATGTATTTTAAATACCTACTACTATTGCAATTAAAAACGTTAAAGACAATGCAAATGAAATAAATAACGACAAAAAAGGTTGACGTTTTAATTAAAGTTCATCTGATAATTAATTCCGAAAAATATGAATTTAAGAACATATTTTTTTTAAATAAAAAAAATTGTTCATGTAGCATCTTATCAAAGGAGTAACAGAAATGAGAACACTTTATGTCATATGTTCAAGAAAAATAGTGAACATGCACTAAAAAACTGTGCACCATGAAGATACAGAAAACAAGAAACCAGGATAATATGTAGACTATCAGGAATGTGTCCAGACATTTGATTTTTGAACAAATGCTGTGGCAGTGTTACATGTTATACTGAATATTTATACAGCATTAATTTGATAGTAATTACTGTATTAATGTAACAGTACTTACTGTATTAATCTGATAGTAATTACTGTATTAATGTAATAGTACTTACTGTATTAATGTAATAGTACTTACTGTATTAATGTAATAGTACTTACTGTATTAATGTAATAGTACTTACTGTATTAATTTGATAGTAATTACTGTATTAATATAATAGTACTTACTGTATTAATGTAATAGTACTTACTGTATTAATATAATAGTACTTACTGTATTAATGTAATAGTACTTACTGTATTAATGTAATAGTACTTACTGTATTAATATAATAGTACTTACTGTATTAATGTAATAGTACTTACTGTATTAATATAATAGTACTTACTGTATTAATTTGATAGTAATTACTGTATTAATATAATAGTACTTACTGTATTAATCTGATAGTAATTACTGTATTAATGTAATAGTACTTACTGTATTAATGTAATAGTACTTACTGTATTAATTTGATAGTAATTACTGTATTAATATAATAGTACTTACTGTATTAATCTGATAGTAATTACTGTATTAATGTAATAGTACTTACTGTATTAATGTAATAGTACTTACTGTATTAATGTAATAGTACTTACTGTATTAATGTAATAGTACTTACTGTATTAATATAATAGTACTTACTGTATTAATATAATAGTACTTACTGTATTAATGTAATAGTACTTACTGTATTAATGTAATAGTACTTACTGTATTAATGTAATAGTACTTACTGTATTAATGTAATAGTACTTACTGTATTAATGTAATAGTACTTACTGTATTAATATAATAGTACTTACTGTATTAATGTAATAGTACTTACTGTATTAATGTAATAGTACTTACTGTATTAATATAATAGTACTTACTGTATTAATGTAATAGTACTTACTGTATTAATATAATAGTACTTACTGTATTAATGTAATAGTACTTACTGTATTAATGTAATAGTACTTACTGTATTAATGTAACAGTACTTACTGTATTAATATAATAGTACTTACTGTATTAATGTAATAGTACTTACTGTATTAATTTGATAGTAATTACTGTATTAATGTAATAGTACTTACTGTATTAATTTGATAGTAATTACTGTATTAATTTGATAGTAATTACTGTATTAATGTAATAGTACTTACTGTATTAATGTAATAGTACTTACTGTATTAATGTAATAGTACTTACTGTATTAATTTGATAGTAATTACTGCATTAATGTAATAGTACTTACTGTATTAATTTGATAGTAATTACTGGAGTTCTGTTTCGGAACCTGTGTCCCCCTATTTGATTATTTCTCTTGGCTTTGTTTATAAGTTTATGTTTATCATGTATCAATTTAAATTTATTCTTCTTCTTTGTTCATTCTCAAACTCCCGCTGATCTTCCTTACAGCAGGACCATGGTCCTACTAGATTTCCAGCAGGATGTAGTCAAGAGAATGGAAATGTGTTGTGTCACCGTTTTATTTGTGCAGTGGCCCGACACATCCGTCTTCTGCGGCTAAATTTATTCAGGGTTAGTAATATAAAACATAACTAACCCTAACCCTAAATTTTGAATATTTAAATTAATTATTAATGTAATATTTAGATTAATTAATCCTAAAATAAGCAGGGAGACACAGGTTCCAAACCAGAACCAATTAATTTAATAGTACTTAGTAGATTAATTTAATAGTACTTAGTAGATTAATTTAATAGTACCTACTGCAATAATTTGATAGTACTTACTGCAATAATTTGATAGTACTTACTGCAATAATTTAGCCTGTGTGTTGCGAGGGCCCGAAATTGGAGAAAAGAATAGCAACACTGTTTACCTTCCATGCATGTCATAAAAGACGACTAAGAAGGTTATGGGATGGAGTTGGCTGTCCCATCCCATATAGGGTCGGTGACCCACAGCCATGCTGAAGTCGGATGTGTCAGGCCAAAAGGCGCAGATATCGCAGCAATGCTGTAAACCATGACACAACACATTTCATTCTCCGGACTACATCCTGCTAATCTGCAGGAGTTTGAGAACGAACACAGAAGAAGAAGATTGCAATAATTTGATAGTACTTGCTGCAATAATTTGATAGTACTTACTGCATTCATGAAACATGTGTTGCTTCCGTTCACAAGGCCCCTAGGCTGTATCACGATGGGAGTATGAGTAATAGGTAGATTACACAGTTGCTCTGTAAAAATACATTAGACATTATTGCAAATAAAGTATGCGTGTTGTGTGGCGATCGCATTTTTTAACTCAATAATAACGCATGATTGTTACAGTATATGAATACATGTCTAGCTTACACTTCCTGACAGAACAAATGAACAATTCAGCTCAGTCAATCACTTTCATATATTTACTGCTATTTTATTGATTTGGTTGGTTGCTGATCCAGCGGTACATGGGCTCATGCCCTTTGACCCAATGCCATTGTGTGATATATGCATGTGTTTGTGAGCTGTTGTTTTATTCCATATAATTTGTTCCATTTATCTGGCATTGGAGGGAGAAGCATTTTCCTGATGTCCTCCAACGCTGGGCATTCAAAAAAGGTAGTGGTCAACAGTTTCATTTTATTGATTTACATTACATTACTCTGTCATCATTGGGAGCCACGTTAGCGCACTGGCTTTGCATATGAGTGGTCCTGGGTTCATTCCCCAGTTGAGGCGGAAATGTTTTTCAGATCGCAGCAACTCCCAGGTCGACTCAGCCTTAAAAGGGTACTGGATTAATCCGGTAAGCAAAGACAGAGGGAGAGGAGATGGCTACCGCCATAATTTTCAGAGCCTCTGAAATGTGAAATCGCTAACATCTCACACCCCTACGGCATTAATAAATACTATGGGTTACTTTACTTTTTTTTCACTGTCATCATGCCATACTTCTGATCTATAGATTCAAATTCTGATGTGGTGATACTACAATTCAACCCCGTGCTCCCAGAATATGTGTATAAGTGTGTCAGGGATAGGCCCAACAAGTTGGAAATATATGAGCTGCAGCAACACAGTGTAGATGAATGATTAATGAATGGAAACAGGTGACATTTTTACCAATAGTTAAATAAAAAATACAAGGTCTGGAAAGAAAATAATAAAATAGAATACATCAATGGATAGTACTTTCTTTTACCACAAAATCACCTGTTTCACTGACCAACAGTAATGGTGTAAATGGAAAGATAGGTGGACAATCATGGGTCCACTCTCACAGATCCACCCATATAATGTGGATAGGGGAATGTTTCTATCAGCCAAAGAGGAAACAATCAAGCGGTAATGAAAAACTGGTCACAATCAATTCTAGTCTTGATTAAGGCCAGCAACATGGCACTCAGGCATTTCCGTAAATTCTTGGCTCACCTATCAATCCAAAGATGTATAAGCTAAAGTACCTGTCAGACATTTATGCATTCTTCTAATCTTTCCAGGCAGGAGATACATTCTTTCCACTCGTTGGTAGCTCCTATTTCTATAATTTTCTGGACATGTATACCATCTCTTTCAGCCTCTTCTTCATCACTTTGCGGTGCATCTATAACTGCCATAATTAACTCGGCTCATGTTATCGCTGACCCATTCACTATAACATTAAGTAAAGGTAACCCATAGCATTTATTAATGTCGTAGGGATGTGAGATGTTCGCGATCTTACATTTCAGAGACTGCAAATGAGGGCGGTAGCCATCTCCTATCCCTCGCAGTCTTTACTTCCCGGATTAATCCGGTACCCATTTAAGGCTGGGACGACCCGGGAGCCGTTGCGATCTTAAAAACATTTCCGCCTCAACTGGGGAATGAACCCATACCACTTATATGTGAAGCCAGTTCTCTAACCACTGCGCTAAGCGGCTCCCTAACATAACATTGCCCGTCAATGAATCAGATCTATCGATGCCTACTCCTACATGGTCTGGTCAGTATGTCTATGTGATACTTTGGACATTCAATCAATCAAGTACCTTGCCGAATGGCGTAGGCGATCATGTTTCTCCACTACTCTCTGTCTCTTGTGTTGTCAATAAGCTCGGTTGGTGAGCTTCTACCTTGCCACAATACTAGTCCATCTCATAACATTTCTCCTTGTTGTCCCCTAGCTCTTCTCCCCATGATCTTTCTAGTGGTTATTAATTGTTCCGCCCATATGTTGCCAGGGCCTGAAAGGGGAGCAAAGAGTAGTAACACTGTTTACCTTCCACACATGTTGTAAAAAGCGACAAAGGAGGTTATGGGATGAAGTTGGCTGTCCCATCCCATATAGGGTCAGTGACCCAAAGCCATGCTGAAGTCAGATGTGTCCGGCCAAAAGGCGTAGATATCGCAGCAATGCTGTAAACATGACACAACGCATTCCGTTCTCCTGACTACATCCTGCTGATCTGCAGTAGTTTGAGAACGAACGCAGAAGAAGTATTTATGTGTAGTCACCCGTGTGACAACAGGGATCTTGACTTTCAGTTCATCTTCTGCATTGGAAGACGTATGGAAGGTAAGCAATTTTGTTATTCTTTGCTCCCCTCTTCTTCTGATCCTGGCAACACACAGATGAAAGGACTTTAACCGTTAGCACCAGCAGGGAGACACATTTAGCCAGAAGAATTGTCAATTTTTGAATCCTCAAGACGAAATCCATCGCCCAACACGTGGAACATAATCCCAAAAAAATATACCTGATTTTTTTTTAGAAAATGTTATAGCAACTCTTGTAGATATATTATTTAACTTCCGGTATCTATTATGACAGGAGACGTCGTGTGATTATGATTTGGAAATCTGAATAGTCTTTAGCCATCCGCATAGAGGCGAAGTGACATGACAGTGAATCAGGTTTTATATACTTTTGTTTTATCATTTGTTCATTGAAATCAATATTGATTGTGATTTTAAAGTGGAAATCTTGAGAGGTCATCATTATCAGGCGCCATGCCGGGTGGCGTAGGCGGTCATGGCTCTCCACAGCTCTCTGTCCACAGTATTATGTATCAAAGTCGTTGTTGTTTCTTTGCCATGCCAGGTTGTCAAACTGTCTAATATTTTCTCACGTTGTCGCCCTCTGTCTCTGGTGCCTTCAATCTTGCCTGTTGTGATTATGTTCTCTAAACCTGCCTGTCTCATGAAGTGGCCAAAAAAAGAAGATTGCCTTTTTCTTATATTGTTGATTAAGGTCTGTTTCGCATTTAACTCTTTTAACACCTCTACATTAGTTTTTCTGGCAGTCCATGGTATTCTCAGCATTCTTCTGTAGAACCACATCTCTGTTGCCTCCAATCTCCCACTTTCCAGTTTGTTTATTGTCCAAGACTCGCACCCATATGTTAGTATAGGGGTTATATAGCACTGCAGAACTCTCTTTCTCACCTCTAATGACAAGGTCATATTACACAGTATATTTTTCATTTTTCTGTTGTTTTTGCCTGTCCTATTCTGCATCTTATTTCTGTTGAACTTCTTCCATCTGCTGTTATAATTGTACCTAGATATTTGAATTGGTGGACCTGTTTTAATACTATATCATTCACTATGATCTTGCAAGGTGTGTTATTTTGTTTCTTTGAAATAACCATTACTTCTGTTTTCTTGATATTTAGGAAGAGGCCTTTCTCTTTGCTTTCTGTGACTACTACTTTAATTAATTTTTGAAGGTCTTCCTCTTGAGAGGTAAGTTATTCAAAAAAATTAAATAAAATATACCATGAGGTTCCACGTGGTTTTCATTATGTAAAATATATAATATTCAACAGATTTCAAGCGATCAAAAATACAATAGGTCTAGATCTAGATAGGTCTAAATCTGTCTTCATCACTTTTTCACTACGTCTCATATCACACACACACAAACAAAACTTACACCAATATATGCAGAATTCAATTTCTTATTTATATGTGCAAATATTATTTAAATATCTCTAACAACAAAAAATTTATCACATTTTCAAAACAGCCACCAACGATTATGTAATATTTCCAAAAACTAACTCAGCGGCGAGGGAGAAATTACGTAATTGTAAACAGGGCGTGCTAAAGGTTACGTTCAGGGTGCAAAGCATAGGGTCACTGTCTTCTTTCCAGGAGGAATGTTGTAGATGATCAAGGAAAGTTAGTAGATAGTGTGGAAAAATTATGGTCACTGCAGGTCTTGTCTCTATTACTTTTGTCTTCTGTCTTATTCGCCTGCTGCCTAATGAATTAGCATAAGTGTCTTAGGTTAATGGAGTAAACTACTACAGAAATCTGGAGGGTATCTCCTGCAGTTCTTTATTTCCAAGAGTATTGGCATTGCCTTTCCCTTGGAATCAATCAACAGTACCTAGAGGGGGCTTGTACAAATGGGTTACTTCACTTGACAGAATAATCTCGCAGAAGAATGATAAGATAGTTGGATCAGATGTGGTGGTGCTGTGCTTCTAGCAGGATGTGGTAATACTGGGATACTGACACACTGTATTGCCTCCCTTTTAGGACTAAATTATGCATCCATAAACCCCCCCCCCCTCCCTTACACATCAATTTCTTTGGGACCACAACTGAAACAAACCTGTGATTTTGTCAGAAAGGCTTTTGACTGGCAGCTAAAGGATTATTTCATCATCACAATATTCTCATTATTCTCATCTATCAACAATCTGTGATGCTCGCATCCATATTTCAGATTATGAAACTTCAGAGACCAGATATGTTATGGCCAAGAGGGCATCCATATTTCAGATTATGAAACTTCAGAGACCAGATATGTTATGGCCAAGAGGGCATCCATATTTCAGATTATGAAACTTCAGAGACCAGATATGTTATGGTCAAGAGGGCATCCATATTTCAGATTATGAAACTTCAGAGACCAGATATGTTATGGCCAAGAGGGCATCCATATTTCAGATTATGAAACTTCAGAGACCAGATATGTTATGGCCAAGAGGGCATCCATATTTCAGATTATGAAACTTCAGAGACCAGATATGTTATGGTCAAGAGGGCATCCATATTTCAGATTATGAAACTTCAGAGACCAGATATGTTATGGCCAAGAGGGCATCCATATTTCAGATTATGAAACTTCAGAGACCAGATATGTTATGGCCAAGAGGGCAATCAAAGAGCTGTGGTACACTGGGTGGACAAAAATATAACAAAAACATTGTCGGATAGCCTACACTTTTCATATTGTACATTATATATTTTTTTCATATTATTTTTTAACTACATTTGACTTGAAACAGAAATCATCCCAGTATACTATTTCTTAGGGAGCCACATAGCGCAGTGGTTAGTGTACTGGCTTCGCAAATGAGTGGTCCTGGATTCATTCCCCAGTTGAGGCGGAAATGTTTTTCAGATCGCAAAGGCTCCCGGGTCGACCCAGGCTTAAATGGGTACAGGATTAATCCGGGAAGTAAAGACTGCGAGGGAGAGGAGATGGCTATCGCCCTCATTTACAGATCCACTGAAATGTGAGATCGCTAACATCTCACACCCTTACGGCATTAATAAATGCTATGGGTTACTTTACTGTCTTACTATCTCTTGTTAGTGAAGTTATCACTAGCTTCCAATTTAGTGGTATCAAGTTTTGTTTCAAAGACTAAAATTCCAAATAAAAAGGATTACAGGTAATCAAAAATTCTCACACAAAGTAACTGACTAGTTCAACGATTGTGACTTACCTAAAAGTTTAGGAACCAGAGGATCATTTTGAACACCTACAGGAATAACTTTATCAGTGCACACAAATGCTTGTTTGGCTTCTGTTTTGTCTTTCTCCTGCCAATATTTCACACTTTTGACCTCCTCTATTAAAATAGCATTAGGTACAGCAGCTGCGACAGTCTCTGAAGATTTGGGGGCAACGGTAGCACCGGCTATAGCACTACCGGAACCTTTGCTCCCGAACAAACTACTCCACATTTTAGCAGGTGGAGTCTTTTTCAAGCTGAGTTCACCAGCAGCATCCTTACTGGTGTTATCATGCTGTTCCAGAATTTTGCAGCTGGGACTAAGGGCAGCGCTTGAAGTGTCAGCTGTAGTTGTGGAAGGACTGCTTGGTGTACTAACTTCAGTTGCTTCCAGTAGATGTCTTTTATTATTACTAATGGTGTTGTCCTGTTTCTCCTTAATGTTCTCCGTATCTGAAATGTTCAAAACTTCCATTTCTATCACAACCTGACAATTGTCAGCTTCACTGGGTTTGGACAGTGTCTTACTTGTTAATTGCTTGTTATTGTCCGCAGGAAAAGTACTAAACACAATAGGACCTCCAAATTCTATTGACGGTGGTCTCTGAGTAGGTGGTAGTCCTGTGATTGGCCGTGACTGAGATGTGAAGGCTACATTACTGTGACTAATGTTATCAAATACAGGATTGTCAGAAATATTGCTAGTATGCTTAGGCGGCACAATGTTTGCCTGAGAGATGTAAACAACATGTGGGTGCTGCATTTCCTGATGACCCACAGACACCACCTGTGAACCAACTGTGGTTATGTTGGCGGCTTCTAGTGATACATGAGTCACAGGTAGTGGGTAGGTCGGTGAAGCGTGTGTTGTAATGTCACTGGGGTATGTGAATTGTTGACAGGTTGAATCAATAGGTGGTCGTGTTACTTGCAGAGACAGGTCTACGGGTTCTGACTGAAGCATAGGAGTAGTTTGGTAGTGAGGCTGCATGTGGTGACTGGAAACTCCTGGTATAGCATACATGGGCTGAACACTGCTGAGTGCTGTTACAAAGGCCATTGTAGTGTCTCCACTAGCTGTCAAAGCAGGATTTGGAAATACATATCCACCTGGCACTGTCATTGGATAATGAGCACCCGCAGGAGGGCACATTGTAGGGTCTCCATGTGCCCAATGTAGCGGGATGGAAAAACCAACAATTGGAGGTGCTGGAATAACTGACTGAAAAGTTTCCGGCTCCTCAAACTGCTGCAATGGCACTGTACAAGAAAACAGTATTTTGTTACACAGTGAAATATATTACTAATAATAACTTAAGCATGTCTTCATTTGTTCTCTCAAACTCCTGCCATTAGCAGGATGTAGTCCGAAAACAGAATGCGGTTGAAGCATATGTCAAAACATCAATAACTAAATGAATGCTTGCGACATTTACAAAATTCATATCAATCTATTCATGCTCCCTCATGAGTTGCCAGGGTCTGAAAGGGCAGCAAAGAATAGCAAAACATCACATCCCATGCATGTTATAAGAGGCGATTGTGAGGGTTTTGAGAGGTGTAGTTGGCTCTTCTATTCCATATAGGGTTAACGTGACCCAGAGGTCATGCTGAAGTTGGATATCAAGCTGAGATGTGCAGATATTTCAGCTAAGCTGTAAAGACATAGTGCATTCTGATCAGTGGATGACATCCAGCAAATCTGAAGCAGTTTCAGAACGAATATGCAGAAGGATTCTTCTTCTTCTTTCGTTCACTTGAAACATGTCTATATCTGTAATTCTGTCTCCTTAATAAAACTCACTGTCTTTTTTAGTTCATACAGTGTCCCATAGAGCTTTGATTCCAGTGTTGTTTCCTCTGGCCAATATGTATGCCTCAGAGTTTCATGCTCAGAACACTCTTGAAGTATATGTTTGGCACTCTGTGCTGACTGTCCACATGTACACATGGCCGTGTTGCCAATCTTGAACTTTGTATACATGTGACTGCGGAGTCGGTTGTGTCCTGTTCTGAGACGTAGAATTATAACTTGTTCTGATCTGTTCATAATGTGATAGTCATCTTGTGTTGGTGTTTGTGGCTTTCTTATTGACTTGATCATCTGTTTTTTCTGATGGTAGGTGATTGGTATATCTGGTTGGTCTTCGGCAGCACCTTCCTTAGCCAGTTGGTCTGCTTTTTCATTTCCTGGTATTCCACAGTGAGAGGGTATCCACTGCATGGTTACCCTATACTGGTAAGACAATTCGCTAAGTAGTTTCTTTAAGTCTGTTAGTTTTCCAGACTGGAGAGCTTGAAGCACTGACCTTGCATCTGTCAGGAATACCACAGGCTGTAGGCCGGAGTTGGAGTTCAGCAGTTTTTTAGCTGCCACACTAATTGCCTGGATTTCTGCATCATAATTATTGCAGAATTTTCCTGTCGGTGTTCTGATTGTATCTCTAGGCTTGTGTGGATATTCTATATATACACCTGCACCTCCATTCCTCACAGCATTCTCTGCTGACCCATCTGTGTACACTCTGACCCATATATCTTGTGGATATTCCTCATCCAGGAAACTGAGGGTGACTGTCATTCGCTGCACACTGTTCTGTTCGTCCTCGCTTAGTATTCCTTTCACATGTGTCTGAATGTATATTGGCATTCCATGTCTTTCACTCCACGGGGTTTGTTCTGGTACAGACGTTAAGGGGCTGTCAACTTCAGGTAGGTCTGTAAGTTGTCTACGGAGTCGTTTAGCTTGATGGATAAAGCTGCTCCTTTTCAGTCGCCCCATTGCTAGATTTTTGAATCTTTCCTTCATTGGATGACTTGGCATACACTGAAACTTTTCTGCTTGAATTAGTACTTTTGTGTCTCTGCGTTCGCCAAGTGTTTGCATTCTTCCCATTTTCTGCATCTCTGCTATGGGTGTTGATTTCATTGCTCCCAACATTATTCTAAGTGCCTGGTTTTGCACTTTATCTAGATCTTGTAATGTGGTGTTTGATGCAGGACACCACGCAGCTGAACCATATTCCAGGTGTGGTCTTATGCCTTGCTGGTAAACTTTACTGAGTATATTTCCACTGGCTCCCCATGTGGTTCCACTTAGTTTTCTCAGGATAGCTAGCTTCCTCCTGGCTTTTGTTGTTGCTTTGTTTATGTGCTGCTTCCATGTCAGCTTATCATCAAAAGTAACTCCGAGGTATGTGGGTTGTTTGTCTTCTTTCAAGAGCTCTCCATCTATCTTGATATGACCCGCTTTTTGTTTTGGTGAGAGGGTAAAGAGTGTAGTGCTGCACTTATCTGTGTTAATGCTGACGCACCATCTATTTGCCCATAAGGTTAGGGCATCGATAGCTCTTTGTATTTGTTTAGTGGCCACTGTTGCATGTTCTTCCGTGCACCAGATCACCAGGTCATCAGCATACATTGCCACTTTGATCCCGTGTGGTAGTTCAGCAACTAGGTCATTGATGTAAACCAAGAAAAGTGTGGGTGACAGGACTCCTCCCTGGGGGACTCCATGACGCAGTAGAACTTTCTTGCTCTTGCGACCATCTAATTGTACCCTGGCTCTTCTATTATGCAGGTATGCTTTAACCCATTTGTACATTCTTGAGCTAACCCTGCAATTTCTTTAGGAGCCCTTCTTTCCAGACCTTATCAAATGCTTTCCTGAGGTCTATCCATGCTGCTAGTACCAGTTTCTTTTCTTGGAAGGCATCCTCAATCTCTTGGGAGAGGTAGGTTGCCTGATCTTCAGTAGAGTAGCACTGTCTGAAACCTGCTTGCTGTGATACCAGAAGGTTTTCACTTTCAAGGTACCACTGCATCCTAAGATTGATAATGCGTTCCATTGTTTTACATAGACAGCTTGTGAGGCTGATGGGCCTGTAGTTGGAGACTGTGTTGCCATCTTTTCCTGATTTGAGGAGTGGTATCATTATTGCTTCTCTCCACGCCTGTGGTACATTACCTGTGGACCAGCTTGTGTTAAAGATCTGCAGTAGCTTTGCTCTTGCTGCAATTCCCAGGTTTCTAATCATTTCATTGGACACTCCATCAGCTCCAGGGGACTTTTTCATTTTCAATTTGGATATTGCATGCTCCAGTTCTCTCATTGTGATTGGTGCCTCCATGACTTCAGGTATAGGTTCACCTTGTCCAATGTTTTGCTGGTTCTCTCGAACCTCCTGTTGTTTGTCTGGGCTGACTTTGACGTTATTGTCTTCTGCAAAGGAATCTGCAAAGTAATCAGCTGCATGTTTACCTGTTAAAATGTTTCTATCTTTATAAAGTGTGATCCTGGTATTTCTCCCTGTACCTTCATCATTTAGTTGTTTTACAAGTTTCCATAATTTCCTAGTATCTCTTTCTAGGTTCAGCGACTCTGTTTTTTCTTTCCAGCTGCTCCGTCTGGCTTGTAACTTGGCTCTTTGAAATTTAGCCTTTGTTTGCTGATATTTGTTGTGATGTTCTTGGCTAGGTCTGTTCTCAGCCTGCTGTCTAGATGTTTCCATCTCATTTTGCAGCTTTTCCAGTTCATCATTCCAGTAGGGTTTGTAGTTTTTGCGTGCCCCCCTGGGTATGGTTTTACTAGCAGCATGTAGTATACATCTATTAAATTCACTCACTGCTCTATTGATGTCTTTGTCCAAGTTCATGTCCTTAGCTAGAACACTGGTTAAATGCTGGTACATTTTCCAGTCTGCCCTTTTATAGTTCCACCTAGTGAGCGTGCTGCTGTCCTTGGTGAATTCATTGTGGATTTCCAGAAATACTGGTCTGTGGTCACTACCTCCAAGCTGCTTTCCAACAACACGTGTGATGTTCCATTCCAAGCCTGGTGAGTGGAATGCCAGGTCTGGTGTAGAGGTGGTGTGCCATGCTCTCGAGTAGAAGGTTGGCGAGTCTGCTGGCTGGTTAATAAGGATGAGATTATTTTCATCCTGCCAGCTCTCAAGTTCCTCACCTCTCTTGTCGATATGATCGTAGCCCCAGCTCTGAGAGTGGCTGTTGAAGTCACCACACACCATGAGTTTCTCTTTGTCTGGAATTGTGTCTAGTGCCATTGGTTTATCATTTGGGCAGTAGTAGTTCAGGAGATGGAATTCTGCACTGTCTGTTTTTAGGTGGAGCATCTGGTATTCTGCCCCTTCCATATATACTTCCAGCTGACATGCGCTGATATTGTTTTTAACAAGTGTCAGAATTCCACCCTTTCGCCTGTCCTTTCGGTCAGATCGGTAGCACTGGTAGCCTCTGATTTTGAAGGCTATGTCACTGCTGAGGTGTGTTTTTGGATACAGCATATGTTAACTTGTTCTTCAGAGGACATTTTCAAGTTCCAATTTTTTGCTGTATCCATCTCTTTTACTGTTGACACCCTCAGCATTCCAGTGCATTATTTTTATTGGTCGTTTGTTTGTTTGGCCAGTAGCTCTATTCCCTTGCCTCCTGGCTCCTCGAGGCAATTGAGAAGGACTTCCAGTAACTGAGGTTGGGCCCTTTCGAGGTATAGGGCCCGGCACCGTCCCTGCCTGAACGTCCGCCACAGGGCAGGCACCATAACTATTTATAGATGTAGACATGTTTCCATTGTGTTTTGTGCGTGGCATCCTGATTATCTGTGCGCCTTTTGGCTGGATGCCTCCGTCTTCAGCACTCTGCTTACTAGGGCAGGACTATGGTCCTGCTCGAGTGGGACTGCCCGACCAGTCTTAGTTTCCAGCCCCTGATGGCTGAACTAAGCCCCATCACCTCTGCACGGTGCTGGTCTCGATGGGGATGCAGAAGGATGAGAAGAAGTGTTCATGTAGCCGTTAACAAACTTTCTAGTCACAGGGAAAGTTGAGAAATGGTGCGATGGGATATCTTCTTCAGCGATCATTCTCAAACTCCCACTGCATCTCTTGTAGCAGGACCATGGTCCTATTAGATTTCAAGAAGGATGTAGTCTAGAGAATGGAAATGCGTTGTCTCCGGTTTTTTTGCGCCAATGGCCCAACACATCCGTCTTCGGTGGAGGATGGGATATGACGTCTGTGTTTCTGTTCGGTGATCGACTTTCCTGACAGCTTTGATGAGGGTCCTCTTTTCTTGGTAGGTGATTTCTTGGTCTTTTTGTTCATGTGTTGCTCCATCCTTTGCCAGGCTATCTGCCTGCTCATTTCCTGGTATGCCACAGTGGGATGATATTCGCTGTAGTACTACCCTTCTTCGGATGCTCACTTCTCGTATGGCTGCCTTCAGCTACAACAGTTTATCGCTGTGATGAGTTTGTAGGACAGACATTAAATCAATAAGAAACAACCTGTTGACATTAGCTTGTTGTGTGTCTGAAAGGGATGCAAAGAATTAAGAGGCGATTACTGAGGTTTTGTGGGGTAGGGTTGGGTGTCCCATCCTGTGACCTAGAAGCCATGCTGAAGTCAGATGTGTCAGGTCGAAAGGCACAAATATTGCACCCAAACTGTAAACAATGAAACTACAACAAAACATATGCTTTTAAGCTCAAATCACATGCATCAGCATGCTGGCCAAGTGAAAGTTAAATCAAACAACATATGCCCTCTGACATTTGCTTGAATGAATTCCATCAACTGTATAGTCTCTCCTTCCAGTGTCTTAGAAGTGGGGGGAGGCCAGAGGAAGTCACGGCTGGATAATATCAAGGAATGGACACTGTGTGATGTTTCCAAACTGATTAAGATGGTAGAGGGATAGATAGATATTCATGGAGATCTTTCTGCACAGATTGTCTTTATGTCACACCACTACAACCCTAATGAGTTATGTCTCAAAGTGACACACCTACAACCCTGACAGGCTATGTCTTAATGTGAGACCCCTACAACCCTGACAGGCTATGTCTTAATGTGAGACCCCTACAACCCTGGTGGGTTATGGGTTTTATTAGTATTATGGAATACAGACAATAATTCTTAGTTTTGAAATTATGGAATTCGAAAATTCTAGTTGTGAAGGATTTTAGTTAATTTTTTGCAGTTTTCTCTTTTTTCTTCTGTATTCATTCCAAAACGCCTCAGATTAGCAGGATGTAGCCCAGAGAACAAAATGTGCTGTGTCAGGGTTTACAGATTAGCTGTCTCATACAGAAAACGGATGCGCTGCGCCAGAAAGTGCAAAATAACGCAACTCTGTTGGGAAACTGGCAGCACAATGTACCTCACACTCCCCGGCGGAAATTATATGGACTATCATGTTGGTTATCAAAGAGCGAACACAGACATGGAACAGCTTATCTGATATCTTGTGACCAAACACATACAACTTCAGTATGGCTTCTTGTCACCCTGACCCTATAAGGGCTGGGACAGTTCCCCCCCCCCCCCATCTCCTTAACTGGCCTCCTATTGCATATGCGATAGGTAACTGTGTTGGTGTTCTTTCCTCTCGATTTCTTCTCCGTACATTCCCAGACTCCTGCAGATTAGCATGACGTAACCCGGAGAACAGAATGCGTTGTGCCATGATTTACAACTTAACTGAAATATCTGCACCTTTCTGTCTCTGACATGAATTCAGCTTAGCTTCTGGGTCATGTTGACACCATGGGATATTTTTGGTCCCACAAACATGTCAACTAAGCAAGTTGCATTTTACCATGAATCCTTGTACGTCTCTTGACTTCAGCACCTCATGCATGGATAGAACTGTGGTCCTGATATGTCCCGACGAGCCAGTCTCCACTCTGTTGGTTGGATTTAAGTCCTATCTCCTTGTCAAGGATATGACCTTGATGGGAATTCCATCGGATGGGAGACCAACTTCTCAAAATCTCCCTCATCTCCTACTACATATGTTTATGTGTGCGATAACAGCGTTGCTATTCTACACGTCCCCCTTCAGCCCGCGGCAACACATGATCAATGTGTGTTGAATTCTTCAAAAACATGTATATCCATTATATAAGCTGACTGAAATGAAGCCAGTCCTACAAATAATCTTCATTAAACAATGAATATATTGTATATGAAATGAATTTGGAGGAAATACACATCTACAAGTTGCAATACGAACTCACCAAAGTGTTTCTCAGGCTCCGAAGTGAATGGCAACTGATTGGTGTGGAAAAATAAGAATCAATAATACAGTTAAGTCTGCAAAATAAATGGTCTATATCTAAACAACAGAAATCAAACTAAACATTTAGTATTGAAGCAGTGGTCAGTCTTCAAGCTAATCAAATCACCATACAATTTAGTCTGGAATGGCACCAGGAAGGTAATATTTTCTCTGAATCTTATTATTGGCAACCAATTTTTTTGTATGAAAAATATTTGTCTTCAATAGCCTTATCCTCTTCTCATTCACAGTTTGACATGTCTACTCAGCAAGTCTGGTTTTCTTAATAAAGTCTGCTGCTGTATTTGAAAGTTCTTCAGTGCTCCCATAAAGCTTTCTGTGGATATCATCTCTGTGGGTCAGTGTTCTTCTCTTAACTGGTTTAGTGTATTGCAGTCTTGCAGGATATGTTCATCAGTCTGCCCACATGAGCACAGAGGTGATGGGACCAGTCTAGCCTATTTAAGTGGAATAGCCCTATAAAGAACATTATTACTTTGTTCTGCAGTTGACCCTCTTCTGTTTACTACATTTATATTGAGCTTTATAAACCATTTGTCCTATAAATATGTTTTTCTTCTTACTCTACATTAGTCTTCTTCTTCAGCGTTCATTCTCCAACTCCGGGCGGATCTCCCTTATAGCAGGACCATGATCCTACTAGATTTCCAGCAAGATGTGGTCACGAAAGTGGAAATGCGTTGTGTCGCCTTTTTATTTGCGCCAATGGCCTGACATATTAGTCTTCTGCGAGACTCTGCATTCATTCTAAAATGTCTACAGATTGCAGGATGTATCATGGCATGGTTTACAGCAGGCACAGAAAACCATAAATGGTCCGCATGATAATTTAGTTTGAGAACGTGGTTCTAAAACATTACATTACCTTCTTTCAAATATATTTGACAGATCATTGCTCTGACTTAAAATCACAACTATCTCAACTAAACAAAAGTGGTTCTCCAGTAGATTATGTCAATTAAACATCATAGCGAGGCACACAATCTTTTCCTCAATGCAAAAATTATAAACAGAGATGAACTCACATCTGCAATAATCATTGACACAAAATAACTAAACAACACAAGCTAAGATATTTCAAACACATAAAGAGACAATAGGTTTAGAAAGATTAATCATGGAGGGAAAAGTTCCAGGGAAGAGAACAAGCGGAAGACCAAAAGACACAGGATATCGCAAACCTTCTGAACATGACATTGGAAGATACTGGGCAGCTTGCACAGAAACATGAGACTTTATGTGACATTGGAAGTTACTGGGCAGCTTGCACAGAAACATGAGACTTATGTGACATTGGAAGTTACTGGGCAGCTTGCACAGAACATGAGACTTATGTGACATTGGAAGATACTGGGCAGCTTGCACAGAAACATGAGACTTATGTGACATTGGAAGATACTGGGCAGCTTGCACAGAAACATGAGACTTATGTGACATTGGAAGATACTGGGCAGCTTGCACAGAAACATGAGACTTATGTGACATTGGAAGATACTGGGCAGCTTGCACAGAAACATGAGACTTATGTGACATTGGAAGATACTGGGCAGCTAGCACAGAAACATGAGACTTATGTGACATTGGAAGATACTGGGCAGCTTGCACAGAAACATGAGACTTATGTGACATTGGAAGATACTGGGCAGCTTTCACAGAAACATGAGACTTATGTGACATTGGAAGTTACTGGGCAGCTTGCACAGAAACATGAGACTTATGTGACATTGGAAGATACTGGGCAGCTTTCACAGAAACATGAGACATAAGAGTGACATTGAAGATAACATTCTGTAAAAGACATATCACAAACATGATTTTTTTCAAAAACTTATATTAGAATAATGGATCCGCCGAAGACGGATGTGTCGGGCCATTGGCGCAAATAAAATGGTGACACACCGCAATTTCATTCTCTGGACTACATCCTGCTAGAAATCTAGTAGGACAATGGTCTTGCTACAAGGGAGAGCCAGCAGGAGTTTGAGAATGAACGATGATGAAGAAGAATAATGGATAATAAGACTGACATTTTCCTTCAATATTTTGATAATCTAGTAAGTCTCCTTCTTAGGAAACTTGACGGGATCTCCATTTTCCAGTTTGTTGGTGTTTTCACCACTTTCATATGTTTTACCAACTAGTTTTGTAAATTAATTCTGCTGAAGTATGATATTTATTCATTCTCAAACTCCTGCTTATTAGCAGTATGTTGTCCGGAGAATGGAATGTGTCATTTATAATTTAGCTGCAATGTCCGCATCTTTCAGCCTGACACATCTGACTTCAGCATGGCCTCTGGGTCACTGACAGCTACACCCCAAGAATTCCTTAGTCACCTCTTACAACATGCTTGGCAGATAACACTGTCACTATTCTTTGCTCCCCATTTGAGCACCATCAACACATGGGCAGAAATATTCTTTGCCTCCAATGGGGCCTCAATATATCTCCAATATATCCAATGGGGCCTTTCCATTTAGCAAAATCATAAATAACAATTGTAAATTCCAAATACGAACATAAAAAATAATCATTGGTAGCTTCGAATTAGCAAAATAAAAAATAATCATTGGTAGCTTCCAATTAACAACATCAAAATAGTAAATTTGTTCATGTCAAATCATACCTGTACTCCTGTGCACAATGAAGGTGTGTTGATTATTCTATCTAATTTGTGATATTCCTCTGCATTTAGATCATCCCAATCTATGAAAGAGAGGCCTTTGCAAGCACTCTGGGGAAAGAATATGGGGAAAGAATATGAGAAATTAGTATAGACATTTGACTAGGAAAGAAACGGTTCAAACCGGGCATCATCTCTACATTTAAATTTCTTTTTTATTTCTATTCTTTTCTCTGTTTTTGCTGTAAGGCAATAGCAGGATTGAATGACGATTAGTTTTCAGGCTATGGTACGTTTGGTAGCATGATATGCAATAATATTGTGACGTCTCAGAGCGTTGGTAACTCCTTCAATCTATCTTCTTCTTGGTCTTCCTCTGCCTCTTTCTGTTTCAATTTTCATGTGTATGCCCTTGCTGCTGGCCAATAAAGGTTCATTCTCATTAAATGGCCACACCATTGATCTCTCCTTGCTTCCGTTTTCTGTAGAAATACTTGCAAGATATTTAAACTCCTGAACTTAGACCAGATAAATGGAACACCTTATATGGAACAAAACAAGTTCACAAATATCCATTTAGCCTGTAGATGCTTTATGGTGACAATTTTCTACATGTATACTCTCCCTAGGTGTCCCCGATGTTGAAATATGTTACCACTGAGATAGCCATTTGTAGGAATGGACAACAATCTCCCATGTTAATTTCCCATCATGTTTTTATAATAAATATTAGCTAAAGTGATTGTCCTTGGATTTTTCGGTGATATATAAGCCCAGGCGTAATTAATTTGACCTTTTCACATTTGTAAACCAAACTGCTTGGTCCTAACTTCAGTTGCGCCATTTTGGGGGAATTCTTCCTCGATGATTTAGACAAAGATGATTTTTAAGTACTATAGAAAAGAAGAGATTCATTTATCTGTAACAACAAAAACGTTATCATGATTTCAAAACAGCCACCAACGATTGCATAATAACAGCAGCAGGAGAGAAATTGCGGTGCATCTTTCTTACTGGCATTCACTGTAAAGTTTGACCATAGTTTTGAGGTATTCCCCAAAGCTTAAGTTGCGCTGTTTGCCCAGAAATATGTTGCAGCTTGCGAGAGGTTGTGATATCACGGTTCCTGCGAATTGTAGGGCGGAATTATAGGGTTGGAATTTGGAAATTTGATTTTTTTTTTTTTTAAAGTAAAAAGGTAATAAATGGTCTAAAATATAAACAAATGTTTGGCGCATCTGCCGTTTAAGTGTGTTTGAATCGTTTTGGAGTTTGGTAGATCTGAGGTTAGTTAGTGGTTTTAGGAAAAAAGGGAGGTATAAAAAATAATAATAAAAGAGGGGGTATAAAAATAATAATAAAGGGGAGGAGTGGTATAAAAATAATAAAAAAGGGGGGGGTGGTATAAAAAATAAAAAAGGGTGAGGGGTGGTATAAAAAATAAAAAAGGGGCGAGGGGTGGTATAAAAAATAAAAATGGGGGAGGGGTGGTATAAAAATAAAAAGGTGGGAGGGGTAGTATTTAAAAATTATAAAAAGGGGAATCTCCCCCACATTACATCTGAATGCTTAGAGAAGGGGGCCTCCCCCCAGTTTTGTGTGGTTTAAGGAAAAAAAGGAGGGATGGGTATAAAAAATAATTTTAAAAGGGGGGTTGAGAAGATCGCCCCTCATTACATCTGAATGTTTAGAAAAGGGGGGGCCTCCCCAAGATGCTTTTCGCTCTACATCTAGTGCTTTTTCATATAAGCTGGTGCAAAGTTATTTAACAAGGTCGCACTAGTTTAGTGCTTTTCAGAACTTTGCTGGTGTGTTTTAATGCATTCTGCCACTATTTGGTGTTTCTGGTGCTTATTAGAAACATTTCTGGTGCTTTTATGATGAAATGAGTTGGCAACACTGGGCGAGGCGTGATCAGAAACCAATTAAAGCCGTGCATTTCAACAAAGTAGAGAACATGACCGGAGCTTATCATTTGTGTTATTCTTATGATTTGAGATTTATATTAGAAATAATATATGGTTTACAGAGTTTATCCACGACGGAACGGTGAATAAGGTGCTTCATTTTACCCATTTCACACTATTTACATTTTTAATTAGACGACTACAGATTTCCACTAGTAAAACCACCGCTCAAATCGATCAAATCTATTTTTAAAATGTCCCTGACACTTACATTCGCTTGATAGTGTAACGTCACTGCACGCTGCATTGTGGTTTTCTAGCGGAACACCGTGACCTCGCCTACTTAAAAATGAAAACAATGTGCTATTTATAGCGCGGTGGACACCATAAATCAAGATTTACCAAATTGCGTAACTGTAAACACAGCATGCCTAAGGTTAAAGAACTTAATAAATCTAGTTGCAAACATGACAAACGACGACATCACTAAATGTAAATCCTAGTCACAAGAAATTTTTAATAATAATAATAACCTAAGCAAAATTATCTCTGCATGCAAATCCTGGATGTCCAAGTACCTATAAGTTAGTACTAATTTACTACTAGTAGCTAAATCTTAGTACTACTGTGATTTATATTTGATGTGCTGTAGGTAGAGCTACCTGTAGGTAGTAGTCTGTAGCTAGCATTAATTAAATTTTAAGATAAAATTAAATTGTATCATCACATATTTATATTATCTATTATCATATATTAGGCAGCCTACTAGAAAATCGAACATGATGAATGATGTCTTAACTAGCATGCTAGAAATTAAACTTTCGGTAATAATCAGTTAACAGCGACGCGAGAATCGAGAATACATTAGAACATGTACAGTAGATAAATAAATGCACATGCCTCACATGGTGAGGATGGTGGTGACTTGATTTCACCGCAATTTCCAGAGGAAAAAACATGAATATCAACAAAACATTTATCAGAGTAAATAACAATCTTAGCAACTATGTTAACAAAGCATAATAACTTACCTCAGACTTATGAGCCATTGTGGTTGCAAGTACTCAAAACATATTTCGTTGACAATGAATTAGTAAACAGAATGTTACATTGGTGCAATATGAAGAACACCTATCACCATTTTGTTTTCTCGACACATGTAGGATTGATCATGGCCAGAATTTTAGACGATTTATTCAAGTTAATTGACAATTAGAAATTGTTCAAGGTAGAAGATAATATTTAGATTCTTACTAATTGCTCCAGTAATGGGTTTTATAAAACTTATCACTAATGTCGTCATTCTCTTCTCAATTATTTATGCCACTTTTATTAATTCAATGTAAATTAAATGTGTTTGGTTGGATTAACGGTACGAATTTGCAGTGTGGCATAGTTCTTAGATTTATGGGATAAGTTGGCACGTAGTTCATTGCTAAAATAATGAGTGTTGTACTTTTGATTTCAATTTCCCTTCTGTTATGAAATATGTTATTTGTACTACAACATTAGAGCCCAGTGATTGTCATTCCAGTTACTGCCGATGCGATTATATCATCAATACCACATTACGGAGATTGAACTTTTGCAAATAACATGCACATATACGTCGTCAGTGTCGTAGGGGCACCATATTGAATATTGGACGTATCAACACAAAGTCCTCCATCGAGTTCTATCTTCAGTTATGCGGATGAGTGAGAAAGACTGCCGACCTGCCCAGTACATGATTTTCTTGCATCCCCCCACACCTCTTCTTTCACCTTCGACTGTTTTCTGTAGTATTTTCTTCTTCTGCGTTCGCTCTCTTGTAACCACATCGAATAAATCATGTGATTTCCGCATAGGAGCGTGAAGTACGTTGTACTGCAAGATCCACAGTTTAACTGTGTTATTTGCGTCTCTGTTGGTTCACTTTGTGACGGGTCATCGAGGCCAGGAACACATCCGTTTTCATCATGCCTTTAATTCGGGTAGTAGGTTTCCATAGCCAGTGACAGCCTGCCTATCTGTCGACGGGAGCGCGGGTATGTAATGACTCTTCGCCGAGACGTTCTGTAGTATCGTTTTTGACAAGGAGTCAAGTCGACATATGGCCTACATATACAAAACATCGTCGTTTCACTTTCACTGTTGACGGTAATGGTTCTTGTGGACATCTAGGCCTGTACATGACAAGAACATGACCTTTTAGTACTAAGAATTTAGCCACAAGTAAGTAAAATACTTCCTTGGCATTTGTTCACCAAATGTCTCATCACAAAGAAGGAATAATTACAAACGAAAATTTATGAATGACCTTTTTTTTAAAAGGAAAATCCCCTTCTTACTGAAACCCATCTATGATACTGCCTGTATACATCTCTGTTTTATTTCTTACAAGTGTACAATTGTCTTCGTAAAATGTGTTTATAAAACTTGTATTAACACTTGTAAATTTGTAACCACTTGTATACGGTTGAAGGACCGCATCGTATCGCTAGGCACCGTAAAATAAGGAGGGGCGAAGGGTTCAAATCCCAACTTTGCAACTCAAAACAAGACTTTTAACACTAGGACTTGGACAAAAGGCGGGCGAAAACACCCCCAACCCCCACCTTAGCGATTTTTCACAAAAAGATCATCAAATGTTACATCAAAATTTAGATCAGATACGCGAAAACGCACGAATTAATATTTTTATGTAAAACCACCCCCTTTTAATGAGAACGTATCTAAGACGTTGCCTGTGTCCATCTTTCCATGTCTGCAGTGAATGTCCAACTCTTACAATCATACAACATAATGATAGCACTATTGATCGTTTGTTTATGTTCTCTCTCAAACTCCCATTAAATCTCTCGTGTAGGATGATGCTCCCACTAGACTATTAGCAGGACATACTCCTGATAACTACTGTGTCATTGCTTTATTTGCATCACTGGCCCGACACATTAGAATTTGGCGCGTGTAGCTAATACGTTTGCGCTCCCATTAGGAAATCATACGAAAGCAAGAAGACCTAAACCAACTCTAATGTCGAGCCTTCCTATACCGGAAATATGCTCGCGAAGAGAAATGGTTCCGAACCCGATGGGCTTAGGCAAGAAGGGGACAACGATGGCAGACCTGGCCCAACTCTACTGTCAAGATTTCCTATACCGGAAATACACTTGCAGAGAGAAAGGGTTCAGTACCTGATGGGCTCAGGCGCTATTGGGACAAGGTCGCTCAGCTCGAAAACGCCTTGCTCTCATACGCGTGGTGTGAGACTCTTTTGCGAGGGGTTCGCGATGTCTGTGAACGACGCCTCGGGTAGGAGGGCGAACGAGCCAGGGTCCAACTCTTCTGGCGAGTTCTTCCTCATACGGAACCAGGCTCGCGGATGAGAAAAGGTTCAGTACCCGATGGACACAGGCAGAGTTCGTCCAATTGCACGAGATGGGTTTATAGACGGTGGAGCACCTCGTGCCAGATAGACGCGCTCGACAAGCGTCTTGGCGAAGAGGCACTACACACCAGCGTGCCCGGCGACAGATACACAGGCTGTCACGGACTAGGGACCAAACCCGAAATAAAGGAATGACGAAAACGGATGTGCTGGACCTCGGATGTCCTGATCACAAGTGGCAAACTGGGGTTGCAAATAATCACAGTTTTACTTTGGAACTTGCAGCACAACGTACTTTACGCTCCCTGACGAAAATCACACGAAATATTCGTTGTGGTTATTTGAGAGCGAACCCTGAAGAAGAAGAAGATTTCAGATATCCGCCTCAATGTACGATCAGTGTTCATGGTATGAAATCTGTAGTGATCGTTTCCTTTGAAAAATCTCGGTGCTATTTTCATAGTGTCAATCTTGAACGTCGTTTCTCATCCGTGCATTCTCAACAATGCTGTATATAGAATCATTGACGCATCTGCTTCTCTGCTCTTTCAGCTAGCTACCCTCTTTCTCGAATAACACGTTTTCTCATGTGATTTGAACAAGTGAATACTCTGAAATGCCAGAGAAAAGCCGCAAGAGTGACCACACTGGAGAAAATGATGAAATCGGGAGAAAAACCGGTATAATACCATGCACAGAATACACCGAGAAAGAACAAATAAAATGGTTTGACATATCTTGCAAGAATGCCCCCAGTATGCAGACCTGAGAAACAAGACATGGTCCACCCCAATCAGCGTCGAAGAGAAACTGTATGGCACAGTGGAAATTCTAAAACAGACAGCAGCCTATATCGTAGAACCTGGAGTCCCAACCTGACTGAGCGATGATCGCCGAAGAACAAGAAATGGTTTGGACAATGGTTAGCACATCCGATTTCGGCATGCCTTGACAATTCGGGTGGGCTACCCTTAGCCTGTGACAGTCTCTATATCTGTCTCCAGGCACGCGTAGTGGCGACTCTTCGCCCACACGATTTTTGCTCTCGTCTGACTCGCACGAGGTGTTCCACTGTCTATGAACTTGCCTCGTGTAATTGGGCGTGCTGTGCTGGACTGACTAGCTTCACTGTATGTCGACAGTGTCGCTATATGTGGTGATGCTGGTGGTGTCGGAGATATTGTCTGTCTCTTGTGCAGTCAAATCTCTTTCCATCTGCTACCTTCACATTCTCGGACACGATACCCAAATGATTTGGCCAGAATTAGCTCGAGCTGCTGTATTTCTGTTTCCAGGGTGCACCGCGTGGAGGTACATTTGGGATCTTGGTTATCTGCTAACTCTGGGTCCGCCTAGAGCAATGCGTTCCCTTTGCACCCCTGGACACCTTATGAACATGAACCATAACCAACTACCAACAAGAACATATAACATAAAAAAATCCGGATACAAGGCCACAGGAAGACCTATAACAAGATAGATGGATAACATCAAGGCAAAACTGAGCAAATACGGATTCAACGAAGCCAAGATGACACATCTGGCCTTGGGTAAACAACTAAAACTCACAGTCACCACTCCTACGCTTAACGGCAGGCATAGATATTCTGACCATCATTCACCTGGGAATAGACAATACAATACCCTGTGCTATATTTATTTGCGTCATGTGGCCACACTTCTGATGTTGGTATAGCCTACCCGAGACCGGCAGAGTACTACTGTGACCTAGTAACGATATAGGGGACCTGTCAACTAAAACGTAAGCATGACCTAGTTTCCAATTTCCGTGTTATCGGTTGGTTTGGTTAAAAATAGCCTTGGCTTTTTTTTTGGCATGCGACTCCAAGTATGTAAATACTGACCAACGAGAACACGATATTAATCAAAATTGTCACGAATGACGTCGAGTCAAGTGGTCTTCTATAGTTGTATTAGACTGTGCTCTCATCGAACTTGGCTATTTTTGGTGGGTGACTCCAAGCAGCGTATATAAATAATGACCAGTGGATAGCAAGATAATAATCAAATACGTAACGAATGATGTCTTCTATATGCTACTTCAGATGGCCTACCTTTGATTCCAATAGGCATCTATTGCACGGGATTCCCATTCCCAGGAGCATGAAGTACAGTAGTTAGTGGTTACTCTCTAAGTTTAAATATATGGCTATTCTGATGTACTGCAGCGTTTCTCTCTGACGAGAGAACCGACTGATTCTTAATCTCAGTACTCTTGAGTCGTATGGCATCAACGACAAGCTATACTTCCAATAATGCCATACCTCCTTTCGTCCACCCGCACTCCTTCTCTGTTGCCCATCCATTCATTCTTACTCCCCATTTTTCTTCTCATCCCTTTCCTATATATCTTTGCACCCCCCAGCAACACACGGGCGTACTTTTGAGATGAAATACATAATTTAGTGGCTACTTTTTAGACTAAATGAAGAATTTAGTAGTTACTTTTGAGATGAAATACATAATTTAGTGGCTACTTTTTAGACTAAATGAAGAATTTAGTAGTTACTTTTGAGATGAAATACATAATTTAGTGGATACTTTTTAGACTAAATGAAGAATTTAGTAGTTAATTTTTCGTCTTCCGCATTCATTCTCAAACTCCCGCGATTTCTCTCTTGTAACAGGGAAATGGTCCTACTAGATTTCCAGCAGGGTGAAGTTTAAAGAATGGAAATGTGTTGTATCGTCGTTTTGTTAGCGCCAATTTCCCTATACACACATCTGTCGTCGGCGAGCGAGGTTTCTTTTGAGATGAAATACATAATTTAGAGAGCGGTTTAGGTGACATGACATACAGAATAATGCTTCTTGAAGTTCAGATACGTAATCATAATTGAACACTGAATGGTCATAAGCATTTAAGGCAGAGGTTGAAAGAGAAATATGAACACAGACAGCTCTGCTTTAGCTGCAGCACAGGTAGTGTGAACACGAAGATCATGGCAGTAAGCAGAGCAATGACGGATTTGACCACACACCTATATTAATTTAGGCTCTTTTACCACCGAAGACGGATGTGTCGGGCTATTGACGCAAATAAAATGGCGGCACAACGTATATCCATTTTCTGGACTACATTCTGTTGGAACATTGTCGTGCTGTAAGTGAGATGCAGTGGGAGTTTGAGAATGAACAAGTATGCTCTTTTAGCATCCCAATGAGCATGCTAAGAAAGATTTAAGAATGATTGGACACTTGTTGGAGTCGATACAGCGGTCTGACAAGAATCAATTGTGCATTGATGTGCTGATGTTAAGAGGACATGAACGCGCAGACAGGCATGATAGTACGACGATAGGCAGCAAATGCTTGTTGAGTCTGCAACCGTGAACACACTACATAAACATCATGCAAAGAGGGGTATGACCAAATGCTATGCAGGTAATCCGGAGACTTTTTGGTTGGTTGCTGATCCAGCAGCCCATGGGTTTACGGAAGTGTGGATATTTCATCAACCCAGCTATCACACCACCAGGAAGGTACGTATCTAACTATGCATTGCCCCAACCCAGCTATCACACCACCAGGAAGGTACGTATCTAACTATGCATTGCCCCAACCCAGCTATCATACCACCAGGAAGGTACGTATCTAACTATGCATTGCCCCAACCCAGCTATCACACCACCAGGAAGGTACGTATCTAACTATGCATTGCCCCAACCCAGCTATCACACCACCAGGAAGGTACGTATCTAACTATGCATTGCCCCAACCCAGCTATCACACCACCAGGAAGGTACGTATCTAACTATGCATTGCCCCAACCCAGCTATCACACCACCAGGAAGGTACGTATCTAACTATGCATTGCCCCAACCCAGCTATCACACCACCAGGAAGGTACGTATCTAACTATGCATTGCCCCAACCCAGCTATCACACCACCAGGAAGGTACGTATCTAACTATGCATTGCCCCAAGCCACTGCAGCCAAGATATAATTCACGGCGCCCGTGTGTTGCCGGACCCGAAAGGGGAGCAAAGAATAGCAACACTGTTTACCTTCCATGCATGTCGTAAAAGGCGACTAAGGAGGTTATGGGATGGAGTTGGCTGTCCTATCTCATATAGGGTCAGTGACCCAAAGCCATGTTGAAGTCGGATGTGCCAGGCCGAAAGGCGCAGATATCGCAGCAATGCTGTAAACAATAACACAACACATTCCGTTCATCAGACTACATCCTGCTAATCTGCAGGAATTCATCGCGCTCATTCCCCGCCACCAATTGCCTACTGGTTATGACAAACTTCTCTATGGCTTCCGGGCATGTAACCAAAGGAAAAGGGCATGCCACATCATGTTCAAGGCTTGTCACGTCCTGAGTCACTGTCTTTAAGATGGGCCTCAGCAATAGGAAAACAGTGTAGCTAGTCTCCCCCTTCCCAGTACAACTCTGGCTTCCTCACAACCACAGAGGGTGTCTGTGTATATATATATATATATACACACACACACAAACATGAAGAGTATAATTGTATAGATAACATACTACAAAGCAACCATAAGAATAGTCTCAATATAGCGGCATGTTGTCTAAGGTTTTCTGTTGCATGAGTAATTTGTATAGTGGGCCATTGGTGAGACCAACAAACATTGCATAAGCAGAGAGGAGACTGGTCAACTCGCACAGTGTCTGTGTAGTCATAGTCACTGAGGGATATATGGAGGAGATCCAAGCACTCATGGGTCAATATGCAATCAATCGTTATATGATGAGGGATATATTCAGGAGATCCAAGCACTCATGGGT
Source organism: Meghimatium bilineatum (assembly GCA_034231615.1). NCBI lineage: Eukaryota > Metazoa > Mollusca > Gastropoda > Stylommatophora > Philomycidae > Meghimatium > Meghimatium bilineatum. The sequence continues at coordinate 4,030,790 of CM067310.1, read as the reverse complement.
CAATATGCAATCAATCGTTATATAATGAGGGATATATTCAGGAGATCCAAGCACTCATGGGTCAATATGCAATCAATCGTTATATGATGAGGGATATATTCAGGAGATCCAAGCACTCATGGGTCAATATGCAATCAATCGTTATATGATGAGGGATATATTCAGGAGATCCAAGCACTCATGGGTCAATATGCAATCAATCGTTATATGATGAGGGATATATTCAGGAGATCCAAGCACTCATGGGTCAATATGCAATCAATCGTTATATGATGAGGGATATATTCAGGAGATCCAAGCACTCATGGGTCAATATGCAATCAATCGTTATATGATGAGGGATATATTCAGGAGATCCAAGCACTCATGGGTCAATATGCAATCAATCGTGCAGTCAGTTGCTATAAACTGAGAGATATATTCAGGAGATCCAAGCACTCGTGCAGTCAGTTTCTACAAACTGAGAGATATATTCAGGAGATCCAAGCACTCGTGTAGTCAGTTTCTACAAACTGAGAGATATATTCAGGAGATCCAAGCACTCGTGCAGTCAGTTGCTAATGCTGAGGGATATATTGAGGAGGATAGCCAAACACTCATGGGTTGAGGGTTCGATGTGCAGTGAAGATGATCTTTCGACTAACAAACAATAAGTGAACACCGTATTTGTAACATGATATTTATTTATCAAACATAAGAACACAATGACATAGAAGACAGAATGATACAAAGTGAGATAGGGTACAAATTAAGATTAACAATGATATTTACAAATATTTCATGCAAACAAAATCTTCCATATTCAACCAGCTCATGACTTTCTCACATGAAACGTAAATTCTTTTTCTGACAAGCTGACCTAAGTTGAGACCCTACAATGGATTTGTAATTTTATTAAATATAACACATACAATTTAGTGTTCCTTGTCTGCATTAGTTTCCTCAAACTCGTGTCAATTAACAGTCCAGAGAATGGAATTACATGTATTATGGTATATACAATGGCCGTGATATCCCTTGTAGCCAGACATATTTAACACCAGTGATCAACAGGATGGGTTGCACCAGCACATTTGTCGAATACGGCACAATGGCATGTTATGTTAACTATCCTTCACTGACCTTTTAGATCCACGCAACACATATGTCCAACCTCTAATAATAAGTATGTCAACAGCTAGTCTTACTGAATATTTCTACACTTATTTAGTCTTCTGGTGACGAAAATCTGTGACAGATGCAGTGACAAAACACACTGCTCATAGAAAATAAAAAGTGTCATACTTATTTCAGCACTGAATATGGCGCATTGGGCAAAAACCAGAGCTCTCCAGTGTGAGCAATGTGATGCTACTGTGTGCAATTCTTGCAAGTTGTTGGGACCCATAGTCATACTCTTTTTGATTATTCTGCAAAGAATCTCTTTTGGTGTTCCATTTTTCTTTTGCCATCTGGTACCCATTTTAATGCTTGTAGTGGTAATCTGTTTTCATTCAGTCTAAGTATATGTCCAATATAAGTCCATCATTTTCTTCATATTGTTGTTTGATATTTAACCTTTAGGACTCTGGATTAAAATTGCAATTTTTTCTCCTGCCCCTAGATTCTTTTTTGGAAAATTTGTGTTATTTATGTTGAGTATTTGGTAAACGCGATAACTTTTTTGGATCAAAATAATTTTACTTCATATAAACAAAGGAGTGAACAATGAATATAATCCATGTTTTTGTTGTTGTATATAACAGTTGTAAGTTGTAAGTTGTGAAGTTGAAAATTGAGGGGAAAACTGAAAACTCTATTAAAAAAATTGCAATATAATTTCTTGACGAGCCTAATACTTGAGCAATGTGTGGAAACATTGATAAAAATTTCCTAAACATCTATTGCTGCTGTATCAATGTTGTTTCATATTCAAACTTATCCAGCATTCATTCTGAAACTCCTGCTGGATCTCCCCTGTAGCATGACCATGGTCCTACTAGATTTCGTTTTGTTTGCGCCAATGTTCCGATACACCCGTCTTTGGCGGGATATCCAAACTAATATAATATGCACTGAATAAACGAATGAAACGTGAAGAAATCACATACTACTTATTCTTCAGCGTTCATTCTCAAACTCTAGCTTGATCTCCCTTACATGACCCAACACATCCGTTTTCAGCAGGAAATCATACAATGTCCTACGTCCAACACTAGGTCTAGAACTACAAACAACATTTTTTCATGGCACTCCTGATACATATTGTGTTTTTTTTTTTTTCAATGAATAAACAAACATTCTTATAATATAACAACAACTAAAACACAAAAAACAACAATTAAAACATGTAGACAGTACTGTCCATGGCAACTTGCTGTGACACGCCTTATTACACTTTATAGTCAAATATGGCGTCAAAAATTGACAAAGTCGTTCCCGAAATTAATTAACAAAATCAGCAGGCTTTATCCTTCTTACAATCGTAGTGTATAAAGGAATTTGTCCTTTAGGCTGTGACGTATCCCTAGCTTTGCGCAGCGGAAATTCTACTTCATATGAGCTTAACTTTGCGTGATTCCGTACTTATGAATATTATGGGGCATAGCAATGGGGGGCGAATGGAGATGACTACAGGCCCTAGTTACGTAATGACCTAGGTGACTATAAATGTCTATTAAGCGCGTAGAATTTTCTAAGACATTTATTTGCAAATGAATTTTCTAGTGGAATATACATATTTTTCATCTGCTCTGTATTTTCACATGGAACTATGTCTATAGCACATTACACTAGCCTTGCCCTCAATAAAATGTAATTATCTGATTAACCATCATATTCATGCTATTTTTAAGACCCAATAAATACATACTTTATTTTTGTGCAGCGTGTCCTAACTATGAAACAACGCCGACAGATTTAACAAATCGGTGAAAACACCTGTGAATAATTACTAGTTATTAGCGAATTCACCTGCACACCATGTCAGAATATGGTGGGCACAGCCATACTGGAATGGTGCGATATCCTAGATCAGTGTTTCCCAAAGTGGTCTATATGGGCCCTTCAGTGCTGTTTTGACTTAAAGGGGAGGCTATGTCAGTGAGGAAAAATATTGGGTGCGCATGAAATGTAAACGGAGGTCCACGTGAGCGTACGCATTGAGGCAGGTCATCATCAACAATTAGCTGTTCCACATGGCACAGATAGTGTGTACATACTTATAATAGACATAAAAATTACTTTATATATAAGTATATTCCATAAAATTAATCAAGTACCCATCTGTTTTGTGGTGCGCTATGTTTATGCGCAAGTCTTCATACAAGCAGCAATGTATCGTGAGCATAACACTTGTCCAGGCCAAATATAGTTACCACTCAACAGTTTTTTAATTTTATAATTGTCCACTTTACAATAAAAACATATCAAAGTGAGCAGCACTGTGTCAGATGTCAAAAAACACATTTTAAGTGAATATACTTAGGTAAATACAATATTTGGCAGGTCTATGGACAACTTAAAATTCAGGCAAGGAGTCTATGAGCAAAAAAGTTTGGGAACCACTGTCCTAGATGAACTGTTTTTAGTAATACTATCATTATGGTTGCCTTAATATAACTGTTTTGAGATGATAATCAAATTTGTCAACAAGTGCATATAACGGAAATTCTGTGGTTGCTGAATTGGATCAATAAAGTGTTTAGATGGATACAAAGGCAGGGGCAGATTATGCAAAAGATAGATTACAGAAATAAAAGAGTCCACTAAAACAAGCACACAAAAAGGCTGTGTTATGAGAACTCTAAAGCAAAAGAGTGTTGTGGTGTAAATGACGAATATACAACTCTGATCCTGATAAAAAACCCAACAATTATGAATGAATATTGTACCTCTAAGTCAACTAGGAATGTTATGGTGGCAGTCTATCAACATAAATCAACATCAAGGGGAGAAAGAACTTCATAGAAAGGTAACAATCAAGGTTATAACATTACAGGCCTAGTTAAAACTATAGGTTACCACAATGTAACAAGTCTCCTAATTGAAGGGGTTTTCCTATACAGATTACACATCACGTTCGGTATAGGGCCAATATAACTGAATGAGCATATCATTATTTTTATTTGTTCGTTCTAGCATGTTCCTATTGGATTTCCAGCAGGATGTAGACCTGAGAACTGAAATGCATTGTCGCAATTTATTTGCACCAATGGCCTGATACAAACAATTTCAGTGTTGGTAACTAATCATTGTTTTTACTACTTCCACTGAACAGTGGAAGTCTGTAATCATATCGCTAGAAGTGGACCAGTCATATGAGATAACTGGTTCTTGTACTTTACATGCTGGTCACCATGCTCAAAGCTAACCATGGTCATGCATGCTTGACATTGTTGCGGATATCTCTATCACTATCAACAGATGCCCACAGAGCATATCATAAAAGGTATCTAGTGATAGCTATGAATAAAGTTAAGTTACGTCCAAGGAGACGGGTCTCTGTTTAAAAACTCTGCGTCAATCTGAAATTTTAATTAATTTTTGATGTTATTCTGCCTACTAAATTCCTAGTTACAAAATGGCTGATTTAATTGTACTGAAATTTCTTTCAACTGATAATTGGTACCGTTGCAAAGAGTGTTCCCAGATGCTAAGATATACATACATGGGGCACATACTATAATATTAACCTACTACACTGCGGGAAGGACTACCACCTGGAACTGCACTATTAAAAAGCACCATCAAAAGATTGAACTGGTGGGTAAATAACAAAACACTGGGATGGCGTTTAGTATTTAATGCCAGGGAAATAAACAATAAAACACAAAGAACAATATTACTCTCCCATTTTATATTACATCCCAGAAATTGTAGACCCGTCTCCTAGGAAAGAACCGAAGTTATCCTCTAAATCAAATTGATACAGACGGCATTCATGAATTGATAAACTTATGCTCCAAATGGAAATATAAATGAATGTCTGAACCATTCTCAATACCAGAAAAATATGATTAATATGTCAAAACACAACTGACATCTCTTTCACGCAACCAGTAATGACCAGCGGATACAATTTCACACCCTTATAAAGTTACCAAACAAACTGAAATAATGAAGATACCTCTCAGTACTACAACAAAACTCTCACACAGTGTCAAAATAATTATACAAAAATCTGTCATTTATCTCAAAGGGAGTTGTGCTGCAAATCCAGTCTGGTAAGATGCAGAAAGGGTCTGTGATGATGGCATGAGAAGTTGATTTGCACGTATGGAATCTAAAAACAGGCTGTGGTAATTTGGTAGAGGAACATAGGCTGCTGTAATAATACGTCCTGCAAGTAGAAATGGAAAAACTTTGTCAAATTGAACACATGATGATAAAATAGAACAGAGCAGTACTGCAGTCTTCATTAACTAATAAGACCACACTGGTTTCTCTTATAAAGGAGATACTCTAATGCTCGTTGTAGCTACTTTCTCTATACACAATGGCTGACGTAAGTACACTGATCCTTATATCATGACGGCGACGAGTCATCCCACCCTGGAGATTTCCGCCTTTAAATGGCCCCATCTGACTTGATCTAAACTTGGGTTCTGGTTCTATTTCACTTCTATTGTGGATGTTATTGTGTCAGTGTTTCTGTAGCTTTTCTCATACATTTTCTTACAGTATTCTTCCGATATTTCTAAGATATCTCTGTTTTCTGTCAATTTGTTACCAAGTTGTCTTGGACGATGTTTAGTGCTGGCTTCAAGTCGTCAGTTACAGTTATCTCTTTGAACATACTATCACTTCTTCCCTGTTTGTTCATTTCCTCTATCTTGCTGCATGTCTTTAGTATATATTTATTTTTGTTGTATCTTGTATTCTTTATTTTCTTAGTGACTTCTTTGTGTTTACTGTGAGATGCAGTGTAATATTGTTTTCATTTGTCTTCTATCTTCAATTAGTTTGAGTTTCATCTGTGATGTAGCTTTTTTTCTTGGTAACTTTTCTGGGTATAAGATAAGAATACGCAGTCCTATCATAATATAAACATAAAAAAGACGTTTTATTTCACTGGCAGTTACAGATGTCCAGCACGTCTTCTTTTCTAGCATGTTCTTTGCATTATGTTACATAGAAATATGTTTGATGGGCTGCACATTGATAAAACTCTGGGTTGACAATGATGCTAAAGTATCCATAGTGTGTGGCAATCTCATCAAGATTACTTAAAAGCCCAAAATTTTCTACAAAATTCTCAGCTGCTACTTGAAAAACTACACCACCCCGGCGAAATTTGTGATATCATAATTAGTACCACAAATTTTCTTCTCGTTGTTGAAAACAGGTCTTTCTAACAAGAAACTTTCCACATTATAGCTGGTGTGCATATTGCCTACATCGTGCATATTTTATCATAACTACGGCTGTCATCACCCGCAACTTTTGAAAATTTCGTTAAACACTCTGACATGTTGATATACAAATGCTGAAGAGCAATGTTACTCTTGTCAGCACAATGCCATTCTTAAAAAAAACAACAACTCCTGCAGAGAGTTTGTTTATGTTATCACTGTGTGTGTTTGTTTATGTCAATGTGTGGTGCAGGTTAAAGTAAAGAATTGAGATAATTCTATATTCAAGATGAATGTTACCTGCATAAAATCGTCCATGCAGTGCATTGACAGAAGCCACAGCTGTAGATATACTTGGACACTTGACATAAACATTTCCTTGTGGAGAGTTCTTATCCACATAGATATGTAACACACCTCCATGTTTGTTGCACTCATCAATGACATCGTCACGAACCTCTTGATCCCAGTTGGCTCTAGTCTCTCTGTAATTCAAATGTCACTTTTGCTATAGTATTTTTCTAGAGTGATCAAATTTTTTAACGGAAATGAAGGACATTATTTTATAGACAAAAGTGGTCGTATGTGGACAGTGATGGAAGACAACAGTCAAACATATGTGACAGTCGTCAGCTTTGAGCATGGTGACCAACTTGTTAAGTACAAGAACCAGTTCGTTTGTGCAACTGGTCTATACTAGCTATATGGTTATAGACGTCAGCGCTTACTGGAAGTGGTAAAAATACTGAACATATTAATTACCATTGCTGAAGTTAGGTGTGTCTGGTCATTGATGTAAGTAAAACAGTGACACAATGCATTTCTGTTCTATGGAGGATATCTCGCTGGAAATCTAGTAGGACCATTTTCCTGCTATAAGAGAGACCCAGTGGGGGATTGAGAAGGAACTTTTTACAATCAACGTCAAAAAAGGCACTCGAAAAAAAGAGATCACTTCTCAAGAAAAAGAGGATACATGAACTTCACTATTATAATGCATTTATCAAGAAGTTTGATATCAAATACACAGGGGAGCAAAGAATAGCAACACTGTTTACCTTCCATGCACGTCATACAAGGCAACTAAGGAGGTTATGTGATGGAGTTAGCTGTCCCATTCCATATATGATCAGTGACCCAAAGCCATGCTGAAGTCGGATGTGTCAGGCCGAAAGGTGCAGATATGGCTGCAATGCTGTAAACCATGACACAACGTATTCTGTTCTCCGGACTACATCCTGCTGATCTGCAGGAGTTTGAGAACGAACGCAGAAGTTTCTTCCTTGCATGACATTTGATGGTAGGGTCATCTGCTTCCACATTTTTCATATATTGTGCTTTTATCATAGTTTTACATTCACAGTATGTATTATTACTTTTTATTTGTTCTAGTGATTCCCCTTTTCCTTGCTAGGAGATCAGCCTTTTCATTTCCAAGTATAACAGTGAACAGGGATCCACTGCAGTACTGTTTCTTTGCATCAGTTAGAAAGACTACATAACTGTTGTGACTCGGCAAGCAATTTATGAGAATTGTGGCTGCCTCTATTATGGCTTCCATATTTGCTATGAAATTTGTGGAATGTTTGCCTGTGGGTATAGATTTTTCTACTTCTTTTCCATCTGGTGTTACTATATATATATTCCTGCTCCTCCATCTAATACCGCTTCTTTCACAGATCCTTCTGTATATACATGTGTCCATATATCCTTTCTGTATGTGATTCTTAGTTGTCTCTTTTAGTACTTGTATAGTAGTTTCTGTTTTCAAACTAATGGTTGGTATATTGTTCATAATTCTTGGGAAGTTTTTCCTGTCCCAGGTGGGATATGTCTTAAAGATGTTTAGTGGTTTTAGGTTTTGTAGATCTTTCTACTGAATCGGATGTTTTCATTTCGTCGGATGACACTGATATTACAATTTCAGCACTAAGGTAGGTTCCTGCTTGTGCCAATAGTTTTCAATATAAATATGTGGACAGACAGCACATACTGTAAAACATTCTGTTCGACAGCAGTGCCCCAAACTAGACATAAACAGAAAGCTGCGTGGGAGTCTTAACGAATTTTTAAATACTGCAACACTTATCAAGAAATCCAGACTTGCTCTGTAGACATAAATGAGAAATTATTTAAATATGAACGAGAAGATATTGATATAAGGAAAGTAAGAACTAGTTTATACCTATTCCTGGATTACATTTATGTTTTACAATTATATTTAGCAACAGGCAAGGCAACTTAAAACTAATAAAATATATAATGGTTACATAAATTATAAAACTTACGTAGCTGGTTCAAACATGTTTGACAACATGAAACACTGTGTGGCAATTGGAGGGCTATTGGTCACTTGCGCAACAGCCGTTCCTGGAGTTGCAGCCAGATTAGACTGGATGCCAGCTTGCAAAGGTAGAGGTGCATACGGGTTGAGTGGGATGCCCCCAATGGTGGTTGAAGCTTGAGTGAGGTTGTTAAGGGCATTTGCTGCATACTGTGGTATCTGAAAGCCTGTGCCTAATAGAAAATCAAACATGCAATATTACTGTAAAATTATTTGTGTTTTAGAATGCTAGTTTGTTACACAAATGAGACATAGCTATTGTCTATCCTCAGGTAAATGATGGTTGATAGTATTCACATTTGCCGTTACGGGTAGGGGTGGGAATTTCAGTTTTCATTCCAAGGCCAGAAATGCAAGGGTAAAGAACCTGATGTTTTCTATCCACCATTTTTTGGGTCTACCTTTGGCGTAAGATCCTGATATTCTTTTGTTATATATATGCTCTTATTGGTATTTGGTTTGGGTGCATTCCCATAAGGTGACAGAACTATTTTACTTGCTGATTTTGATATGTTCAACATGTGATATTAAACCAACTCTTTTCCAAATGTCATTTCTTATTTTATCTAGTTTAGTAACCATTGCAGATGGTCATATAGAGGTGTAGCTGAAACATTAAAGCCACTTCCTGATGTACCTATACAAAACTCTAATGCCGCTACTATCACAATTTTTAAAAGTAAAAATTCAAAATTTCTCCAGTCCTTTTACATTATATTTTTGGCATATTGATTTCTTCTCCTGTTCCAATTTCTAACAAAACAAAGGTAGTGTCTTTACTGCAAGCAATTCCATTATAAATAACTTACAATTCTGACTAACACTTCATAGGCATCAGCAGACTCAAATTGATAGCTGCATACTCCAAAGTTATCTCCATCAACTAAGGGCACAGTGCACAAAAGAATGTTGGTTCAAAACAGAAATTAAAATTTTTAGCATGGGATATGCCAGTTGTACACACCCAGAATTTGGAACATAATGGGCTGGTAATAAACATCATCTTAAGTTGTATCTAAAGCAATCTTTAGTTACATAGGGGGAGGGGCATCAGAATTTGAGATATACTTAGGTGGTGCATGATTAAAAGAGAAAGTTGGGAAATCTAGAGCCGAGAGCAAACCAGAGTCTCACATTCCAACTAAGAACAAGCCACGCCTCCGTTTATAAACACCTGAACAGAATAAATCCATTACACGAACCAAATTGCAGACACTGTAACGTACAAGAGGAGACTATGAAACATGACTGTCCGATAAGAACTACTACAACCACTTCCAACTATACACAACTGCACCACAGCTGAGGAGAACCTGTGTATTTGCCACAAGGGCTATCAAGAGCTGCTGCACAGCGAAAGGGATTGAATCATCATTACTGATTTAGTGTTGCTTCACCTACTTTTCACTATAGTGCCTATTGATGACAGCTTTTGCCTCTTGTAGCTGATCAGACAGAAGTCATCCTATGGCAAGTTTCCTTCTGAGCCACATCCTTTGAAAATGCAGTTTGAAGGTATACACCTAGTCACCACTCTCTGGATGTTATGAGGTAGCTGCATTAGAACTGCCCTCAGTTCAGTATATTGGTGTAGGCTCGTTTGACTCAAATCACATGTTAACAGCATTACATTATGTTGTACGGCAATATCTACTAATTTTTTACAGGGTGTTCATTTCTGTCTTAAAATTGGCTGAGAATTTATCTCGGTGTTCTGCATTCTTAAATTTGTGCAGATTAGAAAGATGTAGTTCAGAAAGCAGATCACATTGTGTCATGGTTTACAGCTTTGCTGCGATGTCTGGACTTTTCAACATGACACATTAGACTACCTAGTGCTGGTTTCTGGGTCACTTCCTATGGGACAGCCAACTTCACCCCAGCCCCCGTAGTCATCCCTTACAACATGCATGGAAGGTAAACAGTGTTACTACTCTACATTCACATTTCAAGAACTGGTTATTCTAATAGGACGATGATACAGTCCATATCAGAAACAGATATAACATATAGGGTGTGCATAGTAAACCCAATACAATTTACTCTAGAGCACAAGTTTACAATCCCTGCAAGGCAAAGATTATCTGATTTTCATTGAACAAGACAGTTACAGACACACCACCTGCATGCGCATCGACAGGTAGCAGACCATCAAATACATAGCAATCATGTTCTATAGAAGCCTTTCATTTGCAATGTCAACAATGTGATAGACTATAGTTTAGGATTACTCACACAGGCCCTCAAACTCACGAGAGCAGTTTTAGGATGTATCAGAGATAAGCCAATTGCTGCCACGAGGCAATTAAAGCAACAGCGGAAGACAAAGTGAAGAGACTGTGCGTATTTAATTATATAAGTCATGGATACACTACAAAATGATAAAAGAGGATGTTGAAAGAGACAATGTACATGTTCAGAGAATGCACTGGGAGTGATCAGGGGAGCAAGTGTGTCCTCACTGGAAAGACCAGAAGAACCAACAACAAACAACTGAGCTCCCCTTTTGGATGGCTGATGGAAAGGCAAGCAGTGCATTAATGAGAATGTCCTTTATGCGATCATACTGGTTCCTAATTTAAGACCATTCAGATATCACTAGAGGACTGAAGGAACCATCATTAGCCCTTAAAAAAGTCAAAAGAAAACCAATATAGACATTAATTAATAATGCAACTGCTTCGTTGTACTAGAGCTGAAATAAGTTATTATTATATAAGCTGTATACATTGATAGCTTACCTTCTGCCAGCTTGGCCATCAGTTGCAACCGACCTGTGGCTCCTAGATCAAAACCTGCTCTGTCCATTTCATCAATGTCCAGTTGACCACTATGCCCCGTTCCCTGTCCTTCAGAAGTCCGCTCTGTAACATGCCCCACCTTCATTGGACGCCCAGCTAATTCAAATCCATTAAGCTGATCAAGTGCCTTCTTTGCATCATCAGCATTTGTAAACTGTGACATTGGAGAGAGAAATTGACACAAATTCTAATCTAATGATAGCAACACAGATTGTAATCAAAGTAAGAGATAACTTTATGAGAATTCTTTAGTGTTTACTCTCGAATCCCTACAGGATCTCTTGAGAATGAACACAAAATTTTAAAATTATTTTCTGATGCCTCCAATACACCAGATCGCAAAGATATGTCAAATCCAACACAGAGGTATGCTCTGTAGTTGATATTTTATGAAAGAAATCATTTTGCTTGTGTTATATAATCATCATCATCAAGTGATGTGCCGGATGGCATAAGTGTTCATGGAACTCCCCAAATCTCTTTGGCTCGTTGTGTGACTATACCATGCCATGTTGACTGTCCAATATTTTCTCACGCTGTCACCCTGTCTCTCTTGCCTGTTGTAACTATGTTCTCCAAACCTCACTGCCTCGTAATGTGGCCAAAAAATATCTCTTTCTTATATTATTTATTAGGCTCCACATATTTGACACTTTCAAAATCTCCCCATTAGTTTTTCTGGCAATATAAAATATGGCAGTCCATGGTATTCTCAGTATTCTTCTATAAAAATACATCTCTACTTTATGTGTTTATAATAGGCATATTAATTGATAACAAAATTTTATAACATTCAGCAATCAGCTGTTATTTTTGTGTGTGAGGTATACATGATAATGATATGTTCAAAGATTGTTTGTTGACAGCATGCACCATAATAAGGTACTTGCACATCAAAAGATTGGCACAAGAGTAATGGGGATCCATGTTGTGCTACTAGTTGTTAGCAAAATATAGAACAGATTACATTCCGCCATGAATTACATCTCAGCTGACACATCTTACTTCTTTGTCTAGTGTGACCAAGAATTTGACCTATGGGCGGCATAGAACACAGCTGCCTCCAAAACCTCATTAGTTGCTTCTTATGACATGCATGACAAGAGACAATCTTTGCCCCCATTTTAAGCCCTGGCAACACATGCTGTAAAGATGTTATGGGGTGAAGTTGGCTGTCCCATCTTATATAGGGTAAAATAGCCCGGAAGCCATATGTGTCAGGTCGAAAGCAGCAGATATCACAGCAAAGCTGAAAATTATGTTACAAAGAATACAGTAGCTGGACTACATCCTGCTAATCTGCAGGAGTCTGAATAAATGCTGGGATAGCTGCGCCTTTCTGCCTGACACATCCGACATCAGCAAGGCTATGGATCACTGACCCTATATGGGATGGGACAGCCAACTCCATCCCATAACCTCCTTGGTCGCTTTTTCTACGACATGCGTGGAAGGTAAAGTGTTGCTATTCTTTGCTTCCCTTTAAGGCCTCGCCAACATACGGGCGAGAATTCTATATTAATTCTATATCTACTCAATGTAACAGTAGAAATGTATTAAAAACAATTTAAACATTAATTTACTTACGCTAATGAAGCCAAAGCCAAGTGAACGTGCAGTGTCATGATCACGCATAATCTTGATGTCAGTTATCTGCAAATAACAAGACATCATAAATAGTTGTATGTGATTGATGAAGAAACAATCTCTTTAGCTGTGAGCAGGAAGCTCTTACAGCCCACTGTCTTCTCAGTTTTAAGACAGGTGACATCCAGATTTATATAAGGATTTCTCAAAGGCAAGCTTGCGCACATGTGTGTGTATGTATACAGATGCATGTATAATCCGTATTGCTCTCTGCAGACCCATGTGGAACATCCTGGAAACAGAAATACAGTTGCTTGTGCTGATTCTGACCAAAACTTTTAGAGATCATGTCCATAAATGTGGAGGTAGCAGATGGAAGGAGATTTGACTGCAAAATGACAGGCGATATCTCCAACACATGCAGCAGCACTGATGGCACACAGTGAAACTAGTCAGTTCAGCGGAAGCATTGGAGGGCAGCCAATGCACATGTTAAGAAATGGACAGATGTTATGAGAAATAATAAGAATTGGTGCGGTAATCACCATAAGGATAGCATAATGAGTACACAGAGGGAAGCACAGGGCCAGAGAACTAAAGTATTGTTTGCTTGAGACAATCTACTAGTTACCGGTGATCCCAGTCCGGGCACAACTCTACTGTCAAATCTTTCCTATACCGGAATCATGCTCGCTGAGAAAAAAAGGTTCAGTGCCCAATGGGCACAGGCACAACCCTCCAAGGAGACAAGATATGTTACGCTAGAGAACAAAAAGGTTTGTCCCCGATGCTCCTAAATTTGTGCATAGACTCAGACTTGGATGAGAGGTTAATGATGTTGGCGAATGAAACCTCGGCTAAGAGGGTGAAACGAGTCTGGGCCAACTCTTCTGTGGAGTTCTTCCTAAACTAGAACCAGGCCCGTGAATGAGAAAAGGTTCTGATGATGGGCACTGGCGCAACACGTCTAATTACACGAGACAAGTTTACAGACTGGAACACCTCATGCAAGATAGACGTAAAAGACAAATGTCTTGGTGGAGTCAGTACACATTCGCCACCTCGCGACAGACAAGAAGGTTGTCACTGGCTAGGTTAGCCCACCCGAAATGTCAAGGCATGCCAAAATTGGCTTTGCTGGGCCTACAAGGCGCATAACGGTGGCATAGCATAACTACACTCTCGGTGTTAATCGTACTATCCGTGTGATTATTATGGAGCAAACGCAAAACAAGAAACAAAGGATATAAGAGCTAACCGTTCGCAATCTCTAGGGTTCGAGAAGAAGACATGATATTGTATAATATATATAGTAATGCAAATCTATACTTATTATTATAATAAGCAGAATTTTTCACCAGAAATAACTCTGGGGCTTTGAAATTCATTCAAATTGTGTAAACATTCATTACAACAAAGTTCTTTCGGCAAGACACAAATATCTACCAAAGACGGATGAGTTTTTGGCGCAAATAACAGTGACACAACACATTTCCATTCTCTGGACTACATCCTGCTGGATATCTAGTAGAATGAGAATGAATGCTGAAAAAGAAGACAAATAATGAGGTAATGTCACCAAAATGGTCAACCTTCATGATTGAATAGGATAGCTGGGAACAATGCTGGTACTTGGCGGTTACGGGTTTAATGACCAGAGGGATGTGACTTTATCAATATTTCTATTGCAGACGGTCATGGCTGGGAAGAACGTGCTGTGTTATCTTTGATGTATCGTTTTCAGCTATTCTTTTCATTCATTTGGTGAATGTGAGTTGGGCAAATGAAAGAAATGCTAGGTGAATATTTCCCATAGATTTACTTCTTGATAAATAATGAACTCTTGACAATCATCTTTATCAGATATTAGATTGGTATAGTTATGATCTTAAAACACAATTTTTGCATAAATGGTACCTTTCCAAATGGCTCAAATATTCCTCTAAGCATGTCTTCAGTTATGTTGAAATGCAGGGAACCCACATATAATCTCAGTGGACCCTCTGTGGACTTCTGTGGTGCTGGAGTGCTTGTTGACTGGACTCTGTTCTTCTCTGCCTGTGAAGGTTGAACTATGATTGGTACACCCAAAATTTTCTGCCCTGAGAGACCAATAGCCAATGCCACCGATTCAATATCTGCAAATTCAACATAGCAGATACCCTTGGATCTGCGTGTTTTGTTGTCAGCAATGAGTCGTACATCTCGTATCTGAAAAAAATAAATCTAGTTTAAAATCATGCGAAATTATGAAAATCTGGTAAATTCTGTTTCAAAACTGATATTATGCAGATTAAAGATGTTACACAGCACATTTTGCAATACCCGTTTTGAATTATCAGTCCATAAGGATTACATTATATTCATCAGTTATACGCTGAGAAGCAGGTGTGTTGTCGGGGACCTTAAAGGGAGTACAGAATTGTTTCCCTTCACTATTTACCGTATATGCATGTCATAAGAGGCAACCAAAGAGGTTATGGGATGGAGTTGACTGTCCCATCCCATAAGAGATCGAAGTGACCCAGAAGCCATGCTGAATTTAAATGCATCAGGAGGAAAAGTGCAGATTATCAAGGCTAAGCGTTGTACACCATGACACAAGACATTCCATCTCCAAGCTACATTATACTATTCTGCAGGAGTTTAAGAACAAACGCAGAAGAAGAATATCGCCAGTATAGTAGGCCATTCCTGCGAGAACTGATTCCCTTTATAAATCAATCTAAGTATAACCCAAAGATGTGACTTTGCTGTCTAGAAAGTGACAAAAGTTGAAAATCTGTTTATCGGTAGAGGTCGAAAAAATAATAATACCGGTAATCTTCTTCTTGTTTACAGATTGACATTTTTACACATATAACGGTAATAATGCTGTGGAATCCCGTTATTATAAGAATGAAGGGATATGTGAAATCATATTTAACAAGAAATTAACACAAATTGTAGCAACTGTAAGGGTCATTTCTTTCATTTGTCCCACTCACATTCAATGAATAAATGAATAGGATAGCTGGAAAAAATACATCAAAGATAACACAGCACAACCTAATTAGCTTGCCGCAGAATTCAGACAGTAAAGTCTAAGCGGGCACTGTTGGATGTCACTTGTTTTTATGAGATAAGAGAATTTGTACTTCGTCATATATTTTCCTTTTAGGGAGTCTGCTGTAATAAATGCGAGTGTTTTGAAAATTATCTCATCTGCTACTAAATGTGCAGTGGGTGGGTATGACATCATCTGATCTAGCTATGATGAAGGGTGGCACAAAAAGTTGACATAGCCACAATTGCTATGTGGGTCATTTTTCTTCTTCAGCGTTCATTCTCAAACTCCTGCTGGATTTCTCTTGTAACAGGACGATGATCCTACAAGATTTCCAGTTGAATGTAGTCCAGAGAATGGAAATGCGTTGTGTTGCCATTTTATTTGTGCCAATGGCCCAACACATCCGCCTTTGGCGGTAATGTGGGTCAAAGAATCATGGTCGAATATTTCATCCGAAATAATCGTCTATCTTT
Organism: Meghimatium bilineatum; assembly: GCA_034231615.1. Classification (NCBI taxonomy): domain Eukaryota; kingdom Metazoa; phylum Mollusca; class Gastropoda; order Stylommatophora; family Philomycidae; genus Meghimatium; species Meghimatium bilineatum. The sequence continues at coordinate 4,014,204 of CM067310.1, read as the reverse complement.
CAAAAATTCTCAAGTGGTAATGCAATGAATGGAAGTGAGGATGACATTTTTGATGCAGACGACATTCACCCAGATGTTTCCACCAAAGAGAATAAAATTCGCAAATCATTTCAGACTTCAGACAGTGATTATGACTTTGAAGGATTTCAGTGACTGTTTATTTTGGCACTGGTACGTTTTGTTTATTGTTACCGGTATTTGATGTTATTCTGTGTTATTGTTTTTGTATTTCTAAAGATACACATGTGCCTCTGCATTTTATCCTGTGTTCTCATTTTTTGTGTTGCTAATTTATTAAAATTGTGTTGTACTCATTTATAAGCCAGACACCACACATCGTTAGTGGATATAAATACAAAAAATGTTTGGCTTGTGCATGAAAATAATGGTAAAAGCTAGCCACCTAGCTTAATGCTAACCACATATACCAACAGACAGCCAGAAGCCAAATATTTGTATGATTACCTTGCCAACCGAAGAGAAAAATTCTTCCAAGTCCCTGGATCTGATTCTAGCTGATAACTGCATACAGAACACTGTGCGTATATCTCTTTCTTCTGGTGTAAGCTCTGGCTCTCTACATTTAAAGAACAAGATTGGAATCTTACAGACTACAAAGTAAGGCATATCACATATAAAATTAACGGGGTACAATACAAGAATCAGTGGACAAATCATGTGACAACATACAAACTTTTTAAAAATACCGATCTAGCACATCTTGAAACTCCATCGATTCCTCCTCTACACAAAGGTATTTCTTGACTATTTTATAAATTGTTTTCAATAACTTTTAGTTTTCATTCATTCTTACACTCCTGCAGACCAGAAGGATTCAGCAGCGAGAACAGAAATAGCTAGCTCATAGTATACAGTTGTGCTGCGGTATCTGCGCATTTGAAACTGATACATCCGTCCTAAGGGTGACTTTGACCATATATGGTAGGGGACAGTCAACTCAACACTGGGTGAACTCATCTATAGCATTCTGAGAATGCAAACTGATCCATGGTAGCCAACAGGTTAAAGACTTTAATGCCGCCGTCCTTCCCATGTGGATCTAGGTCTTTCTTAATGATCCGGATCCCTAACTATTACATACCAGTGCCTGTCATGATATCCGATCCTGGTTGCCATCTCAAATGGGATTTTTTTTAAATTAGCTATCTGGCACTGAGATTTAGAACTTTTATACATTATCTGATTGAAAATGGCGTCTCCTCTTACTTGGACCACTTAACCGTGGGTATTTCATTTCAGAGGCTTGGTGGAACCTGGCTTTTGTGGGTTGCAGTTTTTACTCAAGATTTCATTAAAAGATCAGTGATATTTGCTCGTGTATTGCGGAGCCCGAAAGGGGAGCAAAGAATAGCAACACTGTTTACCGTACACGCATGTCGTAAAATGCGACTCAGGAGGTTATGGGATGGAGTTGGCTGTCCCATCCCATATAGGATCAGTGACCCAAAGCCATGCTGAAGTCAGATGTGTCAGGCCGAAAGGCGCAGATATAGCAGCACTGCTGTAAACCATGACACAGTGCATTCCGTTCTCCGGACTACATCATGCTAATATGCAAGAGCTTGAGAACGAACGCAGAAGAAGTGATATACTATTCATTTAATCTTCTTAAAAACCTCTTTTTTGAAGAATTCTAATATACAATAATATAAAATGAAATGTACCTTTTTCTGTCCGGTCGAATTGGCTCAGTCCTGTAAGAACAGAAATTGTTTGTTGTTGAGACCACATTCAGTACCAGACAATATGTAAATCTAAGCATTTCTATGTGACAATTCAACATTCACTAAAACGTAAGACAGCTGTAAAAATGTATAACAATAGTACTTACGTAACACACAAAGTAGCCCTGAATGACAATGAATGTACAGACACAGACTATTGGCTACGGGTGTGAAAAAATAGATAACAGTATACAAGACAGTTTCAGCGTTGTGTGACATGCAATAATTAGATATGTCATCATGATAATGCTCCTTTATCCACTAGATTGGTTGCTGATCCAGCAGTCCGTGCACTTTGACACAATGTTTGCAATATCGTGGAGAATGACCCCAAAGGCACTCGTGTGGGCCGGAAATCATGAGCCAAAAACTAACACCTAACCTAAACCCCTAATCCTATCCCTAATACAAGACGAAACCCATGCGGCTGACAATGAACCTAAAGATGACATTATCCCATGATGACATCGTCATTTAGTGATGTAGAATTCGACTTGAATGTTCTCTGCTATTTTTCATTTGTTTATGTTCATGAATAGTGTGTTACGAATACCAAATGGTCTGAAAACAATTGACGCTCAAATTTTTTCCACAAAACATTGCTGGTTGGTCTTCTATCATTCTGCCCAAAAATCCAGCACAGACTTGATCGAAAGATAACCAAGACCTTATGAGACCACTATTTGGACATGGAATAAACAGTACTTTGACCATGATCATAAATGAAAAATGATATAACAAAGAAAAACAAAAATGTTATACCTAAGTGGACTTATGCTGCGTCTCTTTCTAGGAGAACGACTACGTCTTGGTCTGCTACGATCCACATCACGATCTCTGCTACGGCTTCTGCGACGATCCCTTTCATGTTCTCTTCTTCGTCTGTCTCTGCTTCTACTTCTAGATCGCCTGTCTTTACTTCTGGATCTCTTGTCTCTGCTCCTAGATCTGAGAGCACATAAATTATAGAAAACATTCATAACTGTTTCTTTAAATCAGTATACAATACTTTGAGATAAGAAATCTACTCAGAGTGGGTCTACGTGTTTATGCTAAAAGACATGTTTCACCAATTTCTATGCAGGCATCCAATCACATGAAAGCCTTCAACTATTTAGTGGCATCAATGTTGGCCACTTTTATCCACACCATCCATACGACAGCATGGGTTCAGTATGGCCATTATATGTCAGTAAAGATAATTCATAGCAAGAAAAGTTCATAGCATAGTATTTCATAATTTATCATTTATTTATTTTGCAATCAACATCCTTCTTCTTCTTCTTCAGCTTTCACTCTCAAACTTCCGCTGGATCTCTCTTGTAGCAGGACCATGGTCCTATTAGATTTCCAGCAGGACTTAGTCCAGAGAATGAAAATGTGTTGTGTCACTATTTTATGTGCGCACATCAGTCTTCAGCGAAAATCAACATCCGATATTTTCTTTCTTCTGAATGATGATGGTTGGTGATAGTCTCACTTGCCATTAAACCTCAGTTGTTCCAAGGTCAGATTGTGTGGAGCCCATGTTTCTTTAAAGTTATCTTGAATTTTCCTATCCAGTTTTCTTGGTCTATCTTTGGCTCTATATCTATATTCTATCAATATGTGTTATTTGGTTTAAGTTCATTCTCATAAAGCAACTGAACCATTTTAATAGCTGTCTTTCAATATGTTCAATACATATTATACCTGCTCTTTTCCTAATTCTTTTTTTTTTAAATTTATCTAGTAACAATTTTTTTACGGTAAATTATAGCAAGTAAAATGGTTCTGTCACTTTATGAGAATGAACCCAAACCAAATACCAATAAGAGCATATAACAAAAGAATATCTAAACGTAAAGCTAAAGGTAGACCAAGAAAATGGTGGGTAGAAAACATCAAGATAACTTTGAACAATAATGGGCTCTCAATGCAGCCACGGCAACACATCTGGCATTGGAACAACAACTGAGGCTCCCATCCCTATGCTTAACGGCAAGTATGGATACTATCAACTATCATTCACCTGGGCAAAGACAATAGATAAACTACCATTGCATTTTTAATCGGTCACTTCATTTCACATGTATCAATTTTATCGCCCGTGTGTTGCCAGGGATCAAAAGGGGAGCATAGAATAGCAACACTGTTTACCTTCCACACATGTTGTAAAAGGCGACTCAGGAGGTTATGGGATGGAGTTGGCTGTCCCATCCCATATAGGGTCAGTGACCCAAAGCCATGCTGAAGTCGGATGTGTCAGGCCGAAAGACGCAGATATCGCAGCAATGTTGTAAACCATGACACAGCGCATTCCGTTCTCCGGACTACATCCTGCTAATCTGCAGGAGTTTGAGAATGAACGAAGAAGAAGTATCAATTTTATTTAGCTGCGAGACTGTTAACCTTTAATAAGCAGAATTAAAATTGAACAAAATTTTCCCTGTGACCGAAATCTTTTTTATAAATCGCCAGTGGTATTAAGTGAAAATTGATGGGGGATCTTTCTGGGGTAGTGGTTACGTCGATCGCTGTGTACTTGAGGTTTCAGGTACGAATCTGGCTCATGCCATCCAATTTACAAAGTTGATTTCTTTCACAGATCACTGGGGATTATCACTTGAAGCTACGGATTATGTTATGAGTGGCACTCTCTGCAAGTAACATTCCTCTTCATTGAAAGTGATAGACATATGGGGTAGCCCGAGTATAATAAAGTCAATCCTCTATGTATTTTCTTAAGATAAAACTGATGAGAATTTACATTTTACCTCTTTCTATCTCTACTTCGATCCCTACTTCTGTGACGACTCTCTTTTCTCCTGTGGAAATAACAAAACTGTTAGAATACCCACAAGTAAACAACACAAAACAGCTAAGTACTTATACAATTTATAAATGATATTTTAAAGGCTACAAATGATTTGAAATATTTTTACAGGATTACATTTTTTAATGTGTAACAATTGTTCTCTCTGACTAGATAATTATGTTATAGCACATTTTACCAGCTTCGCCCAACTATAAAATCATGTATCTCAGCAAATATATAACATTTCATTGAAATTTTTTGTGGGAATTGAAATTAGTGTAGACACTACGGATTTATTTTTTCATTAAATTGCATTCATTAGTTTAAATTTTCATTTATTTGCAATATAGATTAAGTCTACCTTAGAATGGACCCAAGTCAAATACCACTGAGAGCTTATAATAAACAATCATCTGGATACAGAGCCAAGGAAAGACCGAGAAAGAGATGGATCGATAACATCACGACCCCCCTCAACAAACACGGACCCAGTACAACTCAAGCATCAAATCTGGCCTTCAACCGAAACTTACAGCTCCAAAAAAAAAAAATACCCCTACGCTTAACAGCAAGTGTGGATGCTATCAACCAGTTTTCACCTGGGGATAGACAATTAAAAGTCTATGATTTATGTATTATACATTTGGTATTATTTAAGCAAATTATGAAATGTGACAATTTTGGACTCTGGACTGGGGGTTTAAGATTGTATCCGTGGTGCACAAGGTACCACACTGCTCTTAGTGGACCCAGGGTTAGCAGATAACCAAGATCTCAAAAGTACCTTCTCGAGGTGCACCCTGTAATCAGAAATACAGCTGCTCGTGCTGATTCTGGCTAAACCTTTTGGGGATCGTATCAGTGGATGTCATAGATGGAATGAGAATTTCCAGCAGAAAGACAGGAAATATCTCTTAAACCTCAGTTTAATGTCTGAAGTGGTAAAACTGCTTTTCTCGAGACTAATTGAATAATTGGTATGCCGAGAAAGATCAAAAGATTTCATTCGTGCATAAAAACTGGACATAATGCACAAATATAATTTTTTGGGCCTAACAAAAAAAAATGTCATTAATATGTTGTACAGTTACTCAGATAATTACATTTGTTTGAGGGCAAAGCTAGTGAAACGCTCTATAATACATTCAATACTGCAAACAACCATTTCTTCTACTTCTGTGTTCATTCTCAAACTCCTGCAGATTAGCAGAATGTAGTCCAGAGAACAGAATGCAGTGTGTCATGGTTTACAGCTCATCTATCAGAGCATTCTGGTCTGGCTTATGTGCCACTTTGATCCTATAAGGAATCAGCCAACTTCACCTCTTCCATAACCTCTTTAGTAGTTACATGTACATCATGCATGGAAATTAAAGTGTTGCTATTCTTTGCACCCTCAGACTATGGCAACACAATCATTTAATATTCTATAGCTAATGATTCTGCATAATATTGGATGAATAATCAAAGGAAATAAAATCATAAACTATCCTAGAGAAGATAAAAATAAAATGTCAGGAACGGCTAACTTTGTTAATTATCTGCATTTGCTCTCAAACTCCTGCAGATTAATAGGATATACAGTCCAGAGAACAGAATGTGTTGTCATGGTATATGCGTCTTTCAACCTGACACATCCAACTTCAGTATGGCTTGTGAGTAACTATGACCCTCTATGAGATGAGATAGCCAACTCCACCTTAAAAACCTTCTTAGTTGTCTCTGACAACATGCATGATGTCAGGCAACAGACTCATTAATCTTTGTTTCGCTTTCAGGTCCAAAGCACAACAGATGATTTTGTATATTCTTCTTCTGCAGTAATTCTCCTGCAGATCAGCAGGATGTAATCCAAAGAACAAAATATGTTTGTCATGGTTTACAGATTTAGCAGAAGGAATCTGCACCTTGTGGTCTGACACATCCGACTTCAACATTGCTTGTGTCAGTTTTATCCTCTATGGGATGAAACAGCCAACTCCACCCCAAAAATCTCCTTCGGCACCTCTTACAAAATGAATGGCAGGTAACAGCATGATTATTATTATTTGCCTCTCTGTGAGCCCCGAAAAAAAAACATGGGGAGATTTTGTATATAACAATGACTAATGATTTCAAAATATGAAATAAGACAAAGCATTGTACCGCCGAAGACGGATGTGTCGGGCCATTGGCGCAAATAAAACGGCGACACAACGCATTTCCATTTTCTGGACTACATCCTGCTGGAAATCTAGCAGGACCATGATCCAGCTAGATCCAGTTGGAGTTTGAGAATGAACGCAGAAGAAGAAGACAAAGCATTAAACTGATGTTTTGGGGAAAGGGCCTTTCAGCAAATACAACATAATAAACAGTAGGGAACCATGGTAGCACAGTGGTGCACTGGCTTCCCAGTCAAGTTATCCAGGTTCAATATCCAATGGTGAGTTTTATTTTACAACTGCTCCTGATTGCCATAGCTTCATGAAATATATAGCAGACAAAATGCGTAAAGCAAAGGGAACAGGATGGGTGTCTGCATTATCCCTAGGATGCCATTAATCATTGCAAAACAATGCAGACCTAAGACTGTATTCCCTATATTGTGTGGTTTTACCAATGTATACTAGGAAAATAGTCACACAGAATAGATATTGTATATTACCTTATGACTGCACTGCCTAATTTCAATCATTTAGAATGCTTAATGCTATGTATGCAGCCGGGAACAAATATATAGACAACACTGTATTCCCCAATAGGCCTCAATAGCGAGAAAAGAAACTATAATGCTGTCTACAGCATCAGAATTGAGTGGGTCTATGATTATAACTTTAACAATGCACCTAACAACAACAACAAAACTGCTGTGTGACAAGCCTTTCACACTATATAAATAAAATCTAGGTATAATAGGGGGGAACTGTACCTACATTTTAGCAGAACACAGAATAATATAATATTTAGAAGTTGAAGTGTAGTGGAAAATAGGTGCAAATAAGCAGTGTTAGCATAGATATCGATAAAGATACAGTATGCATTTTAGTTGCTAGGACTGCTGTCGGATGCACTGATTTGCATGCTAGCTATTGAAAGAGCCCCCCTCATCTCCTTGGATGACCCTGGCCACACACCTTTTCATTTGTAGCATTCCTTAGGTTTATAACAAATGTAGATAATCTGTAGAGCTCAGTAAACAGACATCTTCAATTAAATTAGCTATTTTGTTTTGTGGCAACCGTCTGCTAGTGACACCATAAAAACTGCTCATAGTAATAGTCATAATAAAGAACACGAGCATGAATGAACTTATGGCCTGCTTGCTACAGCCATAATAGAGGCAGCCAAAATGCTCATAAACTGCTTGCTGAGCCACAGCAGACACGTAGTCTTTCTAATTAATGCAAAATCAGTATTGAAAGATCCAAAGAACATGAGCATGAATGAACTTACTGCCTGCTTGCTACACCTCAGCAGTACTACCAAAGAAACAGTACTGCAGTGGATCCCTGGAAATTAAAATGCTGATCTCCTGGCAAAGAAAGGGGGATCACTGGAACAAATAGAAAGTGATAATACATACTATGAATTAAGACCATGTTTAAATCAGAATATAAGAAAAAGTGGAAGCAGATGCACCCAACTCCAGAACCAAATGACACTCAGGAACAAACCATCATCTTCAGACTATGAAATGGCCACAACAGACTGAGAAGCCACATGTTCCAAAAGCTGAAGATTGGTGAGACAGACCTGTGCAACTGTGGACAGAGCCCAGAGACTGCTGAACTCATTCTTCATGTCTGTCAACTCTACCAAAAAGAGAGGGAGAAAATATGGCCTATTGAGACGGCACTACTTCCAGACCTGTGGGGTTCCATGGATGACCTGAAGCAAATCACACAATTTGTTAAGCTATTGGCGCTGTAACCTTATATTTGACTGAAGAAGAATAAAGTCAAAATGAAACTTCAAAAAATATAATATTAAAAAGTTGGAATGTAGGTACAGTTCCCCATATTGAGCCAAATTCTAATATTTAAAATAAATACATACATATACCATAACATATATCTAAATAAAACATGTAAATAATATATACTTTCAAGGTCACCACTGACAGAACTGCTGGCCACTCCCTTAACTGCTGTAAACATGCTAGGTTACAACCACGTACCTGGCAACACATTCATGTCAGGTTAGCATCTATTTCAAAGTTCTCCGTTACAAGATAGGGGCACCTATGCCAACACAACAAGAAATCAATTAGATTTATCAAGTCATGAACGATAATCACGACTGCAAACAATTCCGGTTACTAAACACCATCTTGTCTTGGTGCCCATGAGGTATGCCTATGAACAAAACATTTTAAAGAAACAGGGACAAGTAAACTGTGCCTTCTTTGCAAGAACCCAATAAGATTTCGCTGGAGTCTGGATAATAAATCCCCATTATGTCCATCTGAAATGAAATTTGTGTTTGGAAACTTCAGTGAATTACCAGAGATAAAGTTGCTATGAAGAAAGATAAATGTGGCACTTGATTGAGCTTGATTCTAATAGGTTCAAGCTCTCCACCTAGACTTACCACATTAACTTGAGATCCTGTTGAGCGTAACATAGTTGTTGTTGTTGTTTACCCTGTACTGCATACACTTCACACACCCACATCATTGTTTATTGTGACTTAACAAAATGTGACAGCCATTTGTCATTTCTAATTGAAATAATTTTCTCCAAAAGATTTCCTCAATGACTTGTTTCATGACCAATTCTCCATTTAACATGTGCAGGTGAGCAACAGTGCGCTTAATTAGAAGGTACTGCTCACAAAATATAACATCCATTGCACATAACGAACAAGCGAATGACATTTATTTAGCTAGTAAAACCAGTATCTACAGCCATCCTGTTCTCACAGAAACATTCATTGCTCAGACTCTTCAGATTTGCTGATGTTATAGAAAAATATTGAGGGAACATTGGTTAAGACCTGTCAAATTTGATCTGATCTTAATATAGTACTCGCACTTACTTCTTGTCTTTTCTTGAAGATGAATGGTCATTTCTTCCTTCTTCCTGAATATCCGAAAACATCATATGAAGTAATCAGCAACAGCAGAAGGGGATAAGGGAGAATAAGGGAGAAAAATAGCCAAAAATAGTGTGTTAATTTAGTAATTCTATGATAAACTCATTTCAGACTGCCAATTTTAACTAAGCAAACGACATGTAAACAGAAAGAAATATCAATATTCATTTGAATGATTGTTACAATTTTATCTGGCATAAAGCCTATGTTCACAAAAACATTACAAACAGATATGGTATATGTATACAAGTTGATTGATTCAAATGTATGATGAGATGAAGTATATAAATGAATGATATAAATCTGAACAAACATCTTGCTGTTTATGGAAGCTGGTCACTCTCACCAAGGTGGGAAGAACTCATATTTGTTTGGCTTTGCCTGGGTAGAAGCAGAGTGAGGAGAACAAGTTTAGGTGGGAAGATTAAAGATTTTGTGATGCAACTAAATCATCACTATTGATACCATACATCGCTCACGCACACACACAATACTATAATCAAGCTATGCACCAAAACCGCTATCAAAATAATTATAATCAAGAATTAACTGTACAGTAAATATTCAAACAGTGTTTAAACACGAACAGTTTCCTATCAATTATATTTAAATATGAATGTAGAATTCTAACATTTTTCATTAAGATATGTATTGTCAGTTCAAATTCGAACTCACCACACAGTAAGACTTAATGAAGTCAAAAGTTCATATTTAAAAAAAAATATAAATACTGATCTCTCACCTACATTGTCAGAGCCTGAAAGGGGAGCAAAGAATAGCAATGCTGCTTACCATCCACGCATGTCGTAAGAAGCGACCAAGGAGGCTTTGGAGTGGAGTAGGATGCCCCAACTCATATCGGGCAAAAGTGCCTCAGAAACTATGCTGAAGTCGGATGGGCACAAATATCGCAGCACAGCTGTAAACCAAGACATAGCACATTCCATTCTCCCAACTAAATCCTGCTTATCCGCAGCGGTTTGAGAACGAATGCAAAAGAAGAATACTGATTTTACCCTATTAATGTGTTGCCCAATGATTATGTACTGTTACGTCATGACTGAAAATGATTCTATGACTTGCTATAACATTTTTCTTCTGCAGTTCAACACATTCTTTATGTCTATATCCTTGCCTCATCATCTCTATACAAATTTCTCTTCCTAATGCCATCTCTCCAACTTATTTCTATTATGCAACATGTACACTATTTTAGCTACAATAAATCTATAACAAAGTACTAAACATCTATTATGTTAAGTGTACGTCATAAATATACATTCTCTTCCTCTGGGTTCGCTCTCAAACAGATTAGTAGAATGTTGTGGGTGTACGTGGCAAGACAGCGACAAAAGGTCAAGCAATTGTGACTGGTTATGTCTGAGTGTGGTGACCAGCAGATAGGTACAGGAGCCAGTTCTTTTGAGTGACTGGCTGATTATACTATCGATATGGTTACAGACGTCAACCGTTCAGCTGAGCGGTAAAAACCATTGAATGTATTCGTTGCCAATGTTGTGTTTCTGATGTATCTTGTAATTGCCGCAAATAAAATGGGAACATGGCGCATTTACATTCTCTGAACTACATCCTGCTGAAAAACTTGTAGGACCACTGCCATGACATAAGAACGATCTGGTGGAAGCTTTGAGAACGCACACACACACACAAATTTGTCCAGAAACAGAATGTGCTATTATCATGGATTACAGCTTGGTTGCTGTATCTGCACCATTTAGTCTAACTTCAATATGACTGGCCCTGTATGGGATTGGGCAGAAAACTTTACCCCAATACCTCCTACGACATGATAGGTAACAGTGTCAGTATTCATTGCACCACTTTTGGGCTCAGACAACACACAGACAAACTCAAAATCTTTCAACATTATAATTCTTTCAGATGACATCCTTCTATAAATGTTAACATGATATTAGTAACGCCCAACGTTCTTGTTCTAAATACAACAGATTTCAGATGTACATGATGTGCATGTTTATTCAATTAGCCTCATTAGCATATCCAAACTGTCATGGTATACAACAATAGATGTCAAATCATTAGAATAATGAAAACAAATGCAAGAACTCTCCAGCTTTATCTACCTGTTTTCTATAGGGTGCTTCCAGCATGGCTTCAACATCAAGCTCATCAGCCATTTTTGAAATGAAATATGGATCACCTCTGAAAAAAATATAATTTTAAACACAAGTCTAATCACACAATTGCCACAAGAATTACAAGTGCAAATATAAATAACAAAATTACTGGTATATTTTTCTTATCTACAGTCACCGCGCTATAAATAGCACAGTTTTCATTTTAAATCAAGCAACGTCATGGAGTTCCGCTAGAAAATCCATCAACCAATCAAATCCTGCGTGCGATGACGTCACACACCCGACGAATGGCAAGCGATTTTGTGCGTGGCAGACATTTAAAAAAAAAAAGATTTGATTGATTTGAGCAGAGGTTTTACTAGCGGAAATCTGTAGTCGCCTAAGTAAAAATGTAAACAGTGTGAAATGGGTAAAATGAAGCACTTACCTTATTCACCGTTCTGTCGGTGATAAACTCTCCGCAAACCATGCATTAATTATAATACAAATCTCAAATCATAAGAATAACACAAACCATGAGCACCGATCTACTTTGTTGAAATGTGCGGGCTTTTATTGGTTTCCGATCATGCCTCGCCCAGTGTTGTCCACTCATTTCATCATAAAAGCACCAGATTTGAGTGCTTTCTTTCGAATATTTTTTTTTAATTTTTAATTTCACATAATAACTGGACATTCAAATGTCATGAGGGGAGAGACCCCCCCTCAACACCCCCCCCCCTCCTTTTCTGAACATTCAAATGTCATGAATCCCCCCTTTTTTATACCACCCCTCCCTCCCATTTTTTATTATTTTTTCCCTTAAAACCACACACAACCGTAACTAACTAGCTAACCTAGGAACACTTTTAGCGCGAACCATGATATCATATCTCGCAAGCCTTGGCACATTTCCGCGCGAACAGTGGATCAGCGCAACTTCAGCTGTGGGGAATACCTCAAAACTAGGTCAAATTTCAGTGACCGTAGATATGACGAATGCGCCAATTACTCAAGTGCAAGGTAAAAATGCTGTTTCGTCCACCATTGGACTATATAACGTTACAGGGTATAATCTTCGTATCTACGGTCACCGCGCTAAAAATAGAACACTGTTGACATTTTTAAACAAGCGACGTCATTGAGTTCCGCTAGAAAATCCGGCAACCAATCAAATCCCGCGTGCAATGACGTCACACACCCAACGAACGCCAAGCGATTTTGTGCGTGGCGGATATTTTTTTTTTTTAAAGATTTGATCGATTTGAGCAGAGATTTCACTAGCGGAAATCTGCAGTCGCCTAATTAAAAATATAAACAATGTGAAATGGGTAAAATGAAGCACTTACCTTATTCACCGGATAAATTCTCCGCAAACCATGCATTAATTATAATATAATCGCAAATCATAAGAATAACACAAACCATGAGCACCGATCCACTTTGTTGAAATGTGCGGGCTTTTGTTGGTTTCTGATCACGCCTCGCCCAGTGTTGCCAACTCTTTTCATCATAAAGCACCAGATTTGAGTGCTTTCTTTCGTGTTTTTTTTCAATAATTTTATAATTTGAAATAAAAACTGGACATTCAAATGCCATGAGGGGGGAGACCCCCCTCAACCCCCCCCCTTTTTGGACTTTCAAATGCCATGAGGGGGGAGACCCCCCTCAACCCCCCCATTTTAAACTTTCATATGCCATGTATTCCCCCCCCCCTTTTTTATACCACCCCCCTCTCCTTTTTTATTATTTTTTATCTCCTTTATTTTACTTAAAACCACACACAACCTAACTAACTAACTCCAAAACGATTCCCGCGCGAACCGTGATATCATAACCTCTCGCACGCCGTGGCACATTTCCGCGCGAACAGTGGATCCGCGCAACTACAGCTTTGGGGAATACCTCAAAACTAGGTCAAATTCCACCATGACCGTAGATACGTGGATTGCGCCCGTTACAGATTTCCCTTTAAAAACCAATCATATCTATTCACACCTTAGACAAGAATTCTTAGTGAATTAATTCTAAACACTGATTCTAACCCTTCTCCCCCCTCCCAAAAAAATCGGTAGAAATGCTGTTACGTCCACCACAGTACTATAAATAGCACAGTTTTCATATTTAGGTAGATGACGTCACAGAGTTCCGCTAGAAATCCAATGAAATACCGCGTGCGGTGACGTCACGTTCCCGCCGACCGCCAAGCGATTTTTATTTTTTTAAAATAGATTTGATCGAAATAATGGGGGATTGCAACGGTTTCTAGTGGAAATCCGTAGCCATCTGCCTAAATATGTAAACAGGATGAAATGGGAAAGAAGGCCCCCTACCTTATACATCGTTTCGTGGCGGATAAACTTCCTGAATTATTTCTAACATAAATCTCACAGCGTTTCGGTCATTTCTTCTCCTGTTTCAAAGTGCGCCAAAAAAAATTATTGTCCAGTGTTGCCAACATATCCCCTCATAAAAGCACCAAGAACGTCTTTTATAAGCTAAAAAAAAACGAAATAATGATAAAATGCACTAAAACGCATCAGAAAATTTTAGGAATGCGCTAAACTAGTGCGGCCGCGATATTCCAAACATTTAGGCTCCAGAAGATATTAATAAACGCCAGATCAGGTGTCTCAAAAATCACCGCAATGGCAACACTGCATCGCCGCAGACAAATAAATTTTTGCAATTTCATACCAATCTTTCGTTCTCTTAGCATACATAAGAGGAGGATACATTTTTTTCCTCCCCCCTCCCCACCATCCCAACCTGCATTGTTTTTCTTTCACTTAGCATACGTGAGAGGAGCATACATGAGGGGGGCTAGCCCCCCTCAACCCCCCATTTTTTTTCCCTCTTTTTAGAAAGACTACTCAAGTCTCCCTAAAATATCTAATATTTTATTTTTATTTTTTATTCCTCTCCCCCCCCCTTTTTTTCTATAAATTTCTTTTTAAGTGACCATTACGACCAGAGAACGCCATTCATGTCAATAACGCTTCTGATCACGTGACCCTGGGAAAGGTTGGAAAACACCTCGATAGCAGAGCAAAGGTCACAGTGGTGGACGAAACAGCAGATGCGCCAAAAAATCAATAAACTAATTATAATCCTTTTAACCCCCCTAAAAGTCACAATGGTGGACGAAACAGCAGATGCGCCCAAGTGCAAATATAAATAACAAAATTACTAAAGTGCAGTATTTGCACTATTTATAGTACAACGGTGACTTAAACTAGGATTTAACCTAACTCACTAACTAGTTTTACCCTAAGAGGTAGGCTAGGCAGCAGATACAAGTGGGAGAGGGGGAACATTACGAGATGGACAACTGTGGTGATTAGTAGACTGGGTGCACCTCCAAGTCCGAATCAAGAGAAGGGGTGTTGCAGCCAACCATCGTTGAGGAAACCAAAACCTTAGCAATTAAAATTACCAAAATTGTTGACTTAAACTTGTAAATGTAAATCAACTCGTCTCCATCCCACTACCACCTATGCCTACGCATTTGGATTAACAATAAGAACTGTCATAATGATAATGTAATATAAATTATAATATAAATATAACATTACCACGACCACAATGAATGAACTAGCTAGAGGGGCCTAATCAAACAAATAAACACCAAAAATTATAACGACAAAACAGTTAAATTTACACCTACACACTAGCCGATATTAATAAATTTCAACTTACCAAATACGCCTAATAACCAGTTTGAAATTTAAGGAACAAGTTCCAACAAAATAAGAACACAAAGTATATGTATATACTTCAGTTCCCTCGAACAAATGTGACAATGATGTGTATTTGATTTGGTAACGTCTGATTTCGACAAGATGGCGATTACAACGTTCGTCCTGAAGTTCAATAATGAAGTATTAGGGTTGCCAGGTTTATTTTTGACAAAAATGCAAAATCGCACTAGAAAAATGCCAAAACATGACCGAACGAACCAGAAAATTACAACAAAAAAGACAAACAAATGCTAAACATACATCATATGTATTTCATAAATCAGATTGACAAAGTGGGATCTTAAGCATAAACATTTTCAGCAGTAACATTTTTTAGCATATTTTCTGTAGGATGGAAGCCCTTCCGACATTTTTTTGGAAAGATACAGTTCTGCCCTTATCCTTCAAAAAATAACAAAAACCCGTAATCTTTCAGGGTCGTAGGGTTACAACATACAACATTGAATGGATGCTTCGGCACACAGAGTTCTCCAGCGATTTCTATCTTCAACGATGCGGATGAGTGAGGAAAAGTCTTGTCCTGTCCATCTCTTGATGCTGTATGTCCGTGCCTTTATTTTCCCTCCTCTCTTCTTCTTCTGCGTTCGTTCTCAAACTCCTGCACATTAGCAGGATGTAGTCTGGAGAACGGAATGCACTATGCCATGGTTTACAACATTGCTGCAATATTTGCGCCTTTCGGCCTGACAAATCCGACTTCAGCATGGTTTTGGGTCAATGACACTATATGGGATGGGACAGCAAACTTCATCCCATAACCTCCTTCGTCGCCTTTTACGACATGCGTGGAAGGTAAACAGTGTTGCTATTCTTTGCTCCCCTTTCGAGCCCGGCAACACACGGGCTATTTTCCCTCCTCTGCTTCATCCCCCTTCGATTGTTCCATGCAATATTATTTGTGACAAGAAGTCATGTCTGCATACATGTCCAAACCACGTTAGTTTTCGTCGTTTTACTATTGAAAGCAATGGTTCGTGTACACCTGCATACATCTATATTTCTTACATACAAATTTGTCTTATGTTCCCTGTAAGAAATTCGTAGAATTCGCCGTAAGCATTTGTACTCGAAAGTCTGTAATCGTCTCTCCATGTCCGCAGTGAGTGTCCAACTCTCACAGATCCATCATGGAAAAATATCCATTCATCGTCTTTTGATGTTTTGTGTGTATCTTGATAAAGACCTTTTGGTTTTAACGTTGAATATGATTTGTATATTGTAATTTGTATGTTTTCTTGTGTGCACATAATTTCCCACTAGTTTTAGATCAGTGGCGTAGCGTGGGTCAATGGCGCCCGGGGCGGAATCATAATTTTCCGCCCTTGCGACATAAAAAAAATATGGCAGTGATTGTGAAAGCCTGGAAGAAAATACATTTTTCGCCCTCCCGATGGTGCCGCCTGGGACGGTCCACGCATCAACTTTGGCATGGCAAAGGCACTTAAATCCCATTTCAATGTTTTCATTATTTTGAGGGGCATTTTGATGCCCGGTGCGACCGCAACCCCCTCGACACGCCCGTCACTCAAGGACACGGGAAAGAATATGCTAACAAAGATGGCGGAAATCCCCCGTGAATTATAGCTTGTATCCTAATATAGCCTAATTGGACTTTGTCCGCTGGTTGAAAGGGGCACGCCTCTCCAAAAAAGAGGCACACTCATTAACCTACCTACCTATGAATTATAGCCATTTTAGCTTAAAGCTGCATAATTACGTGCTATGAATGTTACTCTCGGCTGGCGCGTATCACTTTGTTGAGAAGGATGGAATACATATGGGATAATCCAACTACAATTAAATAAATCCTCTATGTCTTGTCAACATTTCCTCTACATAACCACATCACTGTTGCCTCTAATTTTTCCACTGTCCTGTTTATTTATTGCCAAACTTAGCATACATATTTTAGAGTCAGTGGTAGGTCCCTATATAGGCCTGAGAAGATTACAGGTTTTCGAGTACAAATGCTACAGACAAATTATACGAATTTCATATAGGGAACATAAGACCAATGTGTACGTAAGAAATAAAGTAGAGATGTGCGCAGGAGTTCAGGAACCATTGCTTTCAATAGTGAAACGACGAAAACTAGCATGGTTCAGACATGTATGCAGACATGATTCCTTGTCAAAAACAATACTACAGGGAACTGTCGAAGGGGGGAGAAACAGAGGAGGGAAAATAAAGGCATGGACAGACAACATCAAGGAATGGACAGGACAATATATTTCCACACTCATCCGCATCTCTGAGGATATAATTCTGGAGGACTCTGTGTGCTGAAGCAACCAATATGACACCCCTACGACCGTGAAGGGTTATGGTTTATTGATTGATATAGGCCTAGCCATGAAACTCTCTTCAGCGCTTCTAATGACAGTGACATATTACATAGCATATTCTTCTCAACATCTTAACTAGAAATCTGTGTACCCATACAAATAGAAAATGTATTTTTTAGATTTATAGGTCTATATTGGTACATATGGTATGCATGACATATTATTCTTCTTCTGCGTTCATTATCTTATAACCACAACGAATAAATCGTGAGATTTCCGCCGGCGAGAGCGAAGTACGCTGTGCCACAAGTTCCACAGTTGAACTGTATTATTTGTACCTCGATTGGCTCACTTTGTGGTCTAGACATCCGAGGCCCAGCACATCCATTTTTGTCATGCCTTTAATTCGGGTAGTAGGCTTCCCTAGCCCGTGACAGCCTACCTATCTGTCGACAGTCACGTGGGTGTGTAGTGACTCTTCGCCAAGACGATTGTCGTTCACGTCAATCTCGCGCGAGGTGTTCCGCCGTCTGTGAACCTGCCTCGTGTAATTCGACGTTCTGTGCCTATGCCCACCGGATGCTGAACCTTTTTTCATCCACGAGAAGAGTTGGACCATGGCGCTATCGTCTTCTTAGCCGAGGTGTCGTTCACCGACAGCGTGAACCTATCGCCCAATTCCGAGTCTCACACTACGACATGACCTATAATGGTACACATGTCATACAATGTTATCTAGGCGTATCTTCACTGATGTACTTATTCTGCTCTCTTATATGGTATTTAATCTGGGCATTGCAGTCGTGGCTATTTCAAATCTAATCTTCAAGAGTTGACTGCAACGGATCTCCATCTTCTATCTCTTTCACGGGTTTCTATCTCTTTCACGAGGTTTCTATCTCTTTAACGACGGTTCTATCTCTTCCACAGGGTTTCTATCTCTTCCACAGGGTTTCTTATCTTTCACGAGGTTTCTATCTCTTTCACGAGGTTTCTATCTTTCACGAGGTTTTTTATCTCTTTCACATAGTTTCTATCTCTTTCATGAGGTTTCTATCTCTTTCACAGGGTTTTTATCTCTTTCACGAGGTTTCTATCTCTTTCACAGGGTTTCCATCTCTCTCACATGATTTCTATCTCTTTCACTGGTTTCCATCTCTTTCATGGGGTTTCTATCTCTTTCATAGGGTTTCTATCTCTTTCACAGGGTTGCCATTTTAAATATCTGGCTCATGATTAAGTTGAATATGACAGGCCAAATGGTGTAGATATCTCAACAATGTTCTAGACCATGACACATGCATTCTGTTCTCTAGACTACATTCTACCAATCGATTTTGAGAAAGAATGCAAAAAATGAAATATTTGGCAATTTTTTGCCTATTTTGAAAGCATATCTACTTTCACATATAATCTTGTTAAATTTATCTAAAAATGTACTTACGTAAAACACGTTTTTAGAATGGTCCACTTAGACACGACGAACTATCACTAAAACTAGGGTGTTATGATGTAAACAAGAAAACCTACAAATTACGTACAATACACAAAACATTTTCAACATTTATATCAAAAGGCTGATCATGTTTTCTTGTTTAAACTATCATTCAAAGCCTCCAAGTAAAAATTGATAAAGCAGCATCTTAATAAAACTGGCTTGTTTATTTGGGTGGTCTTTGTTCATTTCATAAGTTTGCTTCTTTCATAAGCCTCCATTGAAGCCATATCTCTCCACATCTCAAGGGGTTCTACATTTGTAGAAACATCTTGTAGAAAACTGGCAACCAAACCACAGAATAAAACAAAAGTCAGCCCTGAGCCATGTCGATGAAATAAAAGGCAGCTATCACCTCCGAGACAAGAACTGCAAAGAGTAGAAAAATGTTTATCACAACATGCAGGTTTTAAATTGCCGGAAATCAAGACACAATTAAGAAATAATGCACCGAAAAGTTCAGACCCAGTAAGTCTTATGAAAGCAACACAGAAAACAATAGACACCTACCCAGAACAATGGATTCATGTCTATACTGATGGGTCTGCTTTCAAAACTACCATCAAAACAGGTTATGGTGTCTATATGGAATATCCAGACAAAACATCTGATGAGTTGTTTGATGCCTGTTGGGAGATATGTTCTAACTATGAAGCCGAAATAACAGCACTAGAAATTGCATTGTACCACCTGAAGACCATATTTGATGCCTTTCCATCAAAAGTTCAAAACATTGTTATTTTCACAGATTCTATGTTTGCTCTTCAAGCACTAGAATGTGGTGGACATTGTAAGCCTGAGCTGGTGGAAATATATCACCATGCCAACCAGCTACTTACATTGTTATTCAGTGGATATCTGGCCACTCAAACACACCTGGCAATGACAAGGCAGACAGACTAGTAAAGATGGGAGCTCAACAAGAACAGCCATATACATAAACAACCATGCACACAATTAAAATGATACTGAAATCAATGACTAAAAAAAAATTTGGTGAACAGATGGGCTAAGGGAAACACTGGGAGGGAAATCTATAAATATATGACCAGCCCAAATCCTAAAGATAACATCAACCTACTGGGAAGAAAAGACCAGAGTATCATCTTCCAACTGCACACCACACAACATGTACAGCTTAACAATCACCTGAACAGAATTCAACCACGACACACAATCCAGAGTGCAGACTGTGCACTCATCCCTATGAAAATGTTGACCGCAACCTTTTTAAATGCACAGCACTGGATGACATCAGGATAATGCTTCTCCCTCCAGGGCCAGATAAATGGAACACATTACTGGAACATAAATGGAACACATTACTGGAACATAAATGGAACAGCTGACAAACACATGCATATATCACACAATGTCATTGGGTTAAAGGGCATGAGCCCATGGACTGCTGGATCAGCAACTAACCAACCAACCAATAAAACTTGCCTAGGAAAGAAATCGCGAGAAACATAGACACTATGCAGTTTGGCAATTTAATTAATTTGAGGGTCTCCTTGTTCATATGAAATTTTGCACTGGCCAGCTTTTCGACCATCTGTAAAGACGCAAAAAGCTATAATTTTGTATGTTTTCTTCTAACTATATCAAGACCTTGTTTTAATGTATTCGGGTAGAGGGTAACTTTGTTTCGTAAAATGGGGTCGTAGATCAGTTTGTTTCTCTAAAATGGGGTCATGACTCAAAAATATTTCAGAATCAGAGCGATTGATGTAGAAGAAATCTCTTATTTCTGAGACATGTCTCTAAATCTGGACAATCATTCTTTGATATAATTCTGTCATTCATTGTGGTTAAAAAAAATGACAAAGTACTTCATATAATCTTTAACAATTTTATTTACATTAAATATCTATTCTATTTATAAACCTGCACCCATAAGGGTACCACATTGAAATCTTTAGCATACAGTTCCCCCAAGGGGTGAAAATTTTTGAGACTAATGGGAATCGAACCAGGCCCATTCTAGTGGCACCAAATCACCTTGCAAGGTATTGTTTTAACAATACATTTGCGAGAAATGAGATGTTTGAGAAAAGTTAAAAATATCAAACACTGAGACCAACAGAGAAATGAAGATATCAGAGAAGAAATAAAAACCATCTCAAGACTATATTGAGAGACAGCAAACAAGGTGGTTTAGTCACATCATTAGAATGGAACCAAAGCAACCAGCACTTTGTGCATACAACAGCTGAAGATCAGGCTACAGGGAACAAGGAAGACCAAGAATTAGATGGATGGAGACAATCAAAGAAACCTTAAAGATAGACATGCTGACAATAGCCAAAGTCTGACAACTCCAACTTCACCCACAACATTTAACAACACAATTGGAGGACCCATGTAATAGGACAGCAAAGTACACCACTAAAACTCCCTCTTTGGCACCCCAATCATGAAGCCCTGATTGTTTCCATTCATGGACAGTAGGGTTAGTAAAGCTCCATCAAGAGGTTTCAGCAGCTCTAACTAATATTTTTATTTTCCACTCTTCATATTCCACTACTGAAGTCATTTGTTGATGCTTATCTGCAGTCTGTTCTACTTTCTGTCTTTTTTATCTCTCATTATCTGAAAATTAGAAAAGTTAAAAAAAGGGTTCAAAAGTTGTAGAGGATTGACTTCACTGTACTCAGTTTCCATATATACTCAGCACTCTCAACAAAGTGGCATGCTGCCTGCCAATAGTACCACTCATAGCACGTAACTCCATAGCTTCAAGTGATAACCCACAGGGATCTCTGAAAAAAATCCACTTTATACACAAAATGACATGAGTCAGATTCGAACTCATGACCTCTTGAACTTAAGGCGAACAGCTTAATCCCATTACACTAGGGAGATCCCCCTGAAAATGATAAAGTTGTGACAAATCTTCAAATTAATAATATTGACTTTAATTAATGTTTATTTGGGTCAGTACACATCACAGCCAGCCCCTGGTCATGGATATGAAGATTTAGTTGCCCCCAGTATGTTGACAGGATCTTAAAGTGTTGCGCAGAATAGCAAAACTATGACCTGTCATGTATATTGTTAAAGATGAATAAGGAAATGTGGGGTTGGCTTAACCCATCCCATAGAATACTAAAGTAACCCAGAAGTCATTCTGAAGATGGAATGTGTCGCAGAAAGATGAGATATCGCAGATAAACTGTAAACCACACATAATGAACTCAGTTCTCTAGACTCATTCTTTGACATGGCTTTATGGTCACTTTGACTCATGTGATAGGATAGAAAAGTACACCCCTAAAGCTCCTTAGCTGTTTCTTACAACATGCATAGCAGGTCACAACGTTGCTATGCTTTGATCCCCTTTTGGGCATCAGCAGATCAATAGAATAATGTCATGTCTGTCCTTGTCTGGAACAAGTGCCTATGTAATAGTTCATCTATAAGCAGAAAATAGAATGAACTCAGAAATTATGCACAGGTTCATTGAAAGTTTGTTATGGTGTACACAGTTTTCATGTAGTCAATAATTTTACATCACTTGCAGAGCGTGTAGCACAAATGACAAAAATGGCTAATGTTAGTGAAATTATGCCATGATTTAATGAGAAGGGATAATGCTAGAGTTTGGAGGGGAGAGGTGTTAGGTGCAGTGTTAAAACTAATTCTGAGGAGCACAGTAGCCTAGTTGATAGTGAGCTTGCTTGCTATCACTCACTGGATTACAGCATACCAGGTTCGAAACCTTGTCCGGACAAACAAAAATTCCAGTTGTAATTTCTTGCTGGACACGACCACTCCTCCTGTCGACTCAGCTGTAATAGGGTACCTGACACATGAGTTAGGGGAGGTAAAGACAGTAAGAAAGGGAACTGGCCACCCCAATTAATAGCTGCTGTGGCTTAGTGCATGAAGTTATATTCATCCGTGACATCAGGTGGCTGCCATGGGGCCTACCTTTACCTACAACTAATTCTAATTCTATCCCTACCCCCTCCTGCTGTGTTTCACAAACTGTGTTCTTCCTATTTTCGTTAATTATTTCCCTGGCTTCAAACTACTAAACAATTGTATTCTGCAATGTCACAAACTATTAAAAAATTATGACCAGATAATTCTTTAAAAACTATGAGCGCTGTAAACATTGGTAGGCACACGTTCCAGGCATGAACCGTTACTTCTTCTTCTGCATTCATTCTCAAACTCTTGTAAACTAGCAGGATGTATTCTGGAGAACAGAATCTGCCATATCAAGGTTTACAGCTGTCTGAGATATCTGCTCCTTTCAGTACAACAAACCAAATTTAGTACAGTTTGTGGGTCACTGACGTCACATGGGTCCATTCATTATTCATGGTTTAAATAAAAATTACTCCCATGGTTAAACCAGACATGAGAAAGTTGGATAACAGGGCTCAAACTCTGGGAAGGTGCCATATTAATTTAGCAAGTGTTGTTGAGGACCCTCTTCAAGCGGTTTCTGGTCTTTTTCTTCATTCCAACACTTCCAATGGATATCTCTTGCAGCAGAACAATGGTCCTACTAAATTTCCAGCAGAATTTAGTCCAGAGAATGGAAATTCTCTGCGTTGAGTCACCGTTTTATTTACACCAATAATACGACACATCCATCTTCGATGGGGGTTTCTGGTCAACCACTGACTAGACAGATGAGCACTTATAAGAAACTGTGTGTTATGACACTGGTTCATAACTCATATTACCTTTACCTTTTACAGTTGATCCCAAATCGTCATTATCGACTATTACGGACGAACATGACAGGATGATCATGCAGTCTCCGGATTACATCCTGCTAATATGCAGGAGTTTAAGAACGAACACAGAAGAAGAGTGCCCAAAGAGCACTAGAAAACACTTCAAGCGAATGGATTCATCAAACTCTGTGGTCTGTATCAAAAGGTGAAAAAAAAACATCTGTCAACTGGGTCAGATGGTCTGCCAAAATTAATTAACATCTTTCTGTAGATATCCGTCTCTATAGGCCAGCGTTACTCCTTTAATTGATTTAGTGAAATGCAGTCTTGCAGGATATGTTCCGCTGTCTACCCACATGGACACAGAGGTAATGTTACCAGTCTTTGATGAATATATAGTATAAGAAATATAACAAAATAGAGGATAACAAACACACTGATATTGTTACTACCTTAAATATGAGCTTCTACGACCTCCAACAAACTCCTCTTTGTACTTTTTACTTGTGTACTTTTGTCTGTGGATTGATGATTTATTCATTGCAGACATTTAACATTTACTTCAATAATGGGCATATAAAACATCATACATTTCAAAACATGCAGACAATCTTAAGCATCAGGTACTTAGCTATTGAGATTAGAGTTCCAGTATTATTTAAAACAAATATTGACAGACCGGCGTTAATCTATAGTAATAAATGAATAGGCAAAAAGGACTCTGGCAAAGGACCTTCTTCACCCGTATTGCCTGGTCTGAAAGGGGAGAAAATAATAGTGAAACTATCACATGAAATGCATGTCGTAAGAGTTTTTGGGGATGGAGTTGGATGTCACATCCCTTAGAGGGTCAAGTGATGCAGAAGCCATGCTAAAGTCAAATGTGTCAGGTCAAATGGCCAAGATATCACAGCCAAACTGCAAGCTATGACACAGTGCATTTAATTCTCCAGACTACATCCTGTTAATATAAAGGAGTTTTGAGAAAAACGCAAAAGAAAAGGGCCTCCTTAATATGACACTGGAGAAACTATGATGGTTGCACAGAATTGAGAGTAGCACTGTTTGATGATGTTCTGCTAAAGAAATGTCACTTAAATGAAGTTATTGGTTAACCCAAGTCAATGAACTTTCGGCAAACCCACAATTCTTCATCTCCCTCAGAAGATATCAAAAGATATACATGCCAATAGTCCCTATGGCTAGCTAGCTGGATAAACCCTCTTAATTCTACTCGACATGTTCTCAGCTATATTTATACCATAAATAATATGATATTGCCTTGGATGCAACATGGATACCTCATCTATCCCAGTGTTCACTCCAGCAAGTGACCACAAACTTCAGTACACCACCAGTGTCTATCTTAAATTCACAGATGCAAGAGTATAGAAATAGGATCAACAGATGCGTCTTGCCTTTGCCAACACAAATATATATAATTGCTGTTGTATTTAATTATATTAAATAGTTTGATAATTTATTTTCATTTTAATTATGCTACTTTGCTGCCATTTTTAATATTAGTTAGTTCTGTATGCACCTAAAGAGTATAGAAATAGGATCAACAGATTCGTCTTGCCCTTGCCAACACAAATATATATAATTTCTGTGGTATTTAATAGTTTGATAATTTATTTTCATTTTAATTATGCTAATTTGCTGCCATTTTTAATATTAATTAGTTCTGCGCTCACCTAAAAATGATAGAAATAGGATCAACAGATGCGCCCTGCCTTTGCCAACACAAATATATATAATTTCTGTGGTATTTAATTATATTTAATAGTTTCATAATTTATTTTCATTTTAATTATGCTAATTTGCTGCCGTTTTTAATATTAATTAGTTCTGCTCGCACCTAAAAATTATAGAAATAGTATCAACAGATGTGTCTTGCCTTTGCCAACAAAATATAATGTCTGTGGTATTTAATTAAATCCTTATAAATACCTAAAAATTACAGAAATGGGAACAATTTTGAATAGATGTGTTGGCGTGTGTCTTGTCTTCATGAACAAAAAAATGTACAGTTTGTGGGTTGTAATACTTGAATTATTTAAAATAACAAAGATAATTGAGAAATTATCCGCTTAGCTACATTTTGTGGTCACAAGTTTTATTTATATTTTCCTATATTTATGTTTCAAGTTTCATGTAAAATATTTTGATGTGAAATTAATTAGAAAAAAATACGTTATCTTTTTTCAGGGTTGACGTACAGACGTGATTGAGGTATCGTTGACTTGCATTTTTAAGGGCTATCTTAGTATCTAACTATATTATTGGTAATTATGTAGCACAATTCTGAAAATTCTGTACAAGCACCTAACTAGTATACAGTAGTGCAGTCTATAACAAATTATGTTATGACAAATAACAGAAGATTTCCCATGTCTCTCGTTTCATTAAAATTTGCTTTAGATCTTCTTTGTCGAATTAAATAAGCTTGAACGAATCATGATGTAAATATGGAAATCATTGAATCAATTTCAGTAACACAGATATTTAATTTTTACGATATTAATGTGTTAAAGATCAACCAGTTCTTGATTTAGCAAAACAAAAACATACCTGCATTATTTGAACCGGAAGTTAAAGATAGTAGCATTTATTTACCAAGGGACATAGCCGGGCATACACTCCAAAATCAAGGGTGGTAATAAGTATGAGATATTAATAAATCATCAAAACACACAAATTTTGATCTGACAATTGGCAATATCATTTAAATGAACAACTATAATTTATTTTGCGAGATTGTATGTAACTTTTCCCCGTTCTCCTATTTATAAAAACGTTTTTTGAAAGCAATATGCGCGACAATCTTCCCTCACTGTTGTCATGGGTAACAAAATGTGTGGCACATAAGATTTTGAAGTTTAAGGAATAATGTCCGTATAAGGTTCAGGTTCCCCGCGGAATTTAATACAAAAGTTGGCTCTTGACTTTGTATGGGAACTAGTGTCAGTAGTCCGTTCGCATGTCTTAGACTCCACCGCGGGGTCAAGGTTCAGCCAGTGTCGAGTCAGCTCGCTCGTCACAGTACCGCTTGGGATCTAGGCTGGTTCCTCCCCATATGACATGCTAACACAGGACGAAGTCACCGGGGTGAAGTTTTCGGTCGTACGGAATGTTAACAGCATAAACGTGCTCAGCTAAGTGGTGAGCTATACTTAGCGTCCGAGTGGCTTTCGAATGTCGGCGCCTGCTATGTCATACCGCCTCGAGAGAGGATTACGGGGGTATAGGAGAGCTGCTTAGAAAGTGCTTCACTCGACTTTTTTGTCATGAAATAACTTTGTAATTACTTAAATTTTAGTATTATTTGTATTTACACCCAAACACTTAAACGTATTTTTGTGCTTCGCGCGACTTTTTGTCATTTTTTTTTACTATTGCAATTACCTCTGTGATTAAAAACAAATGTTCAGTCAAATTATTTCATTTTGTTTTATTGTAAAGAATACATTTTTTTTGAAAAAAAAGAAAATATTTGGATACAGTGATAATGTATAGTTTTTAATGACTTAAATTCTTAATTGTCACATTTTACAAGAAAATAATTTTTTTTATTTCTGAGTATTCTTGATTTTTTACTATGAATAAGTGTCACAGAACTGGGAGCATTCCTATATATTCTCTGCTTGCCATGACGTCAGCCATCTAAAAGTGTATACGCTCAGTGTCCCAGTCAGTTGCTGATCACGCGTTCTTCTGATCTTTCCGGAGATGGAACACCTTCTCAAGTCACATCTAGTCAATACCATTACTGCAATTCTCTGAATATGTACATTGTCACGTTTCTAGGGGGAGGGGGGGGACGGAATTGCAGTTTATGAGTTTTAAAAACTTAATGGTTGAGAGAGATTCACTTTCAAAAATAACGCAAATTCACAATATAAAAACATATATTGTGTTGGTTAAGGTTTTTTAAATGTAAACTTAAAATATTTTGACTTGATAAATATATTTCTCACTATAATAGCGGAAATATGCGTTTGTTTATATGAATGGCAGATATGTGTGTTAGTCACGGTCTCACGGGGATTGCCTTGGTTTTATATCGCTGCCTGATATCTCGCCCGGTTGTGACGTGTCCCGGTTTCTATAAGCTTAATAATATGCATATAACGAATGTGTCACGTGTTCGAATCAACACACTTGGTATAGCTTCGTGAAAACAAGAGAAGTGTGATCATGTTTACGAGTTTGGCACGCTTTTTGACACGGGGGCATGGTAACACTAAGCGCAGGCGATTGTAAAGGCTTAAATCTATTTATACATAGATCAGTGGTCATAACGTATTCTCTGTAGACGTCTTAAATTATTTCAAAATATTATGTGATTGTCAGGAGTCAGGGGATAAATTTTTTCAATGAATAAATTAGATTTTCAAAAGAGCTAACCTGTGTTCTTTGATACAATTAAAAAGAAATAATATCTTTGACAATTTGTTTCTAGTGAACAATCTGAAAGCAATGGTAGTTAAATGAACTTAATTTCCAATAGAAACTGCCCTTGTGTTACCGGGCCTGGGTGGAAGAAGTGAATAAAAAAACTGCCCTTGTTTAGCCGGGACTGGAAGGGGAGCAAATAATAGCTACACTGTTACCTGTCAAACATTTCATAAGCAGCAACTAAGTGGATTTTGATGTGGAGTCCATTGTTCCATAAAGGCCCATAGATAACTATCAGGGCCGTAGAGACGTTTTCGATGTGGAAGGGGTTTTACCCTAAAAAAAACTAATGTAAAAAAGGCATTCTTCCGTTGTTGTATGAAATAATTCCATATTTTTAGTGAGAAAGGGGTGATTACCATTTTTTGTAAAAAAAATCGTTACTAGAGGGGTTTCACCCGTCATTTGGCTAAATTACTAGCAATAAAAAACATTTTATGATTTCTTAAGAGTGAAAGGGAGTTAACCACCCCCCCCCCCTTATCAATAGAAGTATAAACCATTCAAGAAGATATATTTGTCGATTTAATATTGATTTACTGATTCGGAACCACAAGAAATGGGCGCTTTTAGCTCGTACTTCCTATGTGCAGTGCGGTAATTTTTTTGTGAGCTTTCTTTCATACCCAGGAGACTTCAGCTCAGTGCAATGCCCATTAAATGAGTTTTCTACTCAGAGGATGTCTATAATTGTATAGATGACATGCTACTAGCTTACATAAAGGAGCCTTAATATAACCGCATGTCATCTACTAAGGTTTTCTGTTGCATGGGTGGTTTGTCTAGTGGGACATTTGTGGGACCCACAGATGCAACCGCATGCGTTTAATATTGAAAGTAATGGTTCTTGTAGACATGTATGAATCTATAGCATTGATTTTGCTTTTCCAAGTGATAGTTGGTCTTGACATATCAGCTAAATCCATCTCCAGCCTTAAGCTAAAGTCACCTTTTTGACTAGGAAATCCTGTGACTTCTCGATCACTGGATCACTAGACCGTCAATGGAATGGGTCAGCCAACTCAACCCTCAAAACTTTCTTAGTCACTGTTTACGATGTGCATGTTAGGTAATAGTGCAACTAATATGAGCTCCATTTTCTGGTTTCCGCACCACACGGACTGACCACTGATCTATAATACATAGCACACTCCACATCACACAGGCTGACCACTGATCTATCATACATAGCACAGTCTACATTACACGGGATGATCATAAATCTACTATACACAGTTTAGTACACATTACTCGGGCTGACCACTGATCTAAAGCATATATCACAGTCAACACCACGAAATGTTTTTGTCTTTTCTTATAGGTCCTAATTTTGACATCTTAGCAGCAATCTTACTTTCGAGATAGAAAAAGGGCTCTGTTTACAGGAAGAAAATTTGACTATTGTGTCTTAGATATTCACTTTGATTTAATATAATGCTTAATTTTTTTTTTAAACCCACTAATTTAATCACTGTAAACAGAGAACTTGACATTTTATAAAAGGCGGTTTTACGTTTACAATCGAAGGGAGATAATAAGAACAATTGTCAATACATTTGTTTCAACTAAATATTCTCCCCTTATTAGTTATCATCCCACTGGCTTTGATGAGGGTCTTCTTTTCTTGGTAGGTGATTTCTTGGTCTTTTTGTTCCTGTGTTGCTCCATCCTTTGCCAGTCTTTGCCATGCCTGGAGAAGAAGCCGCAGATGTCGGTTTAAGCTACAGAAATGAACTTTGGTTGGAAATATGCGCTTCCATGGACAGAGTGAATCAGGAGAGTTCAACAAGAATTGCACAAATGCATGAGGTTGCTGACAAGTTTGGCTTTCTTTCTCCAAAGCAACTATTAGACGATCGAGTCGACATTGATCTTCACAACGCTCCTTTATGATGACATCGACAAGAATGAAATTTTACTCGAGAGAAAGCGACTAATGAATTTTGTCGCAGCACCTTCGGTCTTGAACTTAAAGGACCAAGGGCCTATGGAATTACTTGTCTTTATTCACAAACATCAGCTTTCCCATTCAGTGCCCAATATTGTCTTTTACTGTGTATGTTCCTAACTCAAGGTGTTAGTATAGCTACACGTGAAAGAAGTTTCTCCAAACTCAAATTAATCAAAAACTATCGCAGGTCAACTATGAACAACTTGAGATTAAACAACCTCGCAATTATATCAATCGAACATTAGCTGGTCAATGATGTGAGCTTCGACACAGTCATTAATAACTTCGCTAGTCAAAAAGCTCGCAAAGTGAATTTGTAATTTTAAATTTATTTTAAATTTATTATTTTAAATAAATTTGTTAAATGTGGATAAAATCGATAATATTAATAAACTTATAAAATTTTACTCGGAATTTTTAAAATCAATTTCAGGCAGGTGGGGGGTTCAAAATATTCATCGCACCGGGCTGCAATTACCCTATGCACGCCGCTGTCCAGAGGTGAGAGAAGGAAAAGTAAATTTTTGGAAAGTCACGAAGATCCCACAATCAACATCTGACCAGGACTCTGAGTCTACATTCACTGGGATGTCTGCTGGAGCGGAGGGTGGAGCACTTATGGGAATGTCCCGCCAGCTGTGAAGCCAGTTTCTAATCAATAATCAAGAACTAAAATCGACTGGTTCGCAGAAATGCATAGACTTGTGCACAGTGGCGTAGCGTGGGTCAATGGCATCCGGGGCGGAATCATAATTTTCCACTCTTGTGCCATGAAAAAAAAAATTGTCGGTGATTGTGAAAGACTGGACGAAAATAAATTTGCCGCCCTCCCGATGATGCCGCCCGGGACGGTCCGCACCTCCGCCCCCGCCTCGCTACGCCCCTGTTTTAGATACAGTCTGTCGTGTCTGATTGAAGCGATTATATAAACCTGTGTAATACGTAAGTAATGAACAGCCTAAGAATTCCCCAGCAGTCACTATATTGGGTGCCACCTGGAGTAAGAAGAAGAGGGAGACCTAGAGAAACTCTACGAAGAACCATTAATAGAGAAGGCATGTCAATGAACCTAAACAACACACAACAATTGAAAGAACTAGCAACACAAAGACAGAAATGGAAAATTATGGTTTCTGCCCTATGCGCCGCCTATGGCCCTGAAGGAACATAATATAACATAACAATACGTAAGTACGATTTTTGTTACTTTTCACGCAGTTACCTTGTATTGATTATAGTAATCCCGCCGAAGACGGATGTGTTGGGCCATTGGCGCAAATAAAACGGCAACACAACGCATTTCCATTCTCTAGACTACATCCAACTGGAAATCTTGTAGGACCATTGTCCTGTTACAAGAGAAATCCAGGGGGAATTTGAGAATGAACGCTGAAGAAGAAGAAGAAGATTATAGTAATAACTAGCTTTGAAAAAAATCCCCCAAAAATGTCCCCCCCCCCCCCCCCCCCAAAAAGCCGAACCATTCTTCATGAAGCCAATCACATTTGAAAATGGTTAAATTTCCCGGATTTGACATTATAACGGTCATTATGGCAATCCTGTAAAGTATCGATATTTATTTTTATCCAGATTTTTCGATTACTTTTATGCAAATTTCTATGTATTAATTAATTACTGTGTCTTCTTTCACTTTATACTCAATTGTGCCGTGTTATTATGTCAACGCGGAATAACCTGTGAAGTGAGATAGTGGAGAGGTGGTGTAGTCTGACTACCGGTCGATGATGTAGACTTTTATCTGTATTTAGTACTAAGTTTAGTGGGATGAACATTAGGTATGTTGATATGCACACCGGACACGTTCATTGGTGCTCAGATCTCCGCTTCAATAAATCTCTCAGAGTATATCGGCTGATGCAGGGCCGGCCCTAACAATTGGGGGGGGGGCCTTATGCGAAACGGATTGCGCGGAGCCCAGTTTGGGTTGGGATAAGGATAATAAGTGAAAATTAATATTTTGTATTAGAACATAAATTAGCGCGGGGCCTATGAAAGTGCGGGGCCCACTGTGGCCGCATATGTTGCAGTGGCCTAAGGACGGCCCTGGGCTGGTGGTTACGGTTCTATGTTGGTCCCCTGCTCTTTTTCAAATCTTTGTCGGATGTTCTCTATGGGCCACGCCGATCCTCACTCCCAATTCGTGCATTCTCAATATTGACTCATGCTCATTCATCTCAAAATCTTCTGACTGTGAGGACTCACGAAGAGCAATGATGAAGATGTTTTTCTGCATGATCTTCTTGTATCTTCCATTAGTGTAAAGTTGATGAATTTTCAATCTCCCCAAACTGTATTTTTGTAGTTTCCATCCTGCGGTTAGTAAGAAAAAAAGGGGTTTAAGCAATTTCACAATAAAAATTACATGCCAAGCAAAATGGTTAATTATGTGTGCTTTATAAAACTGGTTTCGTCCCGGTTGAAATACAAGTATATTAGTAGGATTTGTAGGGACCAAACCCAGATGTGCTGGACCTCGGACGTCCTGACCACAAGTGGCCAACCGGGGTGCAAATAATCACAGTTCTACTGTGGAACTTGCAGCACAACGTACTTCACGCTTCCCGGCGGAAATCACACGAAATATTCGTTGTGGTTATATGAGAGCGAACACAAAAGAAGAAGAAGAAGTATGATTTTATTAGATATGCACTACTTTCTAAGGCCAAATGCAGACCAAGAGAACGGTGAATAGAAAACATCAAAATAGCCTTGAACAAACATGGACTTATTGCAGCCAAAACGACTCATCCGGCCTTGGAACAAGAGCTGAAGCTCTCACCCCTACGCTTAACGGCAAGTGTGAATACAATAAACCATTATTCACATGGGGACAGACAATAGACTACTTTCTATAACATATTTCTTCAGTACTTTACATTTACTCAGAGTTACAATGACAATTGACCTTTGGGGCATTATGCACCCAGATTTATCAAACATGCATGCTGAGTACACTATACTACAAATCCTAAACATGGACTACCTACACAAACCATGAGAGGAGACTTAACATATTTCATCTTCTTCTTCTTCTGCGTTCGTTCTCAAACTCCTGCAGATTAGCAGGCTGTAGTCCGGAGAACGCAATGAGCTGTGCCATGGTTTACAGCATTGCTGCGATATATGCGCCTTTCGGCCTGACACATCCGACTTCAGCATGGCTTTGGGTATCTGAACCTATATGGGATGGGACAGCCAACTCCATCCCATAACCTCCTTAGTCGCCTTTTACGACATGCGTGGAAGGTAAACAGTGTTGCTACTCTTTGCTCCCCTTTCGGGCCCCGGCAACACACGGGCGACATATTTCATCTAAATGCCTTCCAAGTTCTGGAAATGACAAGATCAATGAAGCGCATAATAGAAATGAAACACAGTACAAGCTTGAGGGATGACACATGGTAGATATTGACATCGGATGAGACTTTCTTCTTCTTCTGCGTTCGTTCTCAAACTCCTACATATTAGCAGGATGTAGTCCGGAGAACGAATGCGTTATGTCATGGTTTACAGCATTGTTGCGATATCTGCGCCTTTCGTCCTGACACATCCGACTTCAGCATGACTATGGGTCACTGACCCTATATGGGATAGGACAGCCAACTCCATCCCATAACCTCCTTAGTCGCCATTTACGACATGTGTGGAAGGTAAACTGTTGCTATTTGTTTCTTCCCCTTCGGTGCCGACAACACACGGGCGACCAAGATAACCAAGACTCTGGTAATCGTTGATAGGGAATCGAAATCGTAGTTACACTATATCTGCGCAGAAGACTAGATTACGCAGACAGGAACTTGAATTTCGCTGACGGAGACTGTAAGACTGGTCTCTCTTCTAAGATTGTCAGTGACGCGAATAGTAAATAAATAGTAACAACGGAAAGAGATTAAATACATATAAAATGTTGATCAAAGTGAAGGTAAACAGCTGTGTGTTTGAACTTCTAACATTTCTCAATATTAACTAATTAAGTAATATGTAGCCAGAATTTTCTGCCCTCAATCGTTGATAAAATAATTCTTGGAATCAGGTGGAATGCATTGCTTGCTCAGTTGCTGCATTATTTATTATTTATTTTATTGCAATGATTCCATGAAATGACAGAAATTCAGTTAATAGACTAAAAGTTAGAGTGTGTTGACTGTTGTGTAGAACTATAAGAACTAGATTTTGTTAACCACTTACTTAAAGTTACGAAGGAAAAGGCGCTCATGTTTCCTTAACAGAGGGGTTAGCGCTCTTCCAATGACAATCCCAGAGGACCACCAGATCTTTAGACTGATTCCAGCGAGAATAACTTAAAGTTAAAGACTTAATAAGTCTCGCATAGTTTTAGTTTTTTTTTTATTTCTTGGGTTGAACAGAACATTGAACTCCAATAGTGAAAATAGTGCCAATACCATTATTCTAGACCTATCTCATCATCAAATAGCATATCCTGAACAGAATGTAGCAGTCATCACAGCCTTTTGAAACTTCTGTTGATCTTGAACCAGTCTTCCTGCTTCTGTTACTCAACTGTCATGACGTTCAGGTAAATCTTTGAGTTTCTTCGATGTAGGCTGTAATTATTTTGTAGCAGTTGCATTCCGTAATTTGCCATTGCTTTCTGAATGGTTCTGGCCACTTACCAACTTATCCATGGTGCGCCCTCGACCCGATACCATGCCTTTTGGGTCCCTACCGTTGAAGCCATTGTCAAACAATTTGATCCTCCAGCAACCCTGTGTACTGAGGGGAATATTCTCATTAAGAGAAGCTCTATGTAGTTTAGCCAGCCAGTCATGGCTGTTGCTGTACATATGCAGACACAAGGAACCATTTGTGAGCTGGATAGGAATGGGGGAACCAGATAGGATCCAGGCTTTTCTCTGAGACCTATCCACTGACTGTATAAATGGAGCCTACCACAATAGACTAATAGTTGGAAAGCAATGTTATCATTTAATTATTCACCCGTGTGTTGATGGATTTGAAAAGGGAGCAAAGTATAGCGACATGTTGCCTTCCATGTGTCTTAAGAAGTGACTACAGAGTTTTTGGGGTGTAGTTGGCTGTTCCATTTCATATAAGACAAGGGGCTTATAGGGTCAAGATGACCCAATAGCCATGCTGAAATCTGATGTTTCATGCCGAAAGGCATAGATATAGCAGCCAATCTGCAAACTATGACAACACATTCTGTTCTCTAAATTACATCCTGATAGACTGCAGGAGTTGAATGAACACAGATGAAGAAGCCACCTAATAACTTGTAGATATCTAGGGAAGCCCTGAATTAAAGGCATGACAAAAACGGATGTGCTGGGCCTTCTTAGGTGCTAATTATGCAGTTATGTTATAAACCAGCAGTACAACATACTTCACGCTCTCCGGCTGAAATCACAGGCACTTCTTTCATGTTGGTTATCAGAGAACGAATTCAGAAGAACAAGAAGAATAGATAAGCACATACCCTAGTTAAATTGTATAAAGTGAATGTAGTAAATCATCATGTGATGAATGAACATATAGTATAACATCATCATGTGATGAATGAACATATAGTATAACATCATCATGTGATGAATGAACATATAGTATAACATCATCATGTGATGAATGAACATATAGTATAACATCATGTGATGAATGAACATATAGTATAACATCATCATGTGATGAATGAACATATAGTATAACATCATCATGTGATGAATGAACATATAGTATAACATCATCATGTGATGAATGAACATATAGTATAACATCATCATGTGATGAATGAACATATAGTATAACATCATCATGTGATGAATGAACATATAGTATAACATCATCATGTGATGAATGAACATATAGTATAACATCATCATGTGATGAATGAACATATAGTATAACATCATCATGTGATGAATGAACATATAGTATAACATCATCATGTGATGAATGAACATATAGTATAACATCATCATGTGATGAACATATAGTATAACATCATGATGTGATGAATGAACATAAAGTATAACATCATGATGTGATGAATGAACATATAGTATAACATCATCATGTGATGAATGAACATATAGTATAACATCATCATGTGATGAATGAACATATAGTATAACATCATCATGTGATGAATGAACATATAGTATAACATCATGATGTGATGAATGAACATATAGTATAACATCATGATGTGATGAATGAACATATAGTATAACATCATGATGTGATGAATGAACATATAGTATAACATCATCATGTGATGAATGAACATATAGTATAACATCATCATGTGATGAATGAACATATAGTATAACATCATGATGTGATGAATGAACATATAGTATAACATCATCATGTGATGAATGAACATATAGTATAACATCATCATGTGATGAATGAACATATAGTATAACATCATCATGTGATGAATGAACATATAGTATAACATCATCATGTGATGAATGAACATATAGTATAACATCATCATCAGGTGCAGTGCCAGCTGGTGTAAGCAATCATTGCTCTCCACAGCTTTCTATCTCCAGCATTATGTATCAGGATCGGTGTTGTTTCCCTGCTGTGCCAGGTTGTCAAACTAATATTTTCTCACTTTGTTGCCCTCTATCTCTGCTACCTTCAATCTTGCCTGTTGTTACTATGTTCTCCAAACCTCCTTGCCTCATAACGTGGCCAAAAAATGAAGGTTTTCTTTTTTCTTATATTAAGCTCTGTCTTCCATTTGACTCTTTCAACACTTCCACATTAGTTTTCCTGTCAGTCCATGGCATTCTCAACATTCTTCTGTAGAACCATATCTCTACTGCCTCTAATTTCTCACTTTCCTGTTTGTTTATTTCCAAGACTAACATCCTATATGTTAGTATAGGAATTATATAGCACTGCAGAACTCTCTTTCTCACCTCTAATGACAAGGTCATATTACATAATTATTCCTAAATATTTGAATTGGTGGACTTGTTTTAAGATTATATCATTCACTTTGCTCTTGCAAGCTGTGGTATTTCTTTGAAATAACCATTTCTTCTGATTTCTTGAAATTTAGGAATAGACCTTTCTCTGTACTTTC
Organism: Meghimatium bilineatum; assembly: GCA_034231615.1. Lineage (NCBI taxonomy): Eukaryota > Metazoa > Mollusca > Gastropoda > Stylommatophora > Philomycidae > Meghimatium > Meghimatium bilineatum. The sequence goes on along the minus strand of CM067310.1, from coordinate 3,976,738 downwards.
TGTGACTACTACATTAATTCATTCTTGAAGTCTTCCACACTTTTAGCAATCTTCTTCAGCGTTCATTCTCAAACTCTCGTTGGATCTCCCTTGTAGCAGGACCATGATCCTATTAGATTTCCAGCAGGATGTAGTCCAGAGAATGGAAATGCGTACATGCCCTTTGCTGCACCCAGCAGGGCATGTAAATCCAGAGATATTAGTACACTAGAATGCCTTCCTGCGGTGACTAAACATGCATCCATGCCCTTGAGACCTTTCTGTGTCTGGGTGTGACCTCAGTTACACAACTGAGAACCTGTGCTTGTTAGGATATGGGATATCAAGAGTTTCTGCTCACAGCTAAAATTACAATTATATCATCATCATCCATGAATTTTGTTTCCTTGTAAATTGGTAGTTGAAGTATTTTGTTATCTATTTCAGACACTCACTGGCAAAGAGGTATGTATATTAGCTTAGTATTTTCTCACTGGCCAAGAGGTATGTATATTCATCATCATGTATATTGTGTCATATGACGTATTCCTTCCAGAATGCTGTCTTCCCAATGAACTCTCTGAACCTCTCTCTGTCTTGGGCGATGTGGCTTGCATGTATATTAGCAATGCTATATTAGCAATGTTTGGTTACTGCAGCACCCTTCACTCTGTCGGACACCCTCCGACCATTTGATTATTTATATATGTATATTAGTATAGTATTTTCTCAGTTGCCACTTACATTGATGAGAAGGAATGTCTACGTCTAAAACTGTGGCAAAAAATTCCACCTTGTGTCTATCTATAAACCCATAACCTGTCAGGCCCATGGGTACCACATTGGGTGTGTCAATACGCAGTCAAGGTCATAGGGGTACCACATTGGATGTGTCAGTGTCATAGGGGTACCACATTGGATGTGTCAACACGAAGAGTCATAGGGGTACCATATTGAATGTGTCAACACGCAGAGTCCCATTGAGGTACCACATTGGTACCATTAGTGATTTTGAGAATGAATGCTGAAGAAGAAGAAGATTAGGAACAATAATCACTGCACAAGGAGCATTCACATAAATGCTCTGCTTGCTATTCCATCAGACATCTAAAAGACCCTCTCTTCTGTTCACTCCCATTTCTCTCATTCTCTGAACATATACATTGTCTTTTTCAGCATCATCCTCCTTCACCCTTTTGTAGTGTAACCAGGACTTCTTTAAGTAATTTAGGCCCTGTCTCTTCTCATCACTTTGTCATCCACTATAGCCTTACCTGCTATTGTGTCAGCTCTTTCGTTGCCCCTGCCATATATTTTGTAGTGTAACCAGGGACTGCTCTAAGTAATTTAGGCCCTGTCTCTTCTCATCACTTTGTCATCCACTATAGCCTTACCTGCTATTGTGTCAGCTCTTTCGTTGCCCCTGCCATATATTTTGTAGTGTAACCAGGGACTGCTCTAAGTAATTTAGGCCCTGTCTCTTCTCATCACTTTGTCATCCACTATAGCCTTACCTGCTATTGTGTCAGCTCTTTCGTTGCCCCTGCCATATATTTTGTAGTGTAACCAGGGACTGCTCTAAGTAATTTAGGCCCTGTCTCTTCTCATCACTTTGTCATCCACTATTAGCCTTACCTGCTATTGTGTCAGCTCTTTCGTTGCCCCTGCCATATATTTCGCTGTAATTACTGACATACATTCTGATACATTTACATCAAATATTGATATAATAAGTGAGCCTGCTGTAGAACTGTATAACAATAGTACTTGTGTAAAATACAAAGTACTTGTGTAAAATACAAAGTACTTGTGTAAAATACAATAAAATACAAAGTACTTGTGTAAAATACAATAAAATACAAAGTACTTGTGTAAAATACAATAAAATACAAAGTACTTGTGTAAAATACAATAAAATACAAAGTACTTGTGTAAAATACAATAAAATACAAAGTACTTGTGTAAAATACAAGCTTGTTCAGCTTTAGAATGATCACACAGACTATATGGTATGAGTATGTAAAAAATTATAGATAACAGTATACAAGACAGTTTCAACCATAAGGTCTTTTATAAAAGAAAATACACAATAGTCATTTTGTTCTCATTCCCCATGTTTTTTAATGCACATCTAGTTGACAATATACTTACCTCATTGTTACTTTTGATGTCTCCCATCTAATACTTTTGTGATAGTTCCATTATTTTTCCTTTTTGTTTTTACTGTTTATCTTGTATATTTTCTTGAAAAAAGACCTTATGGTTGAAACTTTCTTGTATACTGTTATCTGTCAGTTTCCAAACTGTACCATATAGTGAGTGTATGAGCTCACTGTAAAGTTGATCAACCTTGTGTTACATAGGTACTATTAAAATATAATTGAGTTTGTGTTTTGATAATAACTTTAATGCATTGTTTCAGATTGAGATTGATATTGAGCCAACAGATAAAGTAAGATTTTTTTTATCATGAAACTTTTCTTATTATAGTTAATGTGTATTGATTTCTTATTGTAGCTAATCTGTATTGATTTCTTATTGTAGCTAATCTGTATTGATTTCTTATTGTAGCTAATCTGTATTGATTTCTTATTGTAGCTAATCTGTATTGATTTCTTATTGTAGCTAATCTGTATTGATTTCTTATTGTAGCTAATCTGTATTGATTTCTTATTGTAGCTTATCTGTATTGATTTCTTATTGTAGCTTATCTGTATTGATTTCTTATTGTAGCTTATCTAATTTGATTTCTTATTGTAGCTTATCTGTATTGATTTCTTATTGTAGCTAATCTGTATTGATTTCTTATTGTAGCTAATCTGTATTGATTTCTTATTGTAGCTTATCTGTATTGATTTCTTATTGTAGCTTATCTGTATTGATTTCTTATTGTAGCTTATCTGTATTGATTTCTTATTGTAGCTTATCTGTATTGATTTCTTATTGTAGCTTATCTGTATTGATTTCTTATTGTAGCTTATCTGTATTGATTTCTTATTGTAGCTTATCTGTATTGATTTCTTATTGTAGCTTATCTAATTTGATTTCTTATTGTAGCTTATCTGTATTGATTTCTTATTGTAGCTAATCTGTATTGATTTCTTATTGTAGCTAATCTGTATTGATTTCTTATTGTAGCTTATCTGTATTGATTTCTTATTGTAGCTTATCTGTATTGATTTCTTATTGTAGCTTATCTGTATTGATTTCTTATTGTAGCTTATCTGTATTGATTTCTTATTGTAGCTTATCTGTATTGATTTCTTATTGTAGCTTATCTGTATTGATTTCTTATTGTAGCTTATCTGTATTGATTTCTTATTGTAGCTTATCTGTATTGATTTCTTATTGTAGCTTATCTGTATTGATTTCTTAAACTGCTGTTAGTTCTCTTAGCACGACAATGGTCCAACTAGATTTCCAATTGGATGTAGTCCAGATAACGGCCCGAATCATCTGACTTGGTGATCAACAACAGGTTATGAACAGCCCCGCCACCACATATATATAAAGATCAAGATGGCGACACAGCCATGTGTACATATGGACATGCGCCTCAGACAGCAGAGAATATTTTTAGGAATGCCCAGAATATAAATGGTTGAGACACATACATTGGCCCAGAGAAACAATAGTGGAAGAAAAACTACAGATCTCTGTATGAGTTACAAAGCACAGTCAAGTTTACAGAAAAGACAAAAAAGACAAAAACTCCAAAGCACATTCCAGGCGAATTAAATTTTTTTAAACCACTGAGCTGCATAACACATCATGATCTGGACATAAAAGTAACTGAAACAGATTGCTGTTAAACAGTTAATGTGGTGAGCAGAATTATCATACAACTCACGATGACACTGACAAAGATGTCAAATACTGCATATTTACCATTAGGGAATTGCAGGAAGGGATTTTGTAGCTGTGTGATAAAGTTAAGTAGTTACAGGGAGAGATTTTGTAGCTGTGTGATAAAGTTAAGTAGTTACAGGGAGGGATTTTGTAGCTGTGTGATAAAGTTAAGTAGTTACAGGGAGGGATTTTGTAGCTGTGTGATAAAGTTAAGTAGTTACAGGGAGGGATTTTGTAGCTGTGTGATAAAGTTAAGTAGTTACAGGGAGGGATTTTGTAGCTGTGTGATAAAGTTAAGTAGTTACAGGGAGGGATTTTGTAGCTGTGTGATAAAGTTAAGGAGTTACAGGGAGGGATTTTGTAGCTGTGTGATAAAGTTAAGTAGTTACAGGGAGGGATTTTGTAGCTGTGTGATAAAGTTAAGAAGTTACAGGGAGGGATTTTGTAGCTGTGTGATAAAGTTAAGTAGTTACAGGGAGGGATTTTGTAGATGTGTGATAAAGTTAAGGAGTTACAGGGAGGGATTTTGTAGCTGTGTGATAAAGTTAAGTAGTTACAGGGAGGGATTTTGTAGATGTGTGATAAAGTTAAGGAGTTACAGGGAGGGATTTTGTAGATGTGTGATAAAGTTAAGGAGTTACAGGGAGGGATTTTGTAGATGTGTGATAAAGTTAAGGAGTTACAGGGAGGGATTTTGTAGATGTGTGATAAAGTTAAGGAGTTACAGGGAGGGATTTTGTAGATGTGTGATAAAGTTAAGGAGTTACAGGGAGGGATTTTGTAGCTGTGTGATAAAGTTAAGGAGTTACAGGGAGGGATTTTGTAGCTGTGTGATAAAGACGGCATGCTCTTGCTATCGTCACGTCATGTACAGAGTGAGATTTTTTAATTTACCATCCGGCAGAAGAAAAAAAAAACCCAGTCCTTACCAGGTATCGAACTCTGAACCTCACAAGTGTGAGACCAACATTCTAACCTCTCAATCATGCGCCCCCACATACACGTGCACCATTAAGTGTGAATATGATAGTTAACAGATGGGCAAGATATAGTAATGTATCATAGAATATGATAGTTAACAGATGGGCAAGATATAGTAATGTATCATAGAATATGATAGTTAACAGATGGGCAAGATATAGTAATGTATCATAGAATATGATAGTTAACAGATGGGATATGATAGTTAACAGATAGGCAAGACTACTGTTTTAATTGAGTTCTATGTCTGACTTAATCAAATATGAAAAATGGTTTACATCATTAGGTTGAGAGAATAAAAGAACGAGTTGAAGAGAAAGAAGGAATTCCTCCACAACAGCAGAGATTGATCTTTAGTGGAAAACAAATGTGAGAAATGTGGTCTATTATCGTAGTTTGTGTGTGTGTGTGTGTGTGTTCATTCTCAAATTCCCACCGAATCTCTCTCTTGTAACAGGACTGTATTTCTACTAGATTTCTAGAAATATGTAGTCCAGTGCATGGTAATATGTCGTAATTTTATTTTCACCAATGTCCTGACATATATGACTTCAGCAATGGTATACATTCAGTGTTTTACTAATGTCACTTGGGTCAAAGGGCATGAGCCCATGGATCGCTGGATCAGCAACCAACCAACTAATGTCACTAAATGATAGACATCCATAGACATATCGTTAGTAGGGCCAGCCGTGCATCACAAACTATTTGTGAGCATTGCTTGCTAGCATGGCTAATCTTTTTCCAAATTGGGACCACAGTCCATGTCCGTGTGTTGTCTGGGCCTGCAAGGGGAGCAAAGAATAACAACACTGTTACTTTCATGCATGTCGTAAGAGGTGACGAAGGAGGTTATGGGGTGGGGTTGGTTGTTCTATCCCATATAGTGTCAAAGCCATGTTGAAGTTGCATGTGTCAGGTCAATAGGCGCAGATATCGCAGCAATGCTGTAAACGACACAACACATTTTATTCTCCAGACTACATCGTGTTAATCTGGAGGAGTTTGAGAATGAACGCAGAAGAATTTACCATGGTCATTATTGCTTGACCTTTTCTCTTCTCTCTGGCTTACTATCAATGTGATCACACATGCCAACCCATCAGCAGTCAATTTCTGTGTTGGTTCTCAAACTCCTGCAGATTAGCAGGATATTGACAGGAGAATGAAATGCGTTGTGCTGTGATTTATAGATCAGCTGCGATATATGCTGCTTTTACTCTGACACTGTTAAAGGAGGAGTCCCCCCTCGGTGCTGAAACCCTTTTCTCCACACGTGTTACTACATTACCTCAGGTACTGCTTACAGTGGACAAGATTACTTATTTACAAATTATTTATCTATGAATAAATGAGCATTCAGTTATATATAAAATAAACAGGTGGACAAGATTCAATCAATCAATAAACCCATAACCCTTCAGGGTCGTAGGGGTACCACATTGGATGCTTCAGCACACAGAATCCTCCAGCGAATTCTATCCTCAGCGATGCGGATGAGTGTGGAAATATCTTGCCCTGTCCATTCCTTGATGTTGTCTGTCCATGTCTTTATTTGTCCTCCTCTGCTTCTTCCATCCTCGACAGTTCCCTGCAGTATTGTTTTTGACAAGGAATCGTGCCTGCATACATGTCCGAACCATGCTAGTTTTCGTTGTTTCACTATTGAAAGCAATGGCTCCTGGACACCTGCACACATCTCTACTTTATTTCTTACGTACACATTGGTCTTATGTTCCCTATAGGAAATTCGTAGAATTCTTCTGTAGCATTTATACTCGAAAGCCTGTAATCTTCTCTCCATGTCCACAGTGAGTGTCCAACTCTCACAACCATACAGCACAACAGAAAGCACCAGCGACCTATACAGTTTGATTTTCACTCCAACACTGATGTTGCTTTTCCAAATCACAGTTAGCCTTGACAAGGACGCTAAAGCCATCTCCAGCCTTATTTTTAGTTCTGCTTTGAATTTACCATCGCTGCATATACTGGATCCGAGGTATTTGAAGGTATTCACCTCCTCAAGCTTATGTCCATTCATCATGATATTAGTCTGGTTTTCTGTGTCTCTGCTGTTTACCAAGATTTTGCTCTTATCTGTATTGATTTCCATTCCATACTTGCTGGTAACTTTTTCCAACTTTGATGTTAATTCTTGCAATGATTGTTCTGACCAAGCTATAAGATCAATATCATCAGCGAAACGCAAGTTGCAAATAGGGCGACCTCCGATCGATATAGACGTGTTGTAGTCATGTAATGTCTCTTGTATGATGTGCTCTAAGTATATGTTAAAAAGTACTGGGGACATTATGTACTGGACAAGATTACTTATTTACAAATTATTTATCTATGAATAAATGAGCATTCAGTTCTGGAGTCACTTGATACATACAATAGTTTAGATTTACATTGTTACCTGTTTCTTCTTGACAGGAATGATGAGAAAACAGCCAGTGACTACAAAGTGGCCGGAGGATCAGTTCTGCATCTAGTTCTGGCTTTGAGAGGAGGATGTGTGCTGTAGACCGATGATTGGAAGAACGTTATTTAAAGTATTGCGTGGCTCTGTACATCTGGTCCAACTCTCTATCCTGAATAATCATTTAATACAATATTCAACACATTCAATATGCTAAGAATTCACTTGTCATTGTATCACCTTCCAGTTCTCTATGACTCACCTGTTTCGAAATATTTTTCCCTGCAGGTTTAGAAAAGTAATCCTCTTGCAGTAACAACTATGATGATGTATTATTGTCACTGGTAACTAATATAACTAACAAAAAAGTAAAACTAATGTCAATGAAAAAGAGATAAAAAAGGAGAACAAGAACATTTTCCACATTATTGTCCAATATGAACCTTTTATCAAGATGCAAAGTCTTTTTCATTTCCTATAGGTCGCTATTGATCCGTAATGTGAAAAAAAAGTCCTTGTTCATTTGCTTTTTGTTATTTCTCATTGATATTAGTTTTACTATTTAATAGTTATGTACTTATTTATCAGATCCCCAGGGTCACATCAACTAACTACAATCCCTAATTCAGTAACTCTTCCAAGTGTAGTAGTTCACAGTTTCATTCTGTGTTTTAGTTGTTTGATGATATATCTATTATGTCTCTCTCTAGACTTCAATTCTTTATTCTAATTTTCTACAGTCTTGTGATTCCCACTTATGAAAATGTTCAGAATGCTAGTATTTTCCCAAAGACAAGCTCTTACACCTGCCTGTTTATAGTTTCTCAACATTTGACTTAATTGATTCTTCTTCTTCTTCTTCAGCGTTCATTCTCAAATTCCCACTGGATTTCTCTTGTAACAGGACGATGATCCTACAAGATTTCCAGTTGGATGTAGTCCAGAGAATGGAAATGCGTTGTGTTGCCGTTTTATTTGCGCCAATGGCCCAACACATCCGTCTTCGGCGGGACTTAATTGATTCAAATAAGATTTCATGCATTGTCAGCTGTATATGTGTGTGTATGGGTACGCAGCTCTTGTTTTTCTCAGAGAACATTTGCTAATGTGTGTGACGTGTATGGTTAATTGTCTGAATGTTCAATGCTGATGCCTGTCTTCTGAAAGTATCAGTTCTAAACAAACTGATTAAGCAATTTATTTATTGCTTGCTATAAACAGTATGAAATAAAATTGATTGATTTTTGACTTTCTATGATTACAAATTTTCACTTTTTTTATTTCCTCTCATATATTATAGTAAAATATGTGGAAAAATGTGTCTGTGTGGTGTACACGTTGAAACGATGTGATTGCTTGAATAGTCAGTCCGGCGGTGGTTTGATTGTAGTTCTGTCTGTGTTTAGAATGCTGTGTAGATGTTTGTTTAAGAGCTACTTGTGTGGTGTATATAAATAACCAGAATATCTGGATATCCAACAAAATGGAAAGTGCCGCAGTAACCAAACAAATAAAAGGTCAATCCTAAATAAAGTAAACAGGTTACCGTGAATACCTAATTATTGATATAAAACAATAATAAATAACAATAAAACAAAGAACAAGGACAATTATCAACGTATTGGTCCAATCAGGACCTTTCTCAAGAAACAAATAACGGTTAAGAAAACACAATCATAAAAAAATTGATAACCAGGATATATTGATTATTGTCCTTGTTCTATGGTTTATTATTTTATATCGATAGGTATTCACAGTAACATGTTGCCCGTGTGTTGCCGGGGGCCTGAAAGGGGAGCAAAGAATAGCAACACTGTTTACCTTCCACTCATGTCATAAAAGGCGACTAAGGAGGTTATGGGATGGAGTTGGATGTCCTGTCCCATATAGGGTCAGTGACCCAAAGCCATGCTGAAGTCGGATGAGTCAGGCTGAAAGCGCAGATTTCACAGCAATGCTGTAAACCATGACACAGAGCATTCCGTTCTTCAGACTACATCCTGCTAATCTTCAGGAGTTTGAGAACGAACGCAGAAGAAGAAGAAGACAGTAACATGTTTACTTTATCTTAGGATTTACATGTGTGGTATCTGTCTAAATATTCTTTTTCCATCGTTCTTCAGTCAGTTTTCAGATTCCAGAACCAATATCTTTAATTAACTAATTTGATTCAAGTAATTTCCGCCGAAGACGGATGTGTCGGGCCATTGGCGCAAATAAAACGGCAACACAGCGCATTTCCATTTTCTGGACTACATCCTGCTGGAAATCTAGCAGGACCATGGTCCTGCTAGATTCAGTAGGAGTTTGAGAATGAACGCAGAAGAAGAAGAAGATTCAAGTAATCTATTAGCCCCTTAGGTTTAGAAATAGTCTCATTAGGCCATATTTTCTCCCTCTCTTCTTGGTAGAGTTGACGTGCATGAAGAATGTGTTCTGCAGTCTCTGGGCTCAGTTCACAGTTGCATAGGTCTGTCTCTCCATCTCCAATCTTGAGATTTCTGAACATATGACTTCTGAGTCTGTTGTGGTAAGTTTTTAGTCTGAAGATGATGGTTTGTTCCTTGCGTGACATTTTGTGGTAGTGGTCATTTCACTCTGCAGTTTGGTGCATCTGCTTACATTTGTTTTTACTATTCTGCTTTTATCACAGTCTTACATTCATAGTATACAATATCACTTTTATATTTATTCCAGTGATCCCCTTGCCAGAGGATACATTTTTTCATTTCCGTAACTACCGAAGATGGTTGTGTCGGACTATTGATGCAAATAAAACGGCGACATGGCACAATTCTCTGAACTACATCCCGCCCGTGTGTTGCCGGGCCCGAAAGGGCAGCAAAGAATAGCAACACTGTTTACCTTCCACGCATGTCGTAAAAGGCGATTAAGGAGGTTATGGGATGGAGTTGGCATAACAGTTGGACCTCTGATAGAATATGGGGCAATAGCATGCAAAACAAATTCAGAAAGTTCAAAATGCGGGCCTCAGACTAATTGCAAGGATGTGTGAAGACCACTCCAATTAAATCAATGCAATTTTTTGCCTCAGTTCAGTCACCATCGAGGTCAGAACCATGAAGTGGTGATGGGGCTGTTCAGCCATTAATTAAGACTGGTCAGGCAGTCCCAACCAAGTAAGCAATGTGCTGAAGACGGAGGTGTTTGAGAATACACAATGGAAGTTTGAGAATTAACGTTGAAGAAGAAGAAATTGATTACAAACCAATTTAAAAGTTCAGAAAAAGTCATATCAGCCAAGATAAGTGATGCTATTTGTGATCAGCCCGCAAGACTTGACATCTGTCATGTGCTGATATCTAGAGTCTACTTCTGCGTTCAGCATCTGTGGTCATGCTATACCGTCAGGCCTGTTGTCCAGTCTTCTCCAGGTCAGAGCGGCTGCCCCATAGCTTTTGCCTCAAGTCTGTATCCTCTGGCCAGGTTTGCTGTCTCTGCTCTTTGTATGTTGGGCAGTCCTGAAGTCTGGGTTCCGGATCCACATGGACATTCATCTGTGTATGAGATCCTCAATCGGTAAAGTTGGCCCATATCTAGAGTAATTTCCTAAACATACCACAATTATGGATATGTTACAAATACCAAAGTCAAGTTTGTGATAGTTGTGGATTCTTCCAATGCTTCACTTCGAGATAATGAAATTAGAACGGTAAGTATTACATTTTTGTTATTGATTCATCTGTATCTTCTTTTTCTGCGTTCATTCTCAAACTCCTGCAGATTAGCAGGGTGTAGTCAGTAGAACGGAATGAGTTGTGTCATGGTTTACAGCATTGTTGCGATATCTACGCCTTTCAGCCTAACAGAACAGACTTCAGCATGGCTATTGGTCATGGGATGGGACAGCCAACTCCATCCCATAACCTTCTTATTCGCCTCTTTATGACATGCATGGAAGATAAATAGTGTTGTTATTCTTTGCTCCCCTCTAGGGCCATGGCAACACACAGTTATATCTTTAAACTCCGTACCGAATGTAGCTCCTTCACTAACTTCTTCCAATGAAGGTAGCTCTCAGGTGCGGTTGTTGGATATCTAAATCCATAACAATACGCCAAGGTCTACCATAGTGATCTCCACTATCATCCGTATTTTTCAATATCTCCACAGGTGCAATCATACAACAGCAGCTCGACGGAAGTGGTAGAACGCTGTCTTTCGCGGACAATATTCTGATATACGGACAGGAAATGGTCAAAACAAAAACTATTGAATCACTGCAGAATGAACTAGACCGTATTGCCTGGTGTGATGATTTCGGGGCACTGATCAAACAAAAGAAGGCTGTCCCATCCCATATAGGGTCAGTGACCCACAGCCATGCTGAAGTCGGATGAGTCAGGCCGAAAGGCGCATATATCGCAGCAATGCTGTAAACCATGACACAACGCATTCCGTTCTCCGGACTACATCATGCTGATCTGCTGGAGTTTGAGAACGAACGCAGAAGAAGAAGAAGATCTTGTTATAGCACAGACTTACGCAGTTTTTCAGCTCCGAGAGTGATGGAAGCGGCTGATACTAAACAATCTCTGAAAGTAAACATGTAGAACAATCGTAGGACCTCCTGCGGACGACTGAATTCATAGAGGCGCCTACCTCCCAATATAGACTTATGAGCATAGGACACTGATGGTAGAAGAATATACTAAACAATCACATATTGCAATCGTATATAATTCTCTTTCCATCACTGTCATTGAATATACAGGCGCCACTATCACTGCTAGTCACACAGAATGACTCTCATGAGACTGGAGAGAATTGAAAATGAAGGGACACACCCTGTGTGGCTATGAAATTTCTTCTTCATTTTCTGAGCATATATCACAGAATTGATATATGACATGCCCATGCATACCTCAGGTTGAGTTCTGAGCTTCCTCACGAGAAGGGAAGCAGGCTTGAGAGAGGCAAATCGTGTATTGGTCGCGCCGAGGATATCTTTAAAAATATTTCCATCCCAAAAGTCATAACTTCTGGCGAGGAATGCATATCTATTCCTATGGTCTTTCAAGAGGCAGTGAAGACCGTCATTACACTAAATTGAGCGTGCATGGAACACAGCCATGTGAGCGTGGATGATGAGGTCAAGGCACTCATCTGTGAACATGCCGACGGCACAGATGTTGTGATTTACACAGACGGGTCGATCATCCGCCACCAGCGATGCGCATGGGCCTTCACTCCCAGATCACAAGGAAGAATAATGCGCGAATCCAGTAGAGCCATTACCGCAACAACAGTCTAACAATGGAAGTATTTACCGAAACGCAGGCGCTTAACTATCTGGAATACCAAGCCTATTCCCATGCTTGCATACTAAGTGACTAAATGAATATGATTCAGAAAGTCAAAACAGGTGATATTCGTAGGGGATGGGTGGAGCCATTAGAGAGAGCTAAAATGCGGACCTCATTGCAAAAATTCACGCTTATTTTTGTTCCCGTACACGCGGGTGTTGATGTAAACGGACGGCCACCAATTACCTAAGACGGTGCCTATGACAGTCGGCGCGGCACCTGATGATGATCATCACATCTGAAAATGGCTGCTTGTGTTGCTGTTATTGCAAAAGAGGTGGGGATCTATTCATTGTTGTAACCACTAACTGTGTCGTATATATTATGTTTCTTTCATATCCCGTTGACGAATTTAGAATTATTCATTTTCATAGTTTTCAACGTGATTTACATAGTATAAGGGGAAGTCAATATATAAGTCACTACTGTACTGTACTGTACACAAAACAATTATGGCCGGAAAATAATTAATAGTGGCCAGATCCTGAGTGAGGCCTTGTTCTTGTTGTTCGTTCGTCATACGCTTAACTCTCACAAGTGATGAACATTTGGGATTTGTTACATCCACTTTTGAAATTCAGAGTTATGCTACTATGCCATTGACTATGAGTTCATCATCATCAAGTGTCGTGCCGAATGGCGTTGGCGATCATATTTCTCCATGTACATCGATCTCTCATATATGGCATCATCTCTTTTGGTGTAAATCGAAGCCATTTAGTCAAACTGTCCAATATCATTTCTCTTGGTCATCTCCTTGATCTTTTCCCTTCTATCTTTTCTGTTGTCACTATATTCTCAATGCCTCCTCTTCTCATTATGTGCCCAATAAATGTTGACTGTCTTTTTCTTATAGGCCTATTATCAATAATGCATCTTTTCACATCCATGCTTCTAAGACATTCTTCATTAGTAATCTTTGCTGTCCAAGGAATGTGTAACATTCTTCGAATAAACCACATTTCCACTGCCTCCAATAATTTTTGTGATGTTGGTGAATTTCTAGTATAGGTCTCCGGTGGGCTATAAATAGCGCACTGTTTACATTACCGTCACGGATTTCCCTTGAAAAATCAATCATATGGATTCACACCTTAGACGATAATTCTGAGAGAATTAATTATTAATTCTAAACATTGATTCTAACTCTTCTCCCCCCTCCCAAACAAATTTCTAAACTAATTCTAATCCTTTTAGCCCGCACTTCTCAAAATCTATAATCTTACGAAACTTATCTAACACTGGAAAGGTTAGGTAATACCTCAAAAGTAGAACAAAGGTCACAACGGAGACCTATACTAGAAATTGACCATGATGTCTTATTTATTGTCCATGCTTCACTTTCATAGAGTAGCACTGGTTCAATGTATTTGAGGACACATTTTCTAGTATTCATCGATATGGAATTGTTGCACAGGATATTTTTCATTTTATGGAATGCTGCTTTTGCTTGTCCTATTGACTATGAGTTAGTTGATGGCTAATAAACTATGGTTTATTCAGGCATGCTATGGCCAACTGTAGTATTAGTGAGGCATTAGGTGGTTTTTAAGTCTTACTTAGAGACACTTCAGTTTTTTAATGTATGTTTGTTTTGCATTCGCTCCATTGTAACCAGCACGGATATCCGTGCGATTTCTACCGGGAGCGTGATTACGTTGTGCCACCATTATGCACCATGTAGGCCTAGCACATTCAATTTCTGCATAGTTTTTTTAATAAAACCACAACACTAACAGTGAATTAACATTTGCCTATTTGTAGGTACTAGGACTACATTTTATAAATAGTACTAGAGCATTTAAAATATGATAGTTAGAAATAAATGAATTTTGTTCGAATTAATTTGACATACAAAAATTTACATGAAAGATATCAAGTGTCGTCTCCGCAATGAAGATTGGCTGCAACAGACCTCCAACATCCTCCGTGTCTTGTCTTGGTAGTGTACTCTGCGAGATTATAACATGTTACTCTCCCACTTGTATCTCTGACTACCTTTTGCTCGCCTCCTCTCAACTTTACCCTGAAGTAAGAAAGATATAGGAAAATATAAATTAAACTTGTGATGACAAAATATAGCCAAGTTGATAATTTCTGAATTATCTTAGTTATTTTCAATAATACAATACACAAAACTGTACAGTTTTGTGTTCACAAAGACAAGACACTTAGGTCTATATGTTGATCAAATTTCTGGAATTTTCAGATGGACACAGAACTAATTGATATTCAAAATGGTGGCTAATTAGCATAATTATGTTTAAAATAAATTATATATATATATTAAACATAATAAAATACCACAGAAACTATATATTTTTGTATTCCCAAAGACAAGACTCATCTGTTGATGCTGTTGCTGTGATTCTCAGATGCACGTATATCGCAGAAGACGGATGTGTCAGACCATTGCAGCAAATGAAACGGCGACAATGCATTTCCTTTCTCTGGACTGCATCCAGCAGAAATCTATCAAGACTATTGACTTGCTACAAGAGACACCCAGCAGGAGTTTGAGAATGAATGCAGAAGAAGAAGAAGTATAGGCATATATATATATATATATAAAACAAATAAAA
The DNA here is from genome assembly GCA_034231615.1 of Meghimatium bilineatum. Lineage (NCBI taxonomy): Eukaryota > Metazoa > Mollusca > Gastropoda > Stylommatophora > Philomycidae > Meghimatium > Meghimatium bilineatum. Next base: position 3,961,595 of record CM067310.1, on the reverse strand, counting down.
CAATTACTGGTTAAAAAAACATGAACTGGCCACACAAGACTGAGAAGTCACATGTATAGAAAAGCTCAAAATTAGTGAGACACACGCCCGTGTGTTGCAGGGGCCCGAAATGGGAGCAAAGAATAACAACACTGTTTACCTTCCATGCATGTCGCACGAGGCGACTAAGGAGGTTATGGGATGGAGTTGGCTGTCCCATCCCATATAGGGTCAGTGACCCAAAGCCATGCTGAAGTTGTGGATGTGTCAGGACGAAAGGCGCAGATATCACAGCAATGCTGTAAACCATGACAATGCATTCCGTTCTCCGGACTACATTATGCTGATCTGCAGGAGTTTGAGAACGAATGCAGAAGAAGAAGAAGTGAGACATGCACTTGTGCTGCCGTAACCTGAAAGTGTACCAAAGAATAGGGACACTGTTACCTTCCATGTATATTGTAGGAGATGACTAAGGAGATTTTGAGATAGGGGTGGCTATCCCCATAGGGTTAAAGTGACCCAGAAGCCATGCTGAATTCAGATGTATCAGATCAAAAGGTGCTTATGTCGCAGCTAATCTGTAAACCATGATACAACTCTCTGGTCTCTGGAATATTTCCTGCTGATCTGCAGGAGTTTGAGAATGAATGCTGAAGAATAAGAATTGTAATTTTATTTTTCATTTCTGCTTGTGTGGCATCTTGGGTCTGGACTTCTGATTCAAGGTGCAAAGGTTAGCGTCACTATCTTCTTTCCAGGTATGTAGTTGGAGGTGACTAAGGAAAGTTGGGGGGGGGTAGGTTGACAACATGTCACCTGTGAACAAATCATTGTCACTGCATGTCTTGCCTCGGTAACTTACTTTTGTCTGCTGTCAAATAGCCTGCATGGATCATGGAGAGATGCAGTCAAATGAACATTGCACCTTTGCCCTTTTGCAGACCTCTAGATGATGGGGAATGCTAGGTATGCCATCACTGCAGATCGGTCGACAAATCTGACGGAAGAATGATGAACTAGTTGAACCAGTAGTACATGCTGCATTCCTGGCAGGACATAATGATCCTGGAATACTGCTACACTGGAATACTGCTACACTGGAATACTGCTACACTGGAATACTGCTACACTGGAATACTGCTACACTGGAATACTGCTACACTGGAATACTGCTACACTGGAATACTGCTACACTGGAATGACTCCCTTCGGGGACTAAACATGCATCCATACTTGCTTTAACACAACCATGCTTTTGAAACAGCAAACCGTATGTGTTCAAGTGTCAGTTCAGTTTCTCAACTGAGGAAAACCTGTGCTCCTGTCAGAAAGGCTATGGATGATTAAAAAAGCGAATTATTTACTCATAGCTAAAGAGATTATTTCATCATCATCATTTCTCATTTCAGAATTATCCATTGTTTATCAAGACTATTACAAGAGAGAATGAGTTGAAGTTCTACTACACGGTACATACATCTTTGGATGTTGTTGAAGAGAAGATTAGCTCGGTGGGCAAAAATGCCAATGACTTGAGGGAACTTTATCTTGGTCTTTTATACCCAACTGAGGACTACAAAGTGTATCCTTTATTTCAGTTATAACAGATAGTCTGGTACAGTGGAACCCCCTTGTGGCGCATCCTTTATTTCAGTTATGGTACAGTGGAACCCCCTTTGTGGCACATCCTTTATTTCAGTTATGGTACAGTGGAACCCCCTTTGTGGCACATCCTTTATTTCAGTTATGGTACAGTGGAACCCCCTTTTGGCACATCCTTTATTTCAGTTATGACATAGTCTGGTACAGTGGGGAATCTCTCTGTGGTGTATCCTTTTATAACACAAATTTCCTTATTTAACAACATTTTTCAAAATTCCTGATTATATTTATTGTTTATATAGTGAATGACATGATGGTATCAAAAGGCTGATTCTGGAGGGCAGAGTGCCAGACGAGAGAAGAAGAGGAAGACCAAGAAGATGATGAACCAGCGACATCGAAGAATGTATGAAGAAAGCCAGCTTGCCAGGGACAGAGAGGCATTAACGATGAAGACAACATTCTGGAAAGAATATGTCGCTTTATATATATATATATATATATAGCGAATATCTGTTATTATATACATATGTTGTCATTTTGGACCAAGTTCTTGTAATGGGATTGACCGTATTATGCTATGAGCTAGGGTACTCTAGATAATAATATTTAAAAAAATGTAAAATAGGTTTTACAGATAGCCTACAACAGAACATATAGATGTTTCGACCAAAAGGTCTTTACCAAGATATGGGCAACAGAAGAAACTGGTGTTTTACCCAAAAGATCTTTATCAAGATAAATCTATCTTCTATGCTGAAAATGTATGGACTGGGCTGGAAGGTGAAAAATAACAGAGTATCTCAGTGAAACCAGCAGCATACCATACTTCATGCTCCTCAGCGGAAATCACACTTACTTTGTGTTGATTATAATCAGAGAGTGAATGCAGAAGAATGTCTATCTTGATAAAGACTTTTTGGTCGAAACATCAATGTGTTTTGTTTTAAGATCTCTGTATAACCTATTTTGTCTATTATATTTCTGCCAAAGTGTCTGGCCATTGGCACAAATAAAACAGTGACACAATGCATTTCTGTTCTCTGGACTTCATGTTGCTGGTAATATAGTAGGATGATTGTCTTGCTACAAGAGAGATCCAGTGGGATTTTGAGAATGATCTTGCAGAAGAAGAAGACCTATTATATTAAAGAAAACCGTAAACATCTATCTATATGGCATGCGGTTTTATTGCAGTCTCCCATTCAAGACAGCAAGGAAGGGAACAGACTGCCCCACCTAATAATGTAACAGATCATTGGTTACTCTGCCGAAGACGGATGTATCGGGCCATTGGCGCAAATAAAACAGTGACACGACACATTTCCATTCTCTGGACTACATCCTGCTGGAAATCTAGTAGGACCACGGTCCTGCTACAAGAGAGATCCAACGGGAGTTTGAGAATGAACGCTGAAGAAGAAGAATAAATTGGTTACAAACCAATTTAAAAGTTCAGAAAAAGTCATATCAGCCAAGGTTGGTTGGTTGGTTGTTTGCTGATCCAGTGGTCCATGGGCTCATGCCCTTTGACCTAATGCCATTAAATGGCATTATATTGCTGGGAATTCGGTGGATTTTCGGCCCACCCCGGGACAGAGAATAACTGTCACACCTACAGGAAGATAGATTTCAACCTATGTACTGCTCCTAGTCACTGTAGCCAAGATAGGGTTCACTGTGCTAATTCCCCGCCACCAATTGACTACTGGTTATGCAGAGCTTCTCTATTGCTCTAGGCATGCAACCAAATGTTCACGTCAAAAGGATTGTCACGTCCTGAGTCACTGTGCCTCTATGAATCAGCCAAGGTAAGTGATACTATTTGGGATCAGCCCGCAAGACTTGATATCTATCATGTGCTGATATCTAGAGTAATTTCCTAAACATACCACAGTTATGGATATGTTACAAATACCAAAGTCAAGTTTGTGATAGTTGTGGATTCTTCCAATGCTTCACTTCGAGATAATGAAATTAGAACGGTAAGTATTACATTTTTGTTATTGATTCATCTGTATCTTCTTCTTCTTTTGTGTTCATTCTCAAACTTCTGCAGATTAGCAGGATGTAGTCTGTAGAATGGAATGAATTGTGTCATGGTTTACAGCATTGCTGCGATATCTGCGCCTTTCAGTCTAACACAACCGGCTTCAGCATATCTTTTGATCACTGACCCTATATGGAATGGGACAGCCAACTCCATCCCATAACCTCCTTAGTCGCCTCTTTATGACATGCGTGGATGATAAACAGTATTGCTATTCTTTGCTCCCCTCTTGGGCCCTGGAAACACACAGATATTTCTATCGACCTTTAAACACTGAACCGTATCGAATATAGCTCCTCCACTAACTTCTTCCAGCTTGTTGGTTGGTTACTGATCAGCTGATAGGCGTATACCGAAATCGACGAAGATAAATATCTCGGGTCATTGTCACAAATAAAGTTGTGACACAATGCATTTCTATTCTCTAGACTACATCCTGCTGGAAATTTAGTAGGATCTTTGTCCTGCCTCGAGAGATCCAGCGGGAGTTTCAGAATGAACTCTCACTCGTGGGTAGCTGGGTCCGAGAGGGGAGCATAGAATAGCAACACTTTTTACCTTCCATGCATGTCGTTAGAGGCGACTAAGGAGGTTATAGGATGGAGTTGACTGTCCCATCTCATATAGGGTCAAAGTGATCCAAAGCCATGCTGAAGTCGGATGACGGCGTAGATATCGCAGCAATGCTGTAAACCATGACACAATGCATTCTGTTCTCCGGACTACATCCTGCTAATCTACAGAAGTTTGAGAACAAACACAGAAAAAGTAAGGCATGGTTGTGTTAGGGACATCTATAGATGTTTAGTTCCTGAAGGGAGACAGACATTCCAATGTGACATTATCCCAGGATCATCACATCCTGCCAGGGCAGAAGCAGCAGTGTCCGCTGGCTTGCATCTCTTCATCACCCAATGGGACCATGTGACAGGACAAAAGTACGAAAGCAAGAGGAGACATGCATTGACAATTTTTTTCACAGATGACTGTCAGCATATCTCCCCAACTTTTCGAAGTCATCTCCAATGATATGCATGGAAAGAAGACATTAGCCCTATTCTTCACACCGTAAACTAGAAATCTAACCAAGGTTGCCATACAGGGCATTAAACATTGTTAGCCAAGATTCCTGATACCACTGCTTTGTATAGAGCTGGTTTCCTTAGCATTGATACTACTCTGATGCAGACACATCATGGTCATGTGGTACGTATACGAGACAGACGTCTACCTAAGTATCATCTCTATGGTGAGTTGCAGAAAGGCACACGTTCTGAAGGTGGCCAAGAAACACGCTACAAGACCTCACGGAAAGATGCTGCCTGAAATAGATATATTGCGCTCTACAGTAAAATGCATGGTATCTTGTGAAAAGAAGAGAAATGCAGCAGCTCAACGGCGGAGAGTAGCTAGAAAGTCACGGGTAGACGAAAAACCATCAACGGTGGTCATCCCATGCCCGAAATGTCAAAGGACGGTTACAGCCAGAGTAGGCTTTATCTACGAGCTCATAGTCAAGGACATAACTCTAACTAAATTTCATAAAGTAGATGTAACAAATGGGCATCATCATCATGTGATGGATGAACAACAGTTCTTGATGTATTTCTATTTCATTGTGTTTCAGATGTTCAAAAAACTACACAATGCTTATGTAGATATGTTGTGTAATCCATTCTATAAACCTGGAGAAAATATTACATCCAGGTAAGTTCTAATTACATCCAGGTAAGTTCTAATTGTTATTCACTTATAAATCTGTTCTAAACTCCTGTAAATTAGCAGGATGTAGTCCATAGAATGGGATTCATTGTGCTGTGGTTTAAAGCTATGCTGCGATGTTTGCTGCTTTCAGCCTGACACATCTGGCTTCCCTTTGTGTTCAAGAGGTCATAAGTTCGAATCCTGCTCGTGTCATCTTGTGTACTAGGTAGATTTTTTCGGAGATCCCTGTGGATTATCGCTTGAAGCTACGGAGTGACGTGCTATGAGTGATACTCTCGGCAGGCGGCGTGCCGCCTCGTTGAGAGGGACGGAGTACATATGGGAAACCGAGTACAGTGAAGTCAATCCTCTACGACATTTCAACTTTTTTTTTCAACATCTGGCTTCAGCATGTCTTATGGGTCATTTTGACCTATGGGATGGGATGACACACTCCAATCCCATAACCTTCTTAGCTACCTCCTGAGACATGCATGGTAGGTTATAGTATGCCTTCCTTGCATGTTCTGACAACACATGCGAGTTTAGAACAAAAATGGAAGAATAGTTGCGCCACCTCTCGTGTGTTGCCATGAGTTGAGAGGGGAGCAAAGAATAGTTCCACCACCGCTCGTCTGTTGCCAGGGCCCGAGAGGGGAGTAAAAAATAGTTCCACCACAGCCCTGGTGTGTTGCTGTGGTCTGAGAGGGGAGTAAAGAATAGTTCCACGACAGCTCTGGTGTGTTGCTGTGGTCCGAGAGTGGGAGCAAAGAATAGCAACACTGTTACATGTCATAGCGAGGTTTTTGGGCTGGTGTTGGCTGTCCCATTCTATAGATGGTCAAAATGACCCAGAAATCATGCTGAAGTCAGATGTTTCAGGCCGAAAGATGCTGATATCACAGCTAAGCTGTAAACCATGGCACTACACATTCCATTCTCTGGACTACATCCTGCTAATCTGTAGGAGTTTGAAAATGAAAACACAAGTTCTGACACCTTTCATAAGAGAGATTGATGTGGTTTTATGATTGAATGACAGAGAAGAATAAAAAATCACCTGTCTGACAAACTTCAACAGAAGGGATGATCAAATACATTGTTTGTTTTGCATAATGTTGCACTAATCAATCAAGTGACATGCCGAATGGCGTAGGTGATCATGATTCTCCGCGGCTCTCTGTCTCTTGTGTTGTCAGTAAGCTCGGTTGGTGAGCTTCTACGTGCCACAATACAAGTCCATCTAGTGACTTTTCTCTTTGTCATCCCCTATCTCTTCTCCCCTTGAAAATTTGCACTAATAGTCAAATATTATAAGAATTATGTCCGGACCAACGCAAAAAAAGGTAGCATATCCTATTCAGGATGTAGCCACCAACCCAGCACTTATTGGCTGTAGTGATTTCCTAGACAATTTAAATACATTCAGTAGTTTGCCAGTGTTTTCCTGAGGTTCCTGTCCACATTCCGAATCTTGAACTTTGTATACATGTGGCTGTGTTCTGTTAGCTGTGCTGTAAACCAGCAGTACAACATACTTCATGCTCCCAGTCGGAAATCACACTCTATTTCATTGTTGGTTATCAGAGAGTGATGGACGTACAACAAACCAGCAGTACAATGTACTTCACGTTCCCAGTCGGAAATCACACACTATTTCATTGTTGGTTATCAGAGAGTGATGGACGTACAACAAACCAGCAGTACAATGTACTTCACATTCCCAGTCGGAAATCACACACTATTCCATTGTTGGTTATCAGAGTGAATGCAGAAGAAGAGAGAAGATTGAGAAATTTCCTGACTTTTAACTCTTGACTTCCCAAATTATTTTCCTTCCTGGGACTGAATTATCTTCTTGAAATGTTAACCCACAAAATGTCAACAGCTTTAGAACTTAATCAATAACTTGTAATTGTCTATGAAATTTACTACATGTGTTTTATATATCAAATGAAAGGAATATAGTGCACAACAGAACTACGTGTTAGCTGGGGCCAGAAATAGGAGTAAAGAATAACAACACTGTTTATCTTCCATGCATGTCATAGTAGGTGATAGTTGACAGGAGTTTATGGGGTGGAGTTGGCTGTCGCATCCCATATAGGGTTAAAGTGACCAAGAGCCATGCTGAAAACGGATGTGTCATGCTGAAAGGCGCAGATATATCAGCAAAACTAAACCATGACACACAGCATTCTGTTTTCTGGACTGCATCTTGCTAATCTGCAAGAGTTTGAGAACAAACACAGAAGAGAATACTTATATGGAATTCATATTTTTAAAATTTGTTCCCAGATTATTTGTTACATTTGTCCCGAGATTATTTGTTACATTTGTCCCCAGATTATTTGTTACAAGATTATTTGTTACATTTGTTCCCAGGTTATTTGTTACATTTGTTCCTAGGTCATTTGTTACATTTGTTCCCAGATTGTTACATTTGTTTCAAGATTATTTGTTACATTTGTCCCCAGGTTATTTGAGAATGTAGTTTTGACAATGTTACAACAAGATTGAAAGAGGCAGAGAGAATGGAGGCAGAGATAACAGAATTTGAAGCAAGAACCTGAGTCTAAGGAACAGTTAAAGTAGATTAGTAGTACATGAGACACGGTTGGTTATCATGTTTGTGACAAGAACCTGAGTGTAAGGAACAGTTAAAGTAGATTAGTAGTACATGAGACACGGTTGGTTATCATGTTTGTGACAAGAACCTGAGTGTAAGGAACAGTTAAAGTAGATTAGTAGTACATGAGACACGGTTGGTTATCATGTTTGTGACAAGAACCTGAGTCTAAGGAACAGTTTATGTAGATTAGTAGTACATGAGACACGGTTGGTTATCATGTTTGTGACAAGAACCTGAGTCTAAGGAACAGTTTATGTAGATTAGTAGTACATGAGACACGGTTGGTTATCATGTTTGTGACAAGAACCTGAGTCTAAGGAACAGTTAAAGTAGATTAGTAGTACATGAGACACGGTTGGTTATAATGTTTGTGACATGTTCATGTTATTATTGGCTGCACCGATATGCAATTTTGATAATTTCTGCGCTAATAAAAAGACGTTTGGCACTAAGCTCAACAGAAGACACTAAAGAGAAATTTGGATTAGATGGGAATTCTGCTGAAGATGGATGTGTTGGCCCATTGGCGCAAATAAAACAGTGGCACAATACATTTCCATTCTCTGGACTACATCCTGCTGAAAATCTAATAGGACCATTGCTCTGTTACAGGAAAGATCCAGCGTAAGTTTGAGAATGGACGATGAAGAACAGCAGGAGCCGCTGAAGAGAAACATTTTCTAAAAGTTGGTTTAGATGGGACTGTTATGAAAAGTTGGTTTAGATGGGAATGTTATGAAAAGTTGGTTTAGATGGGATTGTTATGAGATTTTGTAAATATTTAATTATCTAAGTAGTTGGCTCTAGGGCAGTCATCATCATGTGACATTTTCATTCCAGAATGTGATTTTTCTTATGGATTCTCTGAACATGCCACGATTGTGGGAGAGTTGACCTGCTGCAGCAAGAGACGTTTAAGCAATCTGATACATATATCACTGCATAAATATATCTAGACCAGCTTGTGACCTGGACAATCTGACTCTAGGTGGAGTGATAGAGACTCAACCAGCTTGTGACCTGGACAATCTGACTCTAGGTGGAGTGATAGAGACTCAACCAGCTTGTGACCTGGACAATCTGACTCTAGGTGGAGTGATAGAGACTCAACCAGCTTGTGACCTGGACAATCTGACTCTAGGTGGAGTGATAGAGACTCAACCAGCTTGTGACCTGGACAATCTGACTCTAGGTGGAGTGATAGAGACTCAACCAGCTTGTGACCTGGACATTTAACTAAGTATCTGACTCTAGGTGGAGTGATAGAGACTCAACCAGCTTGTGACCTGAACATTTAACTAAGTATCTGACTCTAGGTGGAGTGATAGAGACTCAATCAGCTTGTGACCTGGACATTTAACTAAGTAGCTGACTCTAGGTGGAGTGATAGAGACTCAACCAGCTTGTGACCTGGACATTATCTAAGTATCTGACTCTAGGTGGAGTGATAGAGACTCAACCAGCTTGTGACCTGGACATTATCTAAGTATCTGACTCTAGGTGGAGTGATAGAGACTCAACCAGCTTGTGACCTGGACATTATCTAAGTATCTGACTCTAGGGGGTGTGATAGAGACTCAACCAGCTTGTGACCTGGACATTATCTAAGTATCTGACTCTAGGTGGAGTGATAGAGACTCAACCAGCTTGTGACCTGGACATTATCTAAGTATCTGACTCTAGGTGGAGTGATAGAGACTCAACCAGCTTGTGACCTGGACATTATCTAAGTATCTGACTCTAGGTGGAGTGATAGAGACTCAACCAGCTTGTGACCTGGACATTATCTAAGTATCTGACTCTAGGTGGAGTGATAGAGACTCAACCAGCTTGTGACCTGGACATTATCTAAGTATCTGACTCTAGGTGGAGTGATAGAGACTCAACCAGCTTGTGACCTGGACATTATCTAAGTATCTGACTCTAGGTGGAGTGATAGAGACTCAACCAGCTTGTGACCTGGACATTATCTAAGTATCTGACTCTAAGTGGAGTGATAGAGACTCAACCAGCTTGTGACCTGGACATTATCTAAGTATCTGACTCTAGGTGGAGTGATAGAGACTCAACCAGCTTGTGACCTGGACATTATCTAAGTATCTGACTCTAGGTGGAGTGATAGAGACTCAACCAGCTTGTGACCTGGACATTATCTAAGTATCTGACTCTAGGTGGAGTGATAGAGACTCAACCAGCTTGTGACCTGGACATTATCTAAGTATCTGACTCTAGGTGGAGTGATAGAGACTCAACCAGCTTGTGACCTGGACATTATCTAAGTATCTGACTCTAGGGGGTGTGATAGAGACTCAAACAGCTTAGATTAAATCGGACCAGCTTGTGACCTGAAAGTAATAGACAATGAAAGACCAAGGGGATTCTATTGTTCAGTTGCTTCTTGTAAACTGATTTCATCATGGCTTCTTGGTCAATTTGACCCTATATGGAATGGGCAGCCAACTCCCAACCACTTTAGTTGCCGTTTACAACATACATGGAAAGTAATATCCACTGGAAAGATAGGGTGAGAAGAGATAGTGGTTGACAAAGAGAGAAGTTGCTGGACAGCCTAGTTGGCACAGTAGAAGTTCACCAACCAAGCTTATTGACAACACAAGATACAGAGAGTCGTAATCTCTTCCATATGAGCCGTGCTGGGTAACTGCCGATTTAGACTCAGGATTGATACACTTTCTAGACAAGGGATTCCACTTATTTTGTCCACCTGGAAACTTAAAAGTGTAGAGTCCAGCTAGCGGTGCGGTGGGCATAACAAAACTTGACCAACTGCTGGAGTCCAGAGATATACAGCAAAAGTGGACACATTCTGTAGCGCTTGTGTTGTTATCAATCAAGATTTGTCACTACAGCAAGGTTACATTTTTTTGAAAATGTTGATCAATAGACTTCTGTAAATAAACTAGAAATAAGTAAGCATGCACATGTATATTTGTAATGTCATTTTGAGACCAAATAAAGTATGTTTGATCCTTATGTGAAGTCTTTTTGTATTATTTTGCAGTGACGGTGAAGTGGTATATATATATATATATATATATATATATATATATATATATACACAGACTTACATAGTCTTTCATATTAGATTAATTATTCTTACATAAAACACAGGTTTATATAATCGCTTCAATCAGACACGACAGACTATAACTAAAACTAGTGGGTAACGAATCAATATACAAATCATATTCAACGTTTCAACCAAAAGGTCTTTATCAAGATACACACAAAACATCAAAAGACGACGAATGGAAAAATTATCACAACAAACAAACGTATCCAACGAAAATATAGAAATGAGATGCCGTAAGTACATAAAAAAACATAAATATATGTGGAAATGAAAGGACATTCATTTCCCAAGACCACTTTCTCCATCGGTGAGGCCTTTACATGTGAGTCCAGTAATGTCATTTACATGATCATATGTAAATACTGCGGCAAACAGTACATTGGGGAAACCAGCTTAACATTGAGCGAATGCTTTTGTAATCATCTTCATGCAATCAATCACAGGCCACACACTTCAACGGCGATGGTCATCATGGTGCTTTTGATACTCAGGTACAGCACCACCGATGATAGATCTAGGTACGCTCTAGAAAGTCGTCTCATTTTTGAATTGGGTGCACTCAATCCTTTTGGACTCAATTCTGACCACTCTTAAGTCTAGTACTGGGTTGTCTTTAGTCTATTTGTTCCGTCATTTACTCATCTTTTTGTTTGTTTCATTTACAAATATATTTACGTTTTTTATGTACTTCCTGCATCTCATTTCTGTTGGGATAAGTTTGTTTGTTGTGATAATTTTTCCATTCGTCTTTTGATGTTTTCTGTATATCTTGATAAAGGCCTTTTGGTTGAAACATTGAAAATGATTTGTGTATTGTAATTATTTTGTATGTTTTCTTGTGTGCACATCATTACCCACTATTTTAGTTATAGTATATCACGTCTGATTGAAGTGATTATATAAACCTGTGTTTTACGTAAGTACAATTGTTGTTACGTTTCACGCAGTTATCTTGTATTGATTGTCATATTAGATAAACAATGTGCTAGAAATAGCGGTGGTACTGCATCACGTCTGACATTAATAAAACAATGTTGGCGTGATGAGCGAAATTTCAAATAGGATAGATTTATATTTCAAGAATGGTTAAACTAATTTATGTAGTTGACTTTTTGAATAATTGCCCTGATCTTTCTGTCCATCATAAGTAAAAGTCTCCAAGCCAAGATATTTAAATTTCTGCACTTGTTGACCATTTATCAATATAAATTATTTATATTTTGAAGTGACGTAAAAGCAGGATAAAACAATGTAACAAGAACAGTGAGGTTTTTGAACATGTTAAGGGGCATGATTCTTTGATGTTGAAGGTTCTAATGTCGGCCGGAAGGAAGTTGTTCAAAGCAATTGCAAACTATTGAATGTAAAGAAAACCTTTAATTAAAAATGCTGGGTCGATGCACAGACATCTAGATACAAGGCCCAGAAACACATTACACTCTCATGCATGTCATAAGAGCTGACTACGGTCTTGTGGTGGCTGTCAAATTCCACAGTGTCAAAGTGGTCCAGAAGGTATGCTAAAGCTGGATGTCAGGCGTAAACCATGACACAAAGCATTCCATTTTCTGAGCAACATCCTGCAGGAGTTTGAGAACAAATACAGAAGTAAATTTCGTTCCGGAAAGAATGTTTCTGATAATTCTATTACATCCAAAATTTATGAACATAAATGAAATTTTCATATTGAGTGAACCCAACCAAGTATGGGATAGCTAGTATGAAAATAAATGAACTAATCAAAATAAAATACAACTATCACTGGCTAAACATTGAATGAACAAGACAACACAGAAAATACAAATAAAGGCTGAATAATGATGAATGTTGTTAGTTTAATATGTAGGATGCTAAAATTGTTGTATTTGATGACTGGTAACAAATGTACTGGAATGAATAAAGTACAGTACTTTCAGGGCAATACTGGAGAGGAATGCGACATCTAAACCAAATTCAAACAACCCAGATGTGGCAAAACATGAATATTCATAGTGGTTAAGCTGTTCATTTTGTATTCAAGAGGTTATGGGTTCGAATCTGGCTCATGTTGTTTTGTTTACAATGTGGATTTTTGTGGAGATCCCTGTAGATTATTGCTTGAAACTACGGAGTTACATACTTGAGTGGTACTTTTGGCAGGTGGTGTGCCTCTACGTTGAGTGATGGAGTGCATGTGGGAAACAGAGTACAGTGAAGTTAATCCTCTATGAACTGAACCTATCGACCAGTACAGATTTTCTGTAAAGAACATGCAAGACCGTTGGTATTATTTTTCGTTCTAATTATTTAAACAGATTAAGGAATGATGTTTTGGAAAAATTACTCTAGTGCACAAGGAGCTGAAAAACAGAATGATCCTTTTGGTAGTTGATAGATATTTATCTATAACGCTTTTTCTACAGGAATGGGGATAAATCGTCTTGCCCATGCTTTTGTTTTATGTCTTCTACTTTCAACGGTTCCCTGCAGTATTTTCAGAACAAATTATGTGGCACACATGTCCAAACCATGCAAAATGTATGCCTTTTACTGAGATAGCACTTCTGAGTAGGAAATTTTCATGTAAAGTATTGCACATCCCTGAGAGTCAAAATCTGGGTAAGACAAGCTCTAGAGCAGGGTGGAAAAAATACAGCCAACCAGGTTGATTGTAAAAGTATTATATTCAATAGACTTAGCTCAGAAAACATTATCTGGATCAGGGGACTAAAAAAAACATTTTTACCCCATACCACAAAAAAACAAACCAAACTAAATCCAACCATGCACAAAAAGTTTTTACACCTGTGCTCTAGAGAAACTAACATAGGAAACAAGAGCTAATTGCTCACAATCTGTGGTAATCATAACATTGAAACTATGCATATTTAATGTCAACATATTTACAAGGTATAGAAATTTATCTAATCCATTTGGATAACTTCAAACTTCCGTGCGAAAAGTTTCTTTGATTGCCACTATGTTAAAAAAACAACAACAACACTGCAGATAAAGACATTAGCACATGAAAGAAGAGGCGAAGCTACTATATTAGGTAACAAAGAAATGAGTAAATGCAATCCTATACAAATTCAAACACTGATTTTCTCTCATAGAATACACTTCTGACATTATCAAATGATGCAAACACAAGGCACCTTTGATTTTGTTAACACACTAGAAGCTACACTTTTCTGGAGTTTTGAATAAGGTGCGACCATTTATAAATCTCCCTCCCCCCCAATTGACCAAGTTCGAGTCACTAAATTTCATTATAAAACCCCGGCGATCAACGAAACTGTTATACTTCAAAAATACAGCAACTGTAGCGATAGCGTCAATAAAAATATCTCACCCAGGACATTACTCTACTCCAAAATGGGAGAACCCATGATCGTCTATAAACATCATTTATAAGTCAATCATGAGGAAATCGGATGTTTGATAAGATTTTGTGATCCATAGAAAGTAATGCAAATCTAGGCATAGCATTATAATAAGTAGAATTTCTCTCTTGAAATAAATGTGGCTTTTAAATTCATTCTGAAAACGCAAACATTCATTATGATACATAGAACATTTCAAGGCTAGTTCGATTTTATACAAATTTGTAAAGACTACAAAATTTGTGTACACCCCGAGTGATGGAAAATAAGTAGGCTCTGGATTGCAAGGGGAGCAAAGAATAGCAACACTGTTTACCCCTTTCATGTATATCACAAGAGGTGACTAAGGAGGTTATCGGGTTGGAGTTTGTCCCAGGCCGAAAGGCAGATATCGAACAATGCTGTAAACCATGATATAACAAGCACTACATTCTGCGGGAGAATGAATGCACAATGTCTGTGTATAGTGAAATACTATTGTATACATATCTTGTCAGTAATATACGAAACTGATATAAAACTATAACAAAAACAAAGTCTGACTGGGATCAAATAGCAAGATAAATATTTCTATGTCGTGACAAAAGAAGACAGAGCCATAAGGAAAACACAGGAGATCGAGGTACATTATGATGAAAAAGAGTTAAAGTCTTTTAACAGTACACAACATGACCAGAGAATAGCTGAAGGCAGATCGGATGTGTTAGGCCACTGGCGCAAATAAAACAGAAAGAGAATGCATTTCCATTCTATGGACTACATCCTGCTGGAAATCTAGTAGGACCACCGCGCTGAATAAGAACACAGAGTATATGCCACAAAACCTTCAGTAGACAGCTACTCCCATGGGATGAAAGTGTCACAAGCAGCCCAGATCTCATGCCAGTTAAAAACTATCAGAAACAGTGCAACATGCCCCTATTTCAATGTAAAGTACTCTAGACTATGATAAAAGGAACAGCCAGATGTCCAATACTAAATAATAAAACATAAATGAGCAACACTTTCAAATTTGTGCGGCTGTAACAAACCACCACCGTCACATGAAAAATAACACAAATATATGGCCGCAGCAATCACAATCACATCTCTGTTAAACAAACATAAAATAATTTGAAGCTGTTTACATTCACTATCAATCATACATCACAGAAGTAAAATTTAATGCCTGACCAGTTATAGCCAACAACTATTGACAATTTCATCTGTTATTCTCTCCAAATTAAACTACTTTCACAGAATTTAATATTTGATTAAACATGTAAAAACAGTAAATGCATTCAACAAGTTCTGAGAATGAAAATATTTATTATGATAAATATAAGAATTTAAAACTAGTACAGACACATATATCCAACACAAACATGACACAGAAATGGCTGCTATCTTTCTAGAAGGATCTACTCCTCCCCGGAGCCCGTAGACCTCAAATTTCGCCGCTGTCTCGGGGACTGTTTTGGTGACCTTCTTGGGGATTTGTCTGTAAAATGAAAATTCATCTAATTATCATCACAAAAAATATAAACTAGTTAAAGCAGTGGAATCCCTAAAACAAATCCGTGATCAATGGTTGAGCTGATGTTTCAGTAACTGATTTGTTATGTTGCTACTCCAGTAACTGGCAACAGTCTTTTGAGTATCGGTTGATTTGTCTTCTTGGAGTACTCCACCCACGTGGAATGAATATTAATCACCAATACCTTTGATTTACCTAACTTCCACTCCAAAGTTTTAACACTTCGCGGACCAATTACGATGATAATCGAAATTGCTATGTGCATCAGAAATATAGTTGCTGTAGTGATATTGTTACTAAATATATCTCACACAAGGTACATTTCATACATATATGTAGTGACGTGATTTCAAATATATTTTTTGCGCATACGTATATATACCTACCAATATATACACAGGCAAAAATATGTGAGTCACTGGTGGTTTTTTTCCTGTTAAAATAAAACCCCAATAAGTTTACTCTTGTAATCTGTTACTGGCATTGACATAATATTTTTAAAAAAAATTGAGCTGTACTCATTTATAGGCAGAGACCTATAAATCAACTTTGGACAAATGTAAAAAAATTCTTGGCATATACGTGGAAATCTACGGCAGGATTATTGGTATTCTAGCAGACCGTTTGTATCTACAATCGGAGCTCTATCTCATGACGCAAGACCAGCAGGACGGAGTTACGAGTGTCTAGCATCGCTGGCGTGCATTCCTGACCACATAACATTAAAATCATGTTTATTTGTTTTGCGTTCGCTCCATTGTAAGTTCGCTCCATTGTAACCATCACAGATATCTGTGCGATTTCCGCCAGGAGCGTGATTACGTTGTGCCACCATTATGCGACTTGTAGGCCTAGCACATCCGATTTCGACATGATTAAAATAATGTAATTTCTGCACAGCTAAATACAGTCATGGCAGTGGTTGAAATAATTCGACAGCCAACCCGTGTGATTCCGGAGCCTGAAAGAGGAGCAAAGAATAGCAACACTGTTTACCTTCACGCATATCATAAAAGGCGACTAAGGAGGTTATGGGATGGAGTTGGCTGTCCCATCCCATATAGGGTCACTGACCCAAAGCCATGCTGTAAACCACGACAACGCATTTCGACAGCCAAGTTTAACAGTCGCCAATATTGTTGCTGAAATATCTTTATAAGGTACTAAAGGTTAACAAGTCAGTGACTCAAGGATAAATTGTTTATATAATTTTACTTACTCAATCCCTGTAGTGTTTCCTTTGGGAGCCAATCATAATCTACATCTGAATTCTGTGTGCCAAGTTCCACAGGCTGACGTGGTTTGGTTAAGTGTTTCCTCTGTAAAATATATACAAATACATTTTTCTGTTGATGTTTGAAGAAACATGAATAATTTTTTTTAATGTGTCAGTAACACAATTTATGAGATCCGGACAGGAAATCATGGACACAAGGATAAACAAAGGCATGTGCGGGAAGAACAAATCGATAGTTGAAAAAAATAACAGACAATTTAGCAATAGGGTTAGAGATGAAGGCTGCAAACTGAGCCTCCGGGTTGTAGATACGTTTCCCTGGGAGTGAGAGGGCACTTAAATCTTGCTTTTTCCTTTTTGTTAAAAAAGTCTTAATTTGCCTATTGTATTCTTTCCTGGTGTTTTTCACTCAGGATTATTTCTAATCCATTGTGTCTTTTTATAACTTTTCTATTAGTTTTTTATTATATTATCAAAGAACTTTATGAGGACAATAGACCAGAAATAAACATACAAGATAACGGCGAGGGTCCATCAATACTCACAGCAGAAGTAAGGGAGGTACTAAGTCACATGAAATATGGCAAAGCCCCAGACAATATCACATTAGAAGAATTAGCAGCTTTAGATAACTTTGGAGTTGAAATAATCACAAAATTGCTGAATGACATATATAACAGCGGAAACATACCCGATGACTTAATGAGATCCATATTCATAGCATTACCTAAGAAACCAGGGACCACTGAATGTGAAGAACACCGTACAATCAGCCTCATGAGCCAAATAACCAAAATACTGCTCAGAATCATCATAAAGAGAGTGAGAAACAAAATAAAACCAGAAATAAGTCAAGAACAATGTGGATTTGTAGAAGGCAAAGGCACCAACAATGCGATTTATATATTGAGAACACTAATAGAGAGGTCTATAGAGGTAAAAACAGATCTGTACCTCTGTTTTATAGACTACACTAAAGCTTTTGACAAAGTTAAACATAGCGAAATTATACACATGCTAGAGAATCTGAACATTGACAGCAAGGATTTAAGAATAATCAAGAACATGTACTGGCAACAAACAGCAGCAATAAGAGTAGGAAAGCAATTTGGCCCTTTTCAACAAATAAAACAAGGAGTCAGACAGGGATGCGTGCTTTCACCAGACCTGTTCTCTCTATACAGTGAAAACATAATGCGTGCAATAGTAGATATCCCAGGAATATCAGTGGGAGGACATAACATAAATAATTTGAGATATGCGGATGACACTGTTCTGATTGCAAAAAGTGAGGAAGACCTTCAAAAATTAATTAAAGTAGTAGTCACAGAAAGCAAAGAGAAAGGCCTCTTCCTAAATATCAAGAAAACAGAAGTAATGGTTATTTCAAAGAAAGAAAATAACACACCTTGCAAGATCATAGTGAATGATATAGTATTAAAACAGGTCCACCAATTCAATTATAACAGCAGATGGAAGAAGTTCAACAGAAATAAGATGCAGAATAGGACAGGCAAAAACAACATTCAGAAAAATGAAAAATATACTGTGTAATATGACCTTGTCATTAGAGGTGAGAAAGAGAGTTCTGCAGTGCTATATAACCCCTATACTAACATAATATGGGTGCGAGTCTTGGACAATAAACAAACTGGAAAGTGGGAGATTGGAGGCAACGGAGATGTGGTTCTACAGAAGAATGCTGAGAATACCATGGACTGCTAGAAAAACTAATGTAGAGGTGTTAAAAGAGTTAAATGCGAAACGGACCTTAATCAACAATATAAGAAAAAGGCAATCTTCTTTTTTTGGCCACTTCATGAGACAGGCAGGTTTAGAGAACATAATCACAACAGGCAAGATTGAAGGCACCAGAGACAGAGGGCGACAACGTGAGAAAATATTAGACAGTTTGACAACCTGGCACGGCAAAGAAACAACAACGACTTTGATACATAATACTGTGGACAGAGAGCTGTGGAGAGACATGACCGCCTACGCCACCCGGCATGGCACCTGATGATGATGATTAGTTTTTTTGCAGGGGTTTCCCACACCATGTCATATTGCTAAAAAATGCTTTATTAGTAGCAACAGGCAATCGTCTGCACTGAGGGAGAACATCTGACTGGTTTGAGGTACAAAAAGGAGTCAAGACAGAAAATGTATCCTCTCAGTACACCTGAACATTCATGCAGAAAACATGCAAATAGTTTGAGATGACTCATGAACAGTTTCAACCAAATATTGGAGGACAAGAAATTATGTATGCAGATGACACCACCCTAATATCAAGGAGCAATACAGGTTTAAAACATATGATTAACAAACAATTACAAATTGTATTTTATATTAATTTTCTTCTACAATCATTTCTAATTTGTGTGGAGTTATTCCCCTTACCCTGAGTATTTCCTGAAGAGCTGAGATTGAAAGGGACCATAGCGACACACAATCTTTTCTTCAATGCACAAAAAGACAAAATGTATGCATAATATCAGAGCAGAGATGGTACTCATCTACAATAGCCATTGACAAAGAACAACTAGAAAATGTCAGCAACTTTCAATATCTTAGGAGATTAGCAATGGCCCTACAAAAAACATCACAGATGCGCAGAACCGAGAGACTTACTGAGTGGCAGTGAGAACTACGTTCTGTATAGAACTTGTCACATGGAATAACATTGTAACTGTTTTTCTGTTTGTCCCGTGCGAATGATTTTTCATGAGTGATGGTTTTTGTAGAGCCATTTCTAATCATCGAGAATATGTTGGACATAGCTATTTCCTTGCTCATACAATTCCAAACTGGGTTCTAAATAATAAAAAATATATACTCACGCCAAAATTTGAAACCAGCTGTTGAGCTCCAACAAGTAATAAAATAACAATGGCAGCCAGAAAGATGTACAGGAAAAATCTTGAAAATAGAAAACATAATTTGTTGTAAAACTGAAGCAAGCATGTAGATTGCATACACATCTGTGTTAGTTTTACCAGCCTCCTGTTACAATGACATAACCGTAATTGGACAATAGTGTATTCACATTGATTCTAACAGCACATTATCTGTACATGCAAATTAGATTTGTCTGTCATGGCAAACAGTTCTACGGAGTAACTCGCTATGAGAGGTGCTCTCGACAAGCAGCAAGTTGCTTCATTTATAGTCAAGCCAATCCTCTATGACTTTTGAGCCCTTTGTAGAAGAATGCTAAAAACACAATGGAAAGAAAAAAAGTGGAGATTATCTAGAACAAAGTTAATTCAAAAAGATAGCTGCTTACCTGCACCAGAAAAAGATAATCCATATTTTATTGACACATCATGAGAAGAGGAAAAATAGAACATATTGTGACAAAAGGCAAGTTTGAGAGCAAGACAAAGAGAACAGAAGATATGTGACAATGTTAGCATGAGAAAATAGAAACGAAAATAAATGACAGCACAGGAAACAGAAAGCAGTGGAAATACATGTTAAACAATGTTATAAAACTATACGAAGAAATGTTTTGGATAATCTACACATTAACAATTGTTCAATACTTTAGTCAATGATCTAAATGTTGACCAATAATATTTTATCATTTATAAGACTTTTAACTATTTAGCTGCTATGGATCCTAAGGTTTTCTATGTCTGAAGGCATTATCCTGTGCAAGCATGAAGCAGTGCACAGTAAAAACAGGCTTCTATAGATAATGTAGCAAGCACAATCATGAATGTGAATAGAACAATCACACCACGTTATAAGTGTACTTGCAGCTTCAAAAATAGAAAACTTAAATTAAAATACACTTAACCTTTAGAGCCCTGGCTTAAAATTACAAAACTTCCCCCAGGGCCTGACTTATTTTTTGGAAAATTTGCGTTATTGATGGTGGGTGTTTTGAAAACGTCATAACTTTTTTGTTTTAAAAGATATCAAAATAATTTTTGCACATCTAAATAAAGGAGTGAATAGTGAATATTATCGTGTTTTTGTTGTTGTTGTATGTGTGATATGACAGTTGTGAGCACGTTTTGAAGTTGAAAATTCTGGCGAAAAACGCAAAACGTCATTTTCAAAATCGCAAATATATCTTCATGACGACCCTAATACATGAGCAATGTGTGGCAACATTGATAAAATCCTCATAAATACCTATACTTATTGTATATGTATTGTTTTATATCAAAACTAATATAATATGAACTAAAAAGACTAATAAAACGTGAAGAAATTGCATATAACGTCCGTCCGGTCAACACTAGGTCTATGCCGACACGCAGCGTAATTATTGTCCATGTACACACGTGTCACCCCTGATACATATTATTTTTGTGCTTTTTAATGAATACACACACATTCTTATCAAATAACAACATATTAAACACAAAAAACAACAATTAGAACATGTAGTCACGATCACTTACCCATGCCACGCGGTACTCAATTTGATAGTAAAATACGGCCGAAAATGGCTAAAGTCGCTCTAGAAATGCGTTGACAAATTCAACCGGCTTTCTCTCTCTTACAATCGTAATGAGTAAAGGAATTTGACCTTTAAACTGTGACGTATTCCTAGCTTCGTGTTGCGGGAATTCTACGTCATATAAGCTTTAACTTCGTGAAGTTACGTACTCGGGAATTGAGTGATATCGTATGTTGCGTGATTGCGACCACAGGCACTACGGGATGCACACGCAAGGCGCAATGTTGCGACCGTAGGGGCCTAAAGGTTAAATAAAACACTGTTTTTTAAAAAAATAAGTTTCACTCAGACACGACGGACTATTATTAAAACTAGTGGGCAATGATGCACACATAAGAAAACATACAAATTACAATGCACAAAACATATTCAACGTTTCAACCAAAAGATCTTTATATATATTGCTGAATTAAAATGTACTATGACGATAATCCACTAACATCATACCAGCGTGAAATGGGGAAAGTACCGGTAATCACATTTCAAGCTGAAAAAAACCTGCATTATGATTGCTGAACACTCGTGCAGCTACAAAATCTCTGCCTGCATATCTTGAATGGGAGACATGCAGTATTTGGTTTTATTTAACAACTGCTATGGACAAGTAAATTTTTTATTTTTATTATCTATCCCCTCATCACTAAAAATGATATTCACTGT
The DNA here is from genome assembly GCA_034231615.1 of Meghimatium bilineatum. Classification (NCBI taxonomy): domain Eukaryota; kingdom Metazoa; phylum Mollusca; class Gastropoda; order Stylommatophora; family Philomycidae; genus Meghimatium; species Meghimatium bilineatum. Next base: position 3,939,276 of record CM067310.1, on the reverse strand, counting down.
GCAATACCAGCACACATCGCCCATGTGTTGTCCAATCCTGAAAGGAGAGTTAGGTGTTAAGGGTCTCGCATTGCTCTCGTGCAGACCCAGGGTTAGCAGATAACCAAAATCCTAAAAGTCGTCGTGCGTCCTTGAAACTGATGTACAGCTGGTACAGCAGTATTCCTGGAAAACACTTTGAGGCTCATGGCGAGGCTGCAGGAGGAATGAGATTTAACTGCAAAAGAGACAACCAACATCTCTGATACCACTGCGCCAAAAACATCCAGTAGCCAGTACAATGAAAGATATTTTTGTCAGACCAGAGAAGTATTGAGCACAGGGTGAAATAATTTATCAGCTAAAAGGATTAAAGCTTTCTATGTCTGAAGGCATTATCCTGTGCACACATGAAGCAGTGTACAGGTCAAACAGACTTCTATGGTTAATGTAGCAAGCACAATCATGAATGTGAATAGAACAATCACACCACGTTATATATATGTACTTGCAGTTTCAAAAATAGAAAACTTCAATTAAAATGCACTTACGTAAAACACAGGTTTATATAATCGTTTCACTCAGACATGACGGACTATTACAAAAACTAGTGGGTAATGATGTGCACACAAGACAACATACAAATTACAATGCACAAAAAATATTAAACCAAAAGATCTTTATATAGATTGCTGAATTAAAATGTACTATGACGATAATCCACCACTATCATGCCAGCGTGAAATGGGCAAAGTATTGGACATCACATTTCAAACTGGGAAAAAAAAACCCAACAAAATTATGATAGCTGAACACCCGCGCAGCTACAAAATCTCTGCCTGCATATCTTGAACAGGAAACATGCAGTATTTGACAGTTTTTATTTGACAACTGCTATGGACAAGCAAACGTTTTAAAATTATTATTATCTATCCACCTCATCGCTAAAAATGATATTCACAGTGAAACACTAGTGCACATCGCCCATGTGTTGTCCAATCCTGAAAGGAGAAGCTGGGCGCTATGGGTCTCGCATTGCTCTCGTGCAGACCCAGGGTTAGCAGATAACCAAGAACCTAAAAGTACCTCCTCGTTGTGCACCCTTGAAACTGACATACAGCAGTATTCCTGGATAACACTTTGAGGCTCATGGCAAGGCTGCAGGCGGAATGAGATTTAACTGCAAAAGAGACAACCAACATCTCCGATACCACTGCGCCAAAAACATCCAGTAGCCAGTACAATGAAAGATATTTTTGTCAGACCAGAGAAGTATTGAGCACAGGGTGAAATAATTTATCAGCTAAAAGGATTAAAGCTTTCTATGTCTGAAGGCATTATCCTGTGCACACATGAAGCAGTGTACAGGTCAAACAGACTTCTATGGTTAATGTAGCAAGCACAATCATGAATGTGAATAGAACAATCACACCACGTTATATATATGTACTTGCAGTTTCAAAAATAGAAAACTTCAATTAAAATGCACTTACGTAAAACACAGGTTTATATAATCGTTTCACTCAGACACGACGGACTATTACAAAAACTAGTGGGTAATGATGTGCACACAAGACAACATACAAATTACAATGCACAAAAAATATTAAACCAAAAGATCTTTATATAGATTGCTGAATTAAAATGTACTATGACGATAATCCACCACTATCATGCCAGCGTGAAATGGGCAAAGTATTGGACATCACATTTCAAACTGGGAAAAAAAAACCCAACAAAATTATGATAGCTGAACACCCGCGCAGCTACAAAATCTCTGCCTGCATATCTTGAACAGGAAACATGCAGTATTTGACAGTTTTTATTTGACAACTGCTATGGACAAGCAAACGTTTTAAAATTATTATTATCTATCCACCTCATCGCTAAAAATGATATTCACAGTGAAACACTAGTGCACATCGCCCATGTGTTGTCCAATCCTGAAAGGAGAAGCTGGGCGCTATGGGTCTCGCATTGCTCTCGTGCAGACCCAGGGTTAGCAGATAACCAAGAACCTAAAAGTACCTCCTCGTTGTGCACCCTTGAAACTGACATACAGCAGTATTCCTGGATAACACTTTGAGGCTCATGGCAAGGCTGCAGGCGGAATGAGATTTAACTGCAAAAGAGACAACCAACATCTCCGATACCACTGCGCCAAAACATCCAGTAGCCAGTACAGTGAAAGATATTTTTGTCAGACCAGAGAAGTATTGAGCACAGGGTGAAATAATTTATCTGCTAAAAGGATTAAAGCTTTTCTATGTCTGAAGGCATTATCCTGTGCACACATGAAGCAGTGTACAGGTCAAACAGACTTCTATGGTTAATGTAGCAAGCACAATCATGAATGTGAATAGAACAATCACACCACGTTATATGTGTACTTGCAATTTCAATCAAAATGTACTATGATGATGTTCCACTAACATCAGCCAGTGTGAAATAGATAACTCAAAATGAGGAAAGTACTTCACATCACATTTCAAACTAAAAATTTCATTGAATTAAGACACATTGAAACTAAAAACACATTGATTTAAGTTAACTGGTCACTTGTGTATACCCATTCAAACTGAAAAACACTAAATTATGACATCTGATCACCTGTGCATACCATTTCTCGTCACAATTCTACGGCAATTTTGGGGGCCTACAGCTGACTGCTACCTTTGTGTCATTAATGCAATAGCCTGAAAGCGAACGAAGATATACTGCATATTAGACACATAAGATAACCAAGAGCAGATGTGATTGCATCAGCTGACATTTGACGTTGAGACTTCAGTAGAACATTACAGGTAAACTGCCGTTACGTAAGCATGAAATTAGATGCATGCAATAATTTCACACCATGGACTAAATTGTAGAGGTTCTCGAGATGAAGTTATTTTGTTACAAAGAAATTGATACATTGGACACTATCAGCAAATTTCAGCGCAAGAAAAATTTTTTCGGCACAATCAACCATGACAGGCCTATGACAAAATAAACAGAACTAACTAAAATAAACTACAGAATTCATGACAGTAACTGCTAAACACAATTTATATCACACAGATACAGGAAAGTCCAACAAAGTAATACTTATTAGGCCCTTCCACCTACCCCCAAATCAGAACATTACATTTAGCTAAATTGAATAAACAAGCTAAATTGTGGATAAACCTCTTACCCGCTTCAATGGTTTTTTAAAAAGGTCATCACAAAATTCATGAAACAGGTTAATTAAAACAAAAATGAGTTAATAAAAATATTATACCCAATCCTCCCCACAAGATGCAAGTACAGCCCTGACATATATATTTCTAAACAGATATAGCTATATACTTCATTGTGTTTCGAAAATCATTTAGTGCAGATGATTTATGAGAGTTGATGCCCTTATCTTGTTTACAATGCCCAGGGAGGAGTCAAAAAGCATGTTTCTCCAGAACTTTTATTTATATCAACAACATGCTCTGAAATATTCCATGCATCACATTCTACTCAGAGGGGATCTGTAAATTATTATATTTAAAAAAAAAAATAGACCTACGTTTCTCCATCAAGGCCCTCATCAGGTTCCACAACTTGAATAGTTTCATTGAAAACAGAGTTCTGGTAAACATTGCCTTCCTGTATTAGAATAGATAAGTCAAGAATAGAATATATACAATGTGAGATGGACAGAACTGAATATTATTGCTAGCACGAAATGAGTAACAAAGCACATCTAATTGTATCAAAGCAGGCTACACAAGCTATCAAACTGAATGTCACTCTTTTACTTTGTTCATTCTCAAACTCCTGCAGATTAACAGGGTATAGAGTCCAAAGATATCAACAGACCACAATATTTCGCCTTAGAACAGGCCACTGCAGACTGTTGGGTCACCTTTATCGATTAAGGATCTCATACACAGATGAATGTCCATGTGGATCCGGAACCCAGACTCCAGAACACATACTTCAGGACTGCCCAACATACAAAGAGCAGAGACAGCAGACCTGGCCAGAGGATACAGACTTGAGGCAAAAGCTATGGGGCAGCCGCTCTGACCTGGAGAAGACAGTGAACTTCGTTTTGACGACAGGTCTGACGGTATAGCATGACCACATGCTGAACGCAGAAGAAGAAGAACAGGATATAGTCTGGAATGAACTGTCATGGTTACAGCTCAGCTGCGATGGCATGAAACATCTATATTGTCTATTTCATTATTATATTTATCCTATGTTCTCTATATATTCCTTGAGAAAGACATTATGGTTAGAATTTGGATTTTTGTTTATATACTATCTATAGTTTGTTCATGTTTGTTTGTAGATGGTAAGACCAACTACTGTATGTTCTGCGTAAGTACCTAATTGGTTATAGTTTAACAGTGTACCACTAATTATTGAAATACACACATTGGCTCAATTTTGTATTTAAAGAAATTTGTATCAAAAGAACTGCATATAATGGTAGAGTTCACACAGAAGACTTGCAAACATCACACAGTGAACAAAAGAAACTGGGGGGAAAACATTGAAATTGCTATCATACAACAACAACAAAAGCTACACAGGATGCTCTGGATGAAAACATAGGACTTCAACATTGCTGACATTTTTTGCCATGGTGCTTGATACAAACAAATGTAAAATAAAAACAAAATAAATACTTTTGCAAGTCAATAAGAACATCTGAAACGCTGCATACCTGTAGCCACGGATGAGGCACGATCTCCTTTCCAAAAGGTAGATTCTGTGTTTTTTCTAGAGTATATTCCTAGAGTAACACCTTCCAGCCGAAGACGGATGTGTCGGGCCATTGGCGCAAATAAAACGGTGACACAACGCATTTCCATTATCTGGACTATATCCTGCTGGAAATCTAAAAGGTCCATTGTCCTACTGCAATAGAGATCCAGCAGGAGTTTGAGAATGAACGCCGAAGAAGAAGAGTAACACCTTGAAGGGTTATGAGCATGATGATGATGATGGCTAAACAAACAAACTCATGCACATAAACATCACGATAATGCATACATACTGAATCCTTGTAGTTGAGTATGATTGTCAAGCCAAAAGGACGAGCACTGAAAGATTCACTTGGAACAAACCCATACTCAAATGTTGCTTGGTGTTTTGCATGAATCACTGAATTGTAGTTCATAGTTGTAAACTGAAATAGAAATAAGAGATCAATTATACAACTATTGTAGGAAACAAACAAGAAATGGGACAAAGATATGATGAGGTGATCCCTTTACCTGTCAGCAAGTAGCTCTTGACAGCCCAGTCTTTCTGACAAACGCACAGGGTTTTTGTATGTGAGGTGATACCCAGACTCATGTAAGGTTGCCCCAAAGGCATGGCTAGGCATGGGGAAGTTTATGGATGTTTAGTCCCTGAAGGGAGACATTCCTGGGCACCAGTATCCCACGAGTACCATGTTCTGGCCAGGAGAACAACATGCAAATCTGGGCCAATTATGTCACATTCTTCCGTAAATTTTATTGAACCATCAGCAGATACAGCACATCTAGCATTTCACCCGTCACATAGGAGTCTGCCACAAAAGGACAAATGTGCAATGTCTGCTGGCCTGCATATTTTCCTCATACGTGGCTCTCTTCTGAATTCATTCTCAAACTTCTAAAAATGAGCAGGAAGTAATCAGGAAAACAGAATGCACTATGTTATATTTTACAGATTTGCAGTGCATTTCAGCCTCATAATCTTACTTCAGCACGGCCATCCATAGAGATTACTTGATAGAAGAAAAAAGTAAAAGTTGAGACAAGATGTGACAAATTTTTTTCAGATGACAAGTTGTCAGCCTATTTCCCAACTTCCCTCAGTCACTCCCTACTACAACATGTTTGGAAAGAAGTCAGTTGCCCTGGGTGACAGATATGAATACACATTGACTCTCTTGAAGTATTCTTTTATTGATATTGAGTTTCTGTCTGCGATCAATCTAACAGAAATATTTTGTGCACCTCGGCATTGAACATCCAATATTTAAAAAAACAAAACATTTGATGCATCCCTAGCCTGTGGCATATCTCCAATATGTCTTCTTTTTCTGCGTTTGTTCTTAAACTCCTGCAGATTAGCAGGATGTAGTCCGGAGGACGTTGTGTCATAGTTTACAGCATTGCTGCGATATCTGCGCCTTTCGGCCGGATACATCTCCGACTTCAGCACGGCTTTGGGTCACTGACCCTATATGGGATAGCCAGCTCCATCCCATACCCCCCTTAGTCACCTCTTACGACATGCATGGAAGGTAAACAGTGGTGCTATTTTTTGCTTCCCTTTCGGGCCCCAGCAACACAGGCGTCCAATACGTCAAAAAGTCATCCGTACTGTGTGTGGATTCAACAATATAACTGTCCATCTAAGTGACGATGACAACAATCTCATAGCTTGTGTGTTCTGGTGTATGCAGAGATGACTGAAACGTTAAATCCGAGCATAGTTGCAATATGTGCACCCATGGCAGCAACCTGCCGTCGGGCTAACTCTTCACGTACTAAGCTGCGGGAAACATTAGGGGGGTGGCAAGTTCCCTTCCTTGCTTCCCCTAACTCATGCGCCAGGTACCCATTTACAACTGAGTCGAATGGAGGAGTGTTCGTGTAAAGCGAGAAATCACAAGCCGGATTTTTTTGTCCAAATGTGATTTAAAACATGGCAGCTAGCAGGCAAGCACACTATCAACTAGGCAACCGCACTCCTCAACCTTATTCTACCAAGAGCATACAGCAAATATGTCCACAGAAAATAAAGTAGAAAGGTGTGCAAGTCCACAAGAATCACTTGTCAATAGCACAACAATGAAAATTGCTTGGTTTAGGCATACAAGTCAATTTCCTGTAAAAAGCAATCTTGCAGAAAACAGTTGAGGATGGAAGAAACAAGCAAAAGAAAATCATGGGCAGATATCAAAGATGGGAAGGTCAATATTTTCCAACACTTTTTTTTTTGCTTCAGTAAGATAGAAATTAATGGAGGACTCTTGTGTTGATGCATGTTGTACCCCTATGAGTTATGATGGATAGATAGCTCGTTTGCACTTTGAATCATGAGCAAGAGAAATATGAAATTGATCCACTAACCTTTCTACCACCGAAGACAACCATAATGCACGAAGATAATACTCGACTTACAACGAGAGGAGAAACTTTTTATCAATTATGTCCAAATTAAATCAGACATTAGATGCCAAAACTCTGCCAAAGACTGATGACATAAATAAACAGACACAACACACTTCCATTCTCTGGACTACATCGTGCTGGAAATCTTGTAGGACTTTGGTCCTGTTTCAATAGAGAGTTTGAGAATGAACAATGAAGATGCCAAAACAAAACCAGGAATGCTGAAATACTACATTGTTCCATCTGCTGTGGAAACAATACAAAATAAGACTAGGCACACAGAATGTCAATAGGCTGAGTTCCCCAATTAAGTACTATTTGGTGAACTTCCTGGAGGGCAATGGAAGACTCCTGATGCACAAAGATGTGTAAATCCTTAATTAAAGAATTCTTCATTGCCTGGAAATAAAAACTATTACATACAGAAGCAGAGTAGTTTAGGAAAACTATGGTTAAAAAACAAGGTAGAACAAAGAATGGTGCAAATATGAATGTTACGTGACTTGAATGCACAGAAAGTACAATCAAAGACAGTCAAGAGATCATCAATGCACATATCCAACTCTCGCTGAATATATTCGTAATTTCATGATGACCAACAGTTTCAGTTCTCGGTTAACAAACATTCTTTGCACACCATAATGTTCATTTCTTGCCACGCTCCTTGATTCTGGACATGGAAAAGGAATCTTTACTAATTTCATTTAGTCGTGCAGTTTCTCTCGGAGTTCAATATATTGGCGCGACCCATTACCCTGCGATCAATGAAAAGAGATACGGCTAACAAGCTACTTTTAAATGACTCAGCATGATGAAAAAGGCAATACAATACCCACCATCAGAACTAATTAAGATATGAATATTGCTGAAAAGAAACTTACATTCTGCAAGAAAAAACTGTAGTCCTGAGGATATCTAAGTGATGCTTCCAAAGTGTCGACCAGAAAATCGATGTTGCCTTTATTGGTAAATCCAATCAATATTCTAACTTGTTTACCTGCTGGCAGTTCTGTTGATGTAAATGTGGAGCTCATAAGAAACATAGCAAACACAGGCTGCTCTTATAGTCTTCATAAAAACAGCCCATCTATGCAAGTCAGCAGCATCAACTCAAGTGCATTTTAGTTCAAACTATCATGTTAAATCAGCATTTCTTAAACTTACTTGTACCATCTTCATAAAAATCTCATCTCTATTATAACAGACTTGGATAATATAAAAATGTCATTTCTATTATAACAGACAACTTTAGCTAATATAAAAATGTCATTTCTATTATAACAGACAACTTTAGCTAATATAAAAATGTCATTTCTATTATAACAGACAACTTTAGCTAATATAAATATGTCATAACAGACAACTTTAGCTAATATAAAAATGTCATTTCTATTATAACAGACAACTTTAGCTAATATAAAAATGTCATTTCTATTATAACAGACAACTTTAGCTAATATAAAAATGTCATTTCTATTATAACAGACTTTAGCTAATATAAAAATGTCATTTCTATTATAACAGACTTTAGCTAATATAAAAATGTCATTTCTATGTCTCATCTCCCCTTGATCTTTCTGATGGTTACTAAATGTTCAAATTTCGTTCTTATCACAATCCCTAAAAATCTGGACTGCCAGCTTCTAATTTATGCTATAATTTGTCTTTTTACTCCATCTCTTGAGGACTTCTATGTTAGTTTTCTTGGCTGTCCATGGGATTTTCATCATTCTCAAAAACTACATATCAGCATATTTCAGTTCACATTGAGCTCTTTTGTTTGCCATCCATGCTTGACATCCATAAAGAAGAATTGATTTGATGTAATAGCTAGCACTCAAATATGCATTAATAGTACTCCATTGTTTATAGTGCACCATTTAAAAAAAATACTGATTTGGCTTAGGCCATCCATCTCACTGAAGCACCAGTCATCTGATGATGTTAGAATGGTGCAAAGATACTTGAAATTATCCACTTGACTATCCAAACTGGTGTTAAGCTTGTCTGTCCTCTGGGCTACTTCATTCTATAAATTTAGTAGGACTATTGTCCTGCAACATGAGAGGTCCTGTGGGAGTCTGAGAATGAATGTCGGAGAAGATATAGATGAGAAGACAATGAAACATAAACAACGAGAAACAAATCTTACCTAATGGGTTGTTTGGTTTAGTGAATAGGATGAAAGTATCTGCATCAGGAGAAGGCTGCAAGCTTGCTTGTTCCTCTGCTGTTTCTTCTGCACCCTCCTGTGGGCAATCAATTTAAATGCAACATTCAGTGACAAGAAAACAAATGAGATCGCAGACGCAGAGCAGAGGTAAGAAAGAAACACCCTCTCACTGAATTCAGCATGCTGATGATGGCCTGTTTGCATCTTTACAGTCAGTCAGGAAGCAGGACAATGTAAATTGCTTAGACAGTCACTACATTTCACACATGACTGCTCGCCTGGGTAGGTTTTATGAAGAAAGGATCTTGCCCATTTGTACTAACCCCGTCTCACTGATTAGTTCCAAAGGAAAGGCAATGCTAATACGCTTGGAAACAAGCAGAACTGCAGAAGATGCCCCAAGTTGGTTTATTACACAGAAACCCACGCTAGAATCCTTACAAGGAGTCCAAATGAAAATCTTATTCCAACTATTGTAATGAAATAATAAAACAAGTGTTAGAGAAAGCATATAAGACTCCTGCGGTTCACCCAGCCATTAGGAAGTAGAGTACCAGGGCTCATGTTCTAGAAAGGTTGAGGAATGGAATATCCTCGCTAAGAGGGTGCAGCTGGTTGACCAATGACTAGGCATCTGAGCGCATGAGAAGCAGTGTGCTATGACGCTGGTTCATAACTCAGCTTAAACTTACATTTGTTTTAGATTTACTGGAATCAAATGAACCTACAAGTAATTAGATGATTGATTTTCAAACTCATAACATAGAATTGAAATGTTTTGTGTCAATGAATGTGTGCTTTCTGTGTGAATTTGAAAGCGTTAGAGTAAAATGAATTTCAAAATATCACAAAAACACCAGCAAGAAATTATGATTTACACTCATGACCCATATTGAAAGACTATTTCATAGGTGCTGACATTTTGTAATGACATACTATATTTGATGAGAAATTCTTAGAAATACTATTGCTACGGTTGCCATAGATCTGAAGTATCATAATGTACTTCGGCTACCATGAAAATTGGTGAGTACACTGTTAAATAATGCAAATGAGTTCATCGCTGAACTACAATAAGCAATAGATCTTGCATATTTGAAAAGTCACACAAATTTACTTTTATTTTGGCAATCTTTAACATGCTACTCTAAAAAAAATGTGTAATGTTTCCCTCATCATCAAGTGCCATTTCTATAACGAAGGTTGGCTGCAATGGATCTTCAATATCCCGTCTCTTGTCTTGGTGGTGCACTCTGCTAGACTAATTTTCCCTACTGATGTTTTGACTATGATTTTTTGACTATGCATTATTTATGGCGGGTATTTGGAGAACACAATAACTGATTGTTTCCTGGTGTCTGTTTTTGTATATTATGTAAAATGGAAATAAAAGAATAATTACAGAATGTAATGATGTCAGTTTTGTTTGTTGGTGTATGTATGGTATATGATTTGTGAGAAAATGGCGAAGATGACAATTATTTAAAAAAATTGGAGGGGAAAAAAAGTGACTGATAAATCAAGGATAAATGCTGCTAAATGCATGATTCTAATTCTATTTCATGGCCAAACTAACATATTCATATAATATCGCCAGTGAAAATAAACGGAACACTGTGATCTAACTCGCCCTATCGGCCAGGCCTAATGTTTCTGAAAACTCCGATATATTCAATGCATGAAGAAATGCCTAGGCCTATTCTATGTCAACAGTCTAGCAGAGTGCTCCACCAAGGCAAGAGACCATTGGAGGTCCATTGCAGCCAACCTTCGTTGCGGAGATGGCACAATGATGATGATTCTATTTCTGATGTAATTTCAACGAGATGTCGATCTCTAAAAAATGACTTGCCGTCTTGAACAATTACATTGGTGGCTAAAAATAATCACTCTCATCTATATCTTAACTTATTTAGTTGAACACTATAGGAAACGGAAGTTTATGTGCACTTTAATTTTATGTTACCTGAATGAATGACACAAGATTACAATTGCAATGTCATTGTAAAAGGTGAGTAGCAACTGCAATTGTAATCACAAACAGATGCTGAAAATACATTGCGAAGTCACGGACAGTGAGGTATAAGTTAAGCATCTTCAAGAGCAGACAAATAATAATTGACAAATTTGTATACTAGGTTATACAGAGACAGCACAACAAGAGACTGATGCAGATGGTATCACCTTTTCTTGTAAAGGAGCTTCCTCTTCTGGAGTTATATCATCTGCAGTTTCTGTTTCCACTGTAACCTCATCGTCTTCTCCTTCCATCGCATCTTGAGCAAAAGCAACATTGAGACCTCTAGCTGAAACACAAAAGTCAATTGGTAAACAATATACAGTGGAGTTCCTCTATAGCAGAGTGTGGTAGTCTAGTTGACAGAGAGTGTGCTATTGCTAGGTTATAGCGTGCAAAGTGTGAAACCACGACAGGACCCAAAAAATATGGGTTATGATTTCTCGCTTGACATGACCACTCCTCCAGTTGACTCCACTGTAAATGAGAACCTGACGCAGGAGTTAGGGAAAGTAAAGACAGCAACGAAGGAAACTGGCCATTATACCTAATAGTTGCTGCAGCTTAGTACAGTTATCTTCATCCCCAATGACAGGCTGCCGCCATGGGACATACCTTTGCCCTCTATAGCATAACCTTTTATAACAACGTTCGCCATTTAAGAGCACTTCAAAATCCCCAATTATATTTTTTTAAACATATATAGCAAATTTGTTATTACATACAAATTTCATCAGTTCGACCATTTAATTATAATGGGATTTGACTGTATAGACTTGATTGTGCTGGAATACAGATGAAAGGTGCAAAATAGTTCGGCCAAGGCTGAAGACAAAAATGTCATGCAATGACTTCATGTCAAATAAAAGGTTACAGACAATTCATTTTGGTGCTTTATTTGTGGAATTCTGTCAGGTGGATGGAGTACCAGGTTCTAAGTCTTGCAGGAACCCATCCTCACAAATGGTGGTACCTGCCTCAATTTGTGGAGCCAGGAAAAGAGACCTGATGAAAATAATTACTGGTTCAAAAAATATACCCAAAGACAACAATAAGCACTTGAAAATATTGGAGTGGTGTGCACAACAAGAGGTGTCTACAGTAAAAAGACAATGCCAACAAACTGATTAGGAAGTACACAGAGAGTAAATCGATAGGGCCTACTACATAAGCCTGTAGGCTAATACAGGAAACACCCCACAAACATTCAACAGAGGATGTCATACATTTCGGAGTCAAAAAAGTTCGGGACTATTCATGTTTAACTTTTCCAACTAAAGACGTTATGGGCTGTCGATATATTACACCAGCATGTATTTTTGAGCCTTAGCAATTCCTACAGCTCAGGCTTTTTGTTCCGCACTCCACTGAGCCATTTGGTTTGGTCAGTAGCACTGACTATTCTGTGTTGGTGTGCCCTTTCGAGGCAAGGGGCTCGGATCCGATCCTCTTCGGTTTTAGCTGATAGGCAGACACTACGAAGACAGGGTTGATTGTAGCATGACAACATTTCTGGAATAGTAATAGCATGTGTGCCATAATTTATCCCAGTATCTGTGGCATCACTGGCTAACACACTCCGTCTTCTGCAGGCTGGGATGTCTCCCATAGCCTTTCCATCTCCCAATGGCATCTACATGGCAGTAGTCTGTATTTAGAGTGTTCTTAGGAAAGCTGTCTTACCAAACTTATGAGCCTTTCCTGCTCAAGTATTTCCCCCTAACCCCTCCCCCAGTGACCCCAATCCAGCAACCTGAGCTTATAGTGGCTCATACTTACTTGTTCCTGCCAGTCACTGGACACATGGATGGAGTATTTCAGTGAGGGGTACAAGTTGCTTTTAATTCTTCAAAGTTTCGAGTATTATCTAACCTTTGTTGTGTGATCTGGCAAGCTTACCAAATCCAAATTAGAGTCGCCACCATTGCTTGACTCTTACAGTTGCAGGTGGGCGCTTTTAAAAAAACTTGTTTCATTGAGATCGATATTACATTTTTAGTTCGTACCGAATTTATTAAAAACCATGACCATTGCACAGATCCGTGGTTTAGCTTCCTGTTTTCTGTTTCAATCGAAGCGATTGAACGTAAGACTGATTTATTACAAATTTTTAGACCTAGTTTTGGAAATGGAAGATATTATTTGTATGTATACTGATGTGACCGGCTGCAGTCATTATGGAAATATACAAGATGTAGGTAATTTGTGCATCAAATATAACGTGGAAAGTGACAGTGAATTTTCATGTTAGACCTAATGTTTCCGACAAAGAGATAGAAATTTGTGGTATGTGACATCGTGAATTTCACCTGAGTGATGTAGTTTTTTTAGTAGTAGTTGAGAATTTTGTACAAAACATTCAGTCTGTACATAATCTTGATGAGATTGCTACACATTATGAATAATTTAGCATCATTGTCAACAATGAGTTTATCAATTTGCAGCCGATCAGACAAAAATAATTAGCACTAAGAGTGCAAATCATAGGAATTTTTTTTTAAATATGTAAATTGGAAAAGAAACAGATTATGCATAAGTTTGTCTGGTAAAAGTAAAAATTAAGTCATCACTGTTCTATAAATAGCACACTTTACATTTTTAACTATCCAACATCATGGATTTCCGTGAAACATCAATGAAATTAATGGCTGCCATGACGTTACATCCCGAAAATCACAGTTCAATTCTTAGACACTGACAAAATTATGTATATTCTGCTTCTTTTCCAATTTACATAATTTCCTATGATTTGTAGTGAGCGATTATTTCTGCCTGCTACACACGGAGCGAGGTGCACGCACACATTATAAATATTATTTCTAATCCTAACCGTACTCTAAGTACTTAACCTTAAGCTTGCCAAATCACACAACAAAGGTCACAGTGAAGACTTACACTTTACATTCAGGCAGTTTGCCTGTGTCTAGAGTTGAACTCTGTGATTGTCTGGATATGACATCACGGCAGCCATTAATTTCATTGGTGTTAATGTTATACGGAAATCCGTGACATCAACTAGTTAAAAATGTAAACAGTAAAACAGTGCTGGTAGGTCTTGCTTTCCGGCGTCTATAAATAGCACACTGTTTACATTATTAAGTAGGCGAGGTCACAGAGTTCCGCTAGAAAAAACTGTCTGCCAATGATATGCCGCGCGCAGTGACGTCAAGCGACTGTATGCGCGGCAGACATTTTACAAAAATATTTGATAGATTTGACCAGTGGTTTTACTAGTGGAAATCCATGGAAATCGCCTAATCAACAATGCAAACAGTGTGAAATGAGTAAAATGAAGTACTTACCTTATTCACCATGGATAAACTCTCCGTAAACCATGCATTATTTATAATACAAATCTCAAATATTACACAGCACAAATCACAAGCTCTACTGTAGAAATGCGCGGATTTAATTGGTTTCCGATCACGCCAAGAACAGTGTTGCCAACTCATTTCATCATAAAAGCACCAGAAACGTCCATAATAAGCATCAGAAAGCATCAAATGTAGAGCGAAAAGCATCATAATGGCAACCCTACTCTCGCTGTAGACCTAATTATTTTTCAAATTTCAAACACCCCAGGCCCCTATTTAAAAAAGTTCAAATGTAATGAGGGGGTGACCCCCTCAACCCCCCTCCCTCAACATCTAGATGTAACCCCCCTCCTTTTCCTATTATTATTTAAACCACCACCTCCCCGTTTTTAAAATTATTCTTATACCACCCCTCTCCCAATAATAAATATAAAACTTTCTAATAAATTATATATAAATTATTGTAAAAATAGTAACCATGTCCCCCCCCCCCCTCTCATTTTTCATCATTTAAAAAACCTCAGATCCACCAAACCTCAAAACGCGCCAAACAATTTCGTGAGAACTGCGTCGTCACCACCTCTCGCAAACCGTGTCGCGAACTGCAGATCAACGCAAGTTAACTTTGGGGAATACCTCAAAACTAGGTCAAACTTCGCAGTTGACGCCGGAAAGCAAGATGCGCCAACAGGGCTATTTATAGCACAATAAATAGCACATGAAATGAGAAGCAACTTTTAGCCAGTGGAGATATCAGCTCTGCCTGATATTCCGCCCCGTAGTCAGCAACACCAGTTTGGTCAGAGGCTGCTTATTTGCCCAGACTGAGACATTCATAGTTGGCCTCCAGAGGCTTTTCCACTAACCACCACCTTTGGTTAGACGCTCCTGGTAGCCGCGCCCCCCTCCCCCAGGAACATCTAGCTACAGTAAAACAATTAATGCATTGTTAATATCTGGTCAGCAGAATTGCTAATCCATATTTATTTATTTACAGGTAATTATTATAAGTAAAAATATGCCTGGGCATTGACTAGTGTAGTGTGCATTCATTCATATCAACTTCACACAGTAACCGTTGCCACGTAGCGTACGCTAACGCACACAAATTTAAAGCGTGAATATATGATACTAAATAAATACCTTGTTCAACAAATAGCACCGTAGTTGGCATGACAAGCAGCAATAAGATAAGAAAATTTCTAAAAAGTTTAGACATTTTAATGTTTGTCAATATTGACGCTATGATGTTTTCAGATTATTTATAACACTAATTTGTTACAATACTAATACACACTGAACCGGAACAAAAAAGAGCCGGATGTAATGATATAAACTAAAGAAAGCGCGTTACTGATTGGTCGAATTGGACATTAGTAGCCAATGGAACTTACGATTACATCACTTCTAAGTGCACGCAAAGAATAACAAAAGATGGGTCAATCCAGCAGACTACCAGTTCCCGGGTAGTAGAGAGATCTTTCAATGCAAGTTTGACTCGGTAATAATATGAACATAATATAACAACAGTTGCTTCGTTTATGCTGATGTTGCATTGCAAATAAAAATGTTGGTGAAACTTAATTAATTTTAATGACACATCATGTATCCACACTTGTCTTGGTAAACCTTCTGCAGGCAGCATACCGTCACCATAGGCCTTAGCTTAGTAAGTTAGTAGGCCCTACTCACAAATATAATTTTTTTTAAAAACCTCGTAAAATATGTACGCCATGTAAAACTATTATAATAAAATCAATATCAAATTTATTTTTAAGGTAACTCTAAAAATAATACAATAATTTCTATATATTTAGAACATTTAATCTTTAAACGTCAGCTTGTGCCTTACTTATTGTGGAACTGGACATGAGAGAAGAATGTCATATTTGCAACATAATGAACGCCAAGGACAATTGTAAGCACAGGGTTATTGTGTTGAGCAAAATTACATCAATACAATGGGAACCAATAAGGATGTTATGGTGTGTTCACATTCATGAATCAGTCATTTGATAATTTCAATAATGGTCCACAGACTGAGGGGGCGGGGTGTTGAAACACGCCCAACCAAAGGAAACATGTAATTAAAATAAAACAAGCAATAAGACCACCAACCCTTTTCTATAGCAAATACTGCTAGGAAATGTGTTCACCCCCCCCCCCCAAAGGATCAAATTTGAAGTTGACTTGCTAAGGAAATAAATAAATCTATTTGTTAACCTATAAACCTATGTCTATCTTAATGGATTAAGATGAAAGTCAAACCCTAGAAGATGTCCGTTAAGCATCAGTCCTGCTCTTAAATATATCAAATTGATAGTAAAAATCAATTTACTAGAGTTGCAAGGTGGTTTGGTGCAGCTAGAAAGGACCTGGTTCAATTGCCGTCAGTCCCAATAATTTTATCCTCGTGCTTCCTACTTGAATTTAATAGTAAAAGTTGCTGTTAGCGGTCTTGCTGTTTTTTTATGGGTGATAAATTGCAGTGCTATGCTTGCATTTTTGAGGTTGGCATTCCTCACACTCTCTTGGACTAGCAAAGCTATCTCATATCAATGTTAGTGAATCGTATCAATGTCAGTGAATCGTATCAATGTCAGTGAATCGTATCAATGTCAGTGAATCGTATCAATGTCAGTGAATCGTATCAATGTCAGTGAATCGTATCAATGTCAGTGAATCGTATCAATGTCAGTGAATCGTATCAATGTTAGTGAATTATCTATGACCTCCATTACAATTCTTATCAAATTCTGAGTCCGTTTTATCACTATTGCTTGCTAAAAAGTTATAATTTTGAACCAGGGTATCATCAGCTAGGCCTTCAACGCCTATTGTTGAAGTGCTCATAAAAAAAATGCAGTAAAAAATATCAGACCATCAATGATAAATTGATCCATCAAGGCAATTACTACATAGAATAATACCACAGTGTCTGGTTTACAAAATTCTTCACACAAAATCTCATACATTATATTCTCCCTTCACAAGTGAAAATAAGTATGGCATAAAAAACAATACACATATACAACAAAAAATGATGGAAAAAACCATTTGTGTTTGTCTATTTTGGTTTAAGTTTGTGAGTTTGTAGATGCCTGAGAAGTCTGATTCGTACCAGGAAAGTTCTGTTGCAGTGTGTGCAGAGGATCCTGAGTAAGAACATTTTCAGATCTTTCCTCCCATTTTTGGCTCTGGTAGATTGCTCTCAGTGTTCTTTCTTGGTCAAATTTTGTGATGCCAGCTGTGATATGAGTGTAGTAAGTTGAGTGATTAAGAGTTTTAGTCTCCCAGAAGCTGGGATCAATGCAAAGTGTTTGAGGGAGTTCTTTAAGTAACCTTTGAAGTACTCTTTCTATCCTCTGCTCGAACATTTACCATTGCACAACTTCCCATAGTGCAATCTCTTTGGAAGGTGCTTGTCTGGCATATGGACGACATGGCCGGTCAAGCGCAGTTGGGATCTAATCAATAAAAAATGTTGGGACAGAGATGGCAATAGTCATCAAGGCACACATTTTTTAAATTTTCTTTTTCCAACGTACTTAGGCCTGCCAGTGGCATAGCATGAATATGTAACGTGGGGACACCGAGTTACCTTTTTTTTTATTACGTAGGTAGTTCTCTTCCCACCAGGAAGTTTTTACGGCCCTATATAAAATATTAGCTAATTTAAAAAACAAACCTTATATAATCTTTTAATGCAGCTCAAGGCGTCTGTTCTTCTTTTCTGAGAAAATATTCAGTATCCTCTCAATAAATGTTGATTCTGATGAAGGGCATTTAATATTTTCTTATAATATCTATTTACTCTTTCAGGGCGGAATTATTCCCGGTGTTTGGACGTAATTAATGTTAGGTTAAATTTTTGGACTTCAACATTATTTAGGCGCAAGCTTCCTGAAGACAAAGTATTAGCTATGAAAGGTCATATAAGGTATCAAAAGAAAGATAAATGAATGTGGAATCCATATACAATATAAAAATTGGGCGCAAATTTGGTTTCGTCCACCGTTCTGACATTTGCAGTGTTAGATAAGTTGCATAAAATTATAGATTTTTGTAAATGTGGGCTAAAAGGATTAGAATGAGTTTATAGATTTTTTAGGAGGGGGGGGGGGGGGAGAAGGGTTAGAATCAGTGTTTAGAATTTAAAAATTGTGAATTTAAACAGTTGTGAATCGATATATAGCACAACGGTGGACAAAATCAAATTTTTACCAAAAATTGTAACAACAAAATGCAAAAATTACACCACAAACAGGGATGTTAGATGAACATACATTTTTTGGACGTGCATTTTGTTCTACTCACCCTCAATTTCACTTGTCTTGAAATTATACTATCCAATCTTACTAAAGTAGATGTCTCGACTGTCCATTTCCTAATCATAATTAGTCTATTTGAAGTAAATCTACCAACTGCCTAGTGTTTTATGCCATTTTTTGTGTTCCATGTAAAATTTCAGAACTGAACAAAATATTGTGAAACTTTACGAAATATTCCCAAGTATTGGATTTCCAAAGTTGAACACGCACATTTTCAGCACACGATGAAGAGCATGCATGCTTATGGTTTCTGTAGCTTGCTGGTCACACACACCTTAGACACCCTTCAGGCACCATTTTCTGCTCACCCCGTGGGAAATTCCAAATTCTTCAAGTTGCATTATCATGTTATCTCCTTGCAGTCTCCTACCATTCTTGTTCTTTCTAAGTATGGATTGAGAGTCTGTGACTAATCCATTTTAGTGCTACTGTAGCTACCTCAATTTTTATTCACATGTGCGATGTTGTTGCCATGTGAGCTCTATTCTGCTTCTTGTCAGTTCTACCCCCAGCTTTGATTGTAAATCTGCATCCTGCCTTTTCACCAGGAAGGAATCACAGAACTGTTTGTAGCCTGCATCTTTTTGTCATCCATGGGGACTATTTGATAGAAGACAAAAGTAAGAAATTGAGACCAGATGTGACAATGATGATTTATTTCCAGGTTATAGTTTGTTAGCTTATTCCCCATCCTTTCTTAGTCACCTCCTACAACATGCCTGGAAAAAAGACATTCTTTTCACCCTGAACTAGGAAGTTCAGACTCGGATTGCCATATGGGCGATGATGATGAAAAATTGTGTTTTGCTTTCAGTTTCTAGCTGACCTGACAGTATTTTATGTCTCTTCTTCAGATGTTGACATGTCTAAGGAGTGTTACAGCCATGATGACAAAGACCCACACATAAGTCAAAAGATCCCAATGGGTCGAAATGAGAGTGGTGGTCATTTTCAGTCTTCCACATCCAGCAAGTCAAGGTCACCTGTTTCACAAGAGCAGAGATTTACACTGCAGGATTTATCTTCACAACATCAGGAAATGCCCCAGAACAGAGGACAATATCGGGAGTTGGAGCTAAATCAGACTTTCATAAGAAGAGATGAGAAAATGGCAGCAGTTAACCTACATAATGCAAAATCTGGCACACAACATGAATCGGCTTCTGTATCCTCTCCAAGTAAGTGATTTGTATGTCCTGCCACAATCTCCCCTAAACATAATAACTTTTCCCATTGTGTTTTGTACGTGGTATCATGATTAATTGTGCTTCACCACTTCAAGGTGCTGGCCTCGATTTTTTTTTTGACAGCGCTACTTTACTGAAGATCAGGCAACCTACCTCTTCCAAGAGATTGAGGACACCTTCCAAGACCAGAAACTGATACTAGCAGCATGAATAGGCCTCAGGAAAGCATTTGACAAAGTTTGGAAAGAAGG
The DNA here is from genome assembly GCA_034231615.1 of Meghimatium bilineatum. Lineage (NCBI taxonomy): Eukaryota > Metazoa > Mollusca > Gastropoda > Stylommatophora > Philomycidae > Meghimatium > Meghimatium bilineatum. The sequence goes on along the minus strand of CM067310.1, from coordinate 3,918,885 downwards.
ACTCTTAAAGAAATTGCAGGGTTAATTCAAGAATGTACAAATGTGTAAAAGCATATCTGCATAATAGAAGAGCCAGAGTACAATTGGATGGCCGCAGGAGCAAGATAGTCCTACTGCGTCATGGGTCCTCCAGGGAGGAGTCCTGGCACACACACTTTTCTTAGTTTATTTCAATGACCTAGTTTCCGAACTAGCACATGGGATCAAAGTGGCAATATATGTTGACGACCTGGTGATCAGGTGCACGGAAGAACATGTGACAGTCGACACTAAACAAATAAGAAGAAGAAGAAGATATTGTTTGCCTGATTTTGCCTTTTGTTTTGTGACAATGATGCAATTGTCGCAACATGAAATTTGTTTTTTTCTTTGCCTTTTGTTTTGTGACAATGATTCAATTGTCGCAACATGAAATTTGTTTTTTTCTTTGCCTTTTGTTTTGTGACAATGATTCAATTGTCGCAACATGAAATTTGTTTTTTTCTTTGCCTTTTGTTTTGTGACAATGATTCAATTGTCGCAACATGAAATTTGTTTTTTTCTTTGCCTTTTGTTTTGTGACAATGATTCAATTGTCGCAACATGAAATTTGTTTTTTTCTTTGCCTTTTGTTTTGTGACAATGATTCAATTGTCGCAACATGAAATTTGTTTTTTTCTTTGCCTTTTGTTTTGTGACAATGATTCAATTGTCGCAACATGAAATTTGTTTTTTTCTTTGCCTTTTGTTTTGTGACAATGATGCAATTGTCGCAACATGAAATTTGTTTTTTTCTTTGCCTTTTGTTTTGTGACAATGATTCAATTGTCGCAACATGAAATTTGTTTTTTTCTTTGCCTTTTGTTTTGTGACAATGATTCAATTGTCGCAACATGAAATTTGTTTTTTTCTTTGCCTTTTGTTTTGTGACAATGATTCAATTGTCGCAACATGAAATTTGTTTTTTTCTTTGCCTTTTGTTTTGTGACAATGATTCAATTATCGCAACATGAAATTTGTTTTTTTCTTTGCCTTTTGTTTTGTGACAATGATTCAATTGTCGCAACATGAAATTTGTTTTTTTCTTTGCCTTTTCTTTTGTGACAATGATGCAATTGTCGCAACATGAAATTTGTTTTTTTCTATGCCTTTTGTTTTGTGACAATGATTCAATTGTCGCAACATGAAATTTATTTTTTTCTTTGCCTTTTGTTTTGTGACAATGATTCAATTATCGCAACATGAAATTTGTTTTTTTCTTTGCCTTTTGTTTTGTGACAATGATTCAATTGTCGCAACATGAAATTGTGGTTGAAGCACATTAGATGTGATGTCTCTAATCACTCAATTGTGTTTGGTTAAGTACAATGTAACTCTTATAGTGGTGTAGTATGGTAAAGTCAAGTTAACCCATAGCATTTATTAACTGCCAAAGTGGTGTGAGATGTTTGCTATCTCAAATTTCAGTGGCTCTGCTATATAAGGTTGGTAGCCATCTCCTCTCCATTGCAGATTTTACTTCTTGGATTAATCCACCGCCGAAGACGGATGTGTCGGGCCATTGGCGCAAATAAAACGGCGACACAACGCATTTCCATTCTATGGACTACATCCTTCTGGAAATCTACTAGGACCATGGTCCTGATACAAGAGATATCCAGTGGGAGTTTGAGAATGAACGCTGAAGAAGAAGGATTATTCCGATATCCAATTAAGGCTAGATCAACCTGGGACACGTTGCGATCTGAAAAAAATTTCCACTTCAACTGGGGAATGAACCCAGTACCACTCATATGCGAAGCATATAATCTCTATTCCCCCCGGGTGAGGTACATTCTTTTTCATCTGCAGACATTAGCCATTTTGGTTATATCTGAACTTTACAACCATAAAAAATAGCGGCGGTCGCAGTTCTGGTAATCCAGTCACTAGGACATCTGGGTGTTGCATTCTCAATTGTGTGTTTGTGTGAAGTAGCACAGGAAGAGAAATAATATGGTGTGTCATCACAGGATACTTTATTAGAGTTACATCCCTTTATTCTTTTTTTCTATGATAGTCTGTCATATCAGACTGACCGTTATGCCTTGTGACATCTTGAAAGCAACCCCCAAAAAAATATATTCCTGCACTTGTTAGGCGAATAACATTTATCTGATGGAACACAGCAGAAATGATCAACACCTACTGTTGTTGGCCATATAATCCTTGGTATTACGTTTTTACAGACTGGGTTAAATCTCCGTAAGGGTTTTCCTTCCTCGCCATGATGTATTTACAACTGACTATAGAAAATGAAGTTTTATTCAGCTTACCTATAGATTGGGTCTCTTTAAGGACTATAGGGGCTTACCAACAGATGGGGGCTATAGCAGCTTACCGACAGATGGGGGTCTCTTTAGGGGCTATAGCGGCTTACCGACAGATGGGGTCTGCATAAAAGCTATAGAAGCTTACCAACAGATGGGGTCTGCATAAAAGCTATAGAAGCTTACCAACAGATGGGGTCTGCATAAAGGCTATAGCAGCTTACTGACAGATGGGGTCTATAGCAGCTTACCGACAGATGGGGTCTCTTTAAGTCTAAGAAGCATGGCTAAAAGTACTTTCAATGAATGAGGAAAATATTAAAATCTAAACAAGTCACAAATAAATTAAGATGGGAGCTAGAGTGATATATCTATTCTACAAAAATGTATGGAATCAGAAACATAGATAATGAACACACAGATAGAAGACACAATTTATGCATATGATGTATGGATAATAGAAGAATAATGAGAACTTCACGGAAAGAGAAGAAAACTAACAGAAAGGTTCTAACTACACTGCATATGTGAAAAAAACTACTAAAAGAAAATCAAATAAATATAATATTAAAAGACATGACACTGTTTTGAAGACATTATTTGAAGGTAGAGTCGAGGGGCAGGGAGTAAAATGTAAAAAGAGATACAAGTTGGAGGAAAACATTATGATCTAGCAGAGTGCACACTAAGGCAAGAGACAGACGGTGTTGGCGGTCTGTTGCAGTCAACCTTCGTGTCAGCACTTGATGAACACGGAAGGGATATCACAATAAATGAATGCGAACGTACATATTATACACCACTTCGCAGTCTGTCTCTTTATCTTTGTCACAGGACCATGTGCCGTAGATTTTCTAAGTATCATTCAAGTCTTGGAAATGTAGGGCAGTACAGTAGATTTTCTAAGTATCATTCAAGTCTTGGAAATGTAGGGCAGTACGGTAGATTTTCTAAGTATCATTCAAGTCTTGGAAATGTAGGGCAGTGCAGTAGATTTTCGATTTTCTCAGTATCATTAAAGTCTTCAAAGGGGTGCATGTATGTAAGCTCTTGAGAAAACTTTGCTGGGGCTCGAAAAGGGAGCAAAGAATAGTAACAATATTTTACCTTCCATGCATGTAAGAGGTGACTAAGGAGGTTATGCGCTGGAGTGACCCAGAAGCCATGTTGAAGTCAGATGTGTCAGGCCGAAAGGCACAGACATCACTGCTAATCTGTAAGCCGTGACACATCGCATTCCGTTCTCTGGACTACATTCTGCTATTTTGTAGGAGTTTGAGAACGAATGCAGAAGAAGAATTAGCACTGGTACCCATTTCATGGTCTCCGAGCGACCCCGGGCGCCTTTATTTTGCAAGCCACAAGTGATGAGCGAATTCGAACCCTTATGGCCGTGTCGAAGACAAGTAATTTAGTTTCAAAGTAAGAAACGTCATTACTGGACAATATTCCAGCCCTTTGTAATTACACAGTTCTTGAATTTTCGGGAGCCCTTAGTCAATATGTTATCTGATACAAGCAGTTACCACTGAGGTTTTTGAAATAGCCCTTGATCGCCTTCGAGTTAATCCCAGATAATTCAAACTATATAATCTAATATAAATAAGGCCAGTTTTCTAGTAAGTGAAACGAGTATACAAAAAAAAAAGCTAAGTCGTCCAATTTTGTGAGCATTTCCATCCTGTCCATGAGAATTTTGGTGAGAATTTGGAGAAAATCGTTAAGGGGGGATTTATCCGTCTTTTGGCTAAATTCCTTGGATTTTCTGCAAGAAATCACAGATTAAGGCAGATTTGGCCAAAATAACCTCAGCACACAAGACGGCGTCAAAAAACCCCAGATATAGTTTTTTAAAAAGCAAACTAATCCAGCTGTGGCATCGTTGCATACAAGAAGTAATCTTGTGTATATGTCCTCACACAGTCTGACAACTCCGGAAACGCCCTGTGAGCTTTGACCGTATCTTTATTTTATTGCTTACATCGTCTTCTCGGAAGGGAAATTCCTAGCGTTATTTTGGATGATAACAGTGGCCGTATCATATTGTAGGAAATGGGAAATATTTTTAAAAATAATGCTGCCCAAACTTTGATGTATAGAACGTTTCCACTCAGTTCCGTTGAGACGGGGATCTTTTGTGTGTACATTTGCTCTTATTGGAACAGCAAATATGTATAATGTATGGCTGCGTGTCTCTGTGGCGGAACAGTAAAAGCCAAGGTATCTAGGTCGATCCCCGCCACAGGAAAAAAAATGCTTGGTTGATGGTTGCGTCCTGAATATGATATGCTACCAAAAATGGCCGTGTTTAACAGGGGGAAAAACCCTTGATAATCAACAAAATCGCAGAGGGAAAGGCACTAAACATAAAAAAAAATCATGGGGACAAGTTCATAGATACGGGGGAGTGGGAATATTTAATGCAGACTGGAGAGCTTGAAGCACTCACCTTACATCTGTCAGGAATGCCACGGGCTGTGGGCCAGGGTTGCAGTTCAGTAGTGTTTCTTTCGCCAATTCGAGACTTTCATCAGAAGAAGGCTTACCAGCAGAATTTACTCAAGCCTTTCAGGTCATGTCTTCGATTATTCCCGTTAATTTCGTTGGTCAGCGTTAACAGGCGATACATAGTATGTAAATAGTGACCAACGAAAAATCACAGCAATATTCACAAACATCACAGCAATAAACACAAACATCACAGCAATAATCACAAACATCACAGCAATAATCACAAACATCACAGCAATAATCACATTCATCACAGCAATAATCACAAACATCACGTAAGAAAACTGATTCTGATTTATTTTGTTATCTATTATTACTTATTTGACGATTGGTCGCGGCCTGGATGCTGTGGCATCTTGTCATGTTAGGTCTTATTTGACGATTGGTCACGGTCTGGATGCTGTGACATCTTGTCATGATCAGTAACCTTCATATCGCATGTGCTCAATACCGTCGATCAGATTTGCTTTTCATCATTTATTCCAGTACCTATTTTCCGAGGCTTGATTGATAGATCCTGGAGCCGTTTGTGGTATATAATGAAATCTTGAATTCAGATTCAAACTATATACTACAAAGGACGTAGAGCGGTGCTATGTCTAGATTCCTTCATTATTGTATATGTAGTAATAGAAATCGTACAGAGTGAGTGACCAGGATGCCACTTTCAGAACCACGAGGTTTAAGAACTAGAAATATGTTTAAGTTAAGTAAAATATACTTCTTATGGTGAGGTGCGTACAATTCAACCGCGGACGTTAATCAAATTTGGTTATATTTTCGCCTGACAACCATTAAAAATAATGGAAATCGGGGTTATGATAACACAGTCACCACAACCTCTAGGCTTAATGTTGGTGATAACTAGAAACCACGGTTACGACTGAATTGTATATTCTGAAGCTACAATAAAAATCATGTACACGTCGTGTCGTTGTTGTTCGTCCATAACAAGTAATGATGAGCATTTATTACATCTACTTTTGAATATTCTGTTAGAATGATGTCCATGCCTAATAGTTCGTATATGGTTTTCAGTGAAGTTAAACGATTCCTTGTAGCGTTTTTGTGTGGCTACCTTGAGAAAGTGTACCCTTCTCCAGCTCACCATAAAGAAGTATCTGTGGTAGGCGATGGTCTGGCATAAGTACCAAATGACCTTTCCAACGAATATGTGTCTGTATCAGGATAGTGTCAATGCTGGAGATACCAGATCTCCCAAGGACAGTGGTATCTGGAATCTTGTCTTGCCATCTGATGTTCATAACTTTTCTGAGACATGTTGTGTGAAAGTGATTGAGTTTCCTCACATGACGTCTGCACGCAGTCCATGTTTCACTAGCGTATAACAGCGCTGGAAGTACCACTCCTCTGTAAACTTTCAGCTTAGTCTGTAGGTTAATGCCACTTATATGCCATACGTCGTGGCGTTAGATATAACTACGCGTCCTTTAAAATTTCTCCCTGCACTCCTGTCTCCACGCACTCCTGTCTCCCTGCACTCCTGTCTCACTGCACTCCTGTCTCCATGCACTCCTGTCTCCATGCACTCCTGTCTCACTGCACTCCTGTCTCCACGCACTCCTGTCTCCACGCACTCCTGTCTCCACGCACTCCTGTCTCCCTGCACTCCTGTCTCTCTGCACTCCTGTCTCTCTGCACTCCTGTCTCCACGCACTCCTGTCTCTCTGCACTCCTGTCTCTCTGCACTCCTGTCTCTCTGCACTCCTGTCTCACTGCACTCCTGTCTCCACGCACTCCTGTCTCCACGCACTCCTGTCTCCACGCACTCCTGTCTCCCTGCACTCCTGTCTCTCTGCACTCCGTAACAGAGATATATTCAGTAACGAAAGTTATTTTTAAAAAAAATAAATTGCGCGCCGCCGCTTGTTGGCACGAATCCGCTTCTTCTGTTTTTTGTTGTTGTATTTATGTTTGCTTTTCTCTGCTTGCTGTGTCTTGTTGCTAGAGCATGCTTTATTTACAAATATTGGTAACACTTTGTTGTGGTACTTGTTTACGTTCATTTTTACATTTGCCTCGTGTTACCCCATCCCTCGAATTCCTAGTATCGGGTTGTTTCCCGACACCTGAGCCCTATCTCTTGATGACTTCTGCAAACATGCATAAGTCAACTTGAATATGCTCGAATCTATTTGTGGCAATTTGGTTTATTCCACCATACATGCCAGATCTGACGACACGCCCGAGAAATGTGTGATAATGTAGCCATAAACTGATTTCACCTTCCCACACCGACGCAACATCCGATAAGGGAAGACGAGCAGTTTTTTGATTGAAAGGAATGAGATAAATTCCAGTGAATGAAGAGAGTGCGCCAATTGGATCCTGTGTTGTGTTCTGCTTTGTAAGTTGTACACGTCTGCTATAGGAGTCATCCATTCAAATATTGTACACATCTAGTAGGGTAATGAAGTCATTGGGTAATTGATTAACCATGATCTAGTACTATATATATATATATATATATATATATAACGCGAGAATAATCAAGAAAGAACAAATGAAGGCCACTAATTAATTCTGCGAACAGGTTTTTCTAACCGACGACGGTCACTTTTAAGACAAAACCACTATGAAATATACATTTTCTGGATATAAACGAGAAATATTTCGGAATCCTCCTCTTCTTCTTCTTCACCGTTCATTCTCAAACTCCCACTGGATATCTTTTGTATCAGGACCTTGGTCCTATTAGATTTCCAGAAGGATGTCCAGAGAATGTAAATGCGTTGTGTCGCCGTTTTATTTGCGCCAATGGCCCGATATATCCGTCTTCGGCGGAATTTCGGAATCAGCGGTAGCGCAAAGTTAAGGCACTCGTCCACCGACCAGCAGAGTTTTGAGATAACGCGTTATTACTGGTTTGAATATGATCTTTCTGACGTAGATGTTAAGATAATCGCTTTGTGGGTTCTAATCCCGCTGGCGATGTAGTTTGTATAAAGTGAATTTATTTTGATATTACTGAGGATTATCATGTGAAGCTACGGAGTTACGTGGTATGGGCAGTACTCTCGGTAGGCGTCTTGCCGTTTCTTTGAGAGGCACGGTGTACATTTGAGGTAAGGCGAGTATAGTAAAGTCATTTGTACGCCTTTATACCGTTTCATTTTTTTTTTTAAAAATAAAAATCGATTCCGCTGTTCATCCAAACATAAGAAAGCAGGGTACCAAGGCACATGCTCAGGTAATGTCGAGGAATAGCCTTAGCTATCGCTACTAAATGTGGTAGGCGATGTAAGTCAGGCGGTTCCTCGTCAGCCGCTGACTGGGCATCGATGCTTGTTCATAACATACGACTCTTGTTCATCAAATATTGTTGAAACATCAACGTATCTAAGCACAGCTGCTGAGTGACTGATGTGTAGAAAGTCATACCCAATCGAAGACGGGTGTGTCTGGCCATTAGCGCAAATAAAACTGTGACACAACGCATTTCCATTCTCTGGATAACATCCTGCTGGAAATCTAGTTGGACCGTGGTTCTGCTGTAAGGGAGATCCTGCCGGAGTTTGAGAATTAACGCTGAAGAAGAAGAAATTCATACTTACAGCCCTCATATGAATAGGTACTTCACTTTAAAACAACACTACTATCGCACATTCTTTCAAAAGAAAGAAAAAGAGAAAAAAAAAAGAAACTCCAATAGCCCCCAGCCCCTTCGTCTGGAGGACGTAGACCCCATGTGAAAAAGTTACATGCATGTTTGAGGTCATGTACCTTTCCACTCTCCATCCCCCCTCTCCCGACGTGCTATGTAGATATGTGAGAAATTAAGTGGTGGAAGGAATGTACGGGAGATAAACACAAATTCTTATCATTTCTCAGTTCATGCCATACCTCAGGTGTGCACAAACAGTAGCTGTACAGGTGAAATCACGTAATAGCGCAACTCAGATCAGATCAAGTACCGTCTCCAGAATGAAACAACAGTAATTCTATCATTTGAGGCTCGTATCAATACAGATCAGGTACCATCAAATATTAACTGTAATTGTATAATATTCTACATTGTATATAAAAAAAGTAAAGTAACCAATAGCATTTATTAATGCCATAGAGGTGTGAGATGTTAGCATTCTCATATTTCAGAGGCTCTGCAAATGAGGGCGGTAGCCATCTCCTCTCCCTCGCAGTCTTTACTTCCCGGATTAATCCGGTACCCATTTAAGACTGGGTCGACCCGGGAACCGTTGCGATCTGAAAAACATTTCCGCATCAACTGGGGAATGAACCCAGCACCACTCATATGCGAAGCCAGTGCGCTAACCACTGCGCTACGTGGTACATTGTATGTACCATCATTGAGACTAACATCACAGAAAAGATTGACTGTAATTGTATGTACATTTCATCAAGTCAAGGCACTTCGTTTTCTTTGTTCGTTCTCAAATTCCACAAGATTAGCAGGGTGTAGTCCGGATAATGCGTTTTGTCATAGTTTACAGCTTGACTGTGATATCTTCGCCTTTAGGTGCGACACATCCGACTACAGCATGGCTTTTGGATCACTTTGACCCTATATGTGATGTAACAGCCAACTCCACCCCTTAACCTCCTTAGTCGCCTCTTACGACATGCATGGTAGGTAAACAATATTGCTATTATTTGCTCCATTTTGCAATTAATCAGCACTTTTATCGATTGATTTTAACTAAAGAGTGTGTCCGCCGAAGACGGATGTGTCGGGCCAGTGGCGCAAATAAAACGGCGACACTACGCATTTTCATTTTCTGGACTACATCCTGCTGGAAATCTAGAATGGATCATGTTCCTGCTACTAGAGAGATCCGGCAGGAGTTTGAGAATGAGCGCTGAAGAAGAAGAACCAAAGAGTGAACACGTGCTATAATTTACATATGCACTTCCAATTTCAGTATACCTCTGTTTCGGGTGAACTTTCCTAGCCTTCCAAATCTGCCGTCAGGCGTGCGATTCAGTTGACTGAAGTCCCATGTCTGGACTTCGAGGAGCGAATCAATCCACTCGTTGTATCTCCATACAAGACACACGCATAACGCCATTTTGCAATGGATTTACTGATGATATAATTTAGTTATATCCGCTATAGTAAGTATATCGCTCGTGAGTGGCCGAAGGTACTGACTGGCACGGGAGAAAAAAAATGGGACCTGTCATTCACGTCGTAAGAGGCGACTAAGGAGGTTTTAGGAGTTACATAGAGGATCAAGTGACACAAAAGCCGTGCTGAAGTCGGATGCATCAGGCCGAAAGGTGCAGATATCTCAGCCAAGATGTAAACCATGACAGAACGCGTTTCGTTCTTCCGACTACATCCTGCTAATCTGCAGGAGTTTGAGAACAGACACAAAATTATAAGAAGAAACATGGATGTAAAAATGTGATTTCACATTGCGTACATCAAGAGTTAAGGTGCATCACTTGTGTTGTTTTTGTCTCGGGGCTCTACCCAGGACCGTAGATTTGTCTTCAGAAAAGGGTGAAGGATGACTTACCTAAACACAATTCGCCGTTTACCGCGTGCAATTCTCCATTTTCCATGAGTAATTGGATGACGGTTTTTTTTGGAACAAAAGTCAAAGGAGGGGGGTGGTACCCTCCTATTGGCAAAATTCCTACTACTAACAGTCAGGTATAAAATCATGGGGGGGGGGGTGGGATGCTCTATTATCGATGTACTTGGCTCTGTAATCGATTAATTATCGTCATTATTATCGTTGTCATCGCTGTCGCCATCGTCATCATATAATACTCGTTTATCTGGGGTGGGGGGGGGAATTGGCTGTGTTTATATCATTTAACCTTTACAGCTGCAGACACGCTCACCTGTAAATTATTCTAGTCTGCATCGTTTTGGGTTATTAAAAGAAAACCACACATTGCAATGTGTATGAATTCAGGTCAAGGCCATATAATGTTTACATTTTTAGAGACGGTTTCAGTTATTTTTTCTGTGACATACCTCAAGTCAGGGTTGCCAGATGGTTGAAACTGTTGAGGGCCAAATTGTTGGTTAAAAAATGTCAGAAAATGTTCATATATATATTGTGTATGTACTACTAAGAAAATACTGAATTTTCAAGAATGTTCCGTCATGTGACGTATTCTTTCCTTATGAATCTCCTGAAATTCCCGCGGTCTCTGGCAAGTTGTCCCGCTACCTCTAGCGACCTCTAAATCCATACCTCAGTATCTCTTGTCCAACAACTTTTTAGTCAGCCTTTGCCTCTACTGCCTTCTATCGCCCACCTTCCCCTCAACAACACTCTTTCTATGCCATTGTGTCTCTTCAGTTGGCCGAAAAAACCTAACTACCTTCTTAATACGGTGTTTAAAAGCTTGCCTACTTGAACGTTGATTAATCTTTGCACGTCTTGGTTGGTCTTTCTTGTTGTTCATGGTATTCTCAGGATTCTCCTATTCTTCTTCTTCTTCTTCTTCTGCGTTCGTTCTCAAACTCCTGCAGATTAGCAGGATGTAGTCCGGAGAAAGGAATGTGTTGTGTCATGGTTTACAGCATTGCTGCGATATCTGCGTCTTTGGGCCTGACACATTCGACTTCAGCATGGCTTTGGGTCACTGACCCTATATGGGATGGGGCAACCAACTCAGTCCCATAACCTCCATAGTCGCTTTTTACGACATGCGTGGAAGGTAAACAGTGTTGCTATTCTTTGCTACCCTTTCGGGCCCCGGCATTACATGGGCGGATTCTCCTATATTACTTCATTTCGAAGATCTCTATTCTCTTGGATGTAGTTTTATTTATTGCCCATGTTTCGCGGCCGCAGGTCGCCACTGGGAACACACATCTACGTAACGTGCAAGAATGTTACCTTTCTAAACACGTGTACCAATTGCAAATTATCAACATCCATTCATTTCACAATGACAAATATATGTTATTGCTACATTAATTTTAGTTCATTTGTTATTTTGAGAGTCTAAGCTTTCTCTAGACATAAAATCGATGATGGTAAAGGTAGGCCCCGTTTCAGGAACATGCCGTCGGGGATGAAGTAAATTTATCATTTCAGCAACATGCCGTCGGGGATGAAGTAAATTTATCATTTCAGCAACATGTCGTCGGTATGAAGTAAATTTATCAGTACAGTAACATGCCGTCTGGGTTGAAGTAAATTCATCATTTCAGCAACATGTCGTCGGTATGAAGTAAATTCATCAGTACAGTAACATGCCGTCTGGGTTGAAGTAAATTCATCATTTCAGCACCATGCCGTCGGGGTGAAGTAAATTCATCATTTCAGCAACATTCCGTCGGGGATGAAGTAAATTTATCATTTCAGCAACATGCCGTCGGTGATGACGTAAATTCATCATTTCAGCAACATGTCGTCGGGGATGAAGTAAATTTATCATTTCAGCAACATGCCGTCGGGGATGAAGTAAATTTATCATTTCAGCAACATGCCGTCGGTGATGACGTAAATTCATCATTTCAGCAACATGTCGTCGGGGATGAAGTAAATTTATCATTTCAGCAACATGCCGTCGGTGATGACGTAAATTCATCATTTCAGCAACATGTCGTCGGGGATGAAGTAAATTTATCATTTCAGCAACATGCCGTCGGGGATGAAGTAAATTTATCATTTCAGCAACATGCCGTCGGTGATGACGTAAATTCATCATTTCAGCAACATGTCGTCGGGGGTGAAGTAAATTTATCATTTCAGCAACATTCCGTCGGGGATGAAGTAAATTTATCATTTCAGCAACATGCCGTCGGTGATGACGTAAATTCATCATTTCAGCAACATGTCGTCGGGGATGAAGTAAATTTATCATTTCAGCAACATGCCGTCGGGGATGAAGTAAATTTATCATTTCAGCAACATGCCGTCGGTGATGACGTAAATTCATCATTTCAGCAACATGTCGTCGGGGATGAAGTAAATTTATCATTTCAGCAACATGTCGTCGGGGATGAAGTAAATTTATCATTTCAGCAACATGTCGTCGGGGATGAAGTAAATTTATCATTTCAGCAACATGTCGTCGGGGATGAAGTAAATTCATCATTTCAGCAACATGCCGTCGGGGATGAAGTAAATTTATCATTTCAGCAACATTCCGTCGGGGATGAAGTAAATTTATCATGTACTTAGTCGCGACAACTATTAGATGGGGTGGCCAGTTGTTCCCTTCCTTGCTGTCTTTACCCCCTCTAACTCGTGCGCCAGATAACCTATTTACATCTGGGTACTTTGTGCATTTTTTTTCATGGTAAAATTATATATCTTATCACTGTGTAATAACTACATTTTCAGTCAAATGATTATCCAAACTATTATCTAATAATTTTTGCTACCACTAAAATTTATATTCTTATTATTTTCTGTATCAGGTCTCACTATAATATCAAAGCTTCCACTTAGACATCCTGAGAAAAGTATGATCAAATATCTGTTTGTAACATGTCACTCTTCATTCTACATTTATATATGCGTAGAATATACAGTATCTATAAATTAGTTAATATCCACAACAACAAAAACGCCGGTCACACAATTTGCAGCGACACTGAAATAAGAAAATATGGGACAGTAGATGTGTTTCTAACAATTCAAAAAAATTCAGAATAATTTTCATTAGAAAAAAAATTTGGTTATAAAATTGTCAATCTTGGCAACCCTGCCTGAAGTTGGTAGGATGAATATAGGTTTATAATATATGTGTTTATGGAACAATTATATGAAAATGGTTATAATAATAATCAAAAGGGTTCAAAATGCGTAGAGGATTGACTTTATTGTACTCAAGTTACTGCATATGTACTGCGTCACTCAACGAAGCAGCGCGCCGTTTGCCGAGAGTACCACTGATAGCACATAACTCCGTAGCTTCAAGCGATAATCTCTAAGCATCTCTGGAAAAAAAATCAAATTTATAAATAAACAAGACAGCTGCCAGATTTGAATCCAAATCCTCCTGAGCACAAATAAATCAATCAATCAAGTGTCATGCCGAACGGCGTAGGCGATCATGATTCTCCACGACTCTCTGTCTTTTGTGATGTCAATAAGCTCGGTGAGTTTCTACCATGCCACAATACAAGTCCATCTAGTAACTTTTCTCTTTGTCTTCCCCTATATCTTCTCCCCTTGATCTTTCCAGTGGTTATTAAGTGTTCAAGCACATTCCCTAGAAATCTTTACTGTCTGCCCCTAATATTTGATATGATTGATCGTTTTACGCCAGCGTCAATAAGAACCTCTTCATTAGTTTTCTTATCTGTCCATGGTATTTTCATCATTCTTCTCAGAAATCACATTTCTGTAGCTTCATTCGCTTTGATTTTTTTTGGTTCACAGTCCATGCTTTACATTCATAAAAAAGAATTGGTTCGATATAGCATCTCAGCACTCGAATTCGGGTCTGCATTGATAGTCTTCGATTGCACAAAATGGCTCTCATTTTTTTTGTAATTCTGATTTGGCTTGTGCTGCTCGGCTCTTTATCTCACTTGAGCATCTACCTTCTGATGTTAATAGGGCGCCAAGATATTTCACTTTTTCAACTTGTGTAATTTTGTGTCGTTAATTATTATGTTGCATCTTGGGGGTGTATGTCTCTTTGATACGACCATTATTTCTGTTTTCTTAATGTTTAAACTGAGGCCTTTGCGCACAAAGCAAACGTCTTAACCACTGCGCCAGAGGCATCCCCGATATAACAATAATAATATAATTCTATACATACATTGTAGAGGTGGGTTTCCAGAGAGACTATAGGGGCATACAAACCTGGACAAGACACAGTCACGAATACTGCACTTCTTTCTTAAGAAATGTATGAGTCCCTCCAGACCAAAAATGAAACTGCAGTCGCCGCGGTAGACTTATAAGATGCGTACAACATTCAACTACATTCATCTTGTCTACCTATTAAGGGAGTACGTGTAGAAAAGTTGCTATGAGGTACAGATCATGACCCTCAAAGATCAGAACATTAGCACCCGTTTTGCCAGTGATCCCCATTGGCGCCTGTGCTTTTCAATTACCTGATAAAATTTTGCTGTACAACCTAGGCAGAGTCAGAACTGATATCGCTGCTGCTTACGGCTCTTACAGCGAGAATTGGGTTCGGTAACACGGACACACTGCCAAGCTCTTTGTCCGAGATAGGCGTAATCTGCGCACTTCTTTGGGTAATATTAAATGGCGAAGAGTCAAAATACACATGTCGCTCCTGGCGATGGATTGGAAGACCATCACAAGCGAACGAGGCGAGTGCGTGAGAAATTCACAGGTCACATTCCAGACCTCCGACGAACTTGACAAATCAGCACTCCGTCTAGAAAAGTTATCTTGATGTTTTCTATCCACTATTTTCTTGGACTACTTTTGGCTTAATTTCCGGATATTCTTTTGTTATATTCTCTTATTGGTATTGTTTTTGGCTTTATTCTCATAACAAATGTCCCAGGAAAGGAAATGTCCAACTTTACGTACTAAGACACGACAGTGAGCGGCGTAGGTAAGGGTATACTTCAATATGGCCAACATTGACCACCACTCCTTACACTAACGTCTGGTTGAGACAGAAGAAAAACGAATATGTTGCTTTACGATGTTCATAGGAAGGGGACTCTGAGACCTGGTAATCTCTTAACGATGTTCTCAGCGTAGATGTTAAACAGGTGCTAGAGAAAGAGAACATCCAACTCCTTTAAATTTAAAGACATTAAAACGAAATATGTTATTGATTTTCAAAAAGGTCCTTTGAAAATGAGCTTTTTTTCAAATCCCTATTTGAGTGAAAACATAACCTCCCTTGTTAGTAAAGGCGTGAATCGGTAAAATAAAATATACTTGCTGAAACCTCAGAGTCGAGGCACATCCATCGCGTGGCGACAGACAGGAAGGCTGTCACAGACTAGGGAAGCCTACCACCCGAATTAAAGGCATGACACAAACGAATGTGTTGCACCTTCCGCGGTACAAATAACGCAGCTATGCTGTAAACTAGCAGAACACACCATATTTCACGCTCTTCGGCGGAAAAAACACAAAACTTTCGTGTTGGTTATCAAAGTGTGGAAGCAGAAGAAGAAACATTCTTAATGATTCATTTGGCTATTCCCGTGATTTTAATTTGTTACTATGAGTGTGACATCCAATGAAAATCAAGGGGTTAGTCAAATTAGTCATTTTTTAAAAATGCTGGATTTCCTATTAGGCAGTAGGTCTTCTATTGCTATCAGCGACCCACATGTTCGGAATCACGTCTGGACAAAAAAATAACATTGGTCGTGCTTTCTTGTCTGACACGACAGCTCCTCCAGTCGACCAAGCTGTAAATGGGTACCTTTCGCATGATTTGGGGAAGGTAAACGCAGCAAGGAAGGGAACTTCCCCCCTCCACCTAATGATTGCTGCGACATATTGCATGAAGAGTTATCTTCATCCCCGACATCAGGTTACTACCATGGGATCTACTTTTACCGTATGTTGGAGACGGTGTTGGTGAAGGGGTATCTACGGTCCTGGCAGAAATGATCCGACAAACAGGTGTTGATCACATAACAGTTAAAGATGCAATATTAAGACATAGATGTGGAGATGTTACTTATAAAAAATTACATGTAACAAGTAAATACAAGTAGTGTAGACAATAACGAATTCGACGTTTCTGTTTTTACATCTTAATGAATGTAGATTATTTAGTCTGTCTCCATTTTGATTCCTCATAAAGGTATATATATATCGAAAAGTTGAATTGGCTCTTAGCTATACTATTTATATTTACTTATTCGCTGTTATTTTTAAATGTCACACTTACCGACATATCTTTTATTAATATTGCTAACCTGTTTTGTTATATTGTGTTGGTGGTGCTTGTGAGTCATAATGGGAACATTCACCCGGCAAGAAGGCTCATTTCATTGACTTGCCAAAGTTCATTCATATTGCAACCGATGTGTTTTTGTTTTAATTCAACTTTTGTGTAGCGTAGATTGTCATCTTGTACTTCACAAGATGAGGGAAGTGTACATAAATGTTTTCATTTAAGATATGAAACAATGGTAACTAAGTAAAGACTACAATACAAATGTAACATCTGGCCTGGTGTATGGCCTCGAGACGTGTGACCAAGTATAAAATATCTTAATTGCTGATGATTTCATGACATACTATGTATCAGATAGCTAGAACTGATTAGAAATGCGGGCTTGTATGAGGGAATATGACAGAGAAATAACGCTTTAATCATGAAAATGTAGATTGATTGCTCGCACACCATGAAGCAGTTAAAAATAGCCTGCATGTGTGTTCAATAGGCGAAAGCTTAGAACTGGGTAATACAGTTTTGCCAATTACTGGAAACGCACAGAATAACACACACATCGACGTTTCGACCCAAAGGTCCTTATCAAGAATACATTCACAACACAAAACGACGAGTAAGAACGGCACTAACATGTGTGTTGCTGGTGCTGAATGGAGAGAATAGATTAGAGACATTGTTGCCGAAGTCGGATATGTCAAACAGAAAGACATATCGAGGTCAAGATGTAAATCATGACACGACGCATTCCTTTCTCTGAATCACATCCTGATAATCAGCAGGAGTTTGAGGACAAAGGCTGAAGAGACACTATACCTGCAATGCATATCGAAAGAGACAACAATGATTTTGGAGATTGAGTTAGCTGTCCAATCCCATATAGGGTAAAAGAAACACAGAAGCAATGCTGAATTCGGATGTGTCAGAAAGTCGGAAAGCACAGATATCGTAGCCAAGCTGTAAGCAATGACAAAGCATCCCGTACTTCGGACTACATCCTGCTAATCTGCACGAGTTTCAGATCAAACATAAATACAGTTGTAAAGTTAACCCATAGCATGTATTAATGCCGTAGGAGTGAGAGATGTTAGCGGGCTCACATTTCAGTAGCTCTGCTATATGAGGGCGATAGCCATCTCCTTTCCCTTGCTTTACGTCCCGGACTGATCGGGTATCTAATTAAGGCTGTTGCGATCTGAAAAACATTTCCATCTCAAATGGGCATTAAACCCTGGACCACTAATATGCGAAGCCATTGCGTTACCCACTGCGCTACACGACTCACCAACATCAAAGATAGCAAAATGGAATATCGTATGTGCGCGCTAATGTTTCACTGGCTGATATGATCTTCCTTTATAAGACATATCTAAACACAAATAGTTAATGCTCAAGGCCGTAGATAAGGAAGGGGGTGTTCGAACCCTCCCCTTAGCAAATCATAACATGACTTTTAGTAATAGTAACAGTCAAATACCCTCCCATAGCAATTTTTCATAAAAAGACGATTTGAAAAATATAAGGTAAACACCCCCTCCCCCGAAGGAAATATAACTACGGTCCTATTAATGATAGAACAGTTAATGATTATAATTTATATACATGAATACTTTGTTATATCCGACAACTATACAATCTTTTATAATATTCATGAATACTTTTTTTTATAAACGACAGCTGCACAATCTTTGTTGTAATATACATGGATACTTTGTCATATGCGACAGCTGCACAATCTTAGTCTGTTGTAATACAATCTTAGAATGAACGGTGAAGAAGAAGAAGAAGAAGAAGAAATATGTAGAATATACTGTGTAATGTGTCCCTGTCATTAGAGGTGATGAAGATAGTTCTTTAGAGCTACATAACACAGATTCTAACATAGGGAAGCGAGTCATGGACAATAAATAAACAGGATAGGGGAAAATTAGATGCAACAGAGATTTGGTTCTATAGAAGAATGCTGAGAGTATCATGGACAACAGAGATGTGGTTCTATATAAGAAAGCTGAGAGTATCATGGACAACAGAGATGTGGTTCTATAGAAGAAAGCTGAGAGTATCATGGACAACAGAGATGTGGTTCTATATAAGAAAGCTGAGAGTATCATGGACAACAGAGATGTCGTTCTATAGAAGAAAGCTGAGAGTATCATGGACAACAGAGATGTGGTTCTATATAAGAAAGCTGAGAGTATCATGGACAACAGAGATGTGGTTCTACAGAAGAATGTTGAGAGTATCATGGACAGCTGGATAAAATTCCTTACATGTGCTGCCTGATAGGGGAGCAAAGAAAATCAACACTGTTACCATTATATGCATGTAGTAAGAGGCGACTAAGAAGATTTGGGGCAGCGTTGACTGCCCCATCCCATATAGCGGCAAAGTGACACAGACGCCATGATGAAGTCGGGTATGTAAAACGCAAAGTCACGGATATCACAGGAAAGCTGTAAACCATGACACAGTTAATTACGTTCTCTGTGCTGCATCTTGATAACTTGAAGGAGTGTGAGAACGAACCCAGAATAACAGACGAGACTGCATAAACTAAGATAGAGGTGCTGAAAGAGTTAACTGCGAGAAAGCAGTGACTTAATAATATCAGAAAGAGACAATAATTCTTTTCTGAACTAATTATAAAACAATGAGGTCTGGGAAAAACATTGTTACAACTGGGAGGAGAGAAAGCAAGAGAGATAGAGGACGACAAATGGAGAAAATATTAGATAGTCTGACATCGTGGCGTGGCAAAGTCACCAGAAATCTAGTCTGACATCGTGGCATGGCAAAGTCACCAGAAATCTAGTCTGACATCGTGGCATGGCAAAGTCACCAGAAATCTAGTCTGACATCGTGGCATGGCAAAGTCACCAGAAATCTAGTCTGACATCGTGGCATGGCAAAGTCACCAGAAATCTAGTCTGACATCGTGGCATGGCAAAGTCATCAGAAATCTTGATTAAAAATACCGGACATAGAGAATTGTTCTGCCAAATACGGATGTGTCAGGCCATTGCCGCAAATAAAACAGCAACACAACGCATTTCCATTCTCTGGAGTACATCTTGTTGAAAGTCTAGTAGGATCATTGCCATGCTACATGAGAAATCCAGCGGGAGTTCGAGAATGAACGACGAAGAAGAAGAAAAAAGAGAATTGTGGAGATCGTCTAGGCAGTCGACACGGCACCTGTTGATATTCGTGTGAGTGAGTTGGTGAGTGGCTGAATGAGTTAGTGCGTGAGTGAGTGTGTTACTGAAACAAATATATTGTTGAAGCACTTAATACTTCCTGCGACAGAGCACTATCCGCTGAAAATGCCGGATACTAATAACTCTGACGAGTGTGATTCGAAAAGAATGACATGTCACATTTTGTGTACAAGTGTCCCAGATACAGGGACTAGAGAAAACAATATGCATGTCACATGCACTATTCCGAGACTAACTACTTGAACGCATTAAACCAGCGTCCTCCTGACAATTGCTTTGTTGAAATCGGAATCTGAAAATACACGCCAAGACTTAATGATGTCGTATTCCTGTACAGATATTGCGTCATTTTATGTATAAAAAGACAACATATCATATTCCCTTGATATCTGCAACCCGGATATTTTGCTTGCTTTCTAACCAAAAAACAATGAGTTATTTCAGGCTGGTATTATCAGATTTTCTTCCATATCAGCATTTCCCACTTAATCCTCGAACTCCGGCATCGTGGCTGACTGCAGTTTGATGACCTGAAACTGTCGAAATACCAATATTGGTAAAAAAAATGAAGTTTTTTTAATTTAGTGTATATTCTATATGGAAGATCTTGGGTTAAAAAGTGGAATAAATATTGTGATATTGAACAGATGTGTGGAAATCAAGAGTA
The DNA here is from genome assembly GCA_034231615.1 of Meghimatium bilineatum. Classification (NCBI taxonomy): domain Eukaryota; kingdom Metazoa; phylum Mollusca; class Gastropoda; order Stylommatophora; family Philomycidae; genus Meghimatium; species Meghimatium bilineatum. The sequence continues at coordinate 3,898,384 of CM067310.1, read as the reverse complement.
GGAATTCCCAGTCGTTAACCTGGTTTTGTTTTCAACATCAGAGGTTCCCAACATATTTTAATTATTGGTTCTCTGCACAGAAATCAGTGTTTCGTCTTCTCGTACATCGACAACAACACATACACCGACATGCACAATACACAACACTGCAACAACACTTGCACACGCACCAAAACGTTAAACACAGAAAAACTTGGAGGAAGAACCAGCATAGTTAGGATTGTCATAAAACATAGCCTTCATTTAACATCCTACAACTGAACATCTGAGGTATAAGAAACACAAAACTAGAGCTTGCTAATTTACTACACACTCGCAAGATATATATGACCCTCTTGTCATGTAACGTATTCCTTCCAGAACGTTGTCTTCCCACTGAACACTCTCTGAACCTCTCTCTGTTTTGGGCGATATGGCTTGCATTTTCTAGCGATGTATTCATGTTATCTTTAATGTCGTCAGTCCATCGTCTTCTTGGTCTGCTCTTTCTCTTCTTCCCAGGTACTCTTCCCTCCATTATTTGTCTTTCCAAACAGTTGTGTCTCTTTATATGACCAAACAGGCGTAGTTTTCTTATGACCCTCTTACAGGAGACTATACAGAAAGACACTGGTTCATATCTGTCAGGATATACCATTAATACCTGTAAGTGTACCAACTACTGTGGCATAATTATTTATATCAGGAATGACATTCTGGGATATGTCACCCAGCTAACAGCTCATCACACAGACATGCTGAAGGTGACCATCTGGCACACTGGAGGAAAATACACAAACTACAACATATACAGCCCACCTCAGAACATTTGCAATTTACTGGAAATCCATACAACACAATTTCTTAAAACAATATTTGCTGGTGACTTTAATGGCCACTCACCCCATTGGGGTTACCAAAACCACAAAAAATAAACCACAAAGTATTAAAACCACAATACGACAGAAAGATATATAGAGGAGCTCTGTGAAACAATAAACCTGTCAGTCCTTCAAGATGCAAAGTCTGTACCAACACTTTTGCAAATGAGCCATCTATCTCTCAGTCGACCTGACTTGACTATCTATTCATCTGATATAATAGACTCTTGGCTCTCTAGAAATACTTGATGATTGGATATGACCATAGACCAATCCTCACCACCATAACTACATCCAACAAAGCATATTTCAAACAGAAAACTCGCTGGAATTTTGGCAAAGCAGATTGGAAACTATTCAAAGAAACATCTGATTTCCTGCTATGTAATATCAACAGCAATGAAATAGAATAATTTACTGCTGAGGTAACCAAAGCTATCCTCAATTCAGCATCACAAAGCATTCCAAGGGGCGTAGGAAATATTACAAATCATTCTACAACAAAGAAATACAAGCTGAAATCCTTGAGAGGAAAAATATCACAAGAAGACCTTGATATTGCACCTTTACAAGTAGCAAAAATGCTTTTCAATAAAACATATACTAAAGTCAAACTAATAGTGAAGAAGCCCAAACATGACAAATGAGCAAAAACATGCGCTAATTTAGATCTAAGGAAAAATGGTAGAAAGGCTTAGGACTGATCAACAATTTGTCTGGGAAAAGAAGAACAAACAATAAACCCGTGTTAATGGAAACAGAACAATCACCACAGATCATAAAAAGGCAGAACACTTTAAGCGCTTTTTTGCCAGTGTGAACAGAGTAGGTTAGCTGTCCGAGACTGTCAAGAAGCGGCGGTACCTACTGAAGCAGCAAGAAAAAGCCCAAACTACTAGCTCAGCCATATTTAAAGATGACTTCAGTATGTAGGAACTCCAACAAGGGTTGAAGAAACTAAAGCCAATAACGTTTCCTGGACCAGATCAAATTTATAATAAAATGTTAACACACATGAGCACATCTGGGAAATAATTACTCCTTAAACTAATATATAAAACCTGGAGAGATGGAAAACAGCCTAAATCCTGGAGAAATGCTCACATCTTTCCCATCCTGAAAAGTAACAAACCTGCAGATGAACCCCAAAAGCTACCGCTCCATATCCCTAACATCATGTCTTGGAAAAATGATGTCTTAGCTTACGTCGATGATGAAATCCTCTCAACCAGCGGACAAAGTCCAATTAGGTTATATCAGGACACACTACCATAAAATATTAGAGGTAACAAACACCCCGTATATCTTAAGAAGGGAATAATCTGAGCTGAAGAGAGTTACTTTCGGTTTTTTACCCGGGCTCGTGGGTGTTGAAGGAAATGAAAGATGCAGTCAGACCCGCAAGTGTGGTCACAGTGACTAGTGGCAGTTAATTGGACCGTGCTGATATTTTGAATGCAATCATGGAGTTGGAGAAGTTGGAAGATATGGTATGTATTTCTTCTTGTGAATCTATGGCTAGAATATCGTACCCGGGAGTGAATCCTGGTGTTACAAGAAACGAGCGGCATTTATGAACCAAAAGATGAGTTATCAACCAAGCCACAAACCGGAATGGTCAGTTACCACATGCTGAAGGACATACTGAATTGTGACATAGGAATCATATATGGACTTGTCTGTAGTGGAATATTGATGGTCTGACGACCAAAATTAAACTGGTACTTAAATTAATGCTCCGGGTTCACTTTTCAAGATTAACGCGCAGTTTAGTTGGTTTTTTTCCGGATTACGCAGGAATTGAAAAGCCACAGAAACAGGGACGTGGCGTGTTACGATGCAGAGAGACATCTGCATCAGGCGGCTCAAATCAAAATACATTCCCAGGAACGGCATTTCGAAGATAAAGACATGGACAGACAACATCAAGGAATGGACAGGGCAAGATATTTTCACACTCATCCGCATCGCTGAGGATAGAATTCGCTGGATGACTCTGCGTGCTGAGGCATCCAATGTGGTACCCCTACGACCCTGAAGGGTTATTGGTTTATTTATTTATTTATTTATTTATTTAAAGGTGGGGCAGCATTTCAAAGACTTGCATCATACTGAACATATATGTATAGAAAGCACTGAATAGAAAGCACTGTATAGAAAGCACTGAATAGAAAGCACTGTATAGAAAGCACTGTATAGAAAGCACTGTATAGAAAGCACTGTATAGAAAGCACTGTTTAGAAAGCAGTGTATAGAAAGCACTGTATAGAAAGCACCGTATAGAAAGCACCGTATAGAAAGCACCGTATAGAAAGCACCGTATAGAAAGCACCGTATAGAAAGCACCGTATAGAAAGCTCCGTATAGAAAGCACCGTATAGAAAGCACTGCATAGAAAGCACTGTAAGATTTAAAATATAAAGAAGATTATATCTGTCTTAATTATATATATAGCTCTTATGAGACATTTAAAAAATCTGTTGTAGATTTTAACTGAAACAGAAGCAAAATGGTAATACTCAGTGGAATATAATAGTATTAGGTTAGTAGGCAGCGAATTAATAAGTAATTATCGCCAGTCCGGGGATCTCCCTGGCGTAGTGGTTAAGCTGTTCGCCTTGTGTTCAATAGGTCACGGGTTCGAATCCGGTTCGTGTCGTCTTGTTTATAAGGTGGATTTTTTTAGGAGATACCTGTGGATTATCACTTGAAGCTACGGAGTTACGTGCTATGAGTGGTACTCTCGGCAGGCGGCGACCGCTTCGTTGAGAGGGACGGAGTACATATGGAAAACCGAGTACAGTGAAGTCAATCTTCAACAGTTTTTAAACCCATTTTTTAATGACAAGTTTCATAAATTTTAGTTAAATGGTTGCAAAGTTGCACATTCTAAAACATGGGCATATATTTTAGACACATACTTATAAAATGCTACACCTATTCTATATTAATGTATAGTTCATATACATGGACAATAAAGAACTAGAAGATATAATTGATGACTTTGAGATGTGAAGAGTAGGGAGAACTTCATGGACAGAGAAGAAAACGTACAAAGAGGTTCTGACAACATTTCGTATTCTTCTTCTTCGGCGATCATCGCTCAGTCAGGTTGGGACTCCAGGTTCTACGATATAGGCTGCTGTCGGTTTTAGAATTTCCACTGTGCCATACAGTTTCTCTTCGACGCTGATTGGGGTGGGCCATGTCTTGTTTCTCAGGTCTGCATGCTGGGGGCATTCTTGTAGGATATGGTCTGCTGTCATATTCGCAAGGCTGCAATGGCAGAGCCCAGTTGTACCTATTTTGAATTTGGTGTACAAATGATGTCTCATTTTGTTGTGACCAGTTCTGAGGCGCAGCAGGATAACCTGGTCTCTTCTGGATAGTTGGTAATACCTGTAATCTGCATTATATTTGGGGTGGTCTTCTTTCCACTTTTTGTTATAGTTGCAACATTTCGTATGAAAAAAGAAAGAACTGTAAAAGGGGAAAAATATTTTTTTAAATAAAGATATTTTGGACATATTAAAATCATGACAGCGTGTTGACGACCTTTTTGAAAGTAGATGGGAGGCAGGCAAACCACGAAATGGACAGGTTACAATCCAGCACAGTGCACTACCAAAATAAGAGACAAGATGTTGCAGGCGCGTTGCAACGAACCTTCGTTGCGGAGACGGTACTGATTGTTGTGACATATTTTGAAACGCACTATAGTAGATTTATTACCATGTCCGCGGTGACATTTATACATATTTTATGCAACCTATTGATATAGTATTTCAACTTCTCCCATTTCTATTGGTTGGCCGTACGTGGTCTTTGCTTAGTTGACAATATTTCCAGAGTACATTGCGTAACGTTGGTTATAGCGCTACCTGCACTTATTATCTACAAATGTACGGTTCTTGTTCGTTTCTAGTAACCGGTGTCCTGGTTCACACGTTCCAGGTCTACGTAGTTGCGACACCCATTTTTTTTGTGTGTACTCAAGCATACACAGCTTATTGGAGGCCATGCTTCTTGCGAAATGTCTGTGGCTGTGCCTGGGGCTAATTGCGTATTTGTCTTCACTGCCGAGTCTCAGACCACTAAGGTAAATGTCTGATTTCTTGAGCGGCTTTCAGCGTTGTGTTGTAACCGCGGTCATTAGCGATGTTTTCGACTTTCTATCCGCTTTTATCTTGTCCGTTTTTGTGTTGTTGACCCCTGTCGCATATTTATATTTCAGCTGGGATTTTCTTTATAAAAGATTGTATTGATATTATTATTATTATTATTTTTGCTTCTTTGTTTTAACGCGTCGCCATCGTTATTAGTAATATTTAAATTATAACATACGGGGAGATGTTATTATTTGTTTTAATTATTACTGACAATATTTGTGGATTTGTTTCAGCGTCTCTTGTATTTGTAATGCAGGCATTTCGTGTTCTAGTCTGCATGAAGTGTAACACTTTTTGCTAGTGGGAAAGAAATGTTACGAAATGACAGAAAAACAGTTCAGGAGAATCTGTGCCAGGAGATATCACATGCTATTTCTTACAAATGAATATGATGTCTAGATGTTTTATTCTGCGTTCATTATCAAAGTCCTGTTGTAGGTCGGGGAACAGAATGCACCGCGTCTTGGTTTACACATCTGTGCTGCGATAACCCGCACCTTTCGGCCTGACATATCTGACGATAGCATGATCTCTGGGTCACTGATTCTATATGGAATGGGATTGCCAAATCCAACACATATCCCCCTTAGTCTCTTCTTGCAACATGCATGGAAGGTAAATAATGTTGAAATTCTCTGCTTCCTATTCTGGCCACAGTAATACACGGAAAGTCAATTACAATAATTTTTTTTCATGTTAAGATAAAGGTAGGTACCATGGCAGTAACCTGCCGTAAGGATTGTTAAAGTAAGACAGGTAGCATGGCAGCAACCTGCCGTCGGGGTGTTAAGGTAAAAACAGGTACCATGGCAGCAACCTGCCGTCGGGGATGAAGATAACTTCATGTACTAAGCCGCAGCAATCATTAGGTGGTGTGACGTGTCAAATATGAGCGGATACAAAGGAGAAGTCGCCTCGGTGACAGGAAGGTTAGTAGGTTAGCTTCGCAGTTCGAACTCACTCGAACTATCTTGAGGTTTACGACGAGAAGGGTTGACCGTTCATATTGCACTAGCTTTGCTCGTGAGAGATAGTAGAAGGGGATGATTGACAAGTGATGCTTGGACAATGTACATCGTGCCACGAGAACTATCACCATACGTATACTACGCCATCTGTTGAAAGAGACAGAGCTCCTATGGGTATGCCAGGAGTGCATCGGTTCAAATAATCACACAACCACTATCTATTCTACGTAACGTTTAAGTGTGGCATAAAAAATGAAATAAAGTTGTTTTTTAAATTGTGTCCTGTGTTATTCGAACTATGAATATATGATTTCTAGGTAACATATTCCATAGAGAGAGAACATAACTTTCTCTCCCGTACAGTGTGTTCATACTGTAGATGCATCATCCGGTTGTTATAGTTCCTTCTGTGCCCAGTCCGATCCTCACCACAGGCAATTGTGCACCCGGACCGTTCAGAAAGCATTGGCAACCTACTGAACGTATTTATATTGCCTAGAAAATCACCACAGCCAACAAATGCTGGGTTGATAGCTACGTCCTGGATAGGATATGCTACCAATTTTATAGTTCCTTCACTAATATAAAATTACGTTTTTGATTATTATTTGGATTTTGATTGGCTGCTATATACATAATTGGAGTTGCATGCTAAAAATAGCCAAGGCCCACCAATAGAATCCATGCAAATCGAAACTAGTTCATGTTTACGTTTTAGTTTACAGGTCTCCTATACTATACGCTCCCACACGCTACAGTCCTTAACTTCCTATTAAGAACAGGAAGTACAGTTATTGACAATTTATGGCGGACACTGTCCAGGGAGACAATGCTTATGACACCTACAAAGATCAAAGTAATGTGTCGATGTGAGAAAACTACAGTGCTGATACTGGTTCCTTCCTTCAGGTCTGGCAGTTTGTCGCTTTCAAAATCGGTGAAGTGAAAAGATAAGTCAATGTTATTATGTGGATCTCCCTAGCGTAGTGGTTAAGCTGTACGCCTTATTTTCAAGAGGTCATGAGTTCGAATCCGGCCTGTATCGTCTTGTTTACAAGGTGGATTTTTCGGAGATCCCTGTGGATTATCATTTGAAGCTACAGGCAGAGTGCCGCATCGTTGAGAGTGACATCGTACATATACCGAGTACAGTAAAGTCAATTCTCTACAACGTTTGAACCTTTTTTGAACCAACGTTATTTTATAGTTTTTTGACCCCATCACACTTAGTATAAACGTATGCCAATAGAGACCCACAACCATATTTCTAATTCAACGTTAATGGTGTGAAAAGAGAATCACCTTTACGTGTATATTGCCATCTCAGTATAACTTATGCAATTCATTCTGTAATCGAATGCGGCGTGCCTTATCATATGATCATCGGTACATATTTTTTGCCAGAAATTCCAACCTAATAAGCGTGGGAGTATTGAACTTTTCAAGAACGTTTGACTGGTCCTGTAACTGGGACAGTCATTTTGACCTGCGTGACATCAGTTCTGAAAGTGACATAAGACATTGTAAACAGAGAGTATTGAAACCATGTTTTAACAACACGTTTCATATGATTTATGTTGCCTGATTGTCCAAGATTGACAATTACTTTTACACAACCATTTGCCAACAAAAGCTGGCAGACGACGGTATAATCGCCCACAATGTCCACACATCCTGCCAACCTATAGTCTATAAAACACTTCGCTATTATCTCCTCCCCCTTACATCCTGCTTCGGTTGAGAGGTTATATTTATACCTAATTGACAAAGCAGGTTATACTGTGTGTTCGTTTGTGTGTTCACTTTTATGTAAGAGTATTTCTGTTCTTTCGTGACACTTCTCCTTCTGATGTCTCTGTTAATAGTTACTACTGCTGCTGCTACTACTACCATCATTACCACCACCACCACCACCACCACTACTACTACTACTACTACTTCTATCATTACCACCACCACTACCACTATTGCTGCTGCTACTACTTCCATCATTACCACCACCACCACCACTACTACTACTACTACAACTACTACTGCTGCTGCTGCTACTACTTCCATCATTACCACCACCACTACTAGTATTGCTGCTACTACTATTTATATCATTACCACCACCACCACCACTACTACTACTGCTGCTGCTGCTACTACTTCCATCATTACCACCACCACTACTACTACTACTACTACAACTACTACTACTGCTGCTGCTATTACTTCCATCATTACCACCACCACCACTACTACTACTGCTGCTGCTACTACTTCCATCATTACCACCACCACTACTACTATTGCTGCTACTACTATTTATATCATTACCACCACCACCACTACTACTACTACTACTGCTGCTGCTGCTGCTGCTACTACTTTCATCATTACCACCACCACTACTACTGTTACTGCTGCTACAGCTATTGACATCACCGACGTGTCCAAGACAGATCCAACCAGGATGTGTACACTTCATGGACAACTTATGAGAATTGAACCTGATCGCCTGCCATCTATAGCATACAACAAAATAATTTCTGATTACAGAGCACCGCCGAAGAATGTCTCTAGCTATGAGCGCAAATAAAACAGCAGCACAACGCATTTCTATTCTCTGGACTACATCCTGCTGGAAATATAGTAGAATAATTGTCATGCTACAAGCGAGAACCGGCAGGAATTTGAACGCTGAAGAAGAAGATTACAGAGAAAGAGGAAAACCAAGAGGCAGATGGATTGATAATATCAGAAATACTACAGCAACAAGGCAACACAAGTGGCTAAAGATAGAAGACAAGTTCCCCAAAACGCCCCGTAGCACTTGTGGCTAGGATAAGACAAGATAAGATCGGCAACTTCCACCCGACCATCAAGTTCACATCTCAGATCTCCACCTCTGAAGTAAACGTCCTTTACATATCTGCCTGAAACCAGTTTAGCGCGTTGATACACAAAACACCGACTGATGCCCATAACTTTCTCCTCTACACATCATCTCACCCCCACCCCATTCTGTCGCGGTTCCATGATATTCTCTCAGCTTCTTCACTTGCAGCGTCTGTGTAGTGGGGAAGAGGATTGTCTCCACATAGCCAGTAAAACTTTTTCGCTATCGCCTATACCCTGACAGTGTCCTCAGATCTAGTTAGTTAGTCTTCAGATCATCATCATGGCACGCCGGACAAGTCCATAGGTGCTCTGATCTCATATTGTTTGTCCTTCAGCAGGTGGCAACTGACTGTTCCTTCAGCAGGTGGCAACTGACTGTTCCTTCAGCAGGTGGCAACTGACTGTTCCTTCAGCAGGTGGCAACTGACTGTTCCTTCAGCAGGTGGCAACTGACTGTTCCTTCAGCAGGTGGCAACTGACTGTTCCTTCAGCAGGTGGCAACTGACTGTTCCTTCAGCAGGTGGCAACTGACTGTTCCTTCAGCAGGTGGCAACTGACTGTTCCTTCAGCAGGTGGCAACTGACTGTTCCTTCAGTGTCCAGTTGTCACATTCGTATAAAAGTATGCGGTGAGCATCGACGGTACTATAAGACCTCTCAATAGAAAGTGAACATTCTATGACTTTAAATGCTCATTTTTTATTATGTCCCTGAATTTCGTTGGTCACCCTTGGCTTTTTTTTTGGCAGACGACTCCAAGTATATAAATAGTAACCAACAATTAATAAAACGATAATCAAAAACGTCACGAATGAAGGCTTGTTTACGTTCTGCTGAGAGGGTCTATACTGGAGCCGTGTCCTGGGTACACTTAGCACTAGCGATCTGTATAGATTAATCAATGATGACACTAAGTAATTCCTTCTTACTATTATAATATTTAGTTACAGCAACATATGTGGATAGGGGTATTCGGTGAGGCTGCTTTATTGTTCATAATATATAATATATACTTCAATCATGGCCGTTTCCAATAAAGACCTTTCAGCAGAATTAATTAAGATTATATTCGTTACGTTTTAAACAAAATTGTTGTTGGGATTTCGGTTCGTCAGTATTTGTATACTTGGAAACGCATTCCAAAAATAATCAATGTGACTCCAAGAATATAAATAGACACCAACCGAAATTCCAACAATAATCAGAACCGTAACGAATGGCGTCCTAATTAATTCTGTTAGAAGGTCTTCTATACTGACATAGGTCTCGCTTCAACTGTGACTTTCGCCAAATAGGAAATAATTCAAAGAAGACTTTTGAGTCATGGTTTCGACTATTTCCGTGAATTTTGCTGGTCGACGTTGATATGCGAGACAGAGTATATAAATAGCGACCAATGAAAACACAGAAATAATCAAACTTAAGAAGGCTTATTCTGCTTTGTTGTGATTCTGGTGTCAGGATTTAGTTGGCTTTTTTGCCCGTGTGTTGCCGAGGCCCGAAAGGGGAGCAAAGAATAGCAACACTGTTTACCTTCCACGCATGTCGTAAAAGGCTAAGGAGGTTATGGGATGGAGTTGGCTGTCCAATCCCATATAGGGTCAGTGATACAAAGCCATGCTGAAGTCGGATGTGTCAGGCCGAAAGGCGCAGATATCGCAGAAATGCCGTAAACCATGACACAACGCATTCCGTTCTCCGGACTACATCCTGCTAATCTGCAGGAGTTTGAGAACGAACGCAGAAGAAGAAGAAGTTGGCGGTTTGTCTCGCTCCAACTTACCTCACAGCTCTTTAAGGTCAGTTACAGGTAGTTAGTTCACTTTGGGGCAATGATGGCACATAGGTCAGTAGGGATTTCTTGTCATGTTGAGTGCCTCGTTGCAAGTTGTAGTTCTTGTGTATCGCTAAGGACCAATGGGGAAGATTCTCTGTCGATTGTATTGCGCGCTAGCTGTTCCTAGTAGCCTAGCAGTGAGATTGGTCACCGGATTACAGCATGTCAAGTTCGAAACTACTTCGGACATACAAACATCCGGCTCGTGATTTCTTGCCCGACACGACCGCACTTCCAGTCAACCCAGATGTAAACGGGTGATATAGAGGAAGCCACAGATCCCCGTGTCTCGGCGAGCCACGCCATCCGTACCGTTTACATTTTAATATTATATTTTCTTTCTGGTCTGTTTCCCTGGAATATTCGAACATTTCATTATTCTTTATACTGAATGTGCACAAATATTATGACATTTCATTATTCTTTATACTGAATGTGCACAAATATTATGACATTTCATTATTCTTTATACTGAATGTGCACAAATATTATGACATTTCATTATTCTTTATACTGAATGTGCACAAATATTATGACATTTCATTATTCTTTATACTGAATGTGCACAAATATTATGGCATTTCATTATTCTTTATACTGAATGTGCACAAATATTAATCAATGTTGGACTTAGGGCTGAGATATGACTTCAGTCAGGTGATTGGGGGTAGGGGGGGGGGGGTGTTAACTTTACAAAAATGGTTATTTATCCGATTTCGTGTGCAACTCTCTCTTTTTCACAAGAAATTTGAATAATAATAATAATCCATCTTTTTCTGCCTTCAGCATCTGCGGTCATGTTATTTTGTCAGGCCTGTCGTCGGGGCGAAGTCCACTGTCTTCTCCAGGTCAGAGCGGCTGACCCATAGCTTTTGCCTCAAGTCTGTATCCCCTGACCAGGTCTGCTGTCTCTGCTCTTTGTATGTTGGGCAATCGTGAAGTATATGTCCAGGAGTACGGGTTCCGGATCTACATGGACATTTATCTGTGTATGAGATCCTCAATCGGTAAAGGTGACCCAACAGCCTGCAGTGGCCTGTTCTAAGACGAACTATTGTGGTCTGTTGATATCTTTGGAGGTGGTGTATTGCATCATGTTAGTCTTGCACTTGCATTGTATAACCTATAACCAGTCATGTTAGTACAGGTGTCACATTGAGATATTTGATGCAGAAACATCTCCATCCATCTCTACACTCTACCACCATCCTGATGAGTGTGGAAACTTCACATCCCGTCCAGTCTTTGATATTATCCAGCCGTGTCTGCTTCTTTCCACGTGGTCTCCTTCCACCTTCCGCAGTAACTTGAAGAAATGTGATTACCTTTTTATGAAAAATCGTTGGGGTAGGGGGGGGAAGGGTGGGGAAAGGGGGTGTTCACACACTAAATACCTAGTACTAAAAAAACATGTTCTTATTTCATTGGGGGGATGGGGGTTGTTTCTGCACTACCAAAAACACACACCCGCCCCCTTTACCTATGGTATTAATCGGACACTCGCATAAACACTTGTTGTCTGAGAGATTCAGATTGAAATAATTACATACAGTTGGACAGTTAGAAATGCAGTCAATGATTTCGCTGAATGTTCTGCTGACCTGAGTCCCAACTACAGCATCTGCTACCCAGTTCGACATGCGATCCATGTTGTGAATGAATCCATGTTTGTCTGGCGATCGATGGTGCGCTATTTCTGTCCAGGCTCAAATAGAGAATATATACTACTCCATTGATCTAGCTTTATAACAATATCCCGATTTGGCTAGTCGCGTGCGTCATTCGCAATGTCTGAATCTTCTAAGAATTCAAGTTGTACTTTCCACGATTCCCTATTCTTCTGAAATATATTATATTTTTATGATAACGACCGTGTGTTTTGGGAACTACAAAGAGGAATAAATAGTTGTTATACTGTCACCTGCAAAAGAGCAAGGGTAGACCAAAAGAAACACTCAGAAGAACAATACTTAGAGAAAGTAAAACAACCAATATTCATACTATTCAAGAACTGCACATAATAGCTTTGAACAGACAGAATTGGAGAGATCTGACCTCTGCCCTATGCGCTAACTTCAGCGCAAAAGGAAAATGAAAATGAAACTGTCACCTGCTATGCATGATGTAAGATGCGACTAAGGAGGTTGAACGTGAGGATGACTGCTATACATCGTTGTCTCTTATGTGATGAATATCCCTGAATAAACTTATCTGGACTGTTTTACCTGCAACATGCAATCATACATGGACTGTTCTACGTGCGGCAAACTTCCATACCTGGACTGTTCTTTATGCGACACACCTCCATACCTGACTTTTCTACCTGCAGCACACCTCTATACCTGGACTATGCAACCTTTCTATCTGCAACGTGCCTCCATACCTGGACTGCTGGATGAGAGTCCACTCTTCTTTCCGCAACATGCCTTCATATCTGAACTGTTCTACCTTCGGCATGTTTCCGTATTTTGATTATTTTACCTGTCTCATACTTCCGTACCTGGACTATTCTACCTGCAGCACACCTCTATACTTGAACTCCTGGGTGAAAATCTACCTGCTGGTGGACAGAAGAAACACTTCAAGGAGTTTCGCAAAGTGTCTTTAAAGACCGTTAACATCCACTCCGCATCCCAAGAAGAGTGTCTCTTAATCACGCCCAGCGTGGCGCAACAACACCAGAAACATTTCTCGCTTCGCCGAGAAGCATCAGGTCTCTGAGGCACTTAGAAAACTTACAACCCGGGAAGAAGTGTTCCTTACGAAGTGGTGTTATATATATATATATATATATAGAGAGAGAGAGAGAGAGTCCTGCTCTATGGCGGCTTGACATAGAGCACGTCTGTGACGGCCAAGATACCAGGTTCAAACTCCATCGCAGTCAATTTTCATCCGGACCGTTCAGAAAGCAATGGCAAACTACTGAAAGTATTTATATTGTCTATAAACGCATGCGATTGTATCTGTGAGTCTCACCAGTGGCCCAATAGACAAACCATCCATGCAACAGGAAACCTTAGTAGATGACATACCGTTATATTGAGGCTCTCATATGGAAGCTTTGTAGCATGTCATTTATACAATTATAGACACCCTCTGAGTAGAAGGCTCCTTTAATAGGCATTGTACTATTTTAGTTGTTTGTGATGTCATTCTTCCGGTTCATTTCTATTAGCGAAATGGCTGTCGTGTCGATGCTTTCTACGGATACGGAAGCAACACAGATTCTGCTTCCCTTGACACACAGATATCTAGAATTTAGGATGGGGGGGGGTTTGGTGCTAGGGTTAAAGTTAGGTCTATTCCTACCCTTAAACTCTAGAATCCTCCCTTCTCCGATGCGCATATTCGTGGCATTAAATCGTGGGCATAGTTTAATCTCCGCTAAAATTAGCTATTAGCCACTTTGTTTTTTTTCTGGCGACACGGTCTGATAATGACGTAACTTCGTTGACGGCACGACAAATGTGCGTACTATAACTTGGAATGGACCTGTGCATAATATCTAATTTCGTTTACATTCAGTAAACAGACGAAATATGTGGTAGGCACATGTTGTTGGCTTAGACCCACAATTTTTAAAACTCAGTAATGTAACGTCACAGGGGGAAAAAAACATAGCGCCATGTTGGCGTGACGTAAAACACATGAATCGGTTGCGTCCTTTGTTAGAGGTAAAAGGCAAATAATAAATTCAATCTTCATACCAATATTGTGTTATCAGTGTCAGACATGGTCACTAACACAAGAACAAGAGAGGAAGCTTGATATGTGTGAAATGAGATGTCTAAGAAAAGCAGCAGACAGAACAAGAAGAGATCATGTGAGAAATAAAGAGATTACAAGAACTGTTGGAACTATGTCTGTGGTCAAATATATTTAAAAACAGACTGAAAAGGGCCAGTCGCTTAATGGGGTTGAGCCCTTATTGGCCAGCAGCAAGAGCACAAAACATGAAAGTCGAAACAGCAAGGTACAAAGAAGAATTACGAGTCGAAGGAGTTATATTCTGAGAGGCCACAATACTGTATATCACGACACCAAAAAAACCAGCTCGAAAACTGACTACCATTTAACCATGCGAAGCCTTACAGCAAATTCTGAGAAAAGACAATACAAAAACGGTTTAATTAGACAATAGATGATAGATAGATGGATGGATGGATGGATGGAAGCAGGCAATAGAAAGATATTTTGAGGTTATATATTAGTATTGTTAATATTTTGTGGTTATACATTAGTATTGTTAATATTTTGTGCATTAACGGCCCTGTTATGTGGACATGTCTTGTAGGGGCACGAAAGGGATGCACAGAATAGAGACACTGCAACCTGCTAAGCATGTCTTAAGAGACGACTAAGAAGGATTTGGGGGTGAAGTTAGCTCTCCAATCCCATAGAGGATCAAGTGATCCAGAGGCCATTCTGAACTAGGATTTGTTAAGCAGGAATGCGCATATATCGCAGCTAAGCTGTATACCATGACACAACTAATCCTTGACTACATCCTGCTATTCTGTAAGAGTTTGAGAACGAACACAGAAGAAGAAGTTGCGTGGACATTGACTTCTTTTGTTAGATTTCATGAAACTGTTTCGACACCCCTCTCTCTCTCTCTCTCTCTCTCTCGCTCTCTAACTCTCTGGTATGTTGAGCAACTTATTGCTGTTACACTGACTGCTGTTATTGATCTATTAATCTGTGCATGTGTAATTACGTAGTATCAACTGAACGTAGGTTATCAGTTTCCAATGATTGTGTGTATGTATGTTTTTGTAATAGCATTTATTGACTGTAGTTACATCGATCAGGCATGTTATTCTCACACTCTTGTCATCACAATGCTGGTTTAATTTAGAGAATTTCAACATAAAAATAAGGAGGCATCAAAACATCTTTATTGATGTGATGTTAGTTTATTTATTGTGAAACATGTCTTATCTAGCCACACAGTGTCTATTGTAGTCCTCTGGACTACACTGAGATAAATCTTCTTCTTCTTCTTCTTTCCTTCCTCTTTTACCCTTTACGGGTGTCGAGGGAGATACAATGTCCTTGTTCTCGCTTTTCTGGCAGTTCAGATAATGTTATTTGGTGTTCGTGTAATGTCTCTTTGATGTTGTCGATCCAGCGTACTCTAGGTCTACCCTTGGCTCTTCTTTCTGCTTCTCCTCTCTTCGTATATGCTTTATAAACTAATAAATCACACGGCATTCTTTACAGATGACCAAACCATTGTATCTGTTGGTTTTGTATGTATTGTAGAATTGATATGACACCCACTCTTTCTCTTATGACATCGTTTCTAATTCTGCGTCTTCTGTTCACTCCTGTGGCTTTTCTCAGACATCTCACCTCTGTTGTAACCAGTTGTCTGAGATAAATTACCCGTTTTGTATTATTACATTATTTTGTCTCACTTTATCACCCTTATCATCACTCTCTCCTCCACCATTTTTTTTCGTCATGCTATATCTGTCTTCTCCTACTTTTCTGGACCCTTCAGTCTTTGATATTTTTCTTCCCTATGACATATTTCCTTCTACGCTTTATTCACTTCCTCGTATGTGCTTTCCCATGTGTAGTATATTGTCTATTTCGTTTGTCTTTAATCCTGATGAAAGCTTTTAGTCGAAACATCGTCGATCTCTGTCCCGATGCTAGTGCATTTTATTGACTAATATTAGTAACACTTGTATATCTGTTTATTTTGATCTTTGTCAAGTGCCATGTTTGACATCGGTAACACAGAGTTGGTATAAAAATACTGTTTATCAATTGTCGTTTTTTAGCCATGCAGATTTTACTCAGTGTTTGAGCATTGACACAAGCTGGTAAGTCACATCATAGAGTTTCGGACTTTTTTCTATCTCTCTCTCTCTCTCTCTATCGAGTTAGTTATCTTCTGTAAAGACGCTTCCTAATTATTTGAACTCTGAGATCTGCTTTAGTTAGTTAGTTAGTCGTCGAATCATCATCATGCAAACTGGACACGTCCATAGTTGCTCCGATCTCTCCTTGAGTGTATCCGCCATTACACACTTCTGCTGACAGTACCAGTCCTATGCTGGTTGACCATCATTCTTCTGCGCCCTCCAAAATGTTCACTTCTAGCAACACCGCATTTCAATCCCTGATCTTTAATCCTAGCCATTGAAAAGGAATCATCATCCACATTAGTCTCACTCTCGCGTGTTATATCTCTTAAGGAATTCATAACGTCAGCGCGATCCATTGCCCCATCGACCTGTGTCACAATCGCGCATGATGCCAGTTGATCCGCTCTTTCATTGCCTCGAACTCTATGTCCCGGCACGAAAATAAATGTAACCACTTTCAGGCTCACCTTTCTTAGACCTCAATCCACTATTCGCGAACGAGACCCACTTGTACCTTCTTAATCATACTCATAGAGTCTGCTTTAGTTTTTGAATATTGACAGAAACATTTAATTGGCCTGGTGTTCTGCTTAACTGGCCTGGTGTTCTGCTTAACTGGCCTGGTGTTCTGCTTAACTGGCCTGGTGTTCTGCTTAACTGGCCTGGTGTTCTGCTTAACTGGCCTGGTGTTCTGCTTAACTGGCCTGGTGTTCTGCTTAACTGGCCTGGTGTTCTGCTTAACTGGCCTGGTGTTCTGCTTAACTGGCCTGGTGTTCTGCTTAACTGGCCTGGTGTTCTGCTTAACTGGCCTGGTGTTCTGCTTAACTGGCCTGGTGTTCTGCTTAACTGGCCTGGTGTTCTGCTTAACTTCATAGTCTCTGTTTTAGATGTGTTTACGCCCGTGTGTTGTCGGGGCCCGAAAGGGGAGCACAGAATAGCAACACTGTTTACCTTCCATGCATGTCGTACGAGGCGACTAAGGAGGTTATGGGAATTGAGTTGGCTGTCCCATCCCATATAGGGTCAGTGACCCAAAGCCACGCTGAAGTCGGATATGCCAGGTCGAAAGGCGCAGATATCGCAGCAATGCTGTAAACTATGACACCGCGCATTTCGTTCTCCGCATTTCGTTCTCCTGCTGATCTGCAGTTTGAGAACGAACGAAGAAGAAGAAGATGTTTAGTTTCATGTTGCATTGTTCGTATGGTACAAGTAACCATGGCTTCCCAAATTAACTCATTTTTGTCTCATAACTTTAACATCCACTGTAGCTTTACCCGCCAATGTATCAGCTCTTTTGTAGACTTTAACTCCCGCATAGCATGGACAGTAGATTCATGTGCTATATTGTGCGTTGTCGAGAAGAGTAGCCCACTCCTTTCTTATCATGCAATTATCTATCTTGCGCAGCATACTCTGGGGGTATGATAGAATCACTGTAGATGTGAGTGTTTGCATCATCAGCTAAGTCAGAGCCGTTGTTAGTGTTTCTAATCTCCATTCTCATCTCGATGTCGTGGTGAGGTAAGCAGCAGATTGTTCAACCACTTTCCTGCCATTTCAGTAGGCCACGAAGCCCCATCACCATTTGTTTGTTTCCCTTATTACTAAGCCATCTGTGTAAACAATTATATCTTGTTTGTTGCTATATCACCTGTCAGCGATGTCGTCATTCAGCCGCCACCCACTAATGATGTTCTCGGGTATTTGTCATATATCACGTTACAATACTTCTTTAAGAATATTTCAGCAAATTAGTTTTAAAATACATCTTGTTGACCATTACAAAAGTTTCAAATGGGTTTACTCGCGTCACCGGGGTATTTAGAGCTCATAATAAATTATTGATCTACGAACGCGCGATCATGTCCTGTCAATCGATTTGGCTGTCACCAGACACGGATACCTATATTCGGGTTAATGTCCGCCTGGTAGGAGACATTTGCACAATCATTGCTGATTTCACATCTGGAACGGAATGACGTGTTATGACGTTACACAACTGTAAGTGGAAACGTCCCGGTGCACACTTTCTCAAAATTGTGAAAATTCCACAACATATTTTGAGAATCTGACAACTATGGAAACGTTAGAAATATACCCCAGTAAGGCCGTAGATACTTAGCGAAAGTATGAAGAGGGGTTTCCTGAAAAATCTTTTCGCGTTATTTTGAGAGAGAAACAATATATTGCCATTATATATATATATATATGTGTCAAGTGATATATTATTTCCAGAACGTTGTGTTCATCATGGTTTCTCTGAACGCCTATGTGTCCCGGGCAAGTAGTCTTGCATTGGACCAGAGACATGCTTATACATTCTTAGATGTCGCTGACCTATCGTTATTTTTGGCCATCGTCTTCTTAGTCTTCATTTTCTTCTCTATTCTGGCACTCTGCCCTCCAGAATCAGCCTTTCGATGCCATCATGCCGTTTCAGGTGTCCAAAATACTGTAGCTTCCTTCTTATGATTGTGTTTAGAAGCCACCCTTCATTTAGTTTCATTAATTTCAAAATTTCAATTTTCTTCTTTTTTTCTCTGTCCATGATATTCGTAGAATCTGTTTGTAACACTTTATTTCAAATGTATGTATTCTTCTGAATATTGCCATTTTGAAAGTCCAAGTCTACAGATCAGACCGAAAGACAGACGAAAGGGTGGAATTCTGACACTTGTTACAAACAATATCAATGCATGTCAGCTGGAAGTGTATATGGAGCGGGCAGAATACCAGATGGTCCACCTAAAAACAGATAGTACAGAATTCCATCTCCTGAATTACTACTGCTCAAATAATAGACCATTGGCACTAGACACAATCCCCCCCAAAAAATAGAGATTTATGATGTGTGGCGACTTCAACAGCCACTCTCAGAGCTCAGAGTTGTCGATCACATGGACAAGAGAGGTGAAGAACTTCAAGATTGGCAACACGGCCATAGGGACAGGTAGCACAGACTTCCAAACATATACTTCAAGGATGTTCTGATTATGAAATGCCGAGGCAGACAATTATTAGCCAGAGGAAACAACACTGAAATCACAGCTCTATTGGCCACTGTGTTGAACTACAAAAGACAGTGAGTTTTATTCAGGTGACAGTATTACAGATATAGACATGTTTCAGGTGAACGAAACAAGAAAAAGTATCATTTTTCAACATCATTTCCACCAACATTATCCAGTACTTATCCCATCGTTTTATCAGTCGTCCCAAAGCTGCTGCAAAGAACTATGTGCTCTGTTTTCTAAACTACATTTTTAATTCACATTCTGTTGTAGTCGTGACTGTGCACTTACAATACCTGTCAGGTGTGATAGTCAGCACCAGCTTGTCAATACCTGTTGTAGACTTGACTATGCACTTACAATATCTGTCAGGTGTGATAGTCAGCACCAGCTTGTCAATACCTGTTGTAGACTTGACTATGTACTTACAATATCTGTCAGGTGTGATAGTCAGCACCAGCTTGTCAATACCTGTTGTAGACTTGACTATGCACTTACAATATCTGTCAGGTGTGATAGTCAGCACCAGCTTGTCAATACCTGTTGTAGACTTGACTATGCACTTACAATATATGTCAGGTGTGATAGTTAGCACCAGCTTGTCAATACCTGTTGTAGACTTAACTATGTACTTACAATATCTGTCAGGTGTGATAGTCAGCACCAGCTTGTCAATACCTGTTGTAGACTTGACTATGCACTTACAATATCTGTCAGGTGTGATAGCGACAGCTTGTCAATACCTTTTGGTGTACTTACAATATCTGTCAGGTGTGATAGTCAGCACCAGCTTGTCAATACCTGTTGTAGTCGTGACTATGTACTTACAATATCTGTCAGGTGTGATAGTCAGCACCAGCTTGTCAATACCTGTTGTAGTCGTGACTATGTACTTACAATATCTGTCAGGTGTGATAGTCAGCACCAGCTTGTCAATACCTGTTGTAGACTTGACTATGCACTTACAATATCTGTCAGGTGTGATAGTCAGCGACAGCTTGTCAATACCTGTTGTAGTCGTGATTATGTACTTACAATACCTGTCAGGTGTGATAGTCAGCGACAGCGTGTCAATACCTGTTGTAGACGTGACTATGTACTTACAACTCCTGTCAGGTGTGATATCACCAGCTTGTCAATACCTGTTGTAGACGGGGCTGAATATGCACTTAAAATGCCTATCAGGTGTGAGAGTAATTATTCTTCACTTTCGTATGCGGGAGTATACACCTTGTGGGTTGGTTGGGGGGGGGGGGGTAACTTATTTTTTTTTAAAAAGGCAATTCCTGTGACAGGTCTAGTTTTTGAAGAAAACCTTGTCTTTATTGTTTAATAATATCACTATTTTGGAGGTGTGGTGGGGGGGGGGGGGGGGGAGAAGAATGTGTGGCTTCTGACTGTTTCTAGTGCTTAGTCTTGTTCTTATTGCGACCGGGGGGGAGGGGAGGGTGTAAACTCCCAACCAATACGTACAGATAGTAGCGCAGGTACTTAAAGCGCAGGATTTGTATGCAAGAAATGAGGAGCTAATTTATTAATGTGAACTGTGCGATGTTAACATTACTTACCTGCAAAATTTCTCGCGCGCCCTGTGTGTGACACATTCAAGTGTTTATATTTGAGCACCTACACACAAACACGAGCACACACACACACACCACAGATGCAAAAAAATAACGGAGCTGACTATAAACACTCACGCGTTCTCCTATCACCTGTCGCATTAATTACGTCGGATCTATAAATAGGATGTCAAAAAAATGTGTGAATCTCGCGATAAATAGATTCATAGTTTGTTGTGTCGTTTCTTCTGTGCTATATTGGTGAATAGGAAACTTCTGATTTTCATGAACTAGAGAGTGGCGACCATGTAAGTATATATGTATGTATAAAAGTCTGTAAGCATACACATGGTAACTAGATAGTGGTGTCCATGTATAAGTATATATAATCGAAGTATGTAGATATACATACACACAATGTTATTGGAGGCACAGACACGCTTGGCAAGACACATGGTCCACATGAAGACTATCCTCTACTAAATGCAAAATATTGCTATATTGTTATACAGACTAACTAGCTCCCACAATGCTTGGGGAAAGAAGACGCGTTTTAAAGATACTCTTATGGCATCATTGAATCACTTCAAAATATACATTAATTCATGGTATAATTTTGCAGCAGAACCAGGCCATCTCTTGGTGCGCCGGGTAGTTCATCTCTTGGTGCGCCGGGTAGTTCATCTCTTGGAGCGCCGGGTAGTTCATCTCTTGGAGCACCAGGTAGTTCATCTCTTGGAGCGCCGGGTAGTTCATCTCTTGGAGCGCCGGGTAGTTCATCTCTTGGAGCACCGGGTAGTTCATCTCTTGGAGCGCCAGGTAGTTCATATCTTGGAGCGCCAGGTAGTTCATCTCTTGGAGCGCCGGGTAGTTCATCTCTTGGAGCGCCGGGTAGTTCATCTCTTGGAGCACCGGGTAGTTCATCTCTTGGAGCACCGGGTAGTTCATCTCTTGGAGCACCGGGTAGTTCATCTCTTGGAGCGCCGGGTAGTTCATCTCTTGGAGCACCAGGTAGTTCATCTCTTGGAGCGCCGGGTAGTTCATCTCTTGGAGCGCCGGGTAGTTCATCTCTTGGAGCACCAGGTAGTTCATCTCTTGGAGCGCCGGGTAGTTCATCTCTTGGAGCACCGGGTAGTTCATCTCTTGGAGCACCGGGTAGTTCATCTCTTGGAGCGCCAGGTAGTTCATCTCCTGGAGCGCCAGGTAGTTCATATCTTGGAACGCCAGGTAGTTCATCTCTTGGAGCGCCGGGTAGTTCATCTCTTGGAGCGCCAGGTAGTTAGTCCCCTGGAGTGATGATAATGGTGTTCCTCCTTCGCAAGCGAAGATGCGCAAGGCATGAAAAACAATAAATGGGATGAACAAGTAGAAAAAAACACATTTGTGCTTGTTAAATTTGGTTTGTGAATTCGTAGATGCTCGATGAGTCCGATTCGTGCTAGAAAAGTTTTATTGCAGTGCATGCAGGAGTGTAGAGAATTCGGGGTAGGAGAGATTTCGGATGTGTTCTTCCGCTTCCGTCTCTTGTAAATTGCCGGCGGCGTTCTTTCTTTTTCAAATTTAGTGATGCCAGCAGTGATCTGGGTGTGCCAAACTGAGCAATCAAGGGCTGTAGTCTTACAGGAACTAGGATCGATCCTGCAGTTCTTGAGAGAGTTTTTCTTAGGTTATCGTTGGCGCACTTTTTCTGCCCTCCGCTTGAACATGTACCATCGCACAGCTCCTCATAGAATAATCTCTTTGGAAAGCGCTTGTCTGGCATACCTGGCATACGGACGATGTGGCCATTCCAGCGGAGACCTAATCAGCAGTGCATGTATGTTGTGCATACGGACTTTTGAAGGATTTTCGTGTCCGGTACTCGATCCTACCAACGTACTCCCATGAGGTTTCTTAGGCACTGGACACTATTCACCAACCTCAAACGTATCCACCTTTATTCTCATTTTTCTTGTTTTATACATCCTAACGGCATAGTCACAGACGGTCACACTAAAAGATAGTCTTGGTCTGCGATGCGCAGTCTCCACACAATACTATCAATCGTGTTCAATCCTTAACTAAACAAGTCGCCACGTCTGTATCTTACAACAACCAAACAAGTCGCAACATCTGTATCTTACAAGAAGTCGCCACGTCTGTATCTTACAACAACCAAACAAGTCGCCACGTCTGTATCTTACAACAAGTCGCCACGTCTGTATCTTACAACAAGTCGCCACGTCTGTATCTTACAACAAGTCGCCACGTCTGTATCTTACAACAAGTCGCCACGTCTGTATATTACAACAACCAATCAAGTCGCCAAGTCTGTATCTTACAACCAATCAAGTCGCCAAGTCTGTGTCTTACAACCAATCAAGTCGCCAAGTCTGTATCTTACAACAAGTCGCCACGTCTGTATCTTACAACAAGTCGCCACGTCTGTATATTACAACAACCAATCAAGTCGCCAAGTCTGTATCTTACAACCAATCAAGTCGCCAAGTCTGTATCTTACAACCAATCAAGTCGCCAAGTCTGTATCTTACAACCAATCAAGTCGCCAAGTCTGTATCTTACAACCAATCAAGTCGCCAAGTCTGTATCTTACAACCAATCAAGTCGCCAAGTCTGTATCTTACAACCAATCAAGTCGCCAAGTCTGTATCTTACAACCAATCAAGTCGCCAAGTCTGTATATATATCAGTTGTCATGATGCTCCGCATGAAATTACGTTTTAAGCTTGCTTGATAATCTGAAATTAAAATCTACAGGCGCACAATCTGCGTCTCTTTGTTTCCAGTTGACTAAGAGGTTACCTACTGATCTTGATATGTTTGATGTGATGTTCTCGAGCCCAAACTAAAACTCCAGCTACTGGCCTAGCCATACAAGAGACAAACACATACTCTAGGAACTATCCATCATCATCGTCATCATCATTGATAAAAGACTATCAATGCAGACTACCGTGCAAACATTATGTACCTATGATATCAAATATGCCGTCTACACAACCGAATAGGTTATTGACTGGCACCATTGTACTCCGGGCAGACTTATTGGTGCTCAGTCTCCGCTTGCAGATGCCGAAGGGTTATGCATACTGATGGTTCCTGTGGCCTGCTGATTAAATATCCGGATCATTAGTAGGAGACGTGTCTACATTCCAACTTTTTAATATTGTGCGCGGTTTCAGTCATGTTTGTTTCGTAACGTAAGTGAAAAACACACTTGTACCTTTAGTCCCGGATTTGGGGGGGGGGGGTGTCTCAGTGCGCAACAAGAAGATCGATGGATCGGGCAGATTATACGACGATCTTGGTAATTTTGTGCCATTAAATATTGTAGGATCTCGTCGATTCAAGGTTATGGTTTGTTTCGTTACAAATTTAGTCGCTTGTCCCCATAAAATACCAAATATTCTTCTTGTTCCTCCCCGCAGGCGCCCTGTTCTACTACTACCACAACTAACACCGAATTATTCAAATACCAGCCTCGATGTTTTCTCAGTTGCTGTGTCCGCATCCAGTAGGCACTCATGATGCAGTTTTAGCACACACCCCGTATCCATTGTTAACTCCCGTCTATTGGTGCCTAGGATGCAAGTCTGTCTACTCGCTCATTACCGCAAACACCGGCGTATCCTGGACAGTAAATCCACGTGATGCTCTAGAGGTTGGATGTAGTTATTGATGCCGTCCACTCATATGGACATAGTGACCATTTTGGATGTTTTAGAAGCTGGTGCAGAGCTGAACACGATCTATGAAGTTTGATATCATTTATTAAGTGTTTTTCAATCAAATATATCATCTGCATACAGCCGTGGTCTGCCCATGCACCAGGCATGAACATGATCAAAATATACCACACATTATAGCAACACACACATACGCGCACACGCAGAGTATATGAGAATTTTGCAAGCTGTCACACACCTAGTCATTGTGTTTTATGTTCCCACTTTGTGAAGTCAACAGTCTGAATGCATTGTTGTTCCATGACTCATATAGTCAAAGTACTAGGTGTCGGCATAGAAATATATGTTCTAATGGTCTCTCTCTCTCTTTCTCTCTGTCAATATACCCTACCTGCACTCTCTGTGAAGAGCTCTGCTGGTCGTTTGTCGTGCAATCATTGGTAGCAGAACTTGCGTAGTACACAAGGATGCCATAGCTCAGTATTTGAGGCCAAATTTCTATGAGGCCAAATTCTAGAAATTTGGCGAGGCCAAATTCTAGAAATTTGGCGAGGCCAAATTTCTTTAATATTTTGTCGACGTTGAAGAATGTACTTGGCTTACAGATTTAAAAGGGTTTAAAAGCTGTAGAAGATTGACTTCACTGTACTCGGTTTCCCATATGTTCTTCGTCCCTCTCAACGAAGCGGCACGCCGCCTGCCGAGAGTACCACTCATAGCACGTAATTCCGTTTCTTCAGGTGATAATCCACAGGGATCTCCAAAAATATCTACCTTATAAACAAGACTACACGAGCCGGATTCGAACCCGTGACCTCTTGAACACAAGGCGAACAGCTTAACCACTACGCCAGGCTTACAGATAAGAACGACTACCACTACCAAAATCGAGAGGAATATGTCGCCATACTTCGCACGCGGACAGAACACTCCAGACTGAATCGTCACACGCTGAGGATGCGCCTGTTGCTTGACCACAGTGCACTTGTGGAAAAGATAAAAAGACTTCTAAATATAGCCTTCACAACTGACCAACAGTTGAGAGAGACGTACTGACCACAAGGCTCAACTTTGCAACCAACGAGCTCCAGACAGCGGAACAGTTCATCCATAAGCCTTGTCTGACGGTGTGGACATCAAGACGATAAGATATATGCAACCAAAGAACTCCAGACAGCGGAACAGTTCATCCATAAGCCTTGTCTGACGGTGTAGACATCAAGACGATAAGATATATGCAAACAAAGAACTCCAGACAGCGGAACAGTTCATCCATAAGCCTTGTCTGACGGTGTAGACATCAAGACGATGATGACTGTTTGCGTCTTTTCAGACGGCCAGGAAACAGGTCAATGTAAATTGCTGATACATATAGTCCTTACTTTTCACACACGCGAATTTCTTGCTCGGACAAGTTTAATAGGGAAAGTGCCTTGCCCATTTTCACTAACAGTCTCTTGGCTCTGGCTGATAAATTCCAAGGGAATGGCAATGCCAATACGCTTTGAAACAAGCAGAACTGCAGATGCCAGAATATAGCTCAATACATATTTGACTACCTTAGGGCCCCCCCTCCCCTAATGTAGTGGGAATTTACTCTCTTAGCTTAAGGCATCCACATGCTAATCCGTTAGATGTAGACATCAAGTAGCGAAAAAAGAAGGAAAGTCTTTTTCTTAGTGTTTAGAACAATAATATACATGAAAGTAACGTGCAATACAGGTGTGATTTATTCTTTACGGTAAATTTGTCAACTTAAACATACAGTCCAATATTGGTCATGCATAGAGCGGGGGGGGGGGGGTTTACAATACCGCTTTTGCCAAAAGTACTAGATTTACTTTTCAATATATGCAGGTAATTATGTGGTAAACAAAATTAATAGCGACGTCCGCATATTGCCGAGGCCCGAAAGAGAAGCAAACTAGTTTTATAATCTTTGCAGCTAATCTTGTTGAAGACGTGTTCTAATCAAATATCTTATATATATATCATCAGGTGCCATGCCTGGTGGCGTAGGCGGTCATGGCACTCCACAGCTCTCTGTCCACAGTATTATGTATCAAAGTCGTTGCTGTTTCTTTGCCGTGCCAGGTTGTCAAACTGTCTAATATTTTCTCGTGTTGTCGCCCTCTGTCTCTGGTGCCTTTAATCTTGCCTGTTGTGATTATGTTCTCTAAACCTGCCTGTCTCATGAAGTGGCCAAAAAAAGAAGATTGCCTTTTTCTTATATTCGTGATTAAGGTCCGTTTCGCATTTAACTCTTTTAACACCTCTAAATTAGTTTTCTGGCAGTCCATGGTATTCTCAGCATTCTTCTGTAGAACCACATCTCTGTTGCCTCCAATCTCCCACTTTCCAGTTTGTTTATTGTCCAAGACTCGCACCCATATGTTAGTATAGGGGTTATATAGCACTGCAGAACTCTCTTTCTCACCTCTAATGACAAGGTCATATTACACAGTATATTTTTCATTTTTCTGAATGTTGTTTTTGCCTGTCCTATTCTGCATCTTATTTCTGTTGAACTTCTTCCATCTGATGTAATAATTGTATCTAGATATTTGAATTGGTGGAACTGTTTTAATACTATATCATTCATACCTATTTTTATACCTATTTTATTCTTATACCTATTTTTGTTCATATATATATATATGCAAAGATTAGTCATGCTGAGTGAGAACACCAAGAAGGACTGTTTTGAAGAACTTCTTGATATACACGAGGTCATACATTTTCCAGCTATACTGGTGATACAATGGTTTAACGTTTTTTTTTTGTAAATCCGTAGCATAATATATTATATTATATCTCAGTCATCATTACTAATCTGTGCATGCCTGCCTTTTTCTGTGCTTTTTACTGGCTGGCGACACAAAGTACATGCAAAGCGACTTATAATCAATCATATCAGTTACAATGAGTATCAATCATATCAATCAATCAGCACGCAAGACTATTCTAGATTTGGGCTTGGTATTTACTTTCTAGGTAGTCTCTAAACGTTTAACCTGGTATCTATCTCGGTTTCAAACTTCCTTTTTTTCACGCCGACTATTTTCGAGATAAGTATTTTACATTTAAATGTATTTTATTTTACTTGCATCATGTCTTATCTATTTTCACTTCTTCGGTGCACTTTCCCCCTCCTTACTTACCACTATCTTCTCCCCTGTCATGCCGCCCTACCGTTGCTTCCTCCGTCGTCTAATCACTATTGTCCTTCCTATAACAACCATGTGTGTCTCTATGTCAGATTTGTTTGTTTACTGTGGTCTTTATGTGTC
The DNA here is from genome assembly GCA_034231615.1 of Meghimatium bilineatum. NCBI lineage: Eukaryota > Metazoa > Mollusca > Gastropoda > Stylommatophora > Philomycidae > Meghimatium > Meghimatium bilineatum. The sequence continues at coordinate 3,870,231 of CM067310.1, read as the reverse complement.
CTAATGAATGCTTTTTAGTCGAAACGTCATCAGTCACTTTGTCTCGTTGTTAGGTTATTAAATGACTTATTAACACTTATACCTTATTTTGTTCATTTTGATATTGTGTTTTCACCTGAATTCTTCCTTTATTTTCCTCATCACATATTTTCACGCCGACAAGTACAATTAATTCTTGTGTACGGTTATGCAGGTACAGGTGTTCAATTGACCAGGTGGAGATAACATTCTCAAGGTATGGCTTGTTTGTAAGCCGTGCATGCATAAATTAGATGTTTTGCGTCCATCGTAAATGATGATGACTATTTTTAACATCCACTTTACGACATTTAGAGACCTTGACACGGGGTTCTAAGGGTTAAGAGGCATATAAGTATTGACTTAACCAGCCATCCATGCGTACAACAGCAGAAAGAACGGATTCAAAGCAAGAGGAAGACCAAGAACAAGATGGGAAGATTCAATCAGAGAGATTGTTAAGAACCACGGCCTGACCATGCCAAGCACAAAAAAGATGGCCAAAGACAGAAAACGTCAACCACCAACGACGTCTGATGACATTTGTGGAAAAGACAATGGATAGATAGTTGATGCAAACTGGCTGGCTGATGCACACATGCGCAGACATACAACATATATATATATATATATATATATAGAGAGAGAGAGAGAGAGAAAGAACGATCATATATATTTAAGTAGTGGAAATGCTGGCTTTATGATCGAAAGGGACCTGGATCACGACTAGGTGGCCTAGATGCGATGATACCCACAATTGCGGAGTCATATTACGGCAAATCTTCTAAAATTTCACACACTTACAGCATTATGTGAGATTAGGATTGTCTTACCGTATTTTAATAAGGTGTGGAAGCAGTTCATCTAATTTCACTGTTGACCTGTATTCAATAGATCCAAGGTTGACTACTGACCGGGTTTTCCCGGTTTATTCATAGGTGCCAAACAGCGATGCTACCATCTGAATCTCTTCACAAGATCGAGGGGGGGGGGTTGTCGTTGTCTGGGGTGTTGTTGTTTTTTTGTTGCGCCAAATTTTCCTTAATCTGGAGTGGTTGTTTTTTATTTAGGAAATGTCCCTCATAACATGAAAACTAGTATAATGAATTTAGCCAAAAGACAGACAAACCTCACCCAACCCCTTCATTAATAACGATTTCTCGAAGAAAAGCTCAACAAACTTGAGCACATGAAATTGAGCGAATGATTTTTTTAAAGTGTACCCGATTCCATCATTAGGGTCCAAGCATTATTCATATTAAATTATATAGTCTAGGGGTTGTCTGCCCCCCCCCCCCCCGAGTGATCCGGGATTATTTCTAAAATATAAGTGGTAACAGTGGTAGTGCATGGTAAATGTGTACTTTGGAATGTCTTGTTGACCAGCGATTTCCGTGTCAGTGTATGAGCAGTAACCATATATTTTTTTAACCAATGGAGGGTTAACTATTTTTACATAATTAAGCAAGGAGGTCCCTGAATTCTTAATAATAAGTGATCCTGCCGTACGTACAACTGTATAACAGCAATACTTACGTCAAATACCACAAGCTGGATTAGCATTATAATGAATGCACACACAAACTGTAAGGTATGCGCGTTCAGTGTAAAGCGGATCGACCTTGTGCTTGACGTAATACTGAATTCTTGTCAAGTCATTGATAAATGTCAAAAGTTGGCAAACAGTTATTGGCGTGATTTATGGACAGCCCCTTAACTGTTATACAGTGCGAAGCGCCACTTGATGTAACTGTCAGTCGTTCCCATGTTACACCCCGCATGAAGTGACTTAGTCGTCTTTCAGAAGCGGTGCATAAGAACCCGATATTAGTCTTTAACAGGCAAAAGAGACAATGGTAGATCAAAAGAAACACTCAGAAGAACAATACTTAGAGAAAGTAAAACAATCAATATCCATACTATTCAAGAACTGCACAGAATAGCTTTGAACAGACAGAATTGGAGAGGTCTGATCTCTGCCGTATGCGCTAATTTCAGCGCAAAAGGAAAATAAATGAATGAATATTAAGAGTTAATTGATAAGGCACTCGAAAACTCATTTAGATCTGTTGATTAACCCTTTTCAGCACATCTAGTCACTCTCAGGACTAATCCCTATACTATTTTCCAGTCTCTTGGACGGAAGAACGCTGAGCACAAAAATCGCCCTGCACAATGTATATCTTTTAGCAATAACTACACGCACGGTTATTTAATTATGTCCTAGACCAAAAGGTCACAATACAAAAGTAAAAGTAAACACCAGCCTAATATAACCAACATAGACTCCGGTTTTAGGTTGAAAGAGTAGTGCATGGGCAAGAAACTTTGAACCACAATGTTAACAACCAAATAAATAAATTGATATCTGCATAATTACATATAAATGAAAGTAATTTAAGGTTGTTGAAATCAAACGTCACTTCATTCAAGACGAAAGCTCTGGAGCTTGACCGTAGATAAGCGTTCACAATCCCACACCTGGCATTTATTTAGCATGACAAAACAAGCGGGCAACACCCGGACACCTTACTACTTAAGAAAAAAACAAAACACACTTACTAGAAGTGTAGTGGTTTTTCCAAAACGTAGATAATGGAAATGCAAGTATATTTGTTAACTGCCATGCGTATCGTAAAATGTGATTAATGAGGGTTGGGAGTAAAAATTGGCTCTCATTTCATAGAGGATCACAGTTAGTAAAATCTATGCTGAAGTCGGATGTGTCAGAACGAAAGACGAATATATCAACGCATTCATTTCACCAGACTATATCCTGTTAATCTGCAGGAGTTTGAGAAAGAACGCAGTAGCACGTATTAGGAATGTAATAATCCGTATATACTGGACTGTTCAAAGAGCAATGGCAAACTACTAAACGTATTTATATTTCTTAGAAAATCACTGTAGCCACACAATGATGGGTTGATGGCTACGTCCTGAATAGGATGTGCTACTAATGTTGTCAGTAAACCTCATTATTCATCGTGTGACATATTATTTCCAGAACGTGATCTTCCTGTGGATTCTCTGAAAACTCCGCGATTCTGGGCAAGTTGACCTGTCGCAAATAGAGACATTTTAAAGCAATCTGATATATCACTGAACCATAGTCGTTTTGGGCGCCCCATTCCCCTGTTGCCGTTAACTCTTCCTTCAGAAACTAATCTTTCCATGCTGATGTGTCTCTTTATATGACCACCCCCCCCCCCCAAACAAAAAAGTAGTTAAGGTTCTAGCCCTCTTCCACGTTTATTGATCTTAACACTTCTTGATTTATCTGTTTAGCTAAGGTATACGTAATATTCTTCTGTAGCACATTATTACTGCAATACTTCTATATTTGCTATTACTAAATCTCTCTCAAACGATTTTCAATAATGTATTAGGCTTTTTGTGTTTATGTTAGGAACCTATGAGACACAACTTGTGGGTTTTTCCAGTAAAAGGCGTAGGAATGTAACTTCGAGCTACCTCGTCACCAAATAACGGGGTCACGCAAGGGCAACATAACGTGCCCACGGTTCTCCACAATTAATTCTGAGAAAGGATCAACATTTAAACCAAATGACACGTCGTGCCCTTGTGACAGCTAAGTGTTTATGACGTAAAATGGTTGAACTGGGATGTAAATGTTCCCTCTATTCAATCTTGTGGGTATGTGGATTATGGGTATCACAAAATATATTGCGGATACGTGGAGTGTGGGTACCACATTCAATCTTGCCGGTGCGTGGATTTTGGGTACTACATTCAATCTTGCCGGTGCGTGGATTTTGGGTACTACATTCAATCTTGCCGGTACTTGGATTGTGGGTACTACATTCAATCGTGCCGGTGCGTGGATTGTGGATTTAATCTTACCAATACGTGGTCTGTGGATTCAATTTTGGTAGTACGTGAATTGTGGGTACGACATTCAATTTTCCCGGTACATGGATTGTTGGTACCACGTTCAATCTTGTTGTTGCGTGGATTATGGGTACAGTATTCAATCTTGCCGGTACGTGGACTGTGGGTACTACATTAAATCTTGCAGGTACATGGACCTGTGGATTCAATCTTACCGATACATGGGCTGTGGATTAAATCTTGCCGGTACATGGATTGTGGATTCAACATTGCCGGTACATGGATTGTGGATTCAACTTTGCCGGTACATAGACTGTGGATTCAATCTTGCGGGTACGTGAAATGTGGGTGCCAGATTCAATCTTCCAGGTACGTAGATTGTGGGTACCACATTCATTCTTGCCGGTACTTGGACTGTGGGTACCACATTCATTCTTGCCGGCAGTTGAACTGTCGGTACCACATTCAATCTCGCCGGTAATTGGACTGTCGGTACCACATTCAATCTTGCCGGTAGTTGGATTGTGGGTACCACATTCAATCTTGTCGACATGTGAACTGTGGATGCCAGTGTCAATCTTGCCGGTACGTGGATTATGGATGCAGGAGTCAATCATACCCGTACGCGGATTATCGATGCTAGTGTCAATCTTGCCGGTACGTGGATTGTAGATACCAGATTTCAATCGATTTCAAAAATAAATTTCCATAAACATGTCAGATTCCTGTAGAAAATATAAGAAGAGCTATCAGAAAACATGTTCTGCGTTCGTTCTCAAAATCCTGCATATTAGCAGGATGTAGTACGTAGTTACGTCATAAGAAGTTGTATTCTTTACTGGCAGCGCGTCGCTTCGTTGAGAAAATATATATGGAAAAAACTCGAGTAGAATGAAGTCGATCCTCTAAACGATGTGTTCTCAACCAGCATGGCTTCTTTGACCTATTGTGGAATGAGGCAGCCATCTCTATCTCCCCCACAACCTCATTAGTCAGGTGCCAGATGTGTCGTCTCGGTTACATTATACCCTTGTGTATTCGGAATGCCTTTAATGTTATACATCCATCATTTTCGTGGCTTTCTTCTGCCTCGATGACCTAATGGGAATACAGCTGTCTAAAATACAATTGACTTTTCCTGTCAATTTTCATTTGCTGTCCACACAACGTATACTCGTAGTCATCAATTAATATGACGGGAACAGTCACGTCAGTCATTTTAGAGTTTCCTTCTCTTCTTCGTACCTTCTCAAACTCATTCAGATTAGCAGGATGTAGTCCGGAGGACGGAGTGAGCTGTGTCATGATTTACAGCGTAGCTGCCTTCGCCTTATGCCCTGACACAGCGTGGCTTCATTGACCCATTGTGAAATGAGGCAGCCATCTCTATCTCCCCCACAACCTCATCAGTCGCCTCATACGACTAGCATGGTAAACATTGTTGATATTCATTGTTCCCCTGTTTGGCCTCGGCCAACATTTAGGGGGCTGTTTTCCAATTAACCAATAGGTATATTTCGACGGTCTCGATTTGCACGTACAATAACATGTCTGCAAACTTTCCATTGAAGCAGAAGCTTGATGTTGTATACAAGAAACTGTACATTTTTAAGGAACCGGCTCAGCCTCATACCAAGCCATCTGTAAAAAATGTCATCATATAGGTTCCCATTCATCCAAGAGCCGAACATTTGTGCGACAAGACGTGGTTTTATTATTTAGTTTCCGTGTTTCTACACTCGTGATGTCGTGTTTCGTTAACGGTTAGGAGAAACGCACCCACCTCCTTCTCGTCACAGATGGGAACGTAAAAGTATATGACCTTCACATAACACAGAATCTCCCGCTATATCAATGTCTGTGATATCCGGGCAGTTGTAGTTATTTATGTTCAACTTTAATCACTGATGTAATCTTCTCAGTGAATAGACACATCACCCATACAACATAAAACCTTAGTAGGTCAGATGCAGCTATATTGAGGATCTCGGTGATGCACCAGTAGACGCCATCACATGTTTAATTATTTCCCTTATCTACTTTTGTTAATTGCATCTTCATCATTTAATAACTGAAATATTATTTGGGGTTAGGGTTGGGGTTAGGGTTTGCATCAGGGCAGTTGTCTTTTACATAGCTAACCCCAACCCCAAATAAATAAATAAATAAATAAATAATGTACGGATGAACATGAAATGTACATAGACAAGGGAAATAATTAAACATGATGTTGTGTCTATACGTCAGTACGAGGCTTTCTTATGGAAGTTCTGTAGCATGCATCATCCATACATTTATGCTTTTCATTTGTTGTTTTAGTTTGTATTTTTTAAATATGCATTTTAGTAGAGTATATATATATACTGACCCTTCTGAGTAGGATTCTATATTTTTAAGGTGTTGCATGCCGGCGCAAGTTGAAACCTTCCGGGGTATGAAATAAATCTCTGGAGAATCTCCCTAACGTAGTGGTTAAGTTGTAAATGAGGCTCGTGTCTTGCTTACAAGGTGGGGTTTTTTTCAAAAATCCCTTGGTATTACTTAAAGCTACGGAGTTGCGTACTACGGGTGGTACTCAGGACATGAGGCGTGTCACTTCGTTAAAAGCGGCGAATTACATATGGGAAACTCGTGTACAGTGAAGTCAATCCTTTACGACTTTTGAACACCTTTTTTAAAGATATCTATGACGAAACCAGCACAGTGCATATATAGAAACAAGAGCTTGATTAATATTCCCGCGGAACCAAACAAACAACGTTAGCCATTGAAAAGTTCATTGTTTGTTTGATGACGCCAATCTTCTTTTTCCCATACTGCTACAGGTAACATCCGCGTAGCTACACCTGGTCGGCCTCATTCCTTTATGAATGGAGGTGGCTTGTTTCTTCTAGTGCAGTGCTATTTTGGTTCAGCCAAAACACGGCGCTCCTGTCTCATTCCTAATATGCGGTCTAGTCTATTTATGTTTTCTCCTAGTTACAGCAGGGAATCTTGAACAGATTCCGTTACGGTTAAACTATCTGTGGGTTTCATTGTGGCTGTGTGTGTGTGTATGCATGCTCGTGAACGTGTTTTTGTATTTTAGAACATCATTATTTAACGTCATTTAACATCCATTAGTTTACCGTTCTCTTACTCGCGGGGATCTCATCAACAGTGCAGAAACATTGTAGCACCGGCGAAGCCCCTAAATGTAACACCCAATATTAATGTTCTGATTTGATCTCGTCCGAAGGATATTTAAAGTAACACATTAGGTGTTTGTTTTTCTCGAACAGAATCTCAATGGTGTTGTGGTTCAGCCGTTCTCTGTGTGTTCAGGGGGTCAAGCGTTCAAATCTTGCTTCACGGTATCTTGTTTATAAAGTGCATTTCTGCTGAGATTCCTGGGAATATAGCTTGAAACTACGGAGTTACGTGCTATGAGTGGTACTCGCAGAAGGTGACTTCACTCACAGCAATACACACGTTTTTATTCTCCTGTCTCTTGTCTCTCCCCGGGAGAAGGATAGTTGGTCGTATCCACAGTTGCCGTTAAGTGTTTGGGGTGGGTGCTTCAGATGTTCCAAGGTCAGATAGGTCGCCTTGGTTGTGATGCAATCAATCGCCAAATAAGATATCACAACAAAATCAAAATAAAGCAGAATCAACCTTCTTATGTGATGTTTTTTATATTATTGTTGAGATTTTGTTGGTCACTATTTATATACCGGGTGTCGCCTATCAACGTCGACCAACGAAACTCACGGGAATAATCGAAAACACAACCAAAAAGGCTTGATTGAATTATATTGGTAGGTCTTCTAATGACGAAAGCCCATTGCGCCAAGCCCCAGGTTGCGCCAAGCCCATGATTTTAAGAGTTATCTTAAAGTTTTCTTGTTTGAACTTTGGCTCTATATTCGGATATTCTTTCGTTGTATGCGCTTATTGGTATAGACATCTCTTGTTTGGCTTAGACATGTAACGAGACACGATACACTTTTTAAAATTATTTGCAAGGAACAGTTGAGGTTGATGGCGAAGAGGTAGACAAAGCAAATCATGGGTTGATATAGGGTTATAAAGACGTGAGAAATAACTTTACTGTACTCGGTTTCCCAGACGTACTCCGTCACTCTCAAAGAAGCGGTACACAGCCTGTCGAGAGTACCACTCATAGCAAGTAACTCTGCTTTTTTGTGCTGATGTATACAGTATTGCAACCTACAACCCTGTTGTGTTATTTTCTGCTTAATATTATTATTACTACTTATTGGTATTTCGTCAGGGTTCCTGCCCATAAGGTGTCCAAACCATTACTTGCTGTCTTTTGATATGCTCAATACAGGATACTATACCTAAGCGATTCATAATTTCTTCATTTCTTATGTTCAAGTTTTAGCATTCACCCAATTTGTAATGTGAAAGCACACCAAAGAAGGGTGTATCTGGTCATTGGCGCAAAGAAAATGGCGACACAACGCATCTAGATTTTCTGGACTACATCCTGCCGGAAAATCTAGTAGGATCATAGTCCTGCTAGAAGAGAGATGCAGCGAGAGTTTGAGAATGAACGCTGAAGAAGAAATAATGTGAAATACAATAATTGCCGTTGTTTGACATCAAGAGTTTCATTCTTTCTTCTTCTTCTGTGTTCGTTCTCAAATTCATGCAGATTTAGCTGGATGTAGTCCAGAGAACTGATGGCGTTGTGACATGGTTTACATCTTAGTTGTGGAAGCCACTGCGACACTTCTGGGAGCCACTACGACTCTAGTCAGACTAGAACAAGGGAGCTTGGTTTGAAATGTAGTGCAGCTAGAAAGTAGCGGTTTCGTGGGCGAGAAAAAAAAGATGGTCAATCAACGGCGTAGAGTCAGCGTGTAATGGCGGATACACTCAATGAGAGATCTGAGCACCTATGGATTTGTCCGGAGTGCAGTGACGATGATCCAACGACTAACTAAATATGAATCTGATGGGAGCCACTACGATACTGCTGGGAGCCAGGGGTTGACTGCTACCTTTGTCAGCGTTATCAGTGTGGAAGGCAGAAAGTGGACGAGGAGGAAGATACACATACCATGTTCTTATGTTCATCACAGACGTAGCCAGCGTGTTGTGGATGTAGTAATTATCTAATGGAGCATATCGTATTCTACCCCTGAGTTTGTATTGATATTGATTGTCCCCTTTTGAGA